>CM060915.1:482627576-483877576 GCA_030737875.1 Allium sativum
GAAATCTCGCCTCCCTGATCTTCCCGAATTGACTCCTTTGAATGACTGTATTGTAAACATCTACTTGGCCACGAAGGATACCGAAGATTATCCAGAACCTCGCCCGATAAAGATGAATGACCATTTGCTCAAATCTGGGAAGTACTGTATTTACCACAAGCAGTCTGGCCACGACACCAATGATTGTAGACAACTAAAGTTGTTATTTGAAGAACTGATCAAGAAAGGTCATCTGCAACAGTACATAAAAAGCCCTCAAGCTACAACATCTCAAGGGCAGGGAGCTGCTCAAAATGATTCAAGGCCAATAATCAACTGACAACCACTGTCATTCTTAATGGGCCAAGAATAAGAGATCATCATCGCTCTCCTTTTACTTACCATTTTATTGCTTTACTTTCACCTTCTGTTACATTTGAAATTTCATGTAAACAGATTGTAATAATTGCTAAGTAAAGCATTGAACTATAGTCCTGTAACCAAAAGCATATATGCTTAGTTGAATTCCTTGCTTACAATGTTATGAACAATTCAAAGTTCGAACTTTGCTAAGGAATGATTTCTCATTACATGTCATCCAATAAATGCTTGATTTCCTCAACAATCTGATGAAATATGGCGACCCCCAATGATTCCAAATTTCATAGTGCAAAAATATCAGCGCAACGATAAAGGGCACATCATGGAACATGAGCAAGGGAAACTGCTAAAAGTCAGATGGAAAAAATTCAACAAACACAAAGTGTAACCTCATGGAGGTCCAGGCTCCTTCAGTCGGGATGCGAAATACTCCTGATATTGGGTAACTTAGCTAATAACTGATGCCCGCTCCGTGAGACAAACACAAGGCGTAACCTCATAGAGGTCCAGCTCCTTCAGTCGGGAGGCGAAACACTCATAACAATGAGTGGAAAACCCAAGACCTCTCCGGGGGCACAAAACCCAAGACCTCTTCGGGGGCACTAAACCCAAGACCTCTCCGGGGGCACTAAACCCAAGACCTCTCTGGGGGCACTAAACCCAAGACCTCTCCGGGGGCACTAAACCCAAGACCTCTCCGGGGGCAAATAAACAAAGTCCTCCCATAACAGAGGCAAAATAAAAACCCCAACCTTCAAAGGTTCATGGAGGTCCAGGCTCCTTCAGTCGGGATGTGAGCACTTATGACGATAAGTGACTTTAGCCGATGACTGATGCCCGCTCCATGGATCAATACCTTTACCATAAAATCTCACGGAGGTCCAGGCTCCTTCAGTCGGGATGCGAGCACTTATGACGATAAGTGAATGCAGCAGATGACTGATGCCCGCTCCGTGAATCAATATAACCTTCACCCAATGGTTTGCGGGAATCCGTACGCGCAGAACGAAGCACGGGAGCTTGCTAAAGCGAGACGAAGTGTGGGAGTTTGTAGCGTGGAGCAATGCAACCCTCACTTAAATGTCGCTCAAATTCGCAATACGAAACAATGCGACAATCTACAAATCCTTTCCATAGAAAAAGTTATCTCTCCAAAGCAGAGATCAAAGATACAATGGCTTCTCCAAGTAGAAGTCCCAAATTTATCAATTAAATTCAAAATCGAATACCATGTTTATGCAAATAACGCTTAACAAATCATAACTGTTAAGTAAAGCAGTTCTACATAGATATGACATTCAATTTATTATACATCATTCATCAATGATTAACTAATCTGTTATTGATGTGGACGATCAATAACAACGTATAAGTCCAAAACCGTGCAAGTGCTTGTTTTCATTACAGAACAGGTGCTATAGAACATATAAATCCAATCAACAAGTTCATAACTTGGAGTGTATGGAATCAATGAGTCAAAGCAAGATTTGCCATAGCAAGTAAAAGGCTACGACTGGATTCCAACGAAGACCATGACAGCAATGATCATTTCGAAGCCCGCATTTCTCGCAAGCGAAAAATACAAGCTTCGAGGGGCAAGTGTTAACCAGCTGAAAAACAGCAAACTCCGGTCGCTCACAACTGATCGGTCACCAGCATCACCATCTGGTCGGTCTGCTCGCTAGCAACCTGGTCGGTCTTGAGAAGAGCACCATCTGGTCGGTCCAAGCTGAAGCTAATCTGGTCGGTCGTTCCATCAAGCACATGCAAGCAGGGGTCGTGCATAGCTTCCCAGAAGCCCAGGTCGTACTCCGCCTCTACAACGCGGTCGTTCATTACAGATTTGGTCGAGCAAGCGAACGGGGTCGAGCATCCTGTTCATTTAAGCCTGATCGGTTCGGAATGGCATCAGCGGATGGTCGATCTCATCAGTTTCGGATCGTTCTTTCTCACATCAGAGCGTCTGGTCGGTTCCGGCACCTCAACATATTTGATCGGTCCCGCTTTCTGGAAGCCCGCTCCGCCTTAATATTGGAAGATTCCTGGTCGATCCTCCCATTGCTGAAGCCTCCTGGTCGTACCTTTAGTCTCTGGTCGGTCCATACTCCATAAAGCTGAATCGATACTACAAGACATAAACATGCAAAGCCAATAGTGGCAAAGTTATAAAAAAGAGTGTATCGACCAGCAGCCTAAAAGGAGTATAAAACCGACCAACAGCATAAAAAAGGAGTGTAAAACCGACCAGCGGCATAAAAAAGGAGTGTAAAACCGACCAGCAGCCTAAAAGGAGTGTAAAACCGACCAGCGGCATAAAAAAGGAGTGTAAAACCGACCAGCAGCCTAAAAGGAGTGTAAAACCGACCAGCGACATAAAAAAGGAGTGTAAAACCGACTAGCAGCCTAAAAGGAGGGTAAAACGACCAGCGGCATAAAAAAGGAGTGTAAAACCGACCAGCAGCCTAAAAGGAGTGTAAAACCGATCAGCGGCATAAAAAAGGAGTGGCAGTTTTGTAAATATGACAATGCCAACCTAGCGCCAACTTTACACTCTAAATTACAAGTTTGCCACTACCCTTCAACTTCAACTATAAATACCCCTCATAATTCACATGGAGAGGGAGAACTTTTTTGGGAGCTACGAGGAGGTGCTATCAAATTGCTTTTTGGATTTCTCCAAACATTTCAACATCTCTTCTCCACAATTCATTGAAGATATAGCAAGCTTTCAATCATGGCTCCCATGGAAGGATTGGCATAATCTCTCTAAGCTCTCTACCATTCTTATGTGGATTCAAAGGCAAATGCATGTAAACGGAGCTTTTATGAATGTATAAAGGAGCAAATGTTGTAAATCTCATGGTGATTAATGGAATGCTATCTTCAAAGTGGACGTAGACTCGAATATGAGTCGAACCACTATAAACTCTTATCTTCTTTTCCTTCTTTTCTTAATTTTGGTATTTTGATGCTTATTGAATGTTGGATACGGCCTCATATAATTCTAATGGTTTTCTAACACCCCGCCTTTGAAAAGGTGACGTGCTTTTCAAGCATCTCGCCTCTGATTCGGTAACGTGTTCAGAAATACCTCTTTGGTTGTTATACCAATTTTTGGTATAAACAATATGGGGTAAATATAAAAATATGATTTTTATATACATAGCAACAATATAAAAATGTGATTTTTATATATGTAGTGACTACGGGCAGCGAAACTGAAGAAAGGCGAGAACGACGAAGATTTCTATAAATGAAGTGTCGTGGAGTTGGGATAGTTTTGGTGAGAATTTCTCACTCTTCAATCTCCTTTTTTCTAGTTATATATATATACTAGGATGCAGACGGTGCTTAGTAGCACCCGACACCCGTCATCCACAGACCATGGATGGCTTGTTTGTTTGATTGATGTGTTGTGAAAATTGTTTGTGATGTTGATGTGAAATAGATAATAAAATATATTCATAGGTTGAATAAAATAATTTGATCGTTGAAAATATAATTTTTAACATGAATAAATAAATATTCATTTACAAACCGGACGGTTTGTTTATGTACACCTATTTGAAGGACATTGATTGGGACGATAAATTTTACACATCACCCAACTGCACAAATAAAATCTGTGTTTGATTGTTTGAAACCCCACACGGGTATTGGGATGAAATACAACATACACTAATCCCAGTAATTAGTTATATGTCGATCGATTGATTGACAGGCTGTTGTAAGCGTTAGATATCTATATTTGATGCTTATACAGTGTAGTGCACTTTGGATGATGGTTGATTATTTATCGTTGCTATTATATACATGTGTTGTATGGAATCCATATAATTAACTTTATATGGTAATTGATTGGGCCTCATTCCAATTTAGAAAATAAAGAATATTATAAAATAAAGGTTCATGTGTTGACAGTACTCATCCGTTGAGATTAGTCATGTGTTGAACGAAATATCTTAATAATAAAATTTACATCTTTATCATATATGAAATTAGAAACTGACTGGAAAATAGATAAGATGAGTGGTCTCTTGGATATTGATCTGATGTTGGTTTCGGCCTTCGGGGTTAATATTTAGGGAATCGTTCTCTTACTAATTTACGGTTGGAGTCTGATTTGAAATCAAACGATAGATATCATAATTTTATAAAATATATTGAATAACAAAAATAGTCACACGTGGACAGTACTCATCCATTGAGATTAGTCATGTGTTGACAAAAATATAGATTCACATATTCAATAGAATAAATATTCATTTGTTGAATAGAATAACGGAATTATTGAAATATATAAAGCCGTGTTGATTAGAGATGCGCTATTTTGACGCGAACGATATTTATATCGATTATATTCGTTTTATAATGAATATTGAAAAGAGATTTAAAAATCGAATATATAGAAAACGAATTCGAATTAAATTGAATAGAAAACGAATTCGAATTAAATTGAATAGAAAACGAATTCGAATTAAATTGAATAGAAAACGAATTCGAATTAAATTGAATAGAAAACGAATTCGAATTAAATTGACTAGAAAACGAATTCGAATTAAATTGAATAGAAAACGAATTCGAATTAAATTGAATAGAAAACGAATTCGAATTAAATTGAATAGAAAACGAACTCGAATTGAATTGAATAGAAAATGAATTCGAATTGAAATGAATTTGAAATTTGAATTGAATTGAAATGAATTTAAAACGAATTTATAAAGGAAAATTCAATTTTGATTTGAATTTGAATTGGAAGTTGAAATTGTTTTTGAAACGAATTTATAACTATTTATAAAATTCATTTTAAATAGAAATCGACGAAATATATATTATATATATAATATAATGGCCTGAATTGAACGCGCCGCACCGCGGCAGTTCTAGAATTTCGACCATTAACTTCGAACGGACATTACGGGAGATCCGACCGTCGGATTCTCCTAAAACCGGAACCGTTTGGGTTCGTATCGAAAAGATCTTTCTAACGAATATTGGAAATTTGAAATCTAACGGTTGGATTTGGAGATACGTCCAAATCAAATTTGGAAAAGGTCGCTGTAAGTGCAGTTCGATGGCCATTGTTGGAAATCGACTGTACGACCTTGATAAAATTATTAAAAATAGTAATAATTTGTGTAAAATCATAAGAAATGATTTCGGAAAAATTGGGATGAAAAACTCCATATTTGAAAAGATAAAAATAGATTTTTATCGAAATGAACTAGTTTTGAACTAAAATTAAACCCGTTTATTTTTAAATAAATAAATTGGATTTGAAACGGGTTTTAAATAGAATTGATTTGTGGGTTTATCGTGAACGGTGTTTTAAATAACACTAGTTCTTTAACCCGGTAATAAATAGAATGTGATTTGGGTTTGTCGTGAACTATGTTTTAAAAGACATTAGTTCTTTAACCCAGTAAAAGGAGTTTTAATGTATCTGCAATTAGATTGAAATGTGAATTAATAATTTAAATTATCAAATATAGAAAGTGAGCGAGAATGGAGTATCACCAGTTTTGCTCCAAAACAATAGTTAAATCTTTAATTAGATTTGAACGTGAAATGGTAATTAATTTTACTGATAACACCATGGTGTTAGATATGGAGTATTACCAGTTTTGCTTCATGGGATGAATAGGTTGGGATTGGGAAATTAAATAAATAATTACTTCGGTGTGGTTCGCTAATCCCGACTAGTTTGGAAAACCATAATTTGGTTTGAAATGACATCCAAAGGAAGATTAAAGAATAAATTCAAGAATTTATCTTGGATAAAATTAATGGGAACTTTCCCCTAAGATTGTGAAATTTAGAAACTAGCTATAGGATAGCTGAGATGAGTGGTCTCCTGGATATTGATCTGATGTTGGTTTCGGCCTTCGAGGTTAATATTTGGGAAATTGTTCTCTTGCTGATTTACAGTTAATGACTAATGAATTGGAATGAGGCGTATGTTGTGTTTGTGTAACATTTGTTTTTAATATACGCGGGTTGTTCGGAAAGGCCGGGTTTATACCCATTCTGAATAACCGATTCGACGATATGTCGAAGATGAAGACGGTGGTTGAAGACCGGAAGTCTTCACATCGCTTGGGTGATTACTGATGATCTTGATTGGGTTGTACACCCAAGATGAGGGAATCAGTTGGTGGTCGTCCAGACGTACTTGGAGATCGATGGATATGCGAGGAAAGTGCCTCCGGTTTCGTTCAGCCCCAGAACGAACTTGTAAATGGTTTGTGTGTCTGACATTGGACTTTATTCTGTGTTGATTGATCTCTATTAAATATGCATCTGTTTGGCGGCGGAGAATTTATTCTCTTGCTTAACGCCCTTCTCTGAGATGTACGAGCTTAGAGGTTATATATCGATAGATATCAATCGCATGGCATGAATTGCCTGTGTGGCACGCTGAGTTGCATGGATCAAGGCTTCTGTTGAAAAGCAAAGTCTTGTGGTTGATGATCAAAGCACGGCCTACGTGGCAGCTTTGTGTATAACGTGAATTTGCGAGCCTCACACCTCGGTATGAGTTAAAAACGAGATAAGGACTGCAGGGAGAGCACGAAGTTTCTTTCTAGCTTTGGTGGTGTCAGTGACTTACCAGCCCTGACAATTATATACTTTTCACCTATGTAGTTGTTGGATGAGGCGCCTCGATTTTATGTCTGTAAGGGCCGGGAAACGTGTGTTCAGGAATAACTAATCCTCAAACGTAAGAGAGGACCGGCCCTGAAGATCCAAGGATTGCCCAGAGTGTGTAGTCCTGGGACATTTGCTAGAGTGTCTCGAAGCAGAGAGGAGCTTGCCCCTTGCCTCGACTCATGACGGAAATCCAATTTCCAATACGTGTATTTCGGTTTTATTTGTAGAGCCTAGTATGGCGACATGATAGATGGTACCCATGCCGCCTAGGATTGATATTTATGATTGAAATTGTTTTGACACTATACACTTATAATAGTATCAAATGATTTGTTTTAAACGTACCAAGCATGTTTGGCTATTATAAGGGAAAACCCTATCCTCCGGCTTGCGTTGCATTGTGTGATGGGACCTGGGTCTTATAATAGCTTCATTCTTCGAAAAAGCATTGCGTTGTCTTCTCTATGCACTGGTATTCTTGGGAGGAAACTCTTTCCGTGTTATACGGCGTGGTCCCTTGAATTACTCTCTTTTAAAGTAAAGTTTTAAATAACCGTTTTAGTTCTCACACCAGTCACATGACTTACCTGGAGTTTATTGTTTTAACCTAAACTCTGGGTGCCCTTATTTTCGACACGGGCAGCTAGTAGTTTTGGTTTCGCAGATTTATATTCACAGGATCCTGATTTACAGCTGGAACGATGCTCGGAAAGCTCTGTATCCGTGTATTACTTTCAGTTGTGTTTTGTATTATTTTTCCGCTGCAGTAATGTAATTTAAATCTTGATATTTATCAAATGTAATTTATTCAATTATACTCTGTATATTCTTGTATTCTGATGGAATTTTTGTAATAACAATGAAATGTTCTCCCGTTTGCGTTCATTTGTGTGTTGTTCTCAAAGTATCCGCTCTTTCCTTCACGGGGAAGTTACGGGTCCTCACACTTGTCTATTATCCTGATCGCGCCTACTACGATTTTGTTTTGCGTTGTACCTATGGAGTGCTCCCTGATAGCCCACCGGTTAGGTGGAGTTTATAATGCTATATAGACTACAATGTTTATAAACGGTGTAAGGGTAAAAATGTAATCCCGCTTACGCTATTTTGATACTTTACTTTATTGACAGACACTATTATAATAGCGAAATTATATTATATAGTATCTAGTTTGATGGATCCTTAGGATATGGAAATTCTCGTAACATATCTTAAGTTATTACACTCACAACACGTTGGATAGGAGATGCAAATTACCGTAAGCATCTCTGATGCCATGAAACTCGTATTATTAACTGATTCTGATTTAATTGATATTAGAATATTTTAGTTTTTATCCAAGTATTTTTGTATTTTCATTGGTGCTCGGGTCAGCCTAAGTTTTTTCAATTAGCGAAGACCACATTATATTGAAGATGAAGATGGAGCTTGATAGACGTAATTACTGGTATTATTCCGTAGCATATATACTGGTATATTTTATGATAGTTAACTCTGATGTATTGTTGTAGTGTTTAATCAAATGTATAATTTAACAACTTCATGAACTATTATTTGATTATTAAATTTTGTCCTTCCGCTATGAGATTCTATGATTGTTTTCTTCTTTCTTCCTTTTCTTATATTAATCCCAATAACTATATGTATTTTAGATTTGTTCAAGTCAACATGTGAGTATTATTGTCGATATGAACGGTCAAAAATGTGAGTTGTTACAATTAACACACACGGGTCAGTCTAGTTAATAGTGGTCAGTAAAGATACATAATAGTATCATAAGACATGAATAGTAACTCTCCTTCTAGAGGAGTTGGAAATGTAACTACGAGGGTGAACCAAAACCGTAAGTTAAAATATATCATTAACTGGAAGGTTCCACCTAGGCTATGTACTTAGCTATAAGCTAAGTACACCATGTAACCACCAATATATAACCAGGCTTAATGCGTCAATTTCGTCGAAAGACGATATATAAATGGTCAGGAGAATAAAATCATCAGTACAACGTATTGGATCCAGTCATCATAATATTTAAGTAACGAGTCAAATAGATCAACAGTGTGACTTTTAAGGTCAACGTCATCAAAACAACATTTCATCAAAGCATCAACTCGTCAAATAGAAATTCGGATTAAAACATCATGATATTGCACGTGCATATAATCTCCCTCCAGCTTTCTATATACCATATATTGAGACTGCCAGCCTCTAGTAATGACTCGTTAGCCCCAACAACAACATGAGATTGAGAGATTCCATATCCCTATATTGAACCCTACCAGTTCGATAATTGAATAAGTGACCCATCAGTCCTTATTCTGTCCGTACCGTCCTTCAACAAAACAACAAACACCGGACATATTTGTACGCATATCTACAAGGACCTATTAACCCCTGGTACTGGCCTTAACAACGAGATGTGTCACAGACTTACGAATAGTAACACAAGTAGTAGTAACTATGCATCCTATACCACACATTCTTACTACTAATTTACTTTTCGTTCGTCAATTCCATACCGGAAAACATCATAAACATCAATCAGCAAAACATCAAAAAATCTGCTTCAATTAGACAAATCAGGGATTAACCAATTTCATATACTGTCGTGTCCCATACCACGGGATTTACGATATCGTTTAATCTCCATTACGCCATCTCGAAGGTTGTGATTTTTTAGAAAATACTTAGTTTTCCAAAACAAGATTTTAAAACGATTTTGAAACTAATTAATTTTATTCTTTAAAACCTTCATAGTTTCAAAATATATTTATAATATTGCTTTGAGACCATTTATAATTTAAAATCAAAGCAATAAAATCATTTCTCCTCAAAGCAACAGAGAAAATGTTATATATATATAACTAGGGAGGAAAAATTATTTTTTAAATTGTGCACGTGTGAGCAAAGCCATCAAAAATCATCACGAAAGCTTATCGAATAAACCAACGAAATTTATATAAATCTGGGATATGAAGTGGCCTTGATAAAGAAAAGAAGGAAACAAACTAGGGCGCAATATGCCTCAGGGAAATTCAACAAGAGATGAAACTTTAGTAGGCATAACCTTAGAAATACACATGCAAAAAGCATGTAACTACCCTGTGCAATTTACACTAGGTGGGTCAACCCACTCTTTCGGTGTGTCGACCCATGGGTCAACATATCAAAGGCATGGGTAAACCCATCCTATGGGAAATCGGTTGATTTCCTGACTCCGATTGTAACTACGTGGATGAATTTCAGGTAGCAAACATAGTCAAAATGACCTGAAACTTTGCAGATTCAAACACAAGGAATCAACAATGGAATACAACAAGTTTGAATCGATTTCGTCAAGGATTGAATGAGTTACAACAACTCAAAGTTGCACTTTGGGCTTAGTAGAGAAATTTCATAAATAATGCTATAGGTTTTCAACCAAACATCGAGCAGTTTAACACAGATAGCAAAAACTCTACCGTAAATAGAAACTATGAGTGGGAACTCACCATAGATGCAAGCTACAACAAAGATTGGAGGCTCTAAAGCTAGGAAGAAGCTGCCTTTCTACCCGAAAACTTGCCACAGACACATGCAAAAGACATAGTTCAACACAAAGTAACATTTCTTCAAATCAGACGAAGAGATGGATTTAATTCATGTTTCTGGAGAGATTACATGCTGTAGAAGATTATTAGGAACCAAAATGAACAATTTAAAGTGTGTTGAAGCTTGGGTTTTGAACAAGGAATGAATTCCTTAAGTTTTATTTTTCTGATTAATGAAAAATGGAGAAGAACGCTCTTTCCCGAAAAACTACATGCTATGAATGTTTCTTGGGTCCTTCTTTGCTTAATTAAGTATTAGTGTCCCAAAACAAGTTAACTAGACTCAAATTAACTAGTTAAGATAATTAGAGAGTATTTAGGCCATTTTAGCATATAATGACTAAGTTAAACCATGTTTTATGTTATTTCTCCATTCAATTAACATGTTTCAACATCATATAATGCATTTAAAATTGTAAAAAACATTTTTGAAGCATTTTAAATGCTTTTTAACACTAATATTTACAATTTACAACAAATTCTACTTTTTACACAAAACAATATTTTTAAACTTGTGTAAATTTACGTAACACATAAAATTACTGATTTCAAATTCTTTATTTTAATACATAAATCATCTATACACACACTCTAAAAACATACATATTTGAACACAAACTCCAAAAACATATATTTTAAATAAGGATTTACATAAAAATGTATTTTAACCTTTATATTAACAAACAGATAACCAATGACTTTAAAACACATATTTTCTTTGTTTATTAACATTTTACAACCAATTTTACATTTTGTCTTTTATCCTTGCTCAAAATTCCAAATATTTCAACAATATGCAATATTGACAATCTCAAATCCATAAACCACATTTATTTGAACAAACCACAAGTACATATAATTTGAGTGAAGATTTGCATAAAATATACTATAAACCTTTGTTTTCTATTTACAAATCATTATCATTACTTATTACTCCAATATGTGAAGTTAAAATTATTTATAACATGTATTATTAGAAACAAATTTTAGCCTCAACCAAGCAGTAGTTCCCTGGATCATTTTGGGGGATTTTAACTTTTGTTACGTAATAAATCAGAGAATTGGTGGTAACTCCCTTTCCCTTGCTAAAATTTTACCTTTGAAAATTGCTATGGATATAGGAAATCTATTTAATATCAAGAGCACTGGTCTTCTTTATTCATGGAACAATAGTAATATAACCGGTCCAAGAACTTGCTCCCTCATTGATCAAGCTCTCTGTACACCTTTAACCTTTACCATTCGGCCAACCATCTACACACATAGACCCCCTCCAATGCTGTCTAATCACTCCCCTACCATCCTTAACCTTGACGGGCTTGACGTGAAAATATCTAGTTTCAAATTTTTAACATATGGGTTCGTGAACCTGACTTTTATGACATACTCGTAGAAGTTTGGGGGAGACTAACCTTTGGAAACCCTTGCTTTATTTTGCAGAAAAAACAAAAGACATTGAAGAATATATTGAGAATGTGGGAAAAAGAGAGATATGGAAGTGGAAATAAGCAGGCAAACTTTTGGAGAAAGAAGCTAGAAGGTATACAAATAAACATGATGAATGATCCAATAAATCTGCTGCTTTCGAGTATGGAGAAAGACATAGTTAAGCAATATCAAAACTCACTCAATGTCGAAGATGAAATGATCAAGCAAAAAGCTCGTCTGAAGTGGAAAATGGATGGTGACAAGAATAGTGCCTTCTATCATGCAACACTCAAAGATAGATAGTGCAGAAAAAATATCGTGACAATTCTTGACAATAATGGTAACATAGCAAACTCTTGAAATGAAGTTGATCTTGCTTTCCTTAATCATTTCACCGAATTACTTGGTAACATGTGGGTTTTAATCCTAATATTGATCTGATAAACCCTTATATCATTCCAAAAATTTCTAGTAATGAATATCAAACTTTGTGTGAGGAAATTACAAATGAAGAATTAAAAAGGCTATGTTCTCCCTAAACAGTAATTCGTCATGTGGACCTGATGGTTATAATGCTTTTTTCTACAAAAACTTTTGGAATTTAATATCCTATGATGTGTGCAAGGCAGTTAGACATTTCTTTCGAACTGGATATATGAATCAAGCTTTTAATAGTACTAATATTGCTCTTACATCCAAAATCAAGATGGCAAGCAGAGTGACTGATTATAGACCGATCTCCTGTTGTAATACCATTTACAAATGTGTATAAAAAATCATTGCAATGAGACTGAAAAATGTTCTACCCACAATTATGTCCCCAAATCAAGCTTCTTTTCTTCCAGAAAAGAGTATCCTCGATAATGTATTAATTTCTCACGAGTTGCTTAATGGATACTCCAGTAGTAACATTTCCTCCAGGGCAATGTTCAAGCTTGACATAATGAAGGCTTTTGGTACGCTACAATGAGATGAATTGTTAAAATCATGGGATACATGAATTTCCCACCTCATTTTATAGCTTGGATTTATGATTGTGTCTCTACACCAAAATTCTCTTCTGATTAATGGTAGTGATGTTAGGTACTTCAAAAGTTGTCAAGGCATATGACAAGGTGACCCATTAGGTGTGAAGAACCAAGAATCTCCTCACTTATGTTCGCTGATGATTTGGTGATCTTCTGCAAACCAGATCCTGAAACAATTGATACTATAATGAATAAACCTTAAAAAGTATCTGAAATGACAAGGCTTAAGTGTTAGGGACTGCGGAATGGATCGTTAAGGCAAAGCAAACACTAGAGGGGGGAAAGGGGTGAATAGTGTTTGCAAGAATTTAAACAAAACTTAATACTAAAGAGAATTATGGAATGAATCAAACAATAAAAACACAATCATAGACACATATTCAAAAACAAATGCAAAATAAACAGAAATAAAAATGCAAAAAAGGAAAGAACACACCAGATTTTATACTGGTTCGGATCACTCCTACGTCCAGTCCGGCACAACGCTAGATTATGCAGAGTTTTATTACTCTTTCAATAGTTAATTACACCCTCCCTGATTTCACGGCTCACAAGGAGACACTGTTTCCTACTTTCTTAATTCCACGGCCCATAAGAACACATCGACTCCTATTTCCTTGATTTCATGGCCCATAAGGACGTACCGACTCCTCTTTGACTGAAAACATAGTTTATTCAACCCAACAAATTACAAAACAGTCCTATAACTCTTCAATAGCACTTGATTCAGAGAGTAGAGAGTGTAGAGAGAAGAAATTTTATCAAAACAAAATTGAATTTGGCAGAGTATAAGTGTAAAAACCATAAAAGTGATTAAGAATAATGGTGGATAGAAAGAGGATGATGTTAGAGAAGAAGAGATGCTAAAAAAATTGGTTTTAACCTCTTTTTATAGAGTATGAAGGGTCGCAACAGTTCCGAAGCATTTCAAAAAATGAAAAGACACTTCCCTTCAAAATTAGAAAAAATAGTTGTTATATGTCGACATGCTCTTTTTGCTATGTCGACATACCCATGTACATTTTTGATTTTCAAAGCATTTTCAAGTGTTTTGATATAAAACTAATTCTGGAAATTCTTGAGTAAAATTCTGGTGTTGTAAATTAATATTATATGATAGAAAAATATATGGAAACATATATTTAAAGTGTATAAATGTATTTATAAAATTATAAGGTGTTAAACTATATAAAGTACATAAAAAATCTAAGTTGAAAAACAAAGAAAAATAAAAATAGAAAAACAAAATAGAGAAGATTAAGAATAAAATAGAGAGGATTGAGGATAAAATTGAAAATCATAATTTGAATATTAGAATTTGAAAATTAGAATTTGAATTTGAACTTGGAGTGTATTTAGAGTCTTACAAAATCTAGACTCTATAAATATATTAATCTTGAACTCTTGAAATCTTGATTATTCATGAGTCTTGAAATTTCTCTGATCTTTGAATCTCTACCATCTTTATAACTATACAGTCTTCAGTAACATTTCCTGTATATAATTCCTGCACACACACACACACACACACACACATATATATATATATATTCTATACAAAAAGTGTTAGTATATATTTTATAATCAATGATAATTGAAATAATGTTGTTGTCATCAAAACTGCATTCTCTAATAATCTCCCCCTTTTTGATTATGACAACCTTAGTTTATAAAATATCATGCCTGTATATACCTGTTTGATGATGTTCCTCTTATACTCCCCCTGTCTATAAGTTTTCTATAAACTATGCCTATATTTTATAATTTCTCCCCCTTTGGCATTATCAAAAAGAAATCCTAAAGATACTCACGCTAAATTGTATAACTTTCTGAATAAAACTTAAGTAACTAACCCAATAATGATACTCCCCCTTAATCTATTAACCAATTCTAAGTAGAATACTCCCCCTGAATCCTAAATCTATCGGCCCTTAAATCTATGACTCTTCCTTAACATATAATTCTCTGTAAATTTCTATAACTCCCCCTAAATCTATGACTACACTAATCTAACAGAAGGATAATAAAATAAGCAAACCAATCAATTCAAATAAGTAAATTAATCCAAATGAGCAATTCAAACAAGCAATTTAAACAAACAATTCAAACAAACAATTTAAGCAAACAAGCAATTCAAACAATCAATCTAATCAACCAAAGTACTCTAGAACCTTCAACTAATCCTTAGAAACTCTAAAACTCCCCCTTAATTTAATACAAGACTAATCCTATCCTAAACTCTAATTCCTTAAAACTATAATAAGACCTTAATCTGGACTAAGATATACTCAAAATAAGTATTTTTATAGCAACCTATCAACCATTAATGAAATTTGACCAAGTCAATCAAGTTATTCAAGTTAAACAAACCAAATAAACCAAACAAATCAATCCAATAAATTCAATCAATTCAACCAAGTCAATCAAGTTAATCAAAACAAAGTAAATATGTTATATGTTTAATAATCCTATGTATTTCTAAGACAATAATTCTTCATATAGTATACTTGTTATATGTGGAGTTAAAGATTAATATGTAAATGCAGTGTGTTCGTAATAATGCAGTATGACATATGCAAAACCATACGAAGTAATATATTGAATGAAATGCAATTTGTGATGTAAATGATTTTAATTTGAGATGCAGCATAATGATGTATGATATGAAATAGGATTTGTAATTATGGTAATAATATATAAAATGATTTGATGATGATATGTAATCTATAAAAGATACTTTAAGTAATATCTAATTATTATGCATATAATAAATTATTTGAATCAAACAAGGATAATGTTAATTTTAGATTTAGATTGATTATACTAAGGAAAGTGATTGAAATAATAATAAAGATAAGAGTTAAAAAATATTCATGACAATTAGTAAAATATTCAAGGTAATTATGAAGGTAAATAATATAGTAAGAATTGAAGATCTTTTTAGAGAGAACATAAAATTATATAAAGTAGACTCTAAACATATATTCATAATTGTGTATAAAAATTGATTTAAAAAGACTTAAAATTTAATTTATTATTTATCTATTGATACAAATCAATTTTTCATTTAAACCTTAGAAATCAAAATATATTAATTTGCAAAAGAACCATTTATATGTTAGAACTATAAAAGAAATCTATATTTATATAAAAATTATTTTTGGTAATATAAAACAACTTATAAAACTATAACTTCTTATTAAACTATATATTTAAGACATAAAATTATATATATACCAAAATATTAAGTTCGAAGATATAAGTTTCATAAATCTTAATAAACCAAGAAATCAAAATTAGTATTTAGCTTCAAATAATATCTATGGTAATGTAACCGAAAAATTGTTATGAAAATATAAGTCAAACTATGAATGTTTAAACGATATATAAAAGATATATAAAATTATATTTTATAAAAAAATATCGAATGTCTTGTAGACAGACAAAGTTAATAACAAGAATTTGAGCTGGCATTTTCTTATTTAAAATATAAAGGGAAGTTTGAAAGTTTAAACTTTCGAATCTCAAAACTTGAATTCCATTTTACGGGCCTTTATGTTGACATAAGAGCATATGTATGTCGACATTCATGCATAATTTTCGAAGAACATACGGTTTTGTGATTGGTTTTAAATTATCGATTTATATTTCAGGTTTAACTATCTCCTGAAATAACAAATATTAAAAATTTATTATTATACTTATTATTATTATAATATTATTATTTTGAATTTCAAATTTCAAATTTGAATTTCAAATTTCAAATTTGAATTTTAAATTTCAAATTTGAATTTTAAAGATTTAAATTTCAAATTCAAAGCAAAGCAAACAAAACATCCATTCAACTAAAAAAAATTAATAATTAATTAAGGCGTACCCGGTTTTTAGATCGATTTCTTTGACATTATCTGAATTCTGAGTTGATCTTCCAGTATTTGATGATAAGATCTGCTCTATTGCGACGGGCTCGTTTTCTGATTAGGATAGTATATTCATTTGCTGAATTTGAACGCCGTATGAGAAAGATATTGAAGATTTAGTAGATCAACCAACTTAGCGCCAAAATTTTGAATTTGAATGAAAAAGCACTTCAGCTATTATAAACAGGCCCAAAAGTCATGTCTCTTCACATTCTCTTCTCTTCTTCTTCTTCCTCTCGTTTTTCATTTTCAATCAAACTTTCAGGACGCATAACTTCTTTGTTTCTTAACGGAATTGGACGAAATCAGTGGAAAATCGAAGAGGAATTCGAGGACTACGATCTAGTAGCAGTTTGGGGATGAATTTGGATGGTATTGGGGTGCATCAAGTCGAAACAGTAAGAGGTATGCATAAAATTCTGTAACAGTTTTTCAGTTTTGAATCGCCAAATTAAACTACCATGTCTCACTCAATTTTGATCGGAATTTGATGGTCTACCCGTCAAATCGACCGCGATAACGAGAACTACAATCTGGAAAAGGATTTGGAACAAAATAGTCTAACCAGTGGATGCAATTTAAAGATAACCATCAACAGTTTTGGTTTCTTTCTCTTTTTATTCACTAAAACTTCGTTTGATCATTACTTGATCAATTCTTGATGGATTTACATGAAACCAGCGGCATTGCGAAGTAAATGAAGAGAAGTATAGTATGAAGATAAGTTGTAGATGAAAATCCAAGGTTATAAAGTGATATGGTACCCATTTCTTCTTTGATTTACATTATATATATCCATTTCTTCTTGATGTCTCTTCACCAATAGTCGTTACTTTTCCCCTCTTTTTATTTCTTTTCGGAATTTGAATTTTCAATAGCCACCATTTCGAAATTTGAATTGCCAACAGTCACGTCACCTATCTTTTCAGCGTTTGAATATCCAATAGCCATATAACCCATCTTTTCCTGTAAAACAACACAACTTTTCAAATAATCAAATAATTCAAATGTCTTTTCAAATATTCAAATGACTTTTCAAATAATCAAATGACTTTTCAAAATAACTAACTACAATAATATCATGATATATAAAAAATTTCAAGAATTTCAAAATTCAAAATTTTAAATTTCAAAAATCAAATCATAGTAACTTAATTTTTCAATAAAATTGAATGCATACTCATCTAATACTTATGCTATACATAAATTTAAACTAGTGTTCAAAATTTGCCATTTAACATTTTCAAAAATCAGATTATGAACTTTTTGAAAAACCTTGCTCTGATACCAATTGTTAGGGACTGCGGAATGGATCGTTAAGGCAAAGCAAACACTAAAGGGGGGGAGGGGGTGAATAGTGTTTGCAAGAATTTAAACAAAACTTAATACTAAAGAGAATTATGGAATGAATCAAACAATACAAACACAATCATAGACACAGATCCAAACACAAATGCAAAATAAACAGAAATAAAAATGCAAAAAGGAAAGAACACATTGGATTTTATATTGGTTCGGATCACTCCTATGTCCAGTCCCGCACAACGCTGGATTATGTAGAGTTTTATTACTCTTTCAATAATCAATTACACCCTCGCTAATTTCACGGCTCACAAGGAGACACCGATTCCTACTTTCTTGATTTCACGGCTCACAAGAACACACCGACTCCTATTTGCTTGATTTCACGGCCCACAAAGACACACTGAATCCTCTTTGACTCACAACAAAGTTTATTCAACACAACCAATTACAAAACAGCCCTATAACTCTTCAAAAGCACTTAATTCAGAGAGTAGAGAGTGTAGAGAGAAGAAGTTTTATCAAAACAGAATTGAATTTGGCAGAGTATAAGTGTAAAAGCCATAAAAATGATTAAGAATAATGGTGGAGAGAAAGAGGATGAAGTTAGAGAAGAAGAGATGTTAAAAAATTCGGTTTTAAGCTCTTTTTATAGAGTATGAAGGGTTGCAACGGTTCTGAAGCGTTTCAAAAAGTGAAAAGACACTTCCTTTCAAAATTAGAAAAAATATTTGTTATATGTCGACATGCTCTTTTTGCTATGTCGACATACCCATGTACATTTTTGATTTTCACAGCATTTTCAAGTGTTTTGATATAAAACTAATTCTGGAAATTCTTGAGTAAAATTCTAGTGTTGTAAATTAATATTATATTATAGAAAAACATATGAAAACATATATTTAAACTATATAAATGTATTTATAAAATTATAAGGTGTTAAACTATATAAAGTATAAATATAAAGTATATAAAAAATATAAGTTTGAAAAACAAAGAAAAATAAAAATAGAAACAAAATATAAAAACAAAATAAAGAAGATTGAGAATAAAATAGAAAAATAAAATAGAGAGGATTGAGGATAGAATTGAAAATCAGAATTTGAAAATTAGAATTTAAGTTTGAACCTGGAGTGCTATTTAGAGTCTTACAAAATCTAGACTCTATAAATATATTAATCTTGAACTCTTGAAATTTTGATTACTCATGAGTCCTGAAATTTCTCTGATCTTTGAATCTCTATCATCTTTATAACTGTACAGTCTTCAGTAATATTTCCTGTATATAATTCCTGCACACATATATATACACATATATATATATATATATATATATACACACATATATATATTCTATACAAAAAGTCTTAGTATATATTTTACAATCAGTGATAATTGAAATAAGGTTGTTGCCATCAAAACTCCATTCTCCAACATTAAGGTGAATATGATGAAGTCGGAGATGAAATCGGCTGGACTCTCTACGTTGCAAGTGAAAGAAATAACTCTGAAAACCGGTTTATCTAATAATCCTGACACAATCTCGTATCTGGGTTTGCCTCTCTCCACCGCAAAGATTACTACTAATAAGTGTCTACCTCTATATAGTAGGATTGTTTCAAGATTGAACCATTGCACGAGCAGACTGTTATCTTAAGAGGGAAGATTAATCAAATCTGTTGTCTTCTCTATGCATGTTTACTTGGCTAGGATATTTATTCTTCCTAGTAAGCTGATTCAAATGGTGAGATCAACATTCATGAAGTTTCTTTGGAAAGGAAAGATGGATGGCAAATATTTGGCGCCAATTGCTGTCAATCATGTTGAAAAACCTATGTGCATGGGTGGCCTTGGCATCACAAACATGCTAAACTGGAATAAAGCCGCCTTTTTGAAATATCTAGATGATTTCCTCAAAAACACCGCTGATATTTGGGTCGAGTGGTCTTATAAGCATGTCATAAAAAGCAAGCATTACTGGATAATGGAACAACCTCAAAAACATAGTTGGACTTGCAGATGTCTCTTCAAGTTAAGGGAGCTAATCCTGCCAAATTTCAGTTATTAAACGAAAACCAGTTCTGAAGTTAGTATATGGAATGATCCATGGATTGAAAATGGTATGATTTTGAGTCGTGTTCTTACTGATCTAGAAATCGAAGTTAAAGGGATGAGTAGAAATGCGAGAGTCAGAAAATATATTCATCAAAATTCTATACTCCTTATGTCACCTCTGTTCCATAAATCAATGAGTTTTGGGGTCTGGCATATACGCTTAAGATTGAAAATAATATTGACTGCGAAACTCAATGGGGTGACGAAAAGAAATCTTTCAACATTAGAAGAATGTATCATTTTCTTTCTAGTTTTGGCACAATGACGAAGTGCAGATAGAGGAAAAGAATTTGGCTCACTGATAACTCGCACAAAGAAAACTTGTTGCTTTGGAAAGTGATGAACAATGTTGTCAACACCAAGCAGAAGTTAAATGAAAGAGGAACCTTACTGTGTTATGTCTTGATTGCACTTTGAAACACTTGAACACTTATTCTTTGAATGTTCAAGTGTTCATGGAGTATGGGAAGATATTATGCATTGTATTGGTAGAAGAGGTATAAGTAAGAGGAGTGCTGCTGAATCGTGCAATTTGGAAAAACAAACAAGTAGGAAAAGAAGTAAAGGAAGAATGTTATGCTATACATTGAAGAAATTTATTTCGGTAATACGGTGTAAGAGAAACAAAATAATTTTTAATCCCAATGAAATTAAAACCAGCAATCAGCTGATGTTGTGCGCAAGAATGGAAATAAGGAATGGAATGAGGCTCCTATCCTTCACATTTGATCCAGGAATTATGCTATGTCATATGTAATATTGTTGTATATATGTGTTTTGTGTTGTTTTCTAGTGATTAATGTACCGTGTATCTCCGTTTTCTTTTGTGTGTTGTAATTTGTTTTCTATCCCCGGTGCATTAATAAAGTGGTAGGGTCCACTCAACCCCGTCGGCCTTGCCCAAATTTTTTTTTTTAATCCTCAACCAAATCTATTCATTACTAACCCATGCATTAAAGTCTTCTCAATTAGCAAAATTTTACACCAAATTCACCAAAAATCATATTTTCATTATTTTACCATAATTCCAAGCTAATTTATCTTTGACCCTCATATTTAATCATTAAAAATGATTAAATATTCTATTTCACCAAATAAATCCCGAGACTCCAATTTAAAATACCAACTTAATTATTTAAGCCAAATTACTAAATTAATGATATATATTAACTTAATTACCTCCGTAATATTCATTTTATAAGTTGTTAATAATTAGCAGGTCATCGTCAAAACCTGGGTTGTTACATTCTTCCTCTCTTTACACCCACGCCTCTTTATCCCGCTCCCTACCTCCATAATTTTTTTCCTTACCGATGAAGAATGTATTTCATGCTTCCCTTAAAATTGCACCTTCCACAAACCCTAAATGTATGATGTCATTTACTATCCTCAGCTTATCACCTCCTCATCAGTATTTTGTTTTTTTTCCTTCAATAATTTATGAACATGATGTAGCTTGATCTTGTAACTTACTTCTTCCAATAAAATCTTATTTAAAAGACTCCAAGATTCAGTGGGTGCAACTGACCATCCCTGTTTTAGTTGGAATAGGATTAAATAGCTTTTTCTGGTGTGAAGCTGGCTAAGGTCTTTGTAATTCATGATAATTTTTTTTGTAAGTATATTAATGTATGGGTCAAATAAATGAGTGTCATCAATGCTCAAGCCCAACATACAACACGATTCATTGATTGAATATTAACATTCTCAATCGTAGTTGACCATGAATATGTATCGTGGTTGTTAATATTATTTCCGTTCCTCTTTTTACCTAAAAGGTGTCATCAATAACCAGATTTACATTCTCATTCTTAAAAGAATTCAGTACTGAAGGATAAATTTTTGAATTTACTTTAAATTTCGAGGAAACTTTCTTTATCATTATTTCACGTTTTGATTATGTATTTTTTCGTATTGATTTTTTTTAAACTACACTACACTACACCATAATGGCCATTTGGCAACTCTTATTTTTTTCAACTGCCAACACTTATATGTGTTATAGACGAGCGACACTAATATGTGTTGCCACAGCAAATATGTGTCACCAAAAATGTGCTAACACTTGTATGTGTTGGTAGGCCTAGTCAACTCTTCTTTTCTAAGGACAAATTGGTAACTGTAACGACCCGTGAAATCTGAACCAATTTAAAAAAATTAAATTGGTTAAAATAGTAGATTTTAAATATTTAAAATAAATATTTTAAATAATAGCAATGAAAAGTGAGTTTGAATCGACGTTTGAAAATAAATATAATTACTTTGAATTATAAACAAGGCCTGAAATGGCGCGGCAGTTTCAAATTTTCAATTCAAACTTTAACTGACTGTACCGGGTGCAGAATAAAACGGATTTGAGCGAAACCAAAAATATTGAAATCTGTTAGTGAATATCTTTCTAACGAATCTGAAAAATCGAAGTTTCATAGTAGGAAGAAAAAGTTATGGCCAAATGAATTTTCAGAAAGGTCGCTATAGAATTTATATAGCCCGTGAAAATGGCCATTTTGCAAACGACCTCGGAATTTGACGAAACCACTTTTGTTGGATCCAGGATGTCAAATTATTGCTAGGTTTCAAATTTCATAATTTTTGAAGCTAGTATGTGAGCGTGGCAAAGGAAAATGTGTTTTGGTAAATTATAGTTAAATTGGATCGACCAGAAAAGGGCCATTTTACAAACGGTCTAAAATTCGACGAAACTAGTTTTGTTACGACCGTATCGTCAAAACATAGCTAGATTTATTTTTCTGCAATTTTTCGAATCAGTTTGTGGCCCTGGCAAATTGAAATGACGTTCAAATCAAATATTGAATGTTTTATATTTTAATTTGAAGGAAAACTGACTGAAACAGTCGAATGGGCCTACGAAACATATCCCATTGTGTTCGGAATGGGGGAAAAACGCTAGGGACGACAGTCGTTGGGTCTGGATTGGGGTACGTGTGTGAAAGAGGGTATTTTCTAAATTTAAAAATATATAAATTAAATTGAAAAATCTGATTGGCCACTCCGTCTTCTCTCTCTCCCCGATCATCAGGCGCGCACGACGGGAATTGGTCTTCACCTTCTCTCCTCTTTTTCTTTTGATCCGCTCAATGAAATCCAACACCACAGTTATGGTTTTTGTAGTACTTCTCATGATCTTCAAATCCATATAAGTATTGGATTTTTTCATGGCTTGTAGGAGGAGAATCACCTCCGGGAAGTTGCGGTCTTCCCAGCGCCGCCGTGAGCAGCCGCCACCACCGAACTGGCCCCACCTCCTGGCGCAGGTGCGCCCCTCCGTGCTCTCCCTCGTGGCGCTGGCTGATCGAGACAACGATCAACGGATTGGGAGAAAATTACAACCCTAGTTTTGAACGATTTGCTGAGGTACGGGTTAGAATTTAATTAACTGATTTTAACACCTTTAAACCGTTGCAAACTTTGAAAAATCATATCTTTTTCGTTTCTTGACGAAATTCAGTGAAACAAGAGACAGTGGACTCGTGTGGACGTCTTCTACATTCTAGAAGAGACCACATATTTTTCTGAGCCTTCTGCTATTTTTGGTGGAGTGGAACCCAATGTGAGATTTCTAATTTATAAACGATATGGAAAATGACGATGTATAAATTATATGGTCGATGTATGACTTGTATAAGCGTTGTACACCTCATGTATAAGCGTTGTATAGGTTGTACGTTCGATGTATGAGTTATATATGCGTTGTAAAAATTATATATGTGTTGAAATAGAAGTGAAATACTTATATATATATATATACGCCCCTCATCCACAAACCATGGACGATATTTATTGGTTGTGATTGGTGTGAAAATTGGTTGATTACGAATGGTTGATTGAAATTGTTTGTGGTTGAAATTGATTGATTGTGGTTGAAAAATACCCGTTTGTGGTTGAGAAATATTTGGCTGAAACCACATAGGATTAGTTTGTGGAAATGAAAAGAAAAATATACATGCCGCCTACGTGCGAACTAGATGCATGATTCCCCATTGTCAAAAGCTGCGAGGCTTTAAGGTAGAGCGAGGAGCCGTACTAGGGACGGTCCCGGTTTTAACTACCCTGCCGTTATGCTGCCGAAATTTTGAATAATATTCATGTGTTAGAATTATTTTCCTGTGTTGAAACTATATTCGTGTGTTGTATAGAAAACCTTCATGTGTTGAATTGAAATTCATTCGTTGAATAGAATTCATGTGTTGAAAGGTATTCGTGTTTTAAATAAATTGTTTTGCAATAAAAATCACCTTTTTGTCTATATATATAAACTATAGAAACCTTCATGTGTTGAATCGAAATTCATTCGTTGAATTGAAATTCATGTGTTGAATGGTATTCATATTTTGAAAGAAATTGTTTTATAATAAAAATCCAATTTTTATCATCGATATGAACTATATAAAATAATCTAGTTTTGAAATAAATTGTTTTATAATAAAAATCATATTTTTATCACCTATATGAACTATATAAAATAATTGCGTTTTGAAATGAATTGCTTTACAATAAAAATCACCTTTCTACTGTACACATGAATTGTTAAAAATAGTGAAGTGTTGAAATAGAAGACAGTTAGACAAAAATATCATTTTTATCAAATGTATGAAAATCATATAGTTTTGAAATCGAAGAGTCGATATATATATATATATATATATATATATATATATATATATATAAATAGAATTGAAATATATCGAATAACGAAGCTGCAGTTCGTATTTTGAAACCGTGATTTCAAACGATTAGTGCGGGAGATCCGACCATCGGATTTTCCCGAAATTGCAACCGTTGGGTTCGCTTTGGAAATATCTTTCCAACGACACCAACTTTGTAAAAATCCAACGGTTGGATTGTCTGGAATGTTTAATTCAAATCTGAAGAAAAACAGCGCCAGAATCGATTATATATATATATAATTAAATTAAATCGAATAACGACGCTGCAGTTCGTATTTTGAAATCGAAACTTCAAACGATTGTACCGGGAGATCCGACCGTCAGATTTTCCCGAAACTGTAACCGTTGGATTCGTTTTGAAAAGATCTTTCTAATGATGTAAATTTTGTGAAGATCCAACGGTTAGATTTTCAGATATGTGTAAATCAAATTTGAAGAAAAACAGCGCCACGGCCGCGTTATGGCCCGAAGCGTCGTTTGAATAAATTGGCTATTTTAAAATAAATAAAAATAGCGATAAATTGTTATAAAATATTATAAGCGATATGGATGTGAAATTTAGAAACTAACTGAAGGTTGGCTAAGTCGAATGGTTTCCTGGATTTTGATCTGATGTTGGTTTCGGCCTTCGGGGTTAATATTTGGGAAATCGTTCTCTTACTGATTTACGGTTAGTGACTAATGAATTAGAATGAAGCGTATGTATGTTTGTTTAACACTTGTTTAATATATACGCGAGTTTCTCAGAAAGACCGGGTTTATCCCATTCTGAATAACTGAATCGACGATAAGAAATCGAAGATGAAGACGGTGGTCGAAGACCGAAGATTTTCACCTCGTTTGGATGGTAACTGATGTCCTGATTGGGAGGCATCCCGAAATATGGATAATGAGTGGTGACCGTCCAGACGTATATGGAGATCGATGGGTTTGCGAGGTATATAGTGCCTCTGGTTTCGTTCAGACCCAGAACGAACATGCAAATGGACTGTGTGTCTGACATTGGAATTCATTCTGTGTGATTGATAGCCATCAGTTACATGGCGTGAATTGCCTGTGTGGCATGCTAAGATGCAGTAATCAGGGCTTCTATTGAAAAACAAAGTCTTGTGGTTGATGATCAAAGCACCGCCTGTGTGGCATAGCTTTGTGTATAAAGTGAATTCGCGAGCCTCACACCCCGGTATGAACCAGAAACGGGAGAAGGACCCCAGGGAGGGCATGCGTTTCCTTCTAGCTAGAGGAGGTTTCGGTGCTTAAACTGGCTGACATTTATATTATTTTCACCTATGTGGTTGTTGCTGTTGCGAGGCGCCTCGGTTATATCGGTCGATCCGGGACCGATGGAGTCATTCGTTGGCTCATTGACGCCCCATAGGGCGGGGAAACGCATTGTTCAGGCATTTTAATCCACATCGGTGGACCGGCCCTGACGATCCTAGGGTCACTCGAGCTCTGATCTTGAGACACGGGCTAGAGCGTCTCGAAGTCGATAAGGACTATCTTTTGCCTTGGTTCATGATGGAAATCCAATTTCCAAATACGCGACTGTGCGGTTTTGATTGTATACCTATATATGGCGACATAGTGGTATGGGGCATTAATGTCGTCTATGATTGATAGTTATGATTCAAAATTGTCTTTGAAACATATAAACACTAGTAATAATATCAAATGCTTTTGTTTTATTCGTATCAAGCATATCTTGGTCATTATAAGGTAAAACTCTATCCTCCGGTTTGCGTTGCATTGTGTGATGGGAACTGAGTCTTATAATGGTTTCATTTTTATAAAAAGCATTGCGATGTTTTAAAAGAATTATTTGTTTTAAAGCACTGGCAATCCAATGGAGTAAACCCGTTCTGCGAAAGCGGCGTGGTCTTGAGATTAGCCATATTTTAAATGTGTTGAATAGATTTCTCATACCAGTCCCATGACTGACTCGTAGTTGGTTTCACTTGCAAACTCGGGTGCCCCTCTTTCTACATGGGCAGCCTTGTATTCAGGTTTTAGCAGGCTCTTTCTGGATAGCTGGAGCTGAAGATGGATTCTATCATTTATCTCTTTTTATGTTGTTCAGCTCCTATTGTACATATTATGTTTGTTTTCCGCTGTAGACATTTATGTATAGCTGAACTGTATTTGTACTAAGTATGATCTTGTATACTGTGTAACTCTGATGATTATGTTTATCCAGTGTATCATTTATTCATTATCTGGTGTATTTATTTATTTCTGTTCTGCTATTATCTGTTTCTGTGTTATATTCCAAGGATTACCCTTGCCGCCGTCAGTACGGGGTTCGGGGTCGTCTCAACGTGGTATCGGAGCTTTGGTGGGATTCAACTATCAAGGATAATCCAGACGGTGATATCACCTGGGATAGATTTAAAGTGATCTACCCAGAAAGATTTACCCCTCCCAAAGCAACTGAGCGGTTATGTGATGAATTCTCTTATCTGATACAAGGTGATATGACCATCCCAGAATATCATAAGAAATTCAACGAACTTTCTCACTTTGCTCCTCATCTGATTCAAGACCCAAAGAGGAAGAATCTGAAGTTTATTCATGGCCTTCAAAGAAAATATCAGAAGAGTGTAATGAGGAATGTGAAGCTTCCTTTTTCTGAAATGATATACATGGCTTATCAGTATGAGGATCTCGACAAGAAAGGTATGTGGCAGTACGAAGAGGAAGTCAGTTCTAGTAATAAAGTAGAGTCTGAAACTGATCGTCCTGAGGCCAGTACGATGTCTGAGGTCAGTAAGAAGCCCAAAGTCAATCGGAAAAGGTCTAAATCTGAGAAAGGACAAGTAACGACTGCCATATGCAGTAACTGCAAGAAGCCAGGGCATTTGGCGATAAACTGCGGACCCTTGAAGAAGCGAATAAAAGGTGGACTTCAATCCAAGAAGGGATTTCAAGAGAATAGAAAGTGCAGTCAATGCCATCAGGCCGGTCATCTTTCGAAGGCCTGCCCGCTAGTCAGAAAACCTGAAGCAGTACGTGTAAATGAAGTGGCAGAAGTGCCTACATCTTCATCTGTTCAGGAAAGGCCAGATGTGTTAGAAGGCACACTTACTGTCAAAGATATTCCAGTTAAAGTACTGTTTGACACCGGCGCGTCGCGAAGCTTTGTTGCAAAGAATGCGGTTAAGAAACTGGATTTGAATTTGAAGAGGCTCAAAGAACCAATGACTGTCCATAATCCGGTTGGGGGTTCCCTCGATGTCAGTTGGGTATGTGGTGTGCCAGTTTCTTTTTCTCGTTATCGGTTTCCTACCATCGCAGTCATCATGAATTTTACAGAGTTTGATCTTATCTTGGGGTTAGACTGGCTGACCAAATATGAAGCTGAGGTTAAATGCGCCGAGAGAGTTGTTAGGGCAAAGATTAAATCAGGTGATTATATAACCATTCCCTGTGAAGGTCAGAATTCTAATAGAAAAGACTTCTGGGCAGCTTTGGATGTTTCCCCTGCTCAAATAGAAAATATCCCTGTCGTCACAGAGAATATTCCCGACCTCATCAAAGATATTCCTGTCGTTAAGAATTATGCGGATGTGTTCGAAGAAGTTGTTAGCTTACCTCCGCAGAGGGAAATTGATTTCAAAATTGCTTTAATCCCGAATGCAAGGCCAGTAGTGCACGCCATTCGGAGGATGACCCTAAAGGAGAAAGAAGAACTAGACAATCAAACACGACAGCTGGTATGGAAGGGTCTGATCAGGCCTAGTTTCTCTGATTGGGGAGCAGCAGTGGTGTTTGTCCCAAAGTCCGACGGTACTCTGCGACTATGTGTAGATTATCGTGATTTGAATAAGTAGACAATAAAGAATAAATATCCATTGCCGCGAATCGATGATTTATTGGATCGTTTGAATGGAGCACAAGTATTTTCAAGGATGGACCTAGCTACAGGCTTCCATCAGCTTCGAATTGCCGAAGAGTGTGTTCCTATGATAGCATTCAGAGGTCCAGACTTATTCTATGAGTGGTTAGTAATGTTGTTCGGCTTATGTAACGCTCCAGCTTACTTCGTCGATTTGATGAATAGAGTGTTCAGAGGAGTCCTGAATAAGTTTGTTCTGGTTTTTATTGACGATATTCTAATCTTCTCTAAATCAAAGGCCGAACATGAAAAGCATTTGGAACAAGTTCTAGTAATTCTGAGAAGGAATGTATTGAAAGCTAAATTTTCCAAATGTATATTCTGGCAAGATGAAGTGAAATTTCTCGGCCATGTCGTATCGAAAGAAGGAATTGCTGTGGATCCAAGTAAAATCACAGCTATTCAGAATTGGGAACAGCCTAGTACTCCTACAGAAGTCCGCATTTTTCTCGGATTGGCTAGTTATTACCGGAAGTTCATTAAAGATTTTTCAAAGATATCTAGTCACTTAACGAAGCTTACAAAGAAGCACTCAAAATTCAAGTGGACTCCAGAATGTGAGGAGGCTTTTGAAGAGCTAAAGTTAAGATTAACAACGGCTCCAGTGTTAACGATTATCGACGGCAATCAGGATTTAAAAGTCTGGACAGATGCGTCTAGAGAAGGCCTTGGCGCAGTGTTAATGCAAAGAGGTCAAGTGATTACTTATGCTAGCCGTCAGCTGAAGCCACATGAAAAGAACTACGTCACTCATGATCTTGAGTTGTTGGCTATAGTATTTGCTTTGAAAATCTGGAGACACAATCTTCTGGGTGAGAAATTCGAACTGTTTACAGATCACCAGTCGTTAAAGTATCTGTTCACCCAGAAAGACTTGAATCTGAGGCAGCAACGTTGGCCAGAATTCCTTGCAGCATACGATTTTGAGATTCTATACACTCTAGGGAAAGCCAATGTCGTAGCCGATGCGTTAAGCCGAAAGAATGTAATGATCGCCAGATTTATTATCACGACTTCCTTGATTGACAAAATATCTATTCTTCAGAAGGATGATAATTTTATTAAGGATATGATCAAAAGGATTCAGAAAGGCGAACCCTCGTATTTTCAAATAGATAACGATGGAATCCTGAGATTGAAAGGAAGGATTTGTGTTCTCGACATCCCCGAGCTCAAAAGGGAGGTGTTAGACGAGTGCTACAAATCTAAGCTCAGTATCCATCGGGGTTTGAGTAAAATGTATAACGATATCAAGAGGACATTCTGGTGGAAGTCGTTAAAAAGAGACATCTCGATATATGTTAGTCGATGCCCTACTTGCCAGCTAGTCAAAAGCGACCAACAGAAACTGGCTGGATTGTTACAACCGCTAGACGTTCCAGGTTGGAAGTGGGAACACATTTCCATGGACTTCATAGATGGTCTGCCCAGAACCAGAAAATGAAATGACAGTATTTGGGTGATCGTAGATCGCTTCACGAAGACCGCCCATTTCATACCTGTCAGATCAAACAGAACTGCTCAGAGTCTGGTGCAGATATACTTCAAGGAAATTGTTAGACTACACGGAGTGCCAATCAGTATAGTTAGTGATAGAGATCCAATATTCACTAGCAAATTCTGGGAGGCATTTCAAGTAGAGCTCGGAACGAAGCTGAACTTGAGCACCGCCTGTTAGCCCACTTTGTGAACTAGGCAACACAAAGTCGAGATGTAAAACGTTGAAGAACTTAGAAAGCATCATAGCGGATCGGATCAGAGAGATGTTGCTGTTCGGATCGGAGAGCTGATACGATTCGGATTGGAAAGCTGCTATTATTTGGATCGAAGAGACGCTGCTATTCGGATCGGAGGGCTACCTACTACCAGTCGGATCGGAGGGCTACCTACTACCAGGTCGGAACGGAGCAGAGCGAAACGGATAAGGATTTAGTTTCAGCATTAATTCGGGTCGGATCGGATGCCCCGATCCTAACCCCCTCTGTAGGCTCCTCCGAACCGAACCTATAACCCACGTCACTTCCCCCCACGATCGCCTGAAGATGCGGAGCAGTTATGACTAGTTCCTACCCACGATAATCTCTATTCTGATGCGTTGTCAGCACTGGAGTCCATCCGAACCCGAGGACGATGGGATGGAGGACACGTGGCTCCGACCCGGATCGGATTCTGAGCACATTTTCACCTATAAATACCTCGCTTAGAGACAATCAAAAGGATATTCTTTTTGGCACTTTGAGAGTTCAAACACTTTCATAAACCGAATTCCAGCACTCCCGGATAATCCAAATCGTCTTTCAACATTTGTTTTGAGACAATTGAGTGAATGTATGTGAGTTGTGAGTGAAATTGAGTGAATATCTCATTGTAATTGCAACTATATCATCGAGAATAGTGATTGACAAGTGAACGTAGGCTTTTCAACGCCGAACCACTATAAATTCTGTGTCTCCATTTTACTTTTGATCTTATTTTATTCTGATTTTAGTCAATTTGGGTGTTAGAACCACTTTTTGGTCTAACACCGCCTATCACCCTCTGACAGATGGTCAGACTGAGAGGGTGAATCGTATTTTAGAAGATCTATTGCGGGCTTGTGTTCTAGATTTTGGTGGATCATGGGAAGACCATCTGCATTTGGATGAATTCTCTTATAACAACAGCTACCAGGAAAGCTTGACAATGTCACCATTCGAAGCATTATATGGTAGACCGTGCCGATCTCCTGCTTGTTGGGTCGAACCCGGTAATAGACTTGTGTTGGGGCCAGATATGATCCGAGAAGCTGCCGACAAAGTCGATATTATCAAGAAACGATTACTCGCTGCTCAAAGCTGACAAAAGAGCTATGCTGACAAGAGAAGAAGAGATTTATCGTTTGTTGTTGGCGACTATGTATATTTGAAAGTATCGCCGATGAGGAGAGTTATCCGGTTCGGTAAAACTGGGAAATTGGCGCCCAAATTCATTGGTCCGTTTCCTATTCTTGAACGGATTGGAACTCTCGCATATAGGGTTAAATTGCCAGATTGGTTGCCTGGAGTACATGATGTATTTCACATATCTCAACTTTGAAAGCACGTTCATGATCCAGACTTGATCGTGGAAGAAGCAGCTCAAGAGGATATTGAAATTACTCCAGAATTAGCTGTGAGAAGAGAGCCGCTAAAGATCATTGGCAAAGAAACCAAAGAGCTGAGGAACAAGAAAGTTCACTTGGTCAAAGTGCAATGGAGTGGAGATCCGCGAGATTGTACTTGAGAAACTGAGGAGAGCATTCAGAAAGCCTATCCTAGATGCCGAATGGATATATCTGATTGACTCCGGTGCAAGGTACATTTACCATACTTTGCATTACCAATTAGTTCTCTACTCTGTTGTTATTTTCTTTCCATGGATGTGCACTTTTAATTCTATAGTCTGAATGATTTTAAAAGAGTATAGAAATTGATTAGTATATTTTTGAAAAGTTAAAAACAATTTGATTAATTAAAATTATTAAAATGATAGTTAATTTAATCAATAAGAGAATAATGGTAGAATTTATTCATTTAAATCACACATTGAACTGATTAGAAAATAGAGAGAAATATATACATGTGCATTATATATGTTTGAACAGGTAAATGGATAGTTGTTGAGTAAATATTTTATTTGCGTGCCCGACAAATAGGTAAACCTTAATGAGTTGGATGCGAAATATTATTATATCAACTCCTGTGAATGCCATTGGATGCGGAGTGCTGGTTATTCTGTGTGTAATAATAAATATCGCCATAGGATAGTAACAATTAATTTTGAACTACACTACATGGCATACTTCTGAAGATAGGCATACTTCATCATATACCACATAGCATTTGGAGCTTGTGTGACGAGGTGGAAGATTTACCATATGAGCGAGAGGCTTGTATGGTAATGACTATATTTTACAGGTTGAACTGATGACTGATATGGACTATTTAAAAATTGTAACGATAAATTGCCAGATTAATAAAAAAACCCACACGGGTCTGGAGTTGACAATAATCACATCTCTCTAGTTATTAGATACGGCACATGGATTATTTATTTTCCACACGGGACGAGGTGACGAGGATTTATCCTCTGGAGCATTAAAAATACACACTCCCTCAGGCTTCGACAGGGTGACGAGAATTTATTCTTTGGAGTTATTATCTATACACGCTCCCCTGTAAACACCAGAATATATCACTATAAATATGTGTATGCTTTATAGGATTTATTGGGTACCTAATACGGCCCAATAAATTTCCAAACCCCTCCCCGTACAAAGGAGGCTATGGCGAAATTTTTCGAAAATCCCGGGTGTTAGCCAAATTTTTGAAGAATTTGAAAATTCTCAGAAACTGAAAAGTTGGAGAATGGAAGCCAGATTGAACGTAGAGTTGATTAATCAAACCACTTTCGACTTTGTTCCTTTTCGGGGATGAAAAGTTTTAAGTGGGGGAGATTGTAACGACCCGGAAAATCTGAACCAATTTAAAAAAATTTAATTGGTTAAAATAGTAGATTTTAAATATTTAAAATAATTTTTTTAAATAATAGCAATGAAAAGTGAGTTTGAATTGACGTTTGAAAATAAATAAAATTACTTTGAATTATAAACAAGGCCTGAAATGGTGCGACAATTTCAAATTTTCAATTCAAACTTTAACTGACTGTACCGGGTGCAGAATAAAACGGATTTGAGCAAAACCAAAAATATTTAAATCTGTTAGTGAATATCTTTCTAACGAATCTGAAAAATCGAAGTTTCATAGTAGGAAGCAAAAGTTATGGCCAAATGAATTTTCAGAAAGGTCGCTATAGAATTTATATAGCCCGTGAAAATGGCCATTTTGCAAACGACCTCGGAATTCGACGAAACCACTTTTGTTGGATCCGGGATGTCAAATTATTGCTAGATTTCAAATTTCAAAATTTTTGAAGCTAGTATGTGAGCGTGGCAAAGGAAAATGTGTTTTGGTCAATTATAGTTAAATTGGATCGACCAGAAAAGAGCCATTTTACAAACGGTCTCAGAATTCGACGAAACTAGTTTTGTTGCGACCGTATCGTCAAAACATAGCTAGATTTATTTTTCTGGAATTTTTCGAATCAGTTTGTGGCCCTGGTAAATTGAAATGTACGTTCAAATCAAATATCGAATGTTTTATATTTTAATTTGAAGGAAAACTGACTGTAATAGTCGAATGGGCCTACGAAACATATCCCATTGTGTTCGGAATGGGGGAAAAACGCTAGGGATGACAGTCGTTGGGTCTGGATTGGGGTTTGTGTGTGAAAGAGGGTATTTTCTAAATTTAAAAATATATAAATTAAATGGAAAAATCTGATTGGCCACTCCGTCTTCTCTCTCTCCCCGATCATCAGGCGCGCACGACGGAAATTGGTCTTCACCTTCTCTCCTCTTTTTCTTTTGATCCACTCAATGAAATCCAACACCATAGTTATGGTTTTTGTAGTACTTCTCATGATCTTCAAATCCATATAAGTATTGGAATTTTTTGTGGCCTGTAGGAGGAGAATCACCTCCGGGAAGTTGTGATCTTCCCAGCGCCGCCGTGAGCAGCCGCCACCACCGAACTGGCCCCACCTCCTGGCGCAGGTGCGCCCCTCCGTGCTCTCCCTCGTGGCGCTGGCTGATCGAGACAACGATCAACGGATTGGGAGAAAATTACAACCCTAGTTTCGAACGATTTGCTGAGGTACGGGTTAGAATTTAATTAACTGATTTTAACACCTTTAAACCGTTGCAAACTTTGAAAAATCATATCTTTTTCGTTTCTTGACGAAATTCAGTGAAACAAGAGACAGTGGACTCGTGTGGACGTCTTCTACATTCTAGAAGAGACCATATATTTTTCTGAGCCTTCTGCTATTTTTGGTGGAGTCGAACCCAATGTGAGATTTCTAATTTATAAACGATATGGAAAATGACGATGTATAAATTATATGGTCGATGTATGACTTGTATAAGCGTTGTATAGGTTGTACGTTCGATGTATAAGTTATATATGCATTGTAAAAATTATATATGTGTTGAAATAGAAGTGAAATACTTATGTGTATATATATATATATATATATATATATATATATATGCCCCTCGTCCACAAACCATGGACGATATTTATTGGTTGTGATTGGTGTGAAAATTAGTTGATTACGAATGGTTGATTGAAATTGTTTGTGGTTGAAATTGATTGATTGTGGTTGAAAAATACCCGTTTGTGGTTGAGAAATATTTGGTTGAAACCACATAGGATTAGTTTGTGGAAATGAAAAGAAAAATATACATGTCGCCTGCGTGCGAACTAGATGCATGATTCTCCATTGTCAAAAGCTGCGAGGCTTTAAGGTAGAGCGAGGAGCCGTACTAGGGACGGTCCCGGTTTTAACTACCACGTCGTTATGCTGCCGAAATTTTGAATAATATTCATGTGTTAGAATTATTTTCCTGTGTTGAAACTATATTCGTGTGTTGTATAGAAAACCTTCATGTGTTGAATTGAAATTCATTCGTTGAATAGAATTCATGTGTTGAAAGGTATTCGTGTTTTAAATAAATTGTTTTGCAATAAAAATCACCTTTTTGTCTATATATATAAACTATAGAAAACCTTCATGTGTTGAATCGAATTTCATTCGTTGAATTGAAATTCATGTGTTGAATGGTATTCATATTTTGAAAGAAATTGTTTTATAATAAAAATCCAATTTTTATCATCGATATGAACTATATAAAATAATCTTGTTTTGAAATAAATTGTTTTATAATAAAAATCATATTTTTATCACCTATATGAACTATATAAAATAATCGCGTTTTGAAATGAATTGTTCTACAATAAAATTCACCTTTCTACTGTAAACATGAATTGTTAAAAATAGTGAAGTGTTGAAATAGAAGACAGTTAGATAAAAATATCATTTTTATCAAATGTATGAAAATCATATAGTTTTGAAATCGAAGAATCGATATATATATATAAATAGAATTGAAATATATCGAATAACGAAGCTGTAGTTCGTATTTTGAAACCGTGATTTCAAACGATTAGTGCGGGAGATCCGACCATCGGATTTTTCCCGAAATTGCAACCGTTGGGTTTGCTTTGGAAATATCTTTCCAACGACACCAACTTTGTAAAAATCCAACGGTTGGATTGTCTGGAATGTTTAGTTCAAATCTGAAGAAAAACAGCGCCAGAATCGATTATATATATATATATATATATATAAATATAATTAAATTAAATCGAATAACGACGCTGCAGTTCGTATTTTGAAATCGAAACTTCAAACGATTGTACCGGGAGATCCGACCGTCGGATTTTCCCGAAACTGGAACCATTGGATTCGTTTTGAAAAGATCTTTCTAATGATGTAAATTTTGTGAAGATCCAACGGTTAGATTTTCAGATATGTGTAAATCAAATTTGAAGAATAACAGCGCCACGCCCGTGTTATGGCCCGAAGCGTCATTTGAATAAATTGGCTGTTTTAAAATAAATAAAAATAGCGATAAATCGTTATAAAATATTATAAACGATATGGATGTGAAATTTAGAAACTAACTAAAGGTTGGCTAAGTCGAATGGTTTCCTGGATTTTGATCTGATGTTGGTTTCGGCTTTCGGGGTTAATATTTGGGAAATCGTTCTCTTACTGATTTACGGTTAGTGACTAATGAATTAGAATGAAGCGTATGTATGTTTGTGTAACACTTGTTTAATATATACGCGAGTTGCTCAGAAAGACCGGGTTTATCCCATTCTGAATAACTGAATCGACGATAAGAAATCGAAGATGAAGACGGTGGTCGAAGACCGGAGATTTTCACCTCGTTTGGATGGTAACTGATGTCCTGATTGGGAGGCATCCCGAAATATGGATAATGAGTGGTGACCGTCCAGACGTACGTGGAGATCGATGGGTTTGCGAGGTATACAGTGCCTCCGGTTTCGTCCAGACCCAGAACGGACTTGCAAATGGACTGTGTGTCTGACATTGGAATTCATTCTGTGTGATTGATAGCCATCAGTTACATGGCGTGAATTGCCTGTGTGGCATGCTAAGATGTAGTAATCAGGGCTTCTGTTGAAAAGCAAAGTCTTGTGGTTGATGATCAAAGCACCGCCTATGTGGCGTAGCTTTGTGTATAACGTGAATTCGCGAGCCTCACACCTCGGTATGAACCAAAAACGGGAGAAGGACCTCAGGGAGGGCATGCGTTTCCTTCTAGCTAGAGGTGGTGTCGGTGCTTAAACTGGCTGACATTTATATTATTTTCACCTATGTGGTTGTTGCTGTTGCGAGGCGCCTCGGTTATATCGGTCGATCCGGGACCGATGGAGTCATTCGTTGGCTCATTGACGCCCCATAGGGAGGGGAAACACATTGTTCAGGCATTTTAATCCACATCGGTGGACCGGCCCTGACGATCCTAGGGTCACTCGAGCTCTGATCCTGAGACATGGGCTAGAGCGTCTCGAAGTCGGTAAGGACTATCTTTTGCCTTGGTTCATGATGGAAATCCAATTTCCAAATACGCGACTGTGCAGTTTTGATTGTATACCTATATATGGCGACATAGTAGTATGGGGCATTAATGTCGTCTATGATTGATAGTTATGATTCGAAATTGTCTTTGAAACATATAAACACTAGTAATAATATCAAATGCTTTTGTTTTATTCGTATCAAGCATATCTTGGCCATTATAAGGTAAAACTCTATCCTCCGGTTTGCGTTGCATTGTGTGATGGGAACTGAGTCTTATAATGGCTTCATTTTTATAAAAATCATTGCGATGTTTTAAAAGAATTATTTGTTTTAAAGCACTGGCAATCCAATGGAGTAAAACCATTCCGCGAAAGCGGCGTGGTCCTGAGATTAGCCATATTTTTAATGTATTGAATAGATTTCTCATACCAGTCCCATGACTGACTCGTAGTTGGTTTCACTTGCAAACTCGGGTGCCCCTCTTTCTACACGGGCAGCCTTGTATTCAGGTTTTAGCAGGCTCTTTCTGGATAGCTGGAGATGAAGATGGATTCTATCATTTATCTCTTTTTATGCTGTTCAGCTCCTATTGTACATATTATGTTTGTTTTCCGCTGTAGACATTTATGTATAGCTGAACTGTATTTGTACTAAGTATGATCCTGTATACTGTGTAACTCTGATGATTTTGTTTATCCAGTGTATCATTTATTCATTATCTGGTGTATTTATTTATTTCTGTTCTGCTATTATCTGTTTCTGTGTTATATTCCAAGGATTACCCTTGCCGCCGTCAGTACGGTGTTCGGGGTCGTCTCAGTAACTTATCACAAATAACCCTAATCTTACCTCAACACTTATTCCTCAACGCCTATTGCTTTCACGGCCGCATCATACGTAAATAAAAAATGGGAAATTATATCAGCGATTAGCTAATCCTCTCTCCACTACTTCGATCCTCTCAATTCCACTCTCCATCACTTCGATTTGGGGCTTCTACGATTTGGGTTTGAGGGCTTCTACGAATTGGGGATTCTGCGAATTGGGGCTTCAGGTATTTGGTTATGTATATATGTGAAAATTCAATTTTTGGATTTAAATTCAATTGGGGCTTCTACGATTTGGGTTTCTACGATTTGGGTTTGGGGGCTTCTACGAGTTCAAATTGAATTGTTGGATTTAAATGCATGTATTTGGTTATGTATATATGTGAAAATTTTGCTGTGTTAAAAACACAGATGAAAATTTCAATTCGTGATGCAAAATAAACACCATCATACAGTAAAACCGGTAGGACTAACCGAACGCGCGCCCCTAGTTGAGTAAACTACATGGCCATGACATTTTCTAAGAAGAGGGGGAAACAACTGCATTTAACAATGTCTGATGCTTGGGTCATACCCATGTATTATTCATTGTTTATGATATGTGATTAGTGATTATCCTTTCCTACATATGCCGACATAGTTAGCATATAAAATCTCCTTAGGTACTCTGCGCATAGGGTGGCTTATGTAAATGGAGCAAGGTTGTCAAAATGGGACTCAAATTGTAACGTTTAAATTTTAAATCAAAACGGGATTTAAATCGAAAATAGTGGATTTACAAGATCCATACTTTAAGGTTCATATACACTTTGAAATTGGCATTTATGTTTGAACTTCTTTATCTAAGCCTAAATTCCATTTTTTATTCTGTTACATTTTTATTTTGCTTAGGAAAATATGGAATTGAAGTTGTTGACCCAAATACATGTATTGAATGTACCAATATATGCTGACTGAAATAATAGGGTTTAAAAAGGGATTTAAATAATAGGATTTTAGGATTTTTGACAACAATTAAATGGAGTATGGCTTCGAGAAGTTCTTCAGTTGTCACTGGTTTGGCCTTAACATTCACGGACATGCTATCTCTCCATAATTTCCAAGTCCAAAGTTTTTGTATTTGCTACATAATGGTATTTATAGTCAACTTCATACGGTCGAGCCGATTCTCTCTTACAGGTTGGGAAAGGACACATTGTCTTAGCTTCCATGCTTTGAAAGGAACGTTCTATGTAATATTTTTCTCAATTGTAGATTTGCAACATTTTCCTAGTTCTCCAGGCCTTAGTTAATCACAAGGCATAAAGAAAGTACATTTTCTGTAAGTTATGCTCTGGCTCTAGGCTTATCACTTATGAGTTTGGAAGCAACCCCCAGGGATCAACAACATTTAGCTAGTTTATTAGATTGATTTTAGTTGAATTTTCTAGTTTAGTCATCGTCTATGCAAGAGCTCTTTCATCAAACACTGGGATTCATCCTTGGTAATGGTATCACTAGGATTTTCAATAGAGTTTAACATTTAACAATGTATATGTAATAAATTCATTTGCATAACATAGAAACCGCTATAACAAGTACATGTTTTGATATAAATTGTTTGATGGCATGTTGACGAGTACTCGAAACTGGGCAATGTTTTGATATTTATGTTTGGGCAATGTTTCGAAACTATCGAGAACTCGAAACTGAGCAATGCTCAGTTTCGAGTTTCGAGTACTCGAAACTGGGCAATGCTCAGATTCATTTTCGAGAACTCGAAACTGAAACTGAGCAATGCTCCGTTTCGAGTTCCGAGTACTCGAAACTGGGCAATGTTCAGTTCAGTTTCGAGAACTCGAAACTGAAACTTGTTAAAACGCCGAGACATTAATGTGGATATCCATGACTCTAATTAGATAAATTTAACTTGTTAAGTTGTTAAACTTGTTAAGATTATCATTTTGATTATCATTTTGTCATGGATATCCATGACTCTAGTTAGTTTAACTTGTTAAGTCCCCTGGGATTCATTTTATAATTTCATTAATGTGGATAAATTTACTAATTTATCATTTATCCACGTATGTAAGAATTTAATAATTGTTTTACTATCGAGACATTAATTACCTAGAGCACTTCACTGGATTGCACTTTAGCTTCAGACATGCACAAACATATTGTGTTACCATTTATAATTGTTTTACTATCGAGACATTAATTACCTAGAGCACTTCACTGTTCTTTGTTCATTTGTGTTCGTCGTTCATATTTAAAAAAAAATTGTGTTTTTGTGCATTTGGGTTTTCAGTCTTCAATTCTGTTTGCATTTTCGATGTTATGGCAATTACTTAGTTGTCTTTGCTTATCTATTTTTTTTGTTTACTAAAAAAACATCTTCTTTTCATATTCTCATATTTACTGTCTATATCCAATTTCATTTTGCACTAAATTTGTGTTGCATGTGCATTCTGTTCTAGAGTTAATTTGTTATTGCGCATTTCCATTTGGAGAAGCACAGAGCATACATACTGGTTTTTAGTTTTGATACTACATAACATATATAAAAAATTAGTGCAAGTTAAAGTGTTTTTTCCTTTCAACAAAATAGTACATTTTCTATTACATTTGTGTACATTTCTATAGTCTCAAATTTTCGATTGTTACAATTTTGTTTTGTTGACCCTACTTCATCTGCAATTTTCAGCCATCAACCATTTCACATTTTCACCTATCAACCACCCATTCCATCGACAATATCGATAGCTTCCATCGTCAGCCATCAACCATTTCACATTTTAATACGCAGTTTTTAAAATTTGCAGTTGTTAAAATATTTTAAAAATGCAAAATTTCAATATGCAGTTTTTGAAATATGCAGTTCGCAAATTTTAGCTTACTTTAATTGTGTAAGTTAAAAATTGAATAAGAATTATAGAATTTGAATGTAAAATTTAATATGTAGTTTTTTCCCTAAAATGCAGTGTATGAAAATGAAATGCAGTTTTTGTGGGTACGAATTATGAAACGCAGTTTATAAAATTGAATGTAAAATTTAATATACAGTGTATGAAATGCAGTTTTTTTTAATCAGTTTTGAAAAGATGCAATTTTTTTAAAAACAGTTTTGAAGGTGCAGTTTAAAAAAAAAAACAGTGCATAATATGTAGTTTTTTTAAAACATATTTTATATAGTTTATAGAATGCAGTTTTTGTAAAATGCACTTTTTAAAACTGCAGTTTGGTTGGACGAATTTGTCGTGTACTATGTTGTCGGGATTTCCAAGTCATTAGATTGTTTAGTTTAAGGAAAATTTAGTTTTTAGACTATCTAGAATTAGGTTTTGTGAAAATAAGTTTTAATGATAATTAAAACAAATCTGGTGTTCATACAGTTAGTCCTTCCTAGTATTATTCAATAATATGTTACCCTTGAAACTTAAACTTATATGGTTTTCAGTTTATTTACAAAAGTATACCTAGAGTATTTATTCAAAATAACGCACACTAATTTTTAGATGTTTATTTTCAGAAATTGTCATTGTCATTGGATGCCGACATTGGCAATAAGATTTAATTGTCATAATAGGGTGAATTTTTTCCTTACACACACATACATCTAGTATAAACATCCTAATATCCTCTAACATATCTTATATGTGAAAATTTTGCAATTGGCATACATCTTGAAGTTATATAAGTGCATCTATAACACACACACATACATGTTTGGCATATATCTAGTTCTAGAAGTGCATTTAAAAATAGATAGATATGTATTTACAATTTATCAAATAGCTTATCCTTTATCGAACATGATATCATTCGCTTATTTTCTTATTTACAATTTATCATTCGCTTATTTTCTCATGCAAGTCCAGATTATCTAATATACCATTTATTGTTCCTGCAGTTCTCATTCGCTTATTTTCTTCTGCACCTCGTCATATTGTGTTTGCTTCCTTCATTGGATTTCAGTTTCAGGTGCGTATGTGTATTGAATATTTCAGTTTTAGATGCGTATATATTAGTTATTAGGCTTGTGGCAATTATATATATATTGGTGGTTGGATATTTCCCGCAGTACCATTAGCGTATGCCCGTAGTATCATTAGCGGATGACCCTATGCGCCCCACAATATGATAGTGGATGACCTTCTATACAGCGATATCCTGCCTTGAAGCAGGATGGGTATTATTAATGTTGGCGAAAATGGGCAATGCTCAGTTCAGTTTCGAGAACTCAAAACTGAAACTAAGCAATGCTCTGTTTCAGTTATCGAAACTGCGAAACTAAGCAAATGCTCAGTTTCAGTTTCGAGAACTCGAAACTGAGCAGTTACGAAACTGAAACTGAGCAATGCTCACTTTCGAGTTTCGAGTACTCGAAACTGGGCAATGCTCGGTTTCAGTTTTGAGAACTCGAAAGTGAAACTGGATAATGCTCAGTTTCGAGTTCCGAGTACTCGAAACTGGACAATATTCAGTTCAGTTTCGAGAACTCGAAACTGAAACTGAGCAATGTTCAGTTTCAGTTTCGAGTTCTCGAAACTGCGAAATCGTCGAGACATTAAAGTGGATATCCATGACTCTAATTAGATAAATTTAACTTGTTAAGTTGTTAAACTTGTTAAGATTGTCATTTTGTCATGGATATCCATGACTCTAGTTAGTTTAACTTGTTAAGTCCCCTGGGATTCATTTATAATTTCATTAATGTGGATAAATTTGTGTTTTTATGCATTTTGGTTTTCAGTCTTCAGTTCTTTTTGCATTTCCGATGTTATGGCAATTACTTAGTTGTCTTTTCTTTTCTATTTTTTTGTTTACTAAAAAAAACTTCTTCTTTTCATATTCTCATATTTACTGTCTATATCCAATTTCATTTTGCACTAAATTTGTGTTGCATGTGCATTCTGTTCTAGAGTTAATTTGTTATTGCGCATTTCCATTTGGAGAAGCATAGAGCATACATACTGGTTTTGATACTACAGAACATATATAAAAAATTAGTGCAAGTTAAAGTGTTTTTTCCTTTCAACAAAATAGTGCAAGTTAAAGTGCAAAATCGAAACTGAGCAATGCCACTTGAAACTGAAACTGAGCATTGCTCAATTTCAGTTTCGAGAACTGAAACTGAGCATTGCCCAGTTTTGAGTACTCGGAACTCGAAACTGAGCATTGCTCAGTTTCAGTTTCGTAACTATGGTACCATATAAGTTTCGTAACATCATTTTTAGATGTTTATTTTCAGAAATTCGCATTGTCATTTTCAGAAACTTGACTTGCAATTTGTTATTTCTGCAAAACTGAGTGTGTTTATATTCTGTAGGCACTTGTGGAGGAGGAGGAAAAAAAAATAGGAGTTGGAATGTAATAGCAACGAGCATGCAAACATGTTTGATTTTAACAATGATCCTATCGCCAAAGTTTTTGGTTCTGATAAAAGGAAAAATTATTGTCGTGCAATTAGCTCCTCTTTTTCCGTAAAGCACGTAAAGATGATGCAAGCATCAAAAGCAATTGCCGACAAGAATAAAAAGGACGATTTTCGTCAATGGTCTATGGAATTACAAAATCAAGTTGCAAGTCAAGTGGCGAGTCAAGTGTCAATCCAAATCAACGATGCTCTTAAATCATTTACTTCATCCTTTCGTACTATGGTACCGGGATTGCAACATAACGTTAATGGCGGTGTTATGACGCCTATGACAGAAACCGCTTCTAATTTGGATAAATCTACACCGAACGTTGGAATTGCTAATTCGGTTATTCTGACAAATGATGTTGGATCATCAACAAAAGGAAAACAATTTGTAATGCTATTATCACAAGATATGAAGAAGAGTGTAGCAAAAGCTTATAGTAATGCTATTATCACAAGATATGAAGAAGAGTGTAGCAAAAGCTTATATTGGTACGCAGACCATGTGTCATTTTAGAGAGATAGTGCCAGATGTTGAGAAAGTTGTTTGGATAACAGAAGTTTTAGATCCGGAAGCACCAATTTACGATGGTCCTCAAAACGGACACTACAAGCTCTGTGAATTTTCAGAAGGAGGCTTTGTGATATGGTCCCTGTTTCGCCTTCATTATATCTAAAATTCTATGTATCTTTAGTAAAACTTTGTATTGTTTTTTGTAATTTGAACACTATATTATGGTATTTTGAAATTGAAAGCATTATGCAAAAGTGACATTATTGAATTTGGAATATGGAACTATACCAAATACTTTTATTTGAATTGATATGATGAATTATATATGTGATTGAAAATCATAAAAACATGTTATATAAGTGTTAGCAATTTATGTATGCCAACATTTATAAGAGTTAGTAGGATTATGATACTGACATTTATAAGTATTACCATATCTTATTGTTCCAACATTTAAAAGTGTTAGCAATGAATATGTTTCTAACTCTTATAAGTGTTACCATATCTTATGGTTCCAAAATTTATAAGTGTTAGCAATGAATATGTTTGTAACTCTTATATGTGTTACCATATCTTATGGTTCCAAAATTTATAAGTGTTAGCAATGAATATGTTTGTAACTCTTATAAATGTTACCATATATTATAGTTCCAACATTTATAAGTGTTAGCAATGAATATGTTTGTAACTCTTATAAGTGTTAGCAGTTAATCTATTTTTAACACTTATAAGTGTTAGCAGTTACTCTGCTGGTAACACTTATAAGTGTTAGCAGTTACTCTGCTTGTAACACTTATAAGTGTTACAGGAAATTCCTCACAGGCCGTTAGTGACACATAAAAGTGTTACAGAAATTATTTGCAACACCTATACTTGTTGGGAATCCATTGTTTTGGTGTAGCGCTACCAACTGTTTGGCATTCAAAAGGGTTGGTTCTGTATTGATTTTCTTTATAAATTACCAATTGTTTGGCATTCAAAAGGGTTGGTTTCGTATTGATTTTTTTATAAATCCAAAGCCCTAGAGGTGTTGACACCTCTGTGGGTGGGTCGACACATAGATCGACACCCCTTAAGGGGGGTCGACCCCGGTGTCGACACCCCTCTAGGGGGGTCGACCCCCTAGAGCAGGAAATTTACCGCCTTGACGAATTTTTGATTTTCGAACTATTCTGGATAGGGTCTGACTCATATGTGTATATATGTTCTTTCTACGTGTACACAAACTTAAAACCCTCATAACTTCTTCATATGGTGTCCGTTTTATGCAAACCAAATGTCTATCTTGGCTAGAATTTCGTGACGGACGCGATGGCACAGTCCATTTTCCTTAATTCTGAATTTTAAATTAATTATTATTTAATTTATCCTCTTTTAGTGTCATTAAAAATTCAAGGTATTACAGCTAAGCTCGCTTACCCATGTACAAGACCAAAGTGCCCTCAAGCACGCTCTTCGCGAATGATAAACCATCTAGCCCCTTTCACGAATGAACTTGAAATTAAAAACGACAAGGTCTGCATGCCCATGTATGGGAACCCGAGAGGTTCTTAAGCATGCTCTTTACGGATGATGAACCGTTAAGTTTTCCTTTCGATTTTACTAAAAAACCCTAACTTTTATAACTTTAGTAAGATTACTTCATGGCGAATGCCTATGGTGTATGAAATCTAAAATCGGATTGCAAACTCTAACTTTTTCCTTTAATTAATTTCCTTGGTTGATATTGCCTCGCTCAAGACCGCCTCGGATTCCCCCTAAACCTTGTTTGGTGTTGCCTCGCTCAAGGTTGCCTCGGAAAAACCTTGGTTGATCTTACCTCTCTCAAGATCTCATAGGACAAACCTTAGTTGATCATGCCTTACTCAAGATCGCCTGAGATCCTATACATGCCTTAATCGTCCTGCTAAATCAAGATCGCTTTGGAAAAATACGTTAACCTGTAGTGGTCTCGTCGGTAATACGACAAGGTCACTCTCTTCTGGTTATGCGTATTTCTCTTCTTTTTAGGTTATTAGGCTCCTCCAGTCCCTCAGATATTCTAGCTATTCTAGTTATCTCTAAACGATCCAAATTGATCATCAACTTTCAACAAATTTCTACTTAATACGATTTGAAGCGATCATGGGATTATATTAATAGGATCTGAGGCGATCCTGGCCTTCTATTAATACGATCATAAGTGATCGTGCACTTCTATTTAATACTATCCCAAGTGATCATGGTTTTCGGAATAATGCAATCCAAATCGATCGTCGGCCTACGTCAAAGTTCAAACTTTCTGGTTTACCGACTCATAAATAATACGATCTGAAGTGATCGTGGGTTTCTGGATTTCTGTATTTCTCTTCCTCTCGCAAAACACACCTTTCATGGATCAAGAAAGATATGTTTTAGGGGGCAAATGTTGACATCATTTTTAGTCCAAGCTGTCACACATCAAGAATATCGTTGGAAAATACAAAGCGATTCGATCGAAGTCACGATGTGTTCGGAAAAAGGATTGGAAATTGCGTCAATTCGTAAAACCATCGTCGATAGACTTTAAAAAGCTGGCGCAATCAAAATATGTGATCGCACTATCCGATCATCTCAAAATGGTCGAGCGTGTCTATTCGATCACGTGGTAGAACTTGTCGTGCAAAAATATTTGGATTCGGTAAAAATAGTGTCACACACTCAAAAACAACCGATCGACACGCGTCAATCAAGAAAAATGGCTCGCACGACTCACGGCGAAAAATGTGATAAACTAGCAAAAGTTGATCCGGCACGTCGAAAACAACTTATCGACGCGTGAAATTCATGAAAAATCACGTGTTTTACCTTGGTCGATCAATCTAGCAAAATTTGGCATTTGGCACGGTGGAAACATGGTGGATCACTCAAAAACCACGTGTGCACACTTGCTAGATCACTCTGGCAACTTGGCTGAATTGGCAATTTACACGTTGGAAAATCAATGGAAAATGTGGTGGATCACTTAAAAACCACATGCGCACCCTTGCTAGATCACACCGAAAAACTTTGCAAAATTCTCGGCTTGGCAAACTTGCCAAAATTTCGAATGCCTCAGGGGATTTGAAATTTTCATGGCGGGCAATATTCCCCGGCTAGCAAAATCATGAATTGCACACAAGGATCCGAAAATTGGTAAAGTGGCAGAGGGATTCAATTTTTTGGAAAATGGTAGATCATTTTGACACGGCCCAGAACTCATGCGGATCACCAAAATCACCATGCGCAACACATGATTTTTCGGATACGAATTTTTGGATTTGGCAAACGTTCTAGAAAATGGAAAATCACTTTGGCACGGCCTATAACTCGTGCCGATCACTGCTTTTCACGTGTGCAACACGTGATTTTGGCAGATTTTGGGGATTCAAATTTTTTGAACTCGGGGTACGAAATTTTGATAGAACACTAGTTTTTCTACTTGATTTTGGGATCCGAAATTCGTACTCCTGAAGGATATGAAAATTTGTTGTGTGGGCCCCATTTCTCACCTACTCCACTATAAACTCACCTATAAATAGCCCCTTATTTGACATTCAAAGGGGTTGGTTCTCACTTGGTATTTTGGACTTCTTAGATCTCCCAAGCATCATTAATGGCAGCCACCTTCTTTCCTATGACCATTGGACATGGCATGAACCTCTGAAATGTTACGTAAACATTTTTCATCACTTTTTGGACATATGCAAGGAAAAAACACCACTTTTAGGCTGTTTTGGATATTTCTTAGATTTCTTCAACATTGAAGCTACTTTTTTGGAAACAGTTGACCAATTCAGATTCCACTCAATGAAGATGAAGAAGGGCATTTTGGTCACATTTAGAATTAACAAATATTTTGTTGTTATATTGTAATGCTTTGCACATAAATACTGTCTGAACTTTTACAACAATTGTAATCGAATATTATATAATGAATGATTACTATAAAGTGGACGTAGGCATTAGTGCGAAACCATTATAAAAAGTTGTGTCTTCCTTGCATTACTTTACAATTGTTTGGATTTAGATTACCGTGTTCACATAACACGTACACATAGAGGGTTGGCGTGTGCTGAATCCATGACAATTCCCTACGTCAACACTTTGGCGTGTCAGGACGAGGACCACATCTTTGACCTCTACCATGGATTACAGTTTTGGAATTGTCTTCGACTTCAGCTTTACTCTCTTTTCATCATGGTTAAGCGCAAGAAGCTCGACGCAATTGCTGAAGCTTGAGGTACGGAAGGAGGAGGAAGTCAAGAAATTTCCTCGACTGGAGTTCCATCGAACTACATGACTCGAGAAGGCGTCAATGGAATGATTATGAATCTTTCTTCAGATTTGAACGCTCGACTTGAGCGATAGAAAGATGCTTTTAACACCTTTCTTGGCGAATTGAGGACAAGATAAGAAATACTTCGAGGACGACTAACGAAGCAAATATTATTGGAACTAGCACCATTGTTCCTCCACCTACCACTCGGGACTTAGGGGCAACCCCGCAAACTAATCAACAGGCCAACGCCGCTCCTCGAAACGGTGTTAGTCCCGCTACACTCGGGGCACCCCTAATCCCGTTGTCGCTCCAGCCCATGATGCTTTGGTTGGTCAAGTTGCGGGCTCTACTATCGGAAATGTTGCTCAAGCGCCCGTGCATGCAACTTTGGAGGGAAGTGCTCCCATGGTTCCGGGAGTCACGATTGTGCTCGATGTGGCTCATCGGGTTAGAGTTCATACGGATATTCTTATCGTCTTAGACACTAGGGGAACCAGTGTCTCTTTGGATAATCGAAACCTTAAACTAATTTTGATGTCTTGGTTGTAAGTTCCCTGGGCATCGGTATCTTACGACTTGAGGATTATGGTCTTCTGGTCTCCTTGGCTTCTAGCTTAATGGCTTTCCAATAGCGGACTTCCCGCATATGGTTTTCTCATTCTATGGCTTTCCGACTCTCGGATTTCTTCGGCTTATAGTGTTGACTCTCTTGGCTTTCTCTAGATAGTGGATATTCGTGATCCGGTCTTGGATTTATCTCCGGCTCTCTGAACTATTGATGTTTGAGTCGACCTACCATTTACGGGACCAAATGCCCTTAAGCATGCTCTTTGCTCGACAACACACCATCACCTCCTGGTTATCAACAAAGTGAACCCAATTATAGCTCCTGGTCAACTTGCATCGTCAAGATCTCCTTAGGAAAATTTTGATTTCGGATTTGGGATGGGAAAGATCGCTTACCCATGTATGGGACCAAAGTGTCCTCAAGCATGCTTTTCGCGAAAGATAAACCATCCAGTCCCTTTCACGAACAACTTGAAATCAAAAATGACTAAGTCCGCATACCCATGTATGGGAACCTGCGAGATACTTAAGCATGCTCTTTACGGATGATGAACCGTTAAGTTTTCCTTTCGATTTTACTAAAAAACCCTAGCTTTAGTAACTTTAGTAAAATTACTTCTCACGGTGAATGCCTATAGTGTATGAAATTTAAAAGAGGAGTGCAAACTCTAACTTTTTCCTTTAATTAATTTCCTTGGTTGATCTTGCCTCACTCAAGACCGCCTCAGATTCCCTCTAAACCTTGTTTTGTCTTGCTTTGCTCAAGATCGCCTCGGACAAACCTTGGTTGATCTTGCCTTGCTCAAGATCGCCCCGAACAAACCTTGGTTGATCTTGCCTCGCTCAAGATTGCCTGAGATCCTCTACATGCCTTGGTCGTCCTGCTAAAGCAAGATTGCCTTGGAAAAATACGATAACCTGTGGCGATATCGTCGGTAACACAACAAGATCACCCACTTATGGTTATGCGTATTTCTCTTTTATGCAGGTTATTGGGCTCCTCCAGTGCCTCAGATATTCTAGCTATTCTGGTTATCTCTAAATAATCCAAATTGTTCGTCAACTTTTAAGGAATTTCTAATTAATACAATCTGAAGTGATCTTGGACTTCTTTTAATACAATCTGAGGCGATCGTGGCCTTCTATTAGTACGATCCCAAGTGATCGTGGACTTCTATTTAATATGATCCCAAGTGATCATGGTTTTATGAATAATGCTATCCAAATCGATCGTCGTCCTTTGTCAAAGTTCAAACTTTTTGGTTCTTCGACTCATAAATAATACGATCCAAAATGATCGTGGGTTTTTGGATTTCTCTTCTTCTCGCAAAACACACCTTCCTTGGATCACGAAAGATAAGTTTTGGGTGGCAAATGTTGACACGCATTTTTGTCGAAGCTGTCACATGTCAAGAATTTCATAGGAAAACACAAAGAGATTCCATCGAAGTCGCGACGTGTTTGGAAAACGAATTAGAAAGGACGTCGATTCATAAAATGGTCGTCGGTGGACTCGAAAAGGCTGGCACAATGAAAATACATGATCGACACTGTCCAATCAGCTCAAAATGGTCGATCGCATCGATTCAATCACATGGCGGAACTGGTCGTGCAAAAATATATGGATTCAGTAAAAAAACAGTGTCGTGCACTCAAAAACAACTAAATTACATGCGTCGATCACGAAAAATGGCTCATGCGACTCACGGTGTCAAAAATGGTAAACTGGTAAAAGCTGATCCGACACATTGAAAACAGCTGATCAACGCATGAATCATGAAAAATCATGTGTTTTATCTTGATCGATCAATTTGGCAAATCTGGCATTTGGCGTGGTGGAAAACTTGGTGGATCACTCAAAAACCACATGTGCACACTTGCCAGATCACTCTGGCAACATGGCTGAATTGGAAATTTGGCATGTTGGAAAATCGATGGAAAATGTGGTGGATCACTCAAAAACCACGTGTGCACCCTTGCCATATCACACCGAAAAACTTGGCAAAAATCATGCCATGGCAAACTTGCCAGAATTTCGAATCGCTCAGGGAACTAGAATTTTTCATGGCATGCACTAGGCCTCGGCTAGCAAAATCTCGACTCGCGCGTAGGGATCCAAAAATTAGTAAAGTCATAGAGGGATTCGAATTTTTGGAAAATGGCAGATCATTTTGGCATGGCCCAGAACCCGTGCGGATCACCAAAATCACCGTGTGCGCAACATGCGAATTTTCGGATACAAATTTCTAAAATTGGCAAACTTTCCAAAAAATGGGAAATCACTTTAGCACAACTCAGAACTCGTGTTGATCACTGTTTTTCACGTGTGCAACGCGTGATTTTTGCAAATTTTGGGGATTCGAGTTTTTCGAACCCCGGGATACGAAATTTGTGACGACCTTAAACCCAGTTCCCCGGTGGCAAGGGTAATCTTTGGAATATAACACATAAATAGATAACATCAGAACAGAAATAAATAAATACACTAGATAATGTACAACAAAATACACTGGATAAACATAATCATCAGAATTACATAGTATACAAGATCATACTTAGTATAAAATACAGTTTCAGCTTCACATAAAATGTCTACAGCGGAATCAAAACATAATATGTACAACAGAAGCTGAACAGCATAAAAAGAAAGAAGTGATAGAATCCATCTTCAGCTCCATAGCTATCCAGAAAGAGCCTGCTAAAACCTGAATACAAGGCTGCCCGTGTAGAAAATAGGGCACTCGAATTTGCAAGTGAAACAAACTATGAGTCATTCATGGGACTAGTATGAGAAATCTACTACTTAACTTATTTTATAATAAGGTCAATCACGGGACCACGCCGCTAACGCGGAACGGGTTTACTCCATTGGATTGCCAGTGCTTTAAAACAAGGAAATCATTTAAACATTGCAATGCTTTTTACAAAAATGAAGCCATTATAAGACTCAGTTCCCATCACACAATGCAACGCAAACCGGAGGATAGAGGTTTACCTTATAATGGCCAAAATATGCTTGATACAAATAAAAAAAGCATTTGATATTATTACTATTGTTTATATGTTTCAAAAACAATTTCAATCATAAGCATCAATCATAGACGACATGGGTACCATATATCATGACGCCATATATAGGCTTACAATCAAAACCGCACGATGTCGTATTTGGAAATTGGATTTCCATCATGAACCAAGGCAAGGGATCGTCCTTACCGCTTCGAGACAATCAAGCCTACCATGTCTCAGGCAAGCGTGTAGGCAAGCCTTGGATCGTCAGGGCCGGTCCACACGGAGTGGATTAAAATGCCTGAACACTGTGTTTCCCCACCCTATAGGGCGTAAACTGGTCATATACCGACCAAACCATCGGCCCCGGAGCGACCGATATAACCGTGGCGCCTCGCTATCCATCATCCGCATAAGTAAAATGCCCGGGAGTGTAAAAACTAAAACACCATTGTTACCTAGAAAGAAACGCAGGTCCTCCCTGATGTCTTCTCCCGTTTCTGGTCCATACCGGGGTGTGAGGCTCGCGAATCAACGCTAAACACAAAGCTAGCTATTCAAAATCCCTGCTTTGATCATCAACCACAAAGCCCTGCTTTTCAACAAAAGCTTTGATCACAGCATCTCTGTATGCCACGTTGTCAATCTACAATGTCAGACACACATCCATTTACAAGTCTGTTCTGGGTCTGAACGAAACCGGAGGCACCTTATTCCTCTCCCGTATGTCCAATACAGGAGAGAGACCCTCGCACATCCGAACGATCAACAAGTACGTCCGGACAACCACCACTGTAACCCCTTCAGGGCAGCAACTCCCATCAAAGGCATCAATAGCTATCCATTCGATGTGAAGATCCTCGGTCTTGCACCGTCTTCATATCTTCAACTTCTAACCGTTGACCAATTATTTGAAATGACAATTAACTCGGCCTTTCCAAATAATTCACGTATATTTAGAATTTCAAATCAATTCATTTCAATGGTTAAATAATCTGACATCCATAATTCAGTTCATTAATGTAATTTTCACGTCAAACACATTCAACTATCAAATATTCTATAAACCGAGTAAATTCAATTTATTTCCATTCCATATCGTTTATAATATTTTTTAACGATTTATCGCTATTCTTATTTATTTAAATATAGCCAATTTATTCAAACGACGCTTCAGGCCATAACGCGGCCATGGCGCTGTTTTTCTCCAGATTTGATTTACACATATCTGAAAATCTAACCGTTGGATCTTTACATATTTTATATCATTGGAAAGATCTTTTCAAAACGGACTCAACGGTTCCAGTTTTGGGAAAATCCGACAGTTGGATCTCCCGGTACAATCGTTTAAAATTACGATTTCAAAATATGAACTGCAGCTTTGTTATTCGATTTATTTTAATTATATATATATAATCCATTCCGGCGCTGTTTTCATTCAGATTTGAATTAAACATTCCGGACAATCCAACTGTTGGATATTTGCAAAGTTGGTATCATTGGAAAGATATTTCCAAAGCGAACCCAACGGTTTCGGTTTCGGGAAAATCCGATGGTCGGATCTCCCGGTGCAATCCTTTAAAATCATGGTTTCAAAATACGAACTGCAGCTTCGTTATTCGATTTATTTTAATTATATTTATATATATAAATATAATTCGTTCTTCAATTTCCAAACCATATTCATTTCATATATTTGATAAAATAATATTTTTAGCCAACAAATATTCATTTCAACATATGACTATCTTTAACACCTCATATATAGATAAAAATGTGATTTTTATTGTTAAAATAATTTATTTTAAAAATGAAGATTTTTAGCGATTCATGTATATATTATAAAATGTGATTTTTTTATTGTTAAAATAATTTAATTCAAAAATGAATAATTTTTTTCAACACATGAATAATAATCAAACATATGAATATTTCAGAAAATTTCGGCAGCATAACGGCAGGGGGTTAAAAACCGGCACCGTCCCGAGTACGGCTCCTCGCACTACCTTACGCCTCGCAGCGTTCCCTAAGGGGCTTATCCTTATAATCTAAATATTTCGATCATTTTCATATCACAATGAATATTTCTACAAACAATTCCAATTTTGTTTCAACCACTAACAATCATTATCAACCATTCGCATTTATCAACCAATTTTCACGTCAACCAAAATCCAAACAGTCACAACCAATATATATCGTCCATGGTATATGGACGAGGGGAGTGTATATATATAGATATATGTATATAAATATATTTCACTTTCATTTGAATTTCATTTCAACTCATATATAATTTTTACAACACATATATAACTTATACATCGCACATACAACTTATACAATGCTTATACATGAGGTTTACAACCCTTATATAACTCATACATCGATTATATAATTTATACATCGTCATTCCCTATCGTTTATAATTTAGAAATCTCACATTGGGTTCCACTCCTCAAAAAATTGTAGAAGGCTCATAAAAATATCCGGTCTCTTCTAGAATGTAGAAGACGTCCACCCGGTCCTGGTGTCTCTTGTTTCACTGGATTTTGACTACATAGCAAAAAGATATGATTTTTATTGTAAAATCATATTTCGTAGCGCTTTAAAGTGCTATAAACAGTTAAAATAAATTCAGCCGTTACCTTTCTGAAATTGTTCAAACCTAGGTCATCGATTATCGCACAAACCATGAAGCGGTTGGACGATCGGATTTCGCAGCGGCATTGAGGGACGGAGGGCGCACATGCGCCTGAAGCGGGGCCCACTTCGGTGACCAGAATAAGTGGCGGCGGCGGTTCATAGTCGGCAACTTCGTGGGCTTGGTTCTCAGCAAATACCACATGAAAAAAAATCCAAAGTTGGTATGGATTTGAAGCTCGTGGAATTCTCTGCAAAATCCCTAACTGGAGCTGTTAATTTCGATGAGCATGGAAGGAGATAAGGAGGAGAGAAGCGAAGAAAGGGGGTCACCGTCGAGATCGGGGAGAGAGAAGGGGTTCCGTGTTTTTTTTATTTTTTTATTAATGAATGAAAAATCCCTATTGGTCGATATTTATATTTATTCAAAAATGGGGTTTTCTCACACGAACTCCAAATTAAACCCAACGACTGTCGTTCCTAGCTAAATACCCCTATTCTGGACACAATGGAATATGTTTCATAGGCTCATTCGATTGTTTCAGTCAGTTTTTCTTCAAATTAAAATATATAACATTCAATATTTGATTTGAACGTACATTTCAATTTGTCGGGGCCACATACTGATCCCAAAAATTCCAAAAAAATTATTTCTAGCTTCGTATTGATGATACGACCCCAAAAAGACTAGCTTCGTTGAATTTGGAGACCATTTGAAAAATGGCCATTTTCTGGTCGATCCAAATTGACTTAAATCAACTAAACACATTTTCTCTTGCCACGCTCACATATTAACTTCAAAAATTATGGAATTTGAAACCTAGCAATAATTTGACATCCCGGATCCAACAAAAGTGGTTTCGTCGAAAACGAAGGTCGTTTGCAAAATATCCATTTTCACGGGCTATATAAACTCCCTAGCAACCTTTTTGAAAATTCATTTGGCCATAGCTTTTGATTCCTGCTATGAAATTTCAATTTTTTAGATTCGTTAGAAAGATATTCATAAACAGATTTAAATATTTTTGGTTTCAATAAAATCCGTTTTATTTTGCATTCGATACAGTCAGTCAAAGTTCGAATTCAAATTTTCAAACTGCCGCGCCATTTCATGCCTTGTTTTATAATGAAAATAAATATATTTATTTTCCAACATCAATTCAAATAGACTTTTACTCATTATTATTTAATGTAATTTATTTTAAATATTCAAAATTCACTAAAATAGCCAAATTAAAATTTTTAAATTGGTTCTGATTTTCCGGGTTGTTACAAAATTTTGACAAAACACTGATTTTTTGACTCGATTTTGGGATCCGGATTTCTTACCCCTCAAGGATACGCAATTCTGCTGTATGGACCTCATTTCGCGCCTACTCCACCACAAACACACCTAAAAATAGCCTCTTACTTAGCATTCAAAGGGGTTGGTTCTCACTTGATATTTTGGACTTCTTGGAGCTCCCAAGCATTGTTAATGGTAGCCACCTTCTTCCCCATGACCATTGGACATGGCATGAACCTCTAAAAAGTTAATAAACGTTTTCCATCACATTTTGGACATCTACAAAGATAAAAAAACACTTTGGGCTATTTTGGATATTTTGAATATTTCTTGGATTTCTTCGATAATGAAGACTTTTTGGACACAGCTGACCAAGTCAACTCAGATTTCACTCAACGAAGAAGTAGAGAATTTTAGTCAAAGTTTAGAATTAACAAATATTTTGTGTTCTATTGTAACGCTTTGCACACAAATATTGCCTGAACATGTACAACAATTGTAATCGAATATTATATGATGAGTGATGACTATAAAGTGGACGTAGGCGTTAGTGCTGAGCCACTATAAAAAGTTGTGTCTTCCTCGCATTACTTTACATTATTTTGGATTTAGATTACCATGTTCACAACACATACACTTCGAGGGTTGGCATGTGCTGAATCCACGACAATTCCCCACGTCAACAATTCCACAAAATCACTTTATAACACTTCAAATCGAAAATAGTTATATATACTACTAGTATTGTATTTCTAAACATTTGAAATAAATTTCAAAAAAATTCAGAATCAAATTCTCAAATTATAGTCAAACGATTTCCTTGCTTATAACTAACCCAATATGACCTTATTCCACACTTGAATTTATATGGATGAATACACACTTCTTATTTTATTCCAAAAGTTTAACAACTTCAAGTAAAATTTCCACAATAAATTTCTAGCAACTCGAGTTGGATTTCAAATGGAATCGAGATTCAATCCAAAGGAGGCCTTACTGAAGAGAGCTATCGAAACACCGATTCAGAGGGTGGGGATTCGAAAATTAATATACAAATTCCAACATAATTTGCATTTCAGAATAAAGTATACTTTCAAAACACTTTATATTCGCAAAATTAATTTATCTTTCAAAACACACTCTCTCTAGAGTAATTCTAGTGTAAATTGCACTCATTCTAGCATATTTCTAAACTATTTCTAAGGAGTTTTAAACCCGATAAGCTATACTTTATTAAACCAAAGTTCTGTAACCAAATCCAACGACCCGCCTTTTTGACTATTTCAAGTTGGCAATTAAACCAACTTAAAACGTTCACAAAGATGAATTGTTATCACTTGTCGAGTTTAAAACAGAAATAACACACAGAATCATAGAATAACAGAAGAAGATAAATAACACGATATCTAACAAGCAGAATTTTATTAATAAAACAGATTTTATACAATGTTTTTAATATACAGCAGAAGATTTTATACATAATATTTTAAATATACAACTTTACAGATTTGCCGAAGCCCAAAGTAAGCATGTCTTCCCCAGTCTATAACTTTGATGGTTGTAGTCTTTTAGATCTTCAAAACTCGGGTCTAACCCGGGAGTTCCATGCAAAAACATAAAACACTCGAATCAGGATTAATTTTTGTTCAAGTAAGTCGGATTCAATAAGCACTAAAATATAATAGTAAATCCTAACTTTTATAACAATGCAAATTTCAACTTATATGCCACATACAGTTGGCAGGGATTTAATATAGGTGGTGGTTTCCAAGTTTAAAGTAAAGCGAGTTGGATACGCCAACATGCATACTTAAATATTCAGATTTTGGTATGCCACATAACAAGGCCTCAAAAATTTTTAGGGTTTATATGAAAAATACACGGTGAACTACAGGCCGTTTTATCACAAATGTTCCCTCTTATTTTCAATTGGATTAATATGTCAAACATATATAGTTCATATAACAGTTCAATAAGTGTTTATTGTGAGCTCAGTCATGAAAATATAGATAGCAAAAATATAACATGTTTCAAGGTAACATATGATTTATTAGGCATACTACACCAAGCATGGCACAAAAGTTGAGATGGCCCGCAGGCCCTTGCCTTTTGAACCGACTATAAACCATACAAGTCCAGTCCCAAAAGTAAGCACGCATGAAAAGTCCGGCGATCAATTGAATTTTCAATTTTCGATAGTCAATACTTAACACATCCACCGTGTTTATGTACTGCAAAACCAAATATCGCAAACTCAATCTATCAAGGTTTTATCAGAGCAGTCACAGTAGAACAGAAACAAAAGAGAAGAACTGAATTTTCAATATAACTTTATAGAAGAACTTTTGAATTTTAACAACATATCATGGATAGTTATAAACACCATCCTCACATAATACAACCACGACATCCAAGTATAGAAGTAAAATATGCCCTGCCTTCTAATGAAGATCAACAGCTTCTTTGAAATCGTCTAGGAACTCCTCGAATTCTACTAAACCTGAAATACACTCGGATCTGACAAGAGTATCTGTAACAACCAGGAAAATCAGAACCATTTTTTTTTGTGGCAATATTAATGAATTTTGAATATTTAAAATGATTTATTTTAAATAATAATGACTAGAAAAATATTTTGAATAGAATTAGAATGCATATATTTATTTAAATTGAAATTGGAATATAAATATTTATATTAATTATAAAAGGAATTGGAAGTGGAGAGGTAGTTTGAAAATTCGATTTCAAATTTCAAATAAATGTACAGGATTCAAAATAAATCGGATTTTAGTGAAACCAAAAATATTTGAGTTTGATTGAAAATATCTTTCCAACGAGTCTGAAAAATCCAAATTTCATAGCGGGAATAAAAAGTTATGCCCAGTTGAAAATTCAGAATAGTCGCTACGGAAATATAGCCCTTAAAAATGGAGATTTTGCAAATGACCTCCTTTTTCGAGGAGACCACTTTTGTTGAATCCGGAATGTCAAATTATTACTAGATTCCAAAATTCATAATTTTTCGGATTAGTATGTGAGCGTGGCAAAAGAAAACGTGTTTTGTCCGTTTCAGTCAATTTGGATCGACCAGAAAATAGTCATTTTTCAAATGATCTTCAAATTTGATGAAATTAGTTTTGTTAGGACCGTATCATCAAAACATAGCCACATTTATTTTTCCGGAATTTTTAGAGTCAGTATGTGGCCCCGGTAAATTAAAATGTGCATTTGAATTTAAAAATATATTGATTTATATTTTAAATCTAACGGAAACTGATCGTAACAGCCGAACTGGCTTACGAAACATATCCCATTGTGTTCGAAATGGGGATAATTAGCTAAAGGCGACAGTCGGTGGGTTCGATTTGGAGTTCGAAATAAAAAGTAACTTTTTGGGTTAAAAATAAAAATAAAAATAAATATATAAACTAATAAAGGTCCAACCCTCTCCTTCCCTCATACACATCGTTCACAAAAGAAATAAAAAAACAAAACAGACTCGTCGCTCCCTAAATCGCCCCTCTCCCCCCCAAGATCTCATCCACCGCCACACTGGCGCCGGCCACCGCCGGAGGCCTGCCTCCCCAGCGTCGCCTCCCTCTCTTCTCCCTCTCACTTCCCTCAATTAGAACCCAACCGCAACCCTAGCCCCTGGAACCCAAAACCATCGCCGTTGTGGGCCCATTCCGCTTGTGCACCTCCCCCACGACCTCCCCGACTCCGATGCCCACACCAGACCACCCTCTCTCTCCGATACACCGAAATCAGTGAGTTTTAATTTATTTACATTTATTTCATTTTTATTTTCAGTTTATAATATGAATAGCTAAAGAAAGATCTGATTTTTATTTCAAATAAAGAACTGATTTTTATATGGAATGCAAATAAAAATGTGGTTTCTTTTTTATATGGAATGCAAATAAAAATGCGGTTTTTTTATATGAAATGCAAATAAAGAAGTAATTTTTAGATATATAATAACGATATAAAGTAGCAATTTTTATAATGTTGTCCTAGCGATAAAGATTCGATTTATATATATATGAAGTAGCGAAAAAGATTTGATTTTTATTCATAGAAAAGATTTGATTTTTATTCATAGAAAAGATCGGATTTTTAACATAGAAAAGATCAGATTTTTAACATAGAAAGATATGATTTTTAATTTGAAAAAGTAATAATTTTTAATTAAAAAAATAAGATCTTTATGAATATAAAAATACGATTTTTATTTACAAAACAACGAATAAAAATAGGATTTTTATAATATTGATAGCGATATTAAAAAGTGATTTTTATAGTGTAATCATCGAATTAAAAATGTGATTTTTAATATATACATAGCATTATCAAAATATAAAAAAGAGACTGTTATAAATATAAAAATGTGATCTTTTATATGTATATAGTAATTTTTAAATATATAAACATCATAATGAGAATGTGATTTTCAATATGAACAGCGTGGAAGAGACTGCGTTGAATTTCAGGCAAATCCAAGCTATTCAGAAATTCAGAAATGAAATGGAGGAGTGGATCCCAAAGGTGAGAACTTCTCACTTTAATTTTATTTTCTAGTTAAAATATATACTAGGATGCAGACGGTGCTTAGCAGCACCCGACACCCGTCGTCCATAGACCATGGACGACTTGTTTGATTGTGTTGTCTTATGGATATTGATTGTGCTTGTGATATGAAAGGAAAATAAAATATTCATGTATTGAAATAAATATTTTATAGTTAAAGATATAATTTTTAACGTGTATATGAATAAAATAGTTATTTATTTACAAATCGGACGATTTGTATTTGTACACACATTTGACTGATATGGATTGGGACGATAAATTTTACACATCACCCAACTGCACAAATAATAATTTGTGTTTGTGGTCTGAAAACCCCACACGGGCATTGGGATGATATTGGACATACACTAATCCCGATGTTTAGTTGTATGTGCAATCGGTTGGTTGAGAGACTATTGTAAGCGTTAAATATTTGTATTTAATGCTTATGCAGTGTAGAATGCACTCTGGATGATGGTTGATTGTTTATCGTTGTTTTTCTATACATATGCTGTATGAAATCCATATAAATAAAATTATATGGCAATTGACTGTGTCTGATTTTAGTTCAGAAAGAATGAATATTTTAAAATAATATTCAGTAATGGATCAAAATATGATTTTGATGTCCGATTTGGGATGGACACGAAAATATTTAAATATATAAAGCTATGTTGATTATATTAACGTCATTTTGACGTGAACGATAGTTATATCGATTTTATTCATTTTTATAATGAACATCGAAAAGGAAATGATTTCAAAATCTAATGTTTTGAAAATACTATCATTTATATATCGATGATATGGAATATTCAATTTTGATTTGAAATTGAATATGAAGTTGAATTCGTTTTGAAAATAAATTTAAAACGATTTATAAAATATGTTTTAAATGCAAATCAACGAAATATATAATATATAATATATATTATATATAAAATGGCCTGAATAGAACACGTCGCGCCGCGGCTGTTCACTAATTTCGACCATTGACTTCGAATGGACATTACGGGAGATCCGACCGTCGGATTCTCCTAAAACCGGAACCGTTGGGTTCGTATCGAAAAGTGATTTCCAAAAAATATAAGAAATTTGAAATCTAACGGTTATATTTGGAATTATGTCCAAATCAAACTTTAAAAAGGTCGCTGTAAGTGCAGTTCGATGACCGTTTATGGAAATCGACTGTACGGGCCTTGATAAAACTATTAAAAATATCAATAATTTGTGTAAAATCATAATAAATGATTTGGAAAGAATTGGGCTGAAAAATTCCATATTTGAAAAGATAAAAATATATTTTTATCGAAATGAACTAGTTATGAACTAGAATTATAATCCAATATTTTTAAATAAATAAATTGGATTTGAAATGGTTTTAAAAATAAACAGAAATTTCCAATATAAAAATTGGAAATGGATTTGAATTGAAAGTATCTTCGGGATATTTCGATATTGGATTCCGTGATTATACGAATATTGTGGAGGAATTTGGAAGATATATATATCGTTATTCCAATACGATATTTGTTGGTTTCAGAATTTGATATTGAATATAAGCCGATATATTTTCTATTCAGAGCCTTGTATTTAACATCAAATTGGATTTTGGGTTTGTCGTGAATGGTGTCTTCACTAACACTGTTCTTAAACCCAGTTGAGAAAAGAATTAAGATTTAATGTAGTTTACCAATTAATTAATATTTTATTGGAATTGAATTGAAATTGATTTTGGGTTTGTCGTGAATGGTATCTTCAGTAATATTGTTCTAAAACCCAATGGAGTTAAGAAAATTAGAAACTAACTGGAGATTAGCTAAGTTGAATGGTTTCATGGGTATTGATCTGATGTTGGTTTCGGCCTTCGGGATTAATACTTAGGGAATTATTCTCTTACTAATTTACAGTTAGAGACTAATGGAATCTAACTGGAGATTAGCTAAGTTGAATGGTTTCCTGGGTATTGATCTGATATTGGTTTCGGCCTTCGGGATTAATACTTAAGGAATTGTTCTCTTACTAATTTACGATTAGAGACTGATGGAATGGTGTCTTCAGTAACACTGTACTTAAACCCCATATGAAAAGAATAAATATTTTAATTAAGATTATTAGAATTTCCAGTTATATTTAGTAATTGGAATAAAAGGGAATGTGATTTTGGGTTTATCGTGAACCGTGTTTTAAATGACATTGGTTCTTTAACCCAGTTAAAGAAAGAATATGATTTCCTAAGTTATATAATCATTAATATTGATTTTTGGGATGATTAAAACTAAATGGAGTTTTAATGAATCTTTGATTAGATTGAAAAGTGAATGTGATAATTAAAATTATCAATTCAAGAAAATGATCGAAAATGAAGTATCACCAGTTTTGCTCCAAGCGATAGTTTAATCTTTAACTAGATTTGAACGTGAAATGGTAATTAATATTTACCGATAACACCGTGGTGTTAGATATGGAGTATTACCAGTTTTGCTCTATGGGATGAATATGTTGGGATTGGGAAATTAAACAAATGATTACTTCGGTAAGGTGCGCTAATCCCGACTAGTTTGGAAAACCTTAATATGGTTTGAAATGATATCCAAAGGATGACTAAAGAATAAATTTAAAGAATTTATCTTTGATAAAATTAATGGGAACCTTTCCCAAAGGATATGAATATTTAAATAAACGAATATTCAAAATTGGAAGGAGGCGTATGTTGTGTTTGTGTAGCACTTGTTTGTTATATACGCGAGTTATTCGGAAAGGCCGGGTTTATACCTATTCTGAATAACTGATTCGACAATAAGTCAATGATGAAGACGGTGGTTGAAGACCGGAGGTCTTCACATCGTTTGGATGATTACTGATGTCTTGATTGGGTTGTACACCCAAGACGAGGTAATCAGTGGTGATCGTCCAAACGTACATTGAGATCGACTGATATGCGAGGGCCTCTCTTCTGTATTGGACATATGGGACGAGGAATAAGGTGCCTCCGATTTCGTTAAGACCCAGAACGAACTTGTAAATGGATGTGTGTCTGACATTGGGTTTTATTCTATATCGATTGATTTCTATTAAATATATATCTGTTTGGCGGCGGAGAATTTATTCTCTTGCTTAACGCCCTTCTCTGAGACGTACGAGCTCAGAGGTTATATATTGATAGATATCAGTCGCATGGCATGAATTGCCTATGTGGAATGCTGAGATGCAAATGATCAAGGCTTATGTTGAAAACCAGAGTCTTGTGGTTGATGATCAAAGCACGGCCTTAAATGGCATAGCTTTGTGTATAACATTAATTCGCGAGCCTCACACCTCGGTATGAGTCAAAAACGGGATCGGACCGTTGGGAGAATATGACGTTTCTTTCTAGCTATGGGTGGTGTCAGGGTTTTGCAAGCCCTGACATTTTGATATTTTTACCTATGTGGTTGTTGGATTGCGAGGCACCTCGGATATATCGGTTTCTACGGAACCGATGGATATAGGTCCTATAGGACCAGGAAACGTGTGTTCAAGAGTAACTAATCCTCAAACGTAAGGGAGGACTGGCCCAACCGATCCAAGGGTTCACTGCGTGGGATCCTAAGGCATTTGCTAGAGTGTCTTGAATCGGAGAGGATCCATCCCTGGTCTCTACTCATGACAGAAATCCAATTTCCAATACGTGAAATTTTGGTTTTGATTGTAAAGCCTAGTATGGCGACATGATAGATGGTATCCATGCCGCCTATGATTGATACATTTATATTTGAAGTTGATTTCTTCACTTATAGTAATAATAAAAGATTAAATTTCGTGTATTAAGCATTATTTGGCATTATAAGGTAAAACCCTATCCTCCGGCTTGCGTTGCATTGTGTGATGGGACCTGGGTCTTATAACAGCTTCATTTTCTTTAATTAGCATTGCGCTGTTTGTTTTATGCACTGGTACCCTTGGAAGGAAACCCGTTCCATGTTATACGGCGTGGTCCCTTGATTTACCGAACTTTAATAATCAAATTAATAACTGTTTTTGTTCTCACACCAGTCACATGACTGACTTGGAGTTTATTGTTTTAACCTAAACTCTGGGTTCCCCTATTTTTCACATAGGCAGCTAGTAGTTGGGTTTTTGCAGATTTATATTTATCGAATCCTGGTTTACAACTGGAATGATATCCGGAAAGCTCTGTATTCGTGTTTCTCTGTCAGTTGTGTTTTTGTATTATTTTCTGCTGCAATGTAAATTGTAAATCTCTGATGTTTATCAAATGTATAATATTTATTCATACTCTGTATGTTATTGTACTCTGATGTAAATTGTTGTAATAAGCAATGAAATGTTCTTCTGATTGTGTTTTCATTCGTCGTGTTCTCAACTCAATCCGGGTTTTCCTTTACGGGGAAGTTCGGGTTGTTACACGTGGTATCAGAGCTTTGGTTTACAGAGCTCGAGAACAAGACACGTTAGAACTAAACGAAAGAATTCATCAGATATTGGATTAGCAATATCCAATGAGAATTACTCGTTAGAGATAGGATCAGTAGTATCCTAGAACGAGTGTGAAGAGTAGTGTTTTTAAAATAAAAATGAAAACAAATGTTGTTTTGAAAATTTAAACCTTATTCAACGTATTTGAATATTTATTTGTGTTAAATTTGGACAATCCAATATATAAAGATTTTGCTTATATTCTTGCAAACGTGTATTTGAAGTTTTAATATACTGGATAGATATAGAATCACGCTCTAGTCGCCCGGATATGATCCTGGTGATTAATCGATTATCATCAGCATTTATGTTCGAGTTTCGAAAGTGGGATATCTATATATTTCCAATTGGCTGGTGAGACAACCAAAACTGTATAGGGTTATTGTTGTGAATTGGCATCAAAAACAGAATTTTGAATATTTATATCAAAGTTATATGATTGAAAAATTAACCAACTAATTGATTGCTGGTTGTGTTGTATGATTATTGGTTTGATTAATTAAAATTTTGAACCATTAGCCAAATCGAATCAAAATATTGAACTGAACTGAAAATTATTTGAAATTGCATGCATGTACATATATATGTGTGAACAGGTCATTGCAAGGAGGCTAGAGAAGAGGAATAAAATTGTACGCCCGACAAATAGGTACGTGTTTACTAATTTATTGGGTTTGGATGATTTTTGAGCCGATTGGCTAGCCGCTTGGCTTTTTCTTTTTCGTTTTGGGATGAGAGGGCCTGTGTGCCAGTTTGGGGATTTTCCTGGTGCTCCCCGTTCAAAGGAGGTTATGGCGAAAATTTTCAAAATTTTTGGGTGTTAGCCAAATTTTTGAAAAATTGGAAATTCTTAGAAACTGAAAAGTTGAAGAATGAAAGCCATAATGAAAGTAGAGTTGATTAATAAAACAACTTTCAGCTTCGTTCCTTTTCGAGGACGAAAATATTTTAAGTGGGGGAGATTGTAACAACCCGGAAAATCAGAACTAATTTAAAATTTTTATTTTGCCAATTTTAATGAAATTTGAATATTTAAAATGATTTATTTTAAATAATAATGACTAGAAAAATATTTTTAATAGAATTAGAACACATATATTTGTTTAAATCGAAATTGGAATATAAATATTTATTTTAATTATAAAAGGAATTGGAAATGGCGCGGTAGTTTGAAAATTCGATTTCAAATTTCAAATGAATGTACAGGATTCAAAATAAAACGGATTTTAGTGAAACTAAAAATATTTGAATCTGTTTGAAAATATCTTTCCAACGAATCTGAAAAATCCAAATTTCATAACGGGAATAAAAAGTTATGCCCAGTTGAAAATTCAGAATAGTCGCTATGGAAATATAACCCTTAAAAATGGAGATTTTGCAAACGACCTCCGTTTTCGATGAGACCACTTTTGTTGAATCCAGAACGGCAAATTATTGCTAGATTCCAAAATTCATAATTTTTTTGATTAGTATGTGAGCGTGGCAAAAGAAAACGTGTTTTGTCAGTTTTAGTCAATTTGGATCAACCAAAAAATGGCCATTTTTCAAACGGCCTTCAAATTTGACGAAATTAGTTTTGTTAGGACCGTATCATCAAAACATAGCCAGATTTATTTTTCTGAAATTTTTAGAGTTAGTATATGGCCCCGGTAAATTAAAATGTGCGTTTGAATTTAAAATATATTGATTTATATTTTAAATTTAACGGAAACTGATCGTAACAGCTGAACTGGCTTACGAAATATATCCCATTGCATTTGGAATGGGTGTAATTAGCTAGGGGTGACAGTCGGTGGGTTCGATTTGGAGTTCGAAATAAAAAGTAACTTTTTGGGTTTAAAAAAAATTAAAATTAAATATATAAACTAATAAAGGGCCAACCCTCTCCTTCCCTTATACAGGTCGTTCACAAAAGAAAGAAAGAAAAAACATACCCGTCGCTCCCTAGATCGCCCCCCAAGATCTCGTCCACCGCCACACTGGCGCCAGCCGCCGCCGGAGGCCGGCCTCCCCAGCGTCGCCTCCCTCTCTTCTCCATCTCACTTCCCCCAATTAGAACCCAACCGCAACCCTAGGCCCTGGAAACCAAAACTACCGCCGCCGTGGGCCCATTCCGCCTACGCACCTACCCCACGACCTCCCCGACTCCGACTCCCACACCAGACCACCCGCTCTCCGGTACACTGAAATCAGTGAGTTTTAATTTATTTACATTTATTTCATTTTTATTTTCAGTTTATAATGTGAATAGTTAAAGAAAGATCTGATTTTTATTTCAAAGAAATAACTGATTTTTATATGGAATGCAAATAAAAATGTGATTTCTTTTTTATATGGAATGCAAATAAAAATGTGGTTTCTTTTTTTATATGAAATGCAAATAAAGAAGTAATTTTAAGATATATAATAAAGATATAAAGTAGCGATTTTTATAATGTTTTCATAGCGATAAAGATTCGATTTTTATACATATGAAGTAGTGAAAAATATTTGATTTTTATTCATAGAAAAGATTTGATTTTTATTCATAGAAAAGATTTGATTTTTATTCATAGAAAAGATCGGATTTTTAACATAGAAAAATCGGATTTTTAACATAGAAAAGATCGGACTTTTAACATAGAAAGAGATGATTATTAATTTGAAAAAGTCATGATTTTTAATTAGAAAAAAATAAGATCTTTATGAATATAAAAATATGATTTTTATTTACATGACAGCGAATAAAAATAGGATTTTTATAATATGAATAGCGATACTAAAAAATGTGATTTTTATAATGTATTCATCGAATTAAAAATAAGATTTTTAATATATACATAGCATTATCAAAATATAAAAACGAGATTTTTATAAATATCAAAATGTGATCTTTTATATATATATAGCGATTTTTAAATATATAAACATCATAATGAGAATGTGATTTTCAATATGAACAGCGTGGAAAAGACTGCGTTGAATTTCGGGCAAATCCAAGTTATTCAGAAATTCAGAAATGAAATGGAGGAGTGGATCCCAAAGGTGAGAACTTCTCACTTTAATTTTATTTTCTAGTTAAAATATATACTAGGATGCAGAAGATGCTTAGCAGCACTCGACACCCGTCGTCCACAGACCATGGATGACTTGTTTGATTGTGTTGTCTTGTGGATATTGATTGTGCTTGCGATGTGAAAGGAAAATAAAATATTCATGTATTGAAATAAATATTTTATAGTTAACTATAATTTTTAACGTGTATACGAATAAAATAAATATTCATTTACAAATCGGATGATTTGTTTTTGTACACACATTTGACTGATATGGATTGGGACGATAAATTTTACACATCGCCCAACTGCACAAATAATAATCTGTGTTTGTTGTTTGAAAACCCCACACGGGCATTGGGTTGATATTGGACATTCACTAATCCCGATGTTTAGTTGTATATCAATCGATTGGTTGACAGACTGTTGTAAGCGTTAAATATTTATATTTAATGCTTATGCAGTGTAGAATGCACTCTGGATGATGGTTGATTGTTTATCGTTGTTGTTCTATACACGTGTTGTATGAAATCCATATAAATAACATTATATGGTAATTAACTGTGTCTGATTCCAGTTCAAAAGGAATGAATATTTTAAAATAATATTCAGTAATGGATCAAAATATGATTTTGATGTCCGATTTGGGATGGACATGAAAATATTTAAATATATAAAGCCATGTTAATTAGATTAACGCCATTTTGACGTGAATGATATTTATATCGATTTTATTCATTTTTATAATAAATATCAAAAAGGAACTGATTTCAAAATCTAATGTTTTGAAAATACTATCATTTATATATCGATGATATGGAATAATCAATTTTGATTTGAAATTGAATACGAAGTTGAAATCATTTTGAAAACGAATTTAAAACGATTTATAAAATACGTTTTAAATGGAAATCGAGGAAATATATATAATATATATATTATATATATAATGACCTGAATAGAACGCGCTGCGCCGTGGCAGTTCACGAATTTCGACCGTTGACTTCGAATGGACATTACGAGAGATCCGACCGTCGGATTCTCCTAAAACCAGAACCGTTGGGTTCGTATCGAAAAGAGCTTTCCAATGAATATAAGAAATTTGAAATCTAATGGTTGGATTTCGAATATGTCCAAATCAAATTTGGAAAAGGTCGTTGTAAGTGTTGTTCGATGACCGTTTATGGAAATCGACTGTGTTGGCCTTATAAAATTATTAAAAATATCAATAATTTGTGTAAAATCATAATAAATAATTTGGAAAGAATTAGGCTGAAAAATTTCATATTTGAAAAGATAAAAATATATTTTTATCGAAATGAACTAGTTTTGAACTAGAATTATAATCCAATATTTTTAAATAAATAAATTGAATATAAAATGGTTTTAAAAATAACCAGAAATTTCCAATATAAGAATTGGAAATGGATTTGAATCGAAAGTATCTTCGGGATATTTCGATATTGGATTCCGTGATTATACGGATATTGTGGAGGAATTTGGAAGATATATATATCGTTATTCCAGTACGATATTTGTTGGTTTTAGAATTTGATATTGAATGTAAACCGATATATTTTCTATTCAGAGCATTGTATTTAATATCAAATTGGATTTTGGGTTTGTCGTGAACGGTGTCTTTACTAACACTGTTCTTAAACCCAGTAGAGAAAAGATTAATTCTTTTTATTAAGATTTAATGAAGTTTACCAATTAATTAATATTTAATTGGAATTGAAATTGATTTTGGGTTTGTCGTGAATGGTATCTTTAGTAATACTGTTCTTAAACCTAATGGAGTTAAGAAAATTAGAAACTAACTGGAGATTAGCTAAGTTGAATGGTTTCCTGGGTATTGATCTGATGTTGGTTTCGGCCTTCAGGATTAATACTTAGGGAATTGTTCTCTTACTAATTTACCGTTAGAGACTGTGTAAGGACCCATAACTTCCCAAATCATTTCTTATGATTTTACACAAATTATTACTATTTTTAATGATTTTACCAAGGCCCGTACAGTCGATTTCCATCAACGGCCATCGAACTGCACTTACAACGACCTTTTGCAAATTTGATTTGGTCATAATTCCAAATCCAAACATTAGATTTCAAATTTCTAATATTCGTTAGAAAGCTCTTTTCGATACGAACCCAACGGTTCCTGTTTTAGGAGAATCCGACGGTCGGATCTCCCGTAATATCCATTCGAAGTCAATGGTCGAAATTCGCGAAACTGCCGCGGCGCGACGCGTTCTATTATGGCCATTATATTATATATATAATTTATACTTCATCGATTTCCTTTTAAAACGTATTTTGTAAATCGTTTTAAATTCGTTTTCAAAACGATTTCAACTTCATATTCAATTTCAAATCAAAATTGAATATTCCAATATAAATTCGTTTTAAATTCATTTCAAATCGATTTCCATTCAACTTCAATTCAATTTCAATTCGTTTTAAACTCAATTCTAAACGATTTCAATTCTATTTCAATCTAATTCGAATTTCAATTCTATTCAGTTTAATTCGAATTTCAATTCTTTTCAGTTTAATTCGAATTTCAATTCTTTTCAATTTAATTCGAATTTCAATTCAATTCAATTTATTTCGAATTTCAATTCAATTTAATTTATTTCGAATTTCAAATCAATTCCAATATTCATTGAAAAATGAATAAAATCGATATAAATATCGTTCACGTCAAAATGACGTCAATTTAATCATCACAGCTTCATATATTTCTATTTTCAAATATTCTATTCCAAATATTTCGTTTTACATATTTCTATTTCAAAACTGGAATGAGGCTCAATCAATTACCATATAATGTTAATTATATGGATTTTCTACAACACATGAATACAATAACATTGATGAATAATCAACCATCATCCAAAGTGCATTCTACACTGTATAAGCATCAAATATAAATATTTAATGCTCATAACAGTCTGTCCATCAATCGATCGACATACAGCTAATTATTGGGACTAGTGTATGTCAAATATCATCCCAATACCCGTGTGGGGTTTCAAACAATCAAACACAGATTTTATTTGTGCAGTTGGGCGATGTGTAAAATTTATCGACCCAATCAATATCAGTCAAATGTGTGTATATAAACAAATCATCTGATTTGTTTATAATCATTTATTTCATTTTAAATACACGTTAAAAATTCTATTTTTAACTATGAAATATTTTCAACTATATAAATATTTTATTTCACATCACACAATCAATTTTCACAACAACATGCAATCAAACAAACAAGCCGTCCATGGTCTATGGACGACGGGTGTCGGGTGCTACTTAACACCGTTTGCATCCTAGTATATAATTTAAACTAGAAAATTTAAGGTGAGAAGTCCTCACAGAGGGATCCACTCCGCCGTGCTTTGTTTCTGAATTGCTGAACCGTCTGGATCTGCTTGCAATTCCAATGTCGTTCTTTTCACGCTGTTCAAATAAAAATTATATTTTTATTGCTTCATTCTATAAATAAAAATCATATTTTTATTTCTACTTCGTATATGTATATATTTACAACACTTTTTTCTATATAAAAATTATATTTTTATATTTCTACTTCTTATATAAAGATGGAAATTTTATTATCATACCTATATAAAAATCGTATTTTTATATTCTCTTTCTCATAAAAATTATATTTTATAATTTCTACTATATAAAAATCACATCTTTAACATTTCTATTATATCAAAATCTCATCTTTAATATTTCTATTATATAAAAATCACATCTTTAATATTTCTATTATATAAAAATCACATCTTTAATATTTCTATTATATAAAAATCACATCTTTAATATTTCTATTATATAAAAATCACATCTTTAATATTTCTATTATATAAAAATCTCATCTTCAATATTTCTATTATATAAAAATCACATCTTTAATATTTCTATTATATAAAAATCACATCTTTAATATTTCTATTATATAAAAATCACATCTTTAATATTTCTATTATATAAAAATCACATCTTTAATATTTCTATATTACAAATCAAGTGTTTTATAATCTAAAAACAGTAAATAAATGAAGATTAACAAGTTAAGGAGGCTTACAGTTAGAATCGATCGTGGGGGAGGGGGGAAGCTGAAGAAGGCGGCAGGCGGGGTGTGGTCGGTCTGGTGGTCAGCTCGAGGTGGTGGAGGCGTTCGATTTGATTTGGGGTCGGGGTTTCCTTGCTGTTCGAATTAGGGAAGAAAAGGGGGGAGGGTGTATCGCTGGAGATGGCGGCTGCGAGGGGGGCCTTGGGCGAACGACGGCAGAGGTAAGGGAGGGGCATCAAAGGGTTCGGGGTTGTCGGGACTGAGGGAGGGTTCACGGGGGAAGCAGATGATCGATGGAGGGGGGAGAGGGTGGCGTAGGCGAGGAGGCGTGGTGGTGGAAAGAAATGGGGCATCGCGATTTTCTATTTAGGGGGAATCGAGAAATTTTCGTTTAAGGGAAATATCGATGGGGGGTTATAAGGAAAAGTGTGTTATATATATATTATATTAATTATTTATTTATTTTATTCTTCATAAAGTTGACTTTCTATTTCAACTCTAAGACAAGTTCAACGACAGTCGCCCATAGCTAAATACCCCCATTCCGAACACAATGGGATATGTATCGTAGGCTGAATCGATCGTTTCGATCAGTTTTCGTCAAAATCAAAATATAACTCTAAATATTTAGTTTGAACAATTTACCGGGGTCACATACTAACTCTAAAAATTCCCGAAAAATATTTTCTAACTGCGTATTGACGATACGGTCCTAACAAAACTAGTTTTATCAAATTCTGAGACCGTTTGAAAAATGGTCATTTTCCAGTCGATTAAAACCAACTGAAACTGATCAAACGCGTTTTCCTTTGCCACGCTCACATATTTATTCGAAAAATTATGAAATTTGAAACCTAGCAATAATTTGACATCACGGATCCAACATAAGTGGTTTCGTCGAAATCCGAGGTCGTTTGCAAAATTTCCATTTTTAAGGGCCAGAATTCTACAGCGACTATTCTGAATTTTCAACTGGACATATCTTTTTATCCCCGCTATGAAATTTTGATTTTTCGGATTCGTTGGAAAGATATTCACAAGTAGATTCTAATATTTTTGGTTTCACTAAAATCCGGTTTGTTTTGCACTCGGTATGTTCAATTGAAGTTTGAAATCGAATTATCGAACTACCGCGCCATTTTCAATTCCTTTTATAATTTAAAATAAATATTTATATTCAATGACGATCTATACAAAATATACGTTCGAATTCCATTCAAAATAAATTTCTCGTCGTTATTATTTAAAATAATTCATTTTAAATAATCAAAATTCAATAAAATTGCCAAAATAAAAAATTTAAATTGGCTCGGATTTTCGGGTCGTTACAATCTCCCCCACTTAAAACTTTTCGTCCCCGAAAAGGAACGAAGCCGAAAGTTGTTTAACTAATCAATTTTACTTTCATTATTTTCTTTACGGCTTAAGTTCTTCAACTTTTCAGTTTCTAAGAACTTTTCAAATTTTTCAAAAATTTGGCTAACACCCTAAATTTTCGAAAAATTTCGCCATAACCTCCCCTGCACCGGGGACTTCGGGATATTTCGTATAGCCTCCCATGGCCTTCTTCAATCCAAAAGAAAAAGAAAAAGCCAAGCGGCTAGCCAATCGGCTCATAAAATCTTCATCACCCAAACAAAATAGTAAATTATGGTAAACATGTACCTATTTGTCGGGAAAACAAATTTTATTCTTCTGCTCTAGCCTCCTTGCTATGACCTGTTCAATGTAAGTACATGTATATGCAAGCAAATGCGACTAATTTTCAATACAACTCACTATTTGATTCAATTTGGCTAAAGGTTCAACATTTTAATTAATCAACCAACAATCAAACAACGCAACCATCAATCAATTAGTGAATTAGCTTTTCAAATTCATAACTTTGATATATAGTCAAAAATCACGTTTTTGGTGCCAAAACACAACAATAAGCCCTATCTAATTTTGGTTCTCACACCGGTCTAATGGAAATATATAGACATCACACTTTCGAAACTCGAATATAAATACTGATGATGCACGTGCTATCATCAGTGCCATCTCCGGGCGACTAGAGTGTAATTCTATATCTATCCAGTATATTAAAACTTCGAATATACGCGGATCAGACGTATACACAAAATCTTTATATACTGATAGTCCAAATCAATATAAATAAATATTCAAATACATATAAAAGGATTTAAATTTCAAAACAAAATTTGTTTTCATTTTCAAAAATATACTCTTCACACTCGTTCTAGGATACTACTGATCCCATCTCTAACGAGTCATTCCCATTGGATATTACTAGTCCAATATCTGATGAATTCTTTCGTATGGTTCTAATGTGTCTTGTCCTCTGAGCTTTGTAAACCAAAGCTCTGATACCACTGTAAGGACCTGTAACTTCCCAAATCATTTCTTATGATTTTACACAAATTATTACTATTTTTAATAATTTTACCAAGGCCCGTACAGTCGATTTCCATCAACGGCCATCGAACTGCACTTACAGCGACCTTTTTCAAATTTGATTTGGACATAATTCCAAATCCAACCGTTAGATTTCAAATTTCTAATATTCGTTAGAAAGCTCTTTTCGATACGAACCCAAAGGTTCCTGTTTTAGGAGAATCCGATGGTCGGATCTCCCGTAATATCCATTCGAAGTCAATGGTCGAAATTCGCGAAACTGCCGCGGCGCGGCGCGTTCTATTCTGGCCATTATATTATATATATATAATATATACTTTGTCGATTTCCTTTTAAAATGTATTTTATAAATCGTTTTAAATTCGTTTTCAAAACGATTTCAACTTCATATTCAATTTCAAATCAAAATTGAATATTCCAATATAAATTCGTTTTAAATTCATTTCAAATCAATTTCCATTCGACTTCAATTCAATTTCAATTCGTTTTAAACTCAATTCTAAACGATTTCAATTCTATTTCAATCTAATTCGAATTTCAATTCTATTCAGTTTAATTCGAATTTCAATTCTTTTCAATTTAATTCGAATTTCAATTCAATTCAATTTATTTCGAATTTCAATTCAATTCAATTTATTTCGAATTTCAAATCAATTCCAATATTCATTGAAAAATGAATAAAATCGATATTAATATCGTTCACGTCAAAATGGCGTCAATCTAATCATGACAGCTTCATATATTTTTATTTTCAAATATTATGTTCCAAATATTTCGTTTTACATATTTCTATTTCAAAACTGGAATGAGGCTCAATCAATTACCATATAATGTTAATTATATGGATTTTCTACAACACATGAATACAATAACATCGATGAATAATCAACCATCATCCAAAGTGCATTCTACACTGTATAAGCATCAAATATAAATATTTAATGCTCATAACAGTCTGTCCATCTATCGATTGACATACAGCTAATTATTGGGACTAGTGTATGTCAAATATCGTCCCAATACCCGTGTGGGGTTTCAAACAATCAAACACAGATTTTATTTGTGCAGTTGGGCGATGTGTAAAATTTATCGACCCAATCAATATCAGTCAAATGTGTGTATATAAACAAATCATCCGATTTGTTTATAATCATTTATTTCATTTTAAATACACGTTAAAAATTCTATTTTTAACTATGAAATATTTTCAACTATATAAATATTTTATTTAACATCACACAATCAATTTTCACAACAACATGCAATCAAACAAACAAGCCATCCATGTCTGTGGACGACGGGTGTCGGGTGCTACTAAACACCGTCTGCATCCTAGTATATAATTTAAACTAGAAAATTTAAGGTGAGAAGTTCTCACAGAGGGATCCACTCCGCCGTGCTTTGTTTCTGAATTACTGAACCGTTTGGATCTGCTTGCAATTCCAATGCCGTTCTTTTCACGCTGTTCAAATAAAAATTATATTTTTATTGCTTCATTCTATAAATAAAAATCATATTTTTATTTCTACTTCATATATATATATTTATAACACTTCTTTCTATATAAAAATTATATTTTTATATTTCTACTTCTTATATAAAGAAGGAAATTTTATTATCATACCTATATAAAAATCGTATTTTTATATTCTCTTTCTCATAAAAAATATATTTTATAATTTCTACTATATAAAAATTCACATCTTTAATATTTCTATTATACCAGAATCTCGTCTTTAATATTTCTATTATATAAAAATCACATCTTTAATATTTCTATTATATAAAAATCACATCTTTAATATTTCTATTATATAAAAATCACATCTTTAATATTTCTATTATATAAAAATCACATCTTTAATATTTCTATTATATAAAAATCACATCTTTAATATTTCTATTATATAAAAATCACATCTTTAATATTTCTATATTACAAATCAAGTGTTTTATAATCTAAAAACAGTAAATAAATGAAGATTAACAAGCTAAGGAGGCTTAAAGTTAGAATCGAGTGGGGGGGAAGCTGAAGAACGCGGCAGGCGGGGTGTGGTCGGTCTGGTGGTCAGCTCTATGTGGTGGAGGCGTACGATTTGATTTGGGGTCGGGGTTTCCTTGCTCCTCGAATTAGGGAAGAAAAGGGGGGAGGGTGTATCGCTGGAGATGGCAGCTGCGAGGGGGGCCTTGGGCGAACGACGGCGGAGGTAAGGGAGGGGCATCAGAGGGTTCGGGGTTGTCGCGGACTGAGGGAGGGTTCACCGGGGAAGCAGATGATCGATGGAGGGGGGGAGAGGGTGGCGCAGGCGAGGAGGCGCGGTGGTGGAAAGAAATGGGGCGTCGCGATTTTCTATTTTGGGGGAATCAAGAAATTTTCGTTTAAGGGAAATATCTGAGGGGGGGGGTTATAAGGAAAAGAGTGTTATATATATTATATTATTTATTTATTTATTTATTTTATTCTTCATAAAGTTGACTTTCTATTTGAACTCTAAAACAAGTCCAACGACTGTCGCCCATAGCTAAATAACCCCATTCCAAACACAATGGGATATGTATCGTAGGTTGAATCGATCGTTTCGATCAATTTTCGCCAAAATCAAAATATAACTCTAAATATTTAGTTTGAACGCGCATTTCAATTTACCGGGGTCACATACTAACTCTAAAAATTCCCGAGTGACGATACGGTCCTAACAAAACTAGTTTCATCAAATTCTGAGACCGTTTGAAAAATGGCCATTTTCCAATCGATTAAAACCAACTGAAACTGGTCAAAAGCGTTTTCCTTTGCCACGCTCACATATTGATTCGAAAAATTATGAAATTTGAAACCTAGCAATAATTTGACATCACGGATCCAACAAAAGTGGGTTCGTCGAAATCCGAGGTCGTTTGCAAAATTTCCATTTTTAAGGGCCATAATTCTACAACGACTATTCTGAATTTTCAACTGGACATATATTTTTATCCCCGCTATGAAATTTTGATTTATCGGATTCGTTGGAAAGATATTCACAAGTATATTCTAATATTTTTGGTTTCACTAAAATCCAGTTTGTTTTGCACCCGGTATGTTCAATTGAAGTTTGAAATCGAATTATCGAACTACCGCGCCATTTTCAATTCCTTTTATAATTTAAAATAAATATTTATATTCAACGACGATCTATACAAAATATACGTTCGAATTACATTCAAAATAAATTTCTCGTCGTTATTATTTAAAATAATTCATTTTAAATAATAAAAATTCAATAAAATTGCCAAAATAAAATTTTTAAATTTGCACGGATTTCCGGGTCGTTACAGACTGATGGAATCTAACTGGAGATCAGCTAAGTTGAATGGTTTCCTGGGTATTTATCTGATGTTGGTTTCGGCCTTCGGGATTAATACTTAGGGAATTGTTCTCTTACTAATTTACAATTAGAGACTGATGGAATGGTGTCTTCAGTAGCACTGCTCTTAAACCCCGTGTGAAAAGAATAAATCATTTAATTAAGATTATTAGAATTTCCAGTTATATTTAGTAATTGGAATAAAATGGAATGTGATTTTGGGTTTATCGTGAACCATGTTTTAAATGACATTGGTTCTTTAACCCAGTTAAAGACAGAATATGATTTCCCAAGTTATATAATCATTAATATTGATTTTTGGGATGATTTAAACTAAACGGAGTTTAATAAATCTTTGATAAGTTTGAAAAGTGAATGTGATAATTAAAATTATCAATTCAAGAAAATGATCGAAAATGAAGTATCACCAATTTTGCTCCAAGCGATAGTTAGATATTTTAATAGATTTTAACGTGAAATGGTAATTAATATTTACCGATAACACCGTGGTGTTAGATATGGTGTATTACCAGTTTGCTCCATGGGTTGAATAGGTTGGGATTGAGAAATTAAACAAATGATTACTTCCGTAAGGTGCGCTAATCCCGACTAGTTTGGAAATCCTTAATATGGTTTGAAATGATATCCAAAGGATGATTAAAGAATAAATTTGAAGAATTTATCTTTGATAAAATTAATGGGAACCTTTCCCAAAGGATATGAATATTTAAATAAACAAATATTCAGAATTGGAAGGAGGCGTATGTTGTGTTTGTGTAGCACTTGTTTGTTATATACGCAAGTTATTCGGAAAGGTCGGGTTTATACCCATTCTGAATAACTGATTCGACGATAATTCAACGATGAATGAAGACGTTGGTTGAAGCCCGGAGGTCTTCACATCAATTGGATGATTACTGATGTCTTGATTGGGCTGTACACCCAAGACGAGGTAATAAGTGGTGATCGTCTAGACGTACTTGGAGATCGACGGATATGTGAGGGCCTCTCTCCTATATTGGACATATGGGACGAGGAATAAGGTACCTCTGGTTTCGTTGAAACCAAGAACGAACTTTTAAATGGATGTGTGTCTGACATTGGATTTTATTCTTTGTTGATTGATTTCTATTAAATATATATCTGTTTGGCGGCGGAGAATTTATTCTCTTGCTTAACGCCCTTCTCTGAGACGTACGAGCTCAGAGGTTATTTATCGATAGATATCAGTCGCATGGCATGAATTTCCTGTGTGGCATGCTGAGATGCAAATGATCAAGGCTTCTATTGAAAAGCAGAGTCTTGTGGTTGATGATCAAAGCACAGTCTTAAATGGCATGGCTTTGTGTATAGCGTTAATTCGCGAGCCTCACACCTCGGTATGAGTCAAAAACGGGATCAGACCGTTGGGAGAACATGACGTTTCTTTCTAGCTATAGGTGGTGTCAGGGTTTGGAAGCCCTGACATTTTGATATTTTTACGTATGTGGTTGTTGGATTGCGAGGCGCCTCGGATATATCGGTTTCTACGGAACCGATGGATATAGGTCCTATAGGACCGAGAAACATATGTTCAGGAGTAACTAATCATCAAACATAATGGAGGACCGGCCCAACCGATCCAAGGGTTCACTGCGGGGGATCCTGAGGCATTTGCTAGAGTGTCTTGAATCGGAGAGGAGCCATCCCTGGCCTCGACTCATGACGGAAATCCAATTTCCAATACGTGATATTTTGGTTTTGATTGTAGAGCCTAGTATGGCAACATGATAGATGGTACCCATGCTACCTATGATTGATACATTTATATTTGAAGTCAATTTCTTCACTTATAGTAATAATAAAAGATTAAATTTCGCGTATTAAGCATTATTTGGTTATTATAAGGTAAAACCCTATCCTCTGGCTTGCGTTGCATTGTGTGATGGGACCTGGGTCTTATAACAGCTTCATTTTCATTAATTAGCATTGCGCTATTTGTTTTATGCATCGGTATCCTTGGGAGGGAACCTGTTCCGTGTTTGTGATTTCAAAGAATTGATCCATGAGCACATCAAATAAAGAATGTGGAAAACTCTCCAACTATCTTATGTTTGTGATGATCTTACGAGCACTGGTTTATTTGACTTCAACGACGTCCATTGCTGATTTATATGTGATCACTAGACCATGAAAGGACTAGGAACGGTCACGGAATTCTTTTAATATAATCTAACTAATATCATGATGTCGGGATAGTCCCAATACGAGCGCAAATGAAAGATTCAGGTACCAATTCTAATGTGGTCTATCCCAACAGTCTAGATGCTGGCTCTAAGCCCGAAGATTCATATACTGCCCCATGATTTGGATGGCAAGCTCATACATTGACTTGTGTGTAAAAGAAACCCTGAATCGATAATACGCTTGATTCATATGGGAAAACTACGTCGTTTGGCAACGACCTGTGTATGTACGATCTCACACTTGAGCCAATAGTCTTACATGACTTATGATGAAGGAATTAGATCTCTTGATTCGACAAGGTTTAAACGGTTGCCTGATCATTTCGACTACTCCTTCAATAGAATTTGTACTAATTAGCACCTATGGAAACAGTGAAACAATTTGATAAAGCCTTCTCATGGACGGATGACTTTCTAGAGATATTTAGATCGACATATTCAAAGTACATCTCATCTACGATAAGACGTACTTTGGGGGGCAAAATGTTAGCCTGCTTTGTGACCAGGCTACCCAAAGCTCAACTGATCGGCATTGATTGGAAATCGCTTAGATGAAGTGATGGGACATTGGTGAAAACTCAACATTGCATGCACATAAGACCGGACCAGATCAGGATATTCAGATCGAATGGGATATTCGACTAGGATCGGATGTTTGGCTCGAATGGAAGCCACATGACTTCACCGACATAGCATTCTAGCGGGTCAAACAAAGACAAAGGAGGTCGGTTCATTTCGGAGGTCAATCGCTCGATCCCTTTATACGCACAAGAAGACACAGCTCCAATAAGTGAATATCGGATCAGATCGGAAGCCCAATAACCAATCCCATCAATGCATGAAGTAGCGTGGCGTCCTGCCATTGCTAACTCAGATCGGTTCGGAGCCGACCCGAACCCCTGCCTGCTGCTCTGAAGCGGTTACACATCACGTCACGAATTTCATGCCTAAAAAGGGGATCAGATGCCACATGTTTCCCACGAAATGAAGCCCAGTTCCCCACGTTTTCCACTGCTTTCGTCGTCTCCCTGATGCTGCCATGTGGCCACTAACCCCCAACCAACTCTCTTTCTATATATACATGATTTCACACATAGTTAAGGGGACTTTTGGTTCTTGAATGATCCATGGCTGCCAGCCGAATTCCTTCATAAAAAATACCATCTCCTCCAATAGAATCCACTAATTCGGAGAGACAAATTCATTGTAATCGAGTGCTTGAGTGATTCAAAACCTTGTAATTTTAATTCTCTAATGAATTGAGAAACTATGAAGTGGATGTAGGCTCGTTAACGCCGAACCACTATAAATCTCGTGTCTCTGTTTGATTCTGTGTTTTAGATTATATTCTTCATTATTCTCTACAAATCCTAGACAATTGGTTGTTAGTGCCATTTTTTGGTCTAACATTTTGGTGCTTTCACTGAGAAATGAAGAATCTCAGCATATAAGGATTCTCCATTCTACTGTTGGATCACCAAATTCGATGAGGAAATCCTGCGAATTCTACATCTTATATTGATTTTACAAGCGTGGAGATCACCAGATGTGAAGTCACCTCCATGCTATCTTGTAGCAACAGCATGTTCCCACTTCGAAGAAGTCTTTAGATCGGATACAGGTGAGCAGGGGCTTAAATCGAGATGATATAGATCACACAGCTCCGGTTCGGATCGTCACATTTGGACCGGTTCGGGTCCAACCCGACCCCACGATGTCACACACTGGAACGCTAGATTTTGGAATGGCAGCACCGGTTCGGGTCGGATGACCAGGGATCCGATCCGCTGAAGTGCATCGGATCGAATAAGCAACTTCTGACCCGCAGCCACCAATGACATCACAATCCGACCCTGAAGAGTGACCCCGACCCGAACAGCAGGGGAAGATCCGAACCGACTAGATGATGATGCCTCAATCCGGCTTAGAGGAACGAGTCTGGTCGAACCCAACCTGAAGCCACTCCCGAGCTGCAATTTGAAGGGATGATTTGATCCGACCCGAAACAGCTATTTTTGGGAAAAATACGTTTTCCAGATCATTTCAGAAAAGGCTCCATCTTCCAAAATCGATCGCCGCCGGGACTGTGGGGCCCCGGACCCCCACCGGCGTTGCGCCCGGACCCGCTGATTGCCTCGCCTTCGGCTCGGAGCACGGCTCGCCTTCGACTCGATATATATTTTGGCCAACAGCAGTCATCAAAGCTTGTCAATGAAGATTAGACGGATAGTTAAAGAATATGACAATGAAATGGCAACGATTGGGATTCTTCCTAAAGCCATGACACCTACTTACATTAGTAGGCCAATGTGAGGAGCTATTGATCAAATTCAGCTTGCTATCAGTAACAATATATGAAACAATGATTTTTTCCTAGCGACCTTCTCTTCCAAAGCTACGATGGTGTATAGATTTCACCAGTGCAACTTATGCTGTTCCTGAATGAGTAATGATCATCTGATTTACATGACATAAACATGTCCAATCAGCAGGGTACCGAATGATGATTATATGAACAATCCGGGCGCTACTCCGAAGACAATTCATATGATCTTAGCGACCATGATTATCAGTGATGGAATATTGGAAAACAACTAAGGATCCTAACACTACAAAGCTACACCTCACTTGAATGGTGTGGTGAAAGACGTATGTCATGTAGTTCACTTCCTGAAGAGCTTACCTTACCTTTGCAATTCCTATCTGCCATCAACTACGTCAATGAAGATTGGTTTCCATTAAATAAGGGTTAGACCAATATACTTTGGTACCCAGATGTAAGTACCAATTGGACCACCACAAGCCATGATTGGATCAATGGATCCTTGCCTGGATGATAGCAACTTGACTACTCACCAACCACCATACGACCTCGGTCAACAGATGAAAGCATGAGATCAAAGTGAATATGAATCAATCGTTAGCTTTTTCTTCATACTTCTACTGAGACATAACCCAGGAACATTACTTGAAGTCTCGCAAGCTATGCTATCGTATTCAAGCTTATCTGATCATGGTCTATATCAACCATCTCCAACAGAATTCAGAGCTTACATTGCACCCTAGTATCTATAGCTAAAAGCCCCAACCGAAGCCAGAGTGGGAATGATATGTGATAACTAAGTTACTAGGAGAGCCTGCTATTTGTTGAATGGTATATGCTACGTAACAAATATGGCATGGGACCCAAAAACGCTTCCCCTCCCGGTGATGTAACATCCCATAATTTTCAGTATATTTAGAATTTCGATTTGAAATAAATAAATGGAATAATCTGGGATATAAATCAAATTTTGTCGATTATAATGATGATGATTATTCGAATGGAGTATAAATAGAGTTTAAATTTAGTTTATCCTTAGAATTGGTGCAATTTGAAAATTTTATATTTTATTTAATTAATAAATTTGAGTTATTTAGTTTATACTGGAAATTCAATTTTAATTGGATAAATGGAGAATTCTAAGTTGGGAAATAATAATTGAAATTCAAATCAAAAATTCAAATAATCAAATTTAGATTTAAAATGTGTAAAATTTATTTATAAAATTTATTTAGGTTGAAATTGGATTTAAATGGAATTTTATAAATATTTAATTTGAATTAAACAGTTAAATGAAAATTTGAATACTTAATTAATTAATTAATTAACGGTGAAATTTAACTGTTTTGACGACTGTCTCAGAATTCGACGAAACTGGCGCCATCAGAACCGGAACGGTGAATTATGATAGGATTTCAATTTGTGTTACAATCCGACTTACCGTTTGACCGTACGAGAGAAAATGTGAACGAGGTCTTTGTAAATGGATAATTGGGTATTTCTCATATTTGGGCCTCTTATATCTATACAAATAAACCCAACTACCACCTCATCAGCTCATTCCATCTGTACGTTACTTTTTCTCCATCAAATTTTTCTCTAGTGGCAGAAAATCAAATTCTAAACCTAGTTCAACATAAAAATCCAAGCTTTGAAAATAAAATCTCTTCAAACCCTAGAGTATTATATGTCAAACTGAAGCTCTCGACGATACAAAGCTGCTGGTACCATTCACTTCGACATGCAGTGCTTCGTTTGGCCAGAAATCATGGTCAAACCTTGTAAATCGCGGACCCTAGCATGTAAATTAGGGGTTTTTGATTCAGGCTGCAATTGGAGAAATCAACTTATGGGTTTGGTAGAGATTCGTTAGTGGAGTCGAACCATGTTGGTTTGAAGGTCTAGAAGTTGTTGTGGTGGCCGAATTTAGTGGTTCAAGGTTGAAATCGGCGGTTCTAGGGTTCCATGTCGGCGGCGATTCAGACCACCGGAGGCGCCAGGTCTTGGTCAGGGGGTGCATCTCGACAGAAGAAGGAGAATGGCGGTGGTCTCAGGTCTTCAGGAGGTCGGGAAGCTTGGTAATCGGTGGTCAAAGTTGGGAGCTTTTCACATTGGAATGGGTTTGTTTCACATCGTTTCCTGTAGCAAAAGGGAATAGGGGCGGGAAGAATATGTTGAGGGGGTGATGTGGCGGATCTTGATTGGTGAGAAAGTTTTTTGTTAATTTATATATATTTAAAAATCCAAATCGTAAAATACTGATAACTTCTTCATATTAACTCGGATTTGGACGCGGTTTGTTGCGTTGGGATCGTAGCGGAATTGCGGACATTTTGGCGCTGGTTTGGTTGCGATCTGAGACTGTCAAATTTTGGGCTTCTTTTGGACGTCCGATCCACTAAGGACGGAAAGGTGAGTGATTCTTCGCTCACGAAATACTGAATTATTCCCATATTTATTGAATTAAATTATGAAGTAAGTTGGTTGCATGGTTGTGTTGGATTGTTGATGTGTGGTTTAAATTTAACATGCAAGTGTGTTAACATGCAATTTAAGTAATTGATTTGTTATTTAATTTAATTTAAATCTCTAGTTGAATTCGAACCCTTGTAAAATCCTGAAACAGTTTAATGCTGATCAGTTGAATGAAATGGTTGTGATGGATGTTGGTTGAAATTTATTACTGAATTATAGTGACATTTTATGCTCCTTATTCAGTATATTGTAATGCATGTTGATTTTTGACGATAAATCCCATTTACCCTTGATGTTGCGGGCATCTAATGAACCCAGGATTTATCGATAAAATGAATTAAGAACACGGAGTGAAATGATAAATCTCTGTGACCCTGATTTGGATTGAAATGATAGATCCATCCCTGAAATATCGAGAAATTAAATTTAAAATCACTTGGCCATTGGGTAGATAATTATATACAGACATCGGTTGGTTAAATGATTTTAAATATTTGAAATTTTTATTAATAGAATTTTCCCTCTAAAGGAATGTATCGATACTCGATAATTCAATTCTTTAAAGATTATGAACTGGGATGTTGATTAAAAGGGTTAAAGAAATTTTCCAAAACAAAGTGGAAATATTTAAATCGGAATTTGAATATGATTTAAAATCTTTTCAAATTAAGAGTTGGATTAGAAGGAAATAAATTCTAATGTAATCTGATTTTGGGAAATTTGGAAATCAAAGATATCTGGGTTGTTTTAACTCAGTTGAATATATATTTGAACTCTTGAAATCAAATAGTTGTTTGAACGGGGTTGAAACGAGAGATGGAACTTAATGAACTCCGTTGAGACCGGAGGATAGATTCAAGTATTTGAAATTTGGAAGGAAGGAAAATTTTGATTAGAGAAATTTATTTTAATATATTTATGTATTTGATTCCAAATAATTATTCTTGCTTTAAATTTATTACTTGCCTTTACTTATAACTATTGTATTTTTAAATAAATTTTTCCTTATAATTCATTTTTCAAAATTTTCTAGTAAACCTATATTTTAAGTAAATATATAATATTTAAATTACTAATTTATTTTAATCATTATATCCTATATGTATATCTATATATTTATTTATATAAAATTTATTTTATTATCATTTTTATTATTACTACTGTTATTATTATATATAAACATTTAGTTTACAAGTGTTTTTGGAATTATAAATTTCTTCCGAATGGAAATGCTTGAGTTGAACCGCTGGTTCAAATGGAGTTGAGATAAGAATCCGTGATAATTTGAAATCTTTGAGATAAATTATATTCTATTTGAATATAAGTTGTTTTGAAATATTATATGATTATAATATAATGATATGTAATATATTCTAGTTTAGAATATAATCGGTTTGGGTATGATTATGATATGTTGATATGAAAATTTTATTCGTTTGAATATAAATTGGGTTCGAAACAGAAGATGATATTTTGGTATGAAAGCGAACCTTTATCAAATATAAAAGAACCGACCGATGTGAAAGGTGTAAGCGTTGGTTGTTAAAGAGACCCAAGTCGACATAAGGCATACTCTCTGTCAGTGTCGATACCACTTTGACAACTGTGAACGTTATGACGTATCCAGAATGAGTATGATGACTTGAAGGCGATTATTGAATCGAAGAAGATGAACGATGACGAAATAGCCCTGACCTTCGGGTCAGAATTGAAATGACTAAAACAGGAGCTATACCGTGACTAATTGAGGTAGCACCTTTGATCGGACACACTTCTTCGATACTATTTCTATGACTATGATGATGATGATGATTTGGGCCCATTTATAACTTTGGGAGTGTGTTCCGAGGTGGGAGGTAGTGGCTGCTATGCGTTACCACCGGTCCGGGAGTGCAATTGGTAGAATCCTACCCTGGGCATTTCCTCGAGTGCCTTGTCATATATATCCATATCGAGCCCCATACGATTTTGATTTAGCATTGCCTTCTATGGAGTGCCCTCTGATAACACCAGTACGGTGAATTTACGGTACTGTATAGACTGTTGATGCCTATAAACGGCGTAAGGGTAATGTGGTAATCCCGTTTACGCTATTTTCAGTATTTATACTTTACTGGATAGACACTATCATAATAGCATACTATATTATATATGTATTAGTTTAACGGATCCTTGAGAGATGGAAAAATCCCGTAACATCTCTTGAGTTACTGTACCCATGACACTGATGTTATTTCGTATTTTGATTTGACTAATATGAAATGATTTAGTGTTGATCCGAGTGTTTGTTGTGTTTCTTTTATGCAATATGCTCGGGTCAGCAGAAGTTGCAGTTAGCAAAGATCTCAATAGCTTGGAGGACGAAGACGAGGATTTGATATATATATCAAACATAAGTATTTCCGCTGCATTATTTCTGCTGCTTATTATGTACAGCTGTATGTATATGTAATTCTGATATTCATTGAAGGTTATAGTCAATGTATATATATTTCAACTGCTTCTAAACAACTATTTTTTTATTATATGTTGTCCTTCCGCTGTGAGGTTCTGTGATTGTTTTTTTTTTTCCTCTTCTTTCTTTCTTTTTCTTCTTTTCCCAATAACTACCTGCATTTGCGATTTGTTCGGGTCGACATGTGTGGTTTATTATCGATTTGAACGGTCAAAAATGTGGGTCGTTACATTTGGTATCAGAGCCAGGTTAGCGATAACATTGGCTCTGTTGGGAATTAACTCATTAGAGATGGGGTTAGAAACGCCCTAAAATGAGTTTGAGTAATATGAGAGAGCGTACTTGTATTTCGATACAAATTGGTTTAATCTTGTGTTGATTTGTTCTGTTGAATATTTATGGATTCTGGTCGATATATGGGACGCCATAGAATCGATAGGAATGTCTAAATAATCGAACAGAATGATCGACATAATATGGTTTTCGATTATATTTTAGAATATATCAAATATATATTATTGGTTCAAGTACATATGTATTCGTTTTAGTATGTGGTAATATTAAGTTATTACCTATTATGGTTGATTAGATAATAAATCTAATAAGGGAAATTTAATGAATTTAGAATATATTCGAAATGAAATGAGATCTCTTAAGTATAATTATTTACGTAATATATTTGCGATCAAATAGAAATGAACTTGAAAATTTGATTCTGGGAGGTTTTGAAATAATTTTACCAAGTTGAAAATAATATCGTATTATAAGAAACAGTTATGGAAATAGTTTCCAAAAGGATTTTAAGGATTTAAGGGTGTAATCCCTTCTCGGACATCAGAAATGATTTCGGTAATGAGTGCACGCATTATCGACGTTTATTCTGGAGCGTCTAAGTGGGGGAGACCACTCAGAACTTTCATAGCTGGTGGGTAAAAGTTTTGGATTTAAATTCCATATGGTATAAATTTTATGTAAAGGTATTAGGATATGTTATTTAAGTTGAATTTAAATTAAACCGAATTTAAATTTCTATGTACATAGTTAATTAAGAATTTAGATTTAAATGCATGGTATGGTTTTTCTATAAGTATATATAGTATTTTAAAACTTGGTTTTTAAAACCAGGAATCAAGGTATTTAAGTCCATCTTAATAAATGGATTTAGGTACTAAGATAACTCTATTTATTAAAAAAATTGGTTATGGAACTGGAAAATTTAAATTAAGAATTAAGAGAATAGGAATGGTCGTAGAAATGCTTGGGCAAGAGAGATAATAAAGTTTTAAAACCAATTCAAATTTTGGTCGATAAAGGTGTTGGATAAAAGTTGAAATTAACAGCGAAATGAAATTCAATTGAAATCAACTTAAATAATTGGAAGATTAAGTTGGTTTATGTAAGTGACAACTCACAACCTGGGATTTTTTTTTTTTAAGTTTGCTTGAGGAAGAGTCGAAAAGAACTTAAGTTGTTATAATAATTTATGGATTTCCGATAAATTAAAATCGAGAGAAATGAAGTTGTTAATGAAATATAAATGATCGTTGAATTTGAAATGAAAGAAATCTAAATGGTAACCTTATTAGGGTAATATCTTGAATCTAAATCTGAGTATGAACGATGAAATGAATGAGTACAAGACTTTTGTCAAACGGATGTAGTATAATTTAAGTGAAGAAATCGAGTTAAATAAAGTTCAACTTAAGAAATCAAATCATGATGATTGGAGGCCTAGGTGTAAATCTTAGTCATGAACATTCCTTAATTCAAACCATGAAACGGTGAGTCGAGTAAATAAGCGAGTTAATGGAATAATATTTGATGTAACTTGAATGGGAATAAGCAAGAAAGAAATGTAAATGAATTTGCAAACGAAATGGAAATAAGGTTAAACTTAGTCGAGTCAATAAAATCGAATCGATAAGAGTTAACTTATAAACTATAGAAAGATCGATGGAGGAGTAAGTGTTTAGGAAACAAATAAGTCATGAAATTTGGTAAGTTGACCCATATTAATGGATTGAGGAGTTAATGCAATTAAGTTTGTTTGAAAATTTAAAAATGAATTCAAGTTTATATGGAATTTGATGCTGGGAATAGAAATGGGAAAGTATATAGAAAATGTATCTGAATTGGGTAAACAAATTTAATTCGAATCCATTTCCCGAGTAAGGAAATAATAACAACTTTGAGGTATTTAAGAATTACCAAATTTTGGGAATCAAAAGATTGAAACCTTAAATAAAATAAATCAATGTTTATGCGAAACCTAAAATATTAGTTGAGCTGAAGCAAAATGGTCATAACTTTTGAATGGCTGATCGGAATTTAACAATTTCGGACTTTTCGGAACCCTTAGAAACTGAGCTAAAACTTTCATTTATAGAGCCATGTCGAAATTTACATGTTTGCTAAGCCAAAATTCAAGTTTAATCGTAGCCGTGTGCGCAGAAAATAAAAATCTGAAGCATATACCTATATTGTTTTGACCATAACTTCCTAGCGGTGCGTCGGAATTCGATGTGCGAGTACAATTCGGAAAGCCCAGGATTTCAACTAAAACTTTTCCTTATTATGATTGTTGAAATTTTGTTGTTTAAAGGGTTAAAAACTGGGTCGAACAACTCAGATCCGCATTTTTCAGTATAGGGGCTGAGGAGTTCACCTTCACTAGAATAGTCATAACTTTTGAACGAATTATCCGAATTCGACGAATCCTTACAATTCGGAAAGCCTGAAACAAATGCTACAACTTTTGCCTATGTCTTAGTCAAATTCCATCATCTAAGGGTAGATAATACCCCATTTGTTCGCTGACCTGTTGTTAACATGTTGGTTTTTGTAGTTAAAATGATTTAAATATGTTGTGTAAGTTATATATCTTTGCTATGTAGTGTATATATGTTTGATTCTCATGTATATGTGAGTATGTAGCAGGTGTAGGGAAGTCACGCTATGCTTCGGAGCTCGCTTGCGCTAAATACTAATCGCTAAGGTAAATAAAATTTGCAAATAAATGCTAATGAAGGTACGTACGTATGTTACGTGGGTTTGTGGTTTTATATTTTTGTTTCCCCTGGTTCAGGGATGCCTCATCGTTGATGAGATGTATATTTTGGATTGATATATGTATCGGGATTTTTCCCGAGGCCCTCCGTACAGGGGAGATGCTGCCGAAATTTTCCGTGATTTCGGGAGTTATAAAATTCATTAGTTTTACAATTATATAACTAATTTTGTAATTATTTTGATATGAATTTGAAATAGATATGTGCTAAATATCGTTTCGTTCTCTTTTCGAGGACGAAAAGATTTTAAGTGGGGGAGAATGTAACATCCCATAATTTTCAGTATATTTAGAATTTCGATTTAAAATAAATAAATGGAATAATCTGGGATATAAATCAAATTTTGTCGATTATAATGATGATGATTATTCGAATGGAGTATAAATAGAGTTTAAATTTAGTTTATCCTTAGAATTGGTGCAATTTGAAAATTTTATATTTTATTTAATTAATAAATTTGAGTTATTTAGTTTATACTGGAAATTCAATTTTAATTGGATAAATGGAGAATTCTAAGTTGGGAAATAATAATTGAAATTCAAATCAAAAATTCAAATAATCAAATTTAGATTTAAAATGTGTAAAATTTATTTATAAAATTTATTTAGGTTGAAATTGGATTTAAATGGAATTTTATAAATATTTAATTTGAATTAAACAGTTAAATGAAAATTTGAATACTTAATTAATTAATTAACGGTGAAATTTAACTATTTTGACGACTGTCTCAGAATTCGACGAAACTGGCGCCATCAGAACCGGAACGGTGAATTATGATAGGATTTCAATTTGTGTTACAATCCGACTTACCGTTTGACCGTACGAGAGAAAATGTGAACGAGGTCTTTGTAAATGGATAATTGGGTATTTCTCATATTTGGGCCTCTTATATCTATACAAATAAACCCAACTACCACCTCATCAGCTCATTCCATCTGTACGTTACTTTTTCTCCATCAAAATTTTCTCTAGTGGCAGAAAATCAAATTCTAAACCTAGTTCAACATAAAAATCCAAGCTTTGAAAATAAAATCTCTTCAAACCCTAGAGTATTATATGTCAAACTGAAGCTCTCGACGATACGAAGCTGCTGGTACCATTCACTTCGACATGCAGTGCTTCGTTTGGCCAGAAATCATGGTCAAACCTTGTAAATCGCGGACCCTAGCATGTAAATTAGGGGTTTTTGATTCAGGCTGCAATTGGAGAAATCAACTTATGGGTTTGGTAGAGATTCGTTAGTGGAGTCGAACCATGTTGGTTTGAAGGTCTAGAAGTTGTTGTGGTGGCCGAATTTAGTGGTTCAAGGTTGAAATCGGCGGTTCTAGGGTTCCATGTCGGCGGCGATTCAGACCACTGGAGGCGCCAGGTCTTGGTCAGGGGGTGCGTCTCGACAGGAGAAGGAGAATGGCGGTGGTCTCAGGTCTTCAGGAGGTCAGGAAGCTTGGTAATCGGTGGTCAAAGTTGGGAGCTTTTCACGTTGGAATGGGTTTGTTTCACGTCATTTCCTGTAGCAAAAGGGAATAGGGGCGGGAAGAATATGTTGAGGGGGTGATGTGGCGGATCTTGGTTGGTGAGAAAGTTATTTATTAATTTATATATATATTTAAAAATCCAAATCGTAAAATACTGATAACTTCTTGATATTAACTCGGATTTGGACGCGGTTTGTTGCGTTGGGATCGTAGCGGAATTGCGGACGTTTTGGCGCTGGTTTGGTTGCGATATGAGACTGTGAAATTTTGGGCTTCTTTTGGACGTCTGATCCACTAAGGACGGAAAGGTGAGTGATTCTTCGCTCACGAAATACTGAATTATTCCCATATTTATTGAATTAAATTATGAAGTAAGTTGGTTGCATGGTTGTGTTGGATTGTTGATGTGTGGCTTAAATTTAACATGCAAGTGTGTTAAATTGCAATTTAAGTAATTGATTTGTTATTTAATTTAATTTAAATCTCTAGTTGAATTCGAACCCTTGTAAAATCCTGAAACAGTTTAATGCTGATCAGTTGAATGAAATGGTTGTGATGGATGTTGGTTGAAATTTATTACTGAATTATAGTGACATTTTATGCTCCTTATTCAGTATATTGTAATGCATGTTGATTTTTGACGATAAATCCCATTTACCCTTGATGTTGCGGGCATCTAATGAACCCGGGATTTATCGATACAATGAATTAAGAACACGGAGTGAAATGATAAATCTCTGTGACCCTGATTTGGATTGAAATGATAGATACATCCCTGAAATATCGAGAAATTAAATTTAAAATCACTTGGCCATTGGGTAGATAATTATATACAGACATCGGTTGGTTAAATGATTTTAAATATTTGAAATTTTTATTAATAGAATTTTCCCTCTAAAGGAATGTATCGATACTCGATAATTCAATTCTTTAAAGATTATGAACTGGGATGTTGATTAAAAGGGTTAAAGAAATTTTCCAAAACAAAGTGGAAATATTTAAATCGGAATTTGAATATGATTTAAAATCTTTTCAAATTAAGAGTTGGATTAGAAGGAAATAAATTCTAATGTAATCTGATTTTGGGAAATTTGGAAATCAAAGATATCTGGGTTGTTTTAACTCAGTTGAATATATATTTGAACTCTTGAAATCAAATAGTTGTTTGAACGGGGTTGAAACGAGAGATGGAACTTAATGAACTCCGTTGAGACCGGAGGATAGATTCAAGTATTTGAAATTTGGAAGGAAGGAAAATTTTGATTAGAGAAATTTATTTTAATATATTTATGTATTTGATTCCAAATAATTATTCTTGCTTTAAATTTATTACTTGCATTTACTTATAACTATTGTATTTTTAAATAAATTTTTCCTTATAATTCATTTTTCAAAATTTTCTAGTAAACCTATATTTTAAGTAAATATATAATATTTAAATTACTAATTTATTTTAATCATTATATCCTATATGTATATCTATATATTTATTTATATAAAATTTATTTTATTATCATTTTTATTATTACTACTGTTATTATTATATATAAACATTTAGTTTACAAGTGTTTTTGGAATTATAAATTTCTTCCGAATGGAAATGCTTGAGTTGAACCGCTGGTTCAAATGAAGTTGAGATAAGAATCCGTGATAATTTGAAATCTTTGAGATAAATTATATTCTATTTGAATATAAGTTGTTTTGAAATATTATATGATTATAATATAATGATATGTAATATATTCTAGTTTAGAATATAATCGGTTTGGGTATGATTATGATATGTTGATATGAAAATTTTATTCGTTTGAATATAAATTGGGTTCGAAACAGAAGATGATATTTTGGTATGAAATCGAACCTTTATCAAATATAAAATAACCGACCGATGTGAAAGGTGTAAGCGTTGGTTGTTAAAGAGACCGGAGTCGACATAAGGAATACTCTCTGTCAGTGTCGATACCACTTTGACAACTGTGAACGTTATGACGTATCCAGAATGAGTATGATGACTTGAAGGCGATTATTGAATCGAAGAAGATGAACGATGACGAAATAGCCCTGACCTTCGGGTCAGAATTGAAATGACTAAAACAGGAGCTATACCGTGACTAATTGAGGTAGCACCTTTGATCGGACACACTTCTTCGATACTATTTCTATGACTATGATGATGATGATGATTTGGGCCCATTTATAACTTTGGGAGTGTGTTCCGAGGTGGGCGGTAGTGGCTGCTATGCGTTACCACCGGTCCGGGAGTGCAATTGGTAGAATCCTACCCTGGGCATTTCCTCGAGTGCCTTGTCATATATATCCATATCGAGCCCCATACGATTTTGATTTAGCATTGCCTTCTATGGAGTGCCCTCTGATAACACCAGTACGGTGAATTTACGGTACTGTATAGACTGTTGATGCCTATAAACGGCGTAAGGGTAATGTGGTAATCCCGCTTACGCTATTTTCAGTATTTATACTTTACTGGATAGACACTATCATAATAGCATACTATATTATATATGTATTAGTTTAACGGATCCTTGAGAGATGGAAAAATCCCGTAACATCTCTTGAGTTACTGTACCCATGACACTGATGTTATTTCGTATTTTGATTTGACTAATATGAAATGATTTGGTGCTGATCCGAGTGTTTGTTGTGTTTCTTTTATGCAATATGCTCGGGTCAGCAGAAGTTGCAGTTAGCGAAGATCTCAATAGCTTGGAGGACGAAGACGAGGATTTGATATATATATCAAACATAAGTATTTCCGCTGCATTATTTCTGCTGCTTATTATGTACAGCTGTATGTATATGTAACTCTGATATTCATTGAAGGTTATAGTCAATGTATATATATTTCAACTGCTTCTAAACAACTATTTGTTTATTATATGTTGTCCTTCCGCTGTGAGGTTCTGTGATTGTTTTTTTTTTCTCTTCTTTCTTTCTTTTTCTTCTTTTCCCAATAACTACCTGCATTTGCGATTTGTTCGGGTCGACATGTGTGGTTTATTATCGATTTGAACGGTCAAAAATGTGGGTCGTTACAGGTGAGATGGAGTGTGAAGGAGGCATGGGATTAACAAGCAAAGGAAACATCGCAGAAAGAATTGCACGATAATCTGCCTGAAGACATAGATCCCAGAGAGGAAGAAGACTCGTGATGCAGGAGGGTAACGTCTAATGAAGCAATTGCCCAAAGATTGAAAAGCTTGTTTACAACTTGTTGATTGTCTCGAGAGAACTCTTCCACTATTTCCAAGTTCATCTTACTATGATAGGCACTGATTAGCCACTACAACAGCTCCTGCAGTGACCTGAAGCATTCGAACAATTGCTTCAATGGAACATCGGGCTGAACCAGTTTGATCTCAATTACCTCCAGAAGAAATCCAATCGGGGGCGAGCATGAGCCGACTTCATCGTTGAGTTTACTATTCCCGAAGGGGATGTGTTAAATGAAGAAGATGGCCCCTCAAACTGAAAGAAGAAAACCTAGCACCCAGAAGTTATATACGAACGATGCAAAGAATAATCGACAGTCCGACGTTGGAGTTGTATTGATTCAAAGGAAATTCCAGATAAAGGGACTACAACTCACAACTTACCTAGAATAGGTAAAAGAGATGTTGAATGGATAGGAACATTACAACATATCTTATATTCCGCATACAGAAAATCAGAAAGCGAATAATCTGGACAACCTAGCAAGTCCCGATAATCTAGAAGAGATGGAGACGACCCCATTCGAGACAATCGGAAGTTGATCTAGGATTGGAAACCGAATTCGAAAGAGAGTCATAGATAGCTCCCTTTAGAAACTTCTTGCAGCACGGGGTGGTTCCAACAAGAGAAGTGAAGGGCGTACCATCGTCCGTTATGCCTCGAGATATGACATGCAAGAAGACATTACTTATTTCCTTTGAAAGGTTATCTCGAGATAGATATCAATAAGTCTCATTGCTCGATTTGCTGCCCAGAATGATTCAACAAAATCACTAATTAATTTCTCGTTTGAAGGGAGATATATGCGAATGTAATGTCTAATGAGCGATGTTTTGGAATTAGAAAGTGAAGATTTACACTTCCATTCCTTTCATCAATTATCTGCCAAGTAACTCATTCCCCAGACGCTGGGGGCAACTGGAGATTTAAGCTTGAATCGCTCTAGATTACATCATCTAAGTCAAAGCTGATACATCAGGAGTTCGCTTGGCCGATTGCCTTGGCCTTGCCTGAAGGTTAGCAAGTTGAAGGTTTATAACGCTTATGCCTGAATGTTGATTGATCGTCTGTGCACCAACTCTTGTCCCCGACATGGGATCGAAGGCATATCAACAAATTTATGAGATATGACTATCTCACTAGAAGCAATATCCTATTTCCTAGCATGGAAAGTACAAAAGTTTCTATAAGTATGGATTCATTGTTCTCTTGCCAATTACCATCCTAACACCAATGTGATGATGTGTTACCATTAGTGGTACATACATGACTCCCTGACACTCAATCCTTGCCCTTAGCAAGGGGGCAAGAAGGCGATTCAAAGGAGATGCAATATCGTCATTCGCTTACTGTATTTACCTAACTGCCTATGTCGCTCCAAGGCCCCAATCAAGGTCTGCTCATTCTCGGGACCGCCATCCCACGATGATTTGAAAAGACGTTCATCACCAGCTAAAGATTTTGGTAGCCATCTACATCAGATATTGTCGAGGAAAAATAGACCTTCAAAGAGCATGCAATGTCATTTCCGCATAGAATGATATTCATTCCTTTAACATGACTACTCTTTAACTATAACTCTTATATTTGCATGCTTTATGAGTTATTGATGTAATTAACTCAGATGAATTAGTATGTGGATGGTGTAGGTACCTAGGATTTGATACCGATCAGAATTCTAACACCCACATATAGAGTTCTGGAGCAATATCATGACAAGCTTGACTGAACCGCTCATTTACAAAGCCACGCCCCCCTCTTGAAAGAGGTTGTATAGCTCAAGGTGGATCTGAGATGACCATTCACTCCTAGGCTCATACGTGGCAGAGCTAAAGATAATTATGCATTGACTTTTGCATTTCAAAGTTGGAATCCGATTTCAGATGGATACAGTTCGACCGTTTGCATGGCTCAATCCTATATTTGATGCCACCAGATTACATGAATCCAAATGAAGGAGGCAACACTGCCCCTTGATATGCTTACTTTTCAATCATGCAATTTACTCTTACATGCTTCCCGAGTTATTGACATAACTAACTCATGCGATATGAATGATGCAGGTACCCAAAGTTCGGTGCCAATCACTCCTCACATGGATTGATCGGAGGAACGCAATGCCTTGGCAAACATTCTCTGACTGTTTTCCCAACTAACTCTAATCCTCAAAGCTTGGATAGATGTGTGAACCTAGGACGAGTGTGAGGGGCACCCCAGAATTAAAGACCAATCGATCCATGACACTAACTCTCATGATTTGAGAGAGCGTTTAAAGGACGATACTACAATGTCCGACCAAACTCCATCCACCAGAGTGAAGCATGGAGTAAGGACTGAAACCGAGTTTGAGAATGATACTCGACACGGTGGACTCCCACTCTTGGAAATAGAGTGTAGAAGGAGCGCCGGGGTGAATGATGCGACTGTTTGCCTAATTAACTCTAACTCTCATGATTCGAGAGAGAGTATAAAGGACGGGAAGACGACGTCCTCAAGGCGTGATGGTGCACCACGATTAAAGACCGCCTTGATAACACTCTAACATGGGCATACGTCAGGAGAGTATAAAGGTGCTAAGATTAAGTACCGAAGACAACATGCTCCTACCCCACTGAAGGATTGGGGATAAGATTGAAAGCTGAGCTGATGTCCCCTGCGGAAGGGTTGGGGGCAATGCAATGTCGAACAAGCCCTGACTGGGCACTTTATCCATGATTGATTGGGGGCACACACACATCACCACCCCTTAGATAAATTCTATATGATTTGTTAGATACTATTTGATTGTAGGGATTCTGAATTGAAACCCTTGTTTGATTGTGATATATTTTATTACCTACTACTTAGAGATTAACTTTGTTTACAGAGTACAGGCTTGTACAAAATAACATGACAAGAATGCGAGGGCCACACTCGCGATAACCATATAGCAAGCCAGTGGAAAACAAACAAAGGGCCACATCCAGAAGGCTGACACTGATGCCCAATGCTAAACTTCCCATGCGAATCAAGGTGAAGGCCGAAAGGAGGCTTTGAGACTGGATTATTTAATGACGTGTCACACGACTTAAGGCAACATCTGAAAGGAGGCCTTAAGAGTGATATATCAAATCAGCATACACACCCACGTGTGACTAGCCATAGCCCAAGTGCAACGAAAAGTGTCACCTCGCAAATACACTGAATGGAAAGTGCGATAACTTGAGCACTTGGATAACTCAATCACTTAAGCTTTGAAAGCAATGTCTCTTTTCCATGCATCAATGTCTAAATTTGAAAGGGATGTGATACAACTACCGATCTTTCGCCGTTACCCTGAACTGGGGGCTTATGGTTGAAAATATTTACAAATGGCATAACTTATATGTCTATGTCTAACTTATACGTAGATCTTGATAGGCCGCTTGAGGACCACATAATGGATGCAGAGTGAACGTCCATTTGCTAGTCCCGACAGACTTCACGATTGAAAGACCCCAGATAAGAGGGCACGCTATTACTTTGATTTATAGCTTGCAAGGAAGTGGATTGCTTGATACTTCGACCCGAGTGTTAACAAAAAGGAAGATAGAATTTTCTTTCATGTTGATAATGTTGGCGCGGCTGGCACGAGGAACGAGGTAAGTCAAGAGATTTCCTTTCGCGATGATCCATCAGCATGTCAAACTAGATATGAAATGGATGGTGCTATTGCTGAATTGAGAACCCAGATGGTTCGGCAAGACGAACATCTTCGGAAGCAACAGAAAATGAAGGGCAACTTCTATACTTGGATAGATGGAAGGCTGAGCAACTATGGTTTACTTGCCGAAGCAAGCATCGTGGAATTCAAGTGACAACGAATTTAGATCAAACACTCCCCACTCTGCGGTTCAGATCGCACGAGACTCTAGGACAAGTTGGTAATGATGATCACCCTCCTCCTAGACATGTACAACACACAACTTCTGACCATAACGTTTTGGCTAAAAACGACTGCAATGCAAGAAACATTTGAAACTCAAACGGAGCATGATCAACCTCTGCTCCAATTCAGATGAATGCTTCAAATCCAGCTCAATTTCAACATGAAACTCCCTATTCCTTAATGTAGACGAAAAATGGGAGCGTTTGAGGAGAGTATAATCCGACCTTATCGCCACCCGACTTAGATCCTCAGAGTTTGGATGGGAGACCAAAGACTAACATGAGCTGGACAATGATAAATCATTTTTACATCAAACTCCAACTCGCAATTTGATGAGGGAGTATGAATTCAGAAAAGACATGGATTTGATGCTCATCACTTAGTGAAAACCCCATGGATGAGAGCACGGGATAGGAGCTTCGAGAAACATAATTTGACTATCCGCGGACTTTATGCACGTTTACCATCATCGAAGTTCCACAAGATCCCAGACTTCAACCAAATGAATGACTCCTCAAGACTAACCCACATACATCTGAGCAACGGATCACCATCTAGAATTAAAGGACAGAAGCCTAATTGACTGGTATTACATATGCAAAACCAAGATGCCAAAGACCGGCTTCCGCCCACTTCAAAACTTCATGCGGGGGGCACCAGCGCTAAATTGGATAAGAGACGACAACTCCTCAAAGATGAAGGCCGAATTGCCAACGTTAATTGGTACTTCACCAGAGGCGGCACACCTCAATAGCGACGTGAGCAACGTCAATCAAATTTCTTTCACACAAGACATCAGGAACTTCGGCAATCCCTCACACTTCAAGCTACCATTTCTGGATCTTGACTTACATTGTTGCTATACAATTTTGGTGGAATGCCTTTGAATCGATCAACCGTTGGAACGCTTCGGTCACCAACTTGACTAAGAAGTCAAAGGTCCACATCTATCGACCCAAGAATGTTATGTTACTCATTTCAATCAAACAGAGGTCCAGCGAGACCCTGTATGCATTCCTTGAAAAATTTAAAGTAGCAGTGGCATAGGTAAATCGACATGGACCATCTATGGTGTTAATAGCAGCAGTATCCGGTATTTTGGATAACTCAGACTTTAAAATCTCTCTGCAACGAGACCCACCAAGAAGCCTTGGCAGATTCACCTTTGAAACAAACCTCAATATCCTTTTATCATGAGATTTTCCTGGAAACGTTGGTGAATTCTATCCAGAGACAGACAGATTCCTGCAACAAGAGTATACTAACGTTGAGATGGATGACCTCAAGGTTTTCATGACAAAGAATAGAGCACCATCTGACTCGTAAAATGATAAAGACGAAAGAAAGTATAGAGGCTAGAAGACTGGATGTCTGATTGACTTGGCCTAAACCCCATCGATGCTGGGGGCATAAGCATTGACGTCGCTCATCCTCCACTGAACTGACTTTGAACATCACCCTGACTCGATGCGTGATTCAGAACGTAGACACAATATCTCTGGAATATGATATGATTCGTCTTGACCATTCAAGAAAGCCCATTAACAGATCAAACGTGATTTCAAAGAATTGATCCATGAGCACATCAAATAAAGAATGTGGAAAACTCTACAACTATCTTATGTTTGTGATGATCTTACGAGCATTGGTTTATTTGACTTCAACGACGTCCATTGCTGATTTATATGTGATCACTAGACTACGAAAGGACTAGGAACGGTCACAGAATTCTTTTAATATAATCTAACTAATATCATGATGCCGGGATAGTCCCAATACGAGCGCAAGTGAAAGATTCAGGTACCAATTCTAATGTGGTCTATCCCAACAGTCTAGATGCTGGCTCTAAGCCCGAAGATTCTTATACTACCCCATGATTTGGATGGCAAGCTCATACATTGACTTGTGTGTAAAAGAAACCCTGAATCGATAATACGCTTGATTCATATGGGAAAACGACGTCGTTTCGCAACGACCCGTGTATGTACGATCTCACACTGGAGCCAACAGTCTTACATGACTTATGATGAAGGAATTAGACCTCTTGATTCGACAAGGTTTAAACGGTTGCCTGATCATTTCGACTACTCCTTCAATAGAATTTGTACTAATTAGCACCTATGGAAACAGTGAAACAATTTGATAAAGCCTTCTCATGGACGGATGACTTTCTAGAGATATTTAGCTCGACATATTCAAAGTACATCTCATCTACGATAAGACGTACTTTGGGGGGCAAAATGTTAGCCTGCTTTGTGACCAGGCTACCCAAAGCTCAACTGATCGGCATTGATTGGAAATCGCTTAGATGAAGTGATGGGACATTGGTGAAAACTCAACATTGCATGCACATAAGACCGGACCGGATCAGGATATTCAGATCGAATGGGATATTCGACTAGGATCGGATGTTTGGCTCGAATGGAAGCCACATGACTTCACCGACATAGCATTCCAGCGGGTCAAACAAAGACAAAGGAGGTCGGTTCATTTCGGAGGTCAATCGCTCGATCCCTTTATATGCACAAGAAGACACAACTCCAATAAGTGAATATCGGATCGGATCGGAAGCCCAGTAACCAATCCCATCAATGCATGAAGTAGCGTGGCGTCCTGCCATTGCTAACTCAGATCGGTTCGGAGCCGACCCGAACCCCTGCCTGCTGCTCTGAAGCGGTTACACATCACGTCACGAATTTCATGCCTAAAAAGGGGATCATATGCCACATGTTTCCCACGAAATGAAGCCCAGTTCCCCACGTTTTCCACTGCTTTCGTCGTCTCCCTGATGCTGCCATGTGGCCACTAACCCCCAACCAACTCTCTTTCTATATATACATGATTTCGCACATAGTTAAGGGGACTTTTGGTTCTTGAATGATCCATGGCTGCCAGCCGAATTCCTTCATAAAAAATCACCATCTCCTCCAATAGAATCCACTAATTCGGAGAGACAAATTCATTGTAATCGAGTGCTTGAGTGATTCAAAACCTTGTAATTTTAATTCTCTAATGAATTGAGAAACTATGAAGTGGATGTAGGCTCGTTAACGCCGAACCACTATAAATCTCGTGTCTCTGTTTGATTCTGTGTTTTAGATTATATTCTTCATTATTCTCTACAAATTCTAGACAATTGGGTGTTAGTGCCATTTTTTGGTCTAACAATGACTGACCTGGAGTTTATTGTTTTAACCTGAACTCTTTGTGCCCCTATTTTTCACATGGGCGCTAATAGTTGGGTTTTTGCAGATTTATATTCACCGGATCCTAGTTTATAGCTGGAATGTTAATCCGGAAAGCTCTGTATCTGTGTATCTCTTTCAGTTATATTTTTGTATTATTTTCTGCTGCATTGTAATTTGTAAATCTCTTATGTTTATCAAATGTATAATATTTATTCATACTCTGTATATTCTTGTACTCTGATGTAAATTGTTGTAATAAGCAATGAAATGTTCTTCTGTTTGTGTTTTGATTCGTCGTGTTCTCAACTCAATCTAGGTTTTCCTTCACGGGGAAGTTCGGGTCGTTATACGAAACACTCAAGTCAGGCTTGGATTAACCAACTTGAGAACTAGATAACAAGTCATATAAATCTCAAACCATAAAAAAGGGGTTTCAAAACTTCGTGTGTGCTTTTTGGAAAATGAAGTTACCATAAGACCCGCATACCATCACACAATGCAAACACACACCATTATGAGTAGGTTTTGCCTTATGATAACCCAATATGCTTGGTACGAGAAAATTATTTGATATTATCATCAATGTCTATCTTTGAAAACCTTTCAAAATAAATGTATCAATCCTAGCAGACGTAGGTACTCATATATTATGTCTACGTACAAAGAGTTCAACTAAAACAATAAGGCTTCATATTGGAAGTTGGGTTCCATCAATGGACAAGGAAAAGAATCTTTCTTACCGTGATTCGGAACACGTCTAGCGGGATGTCCCAAGATCAACGAATGCTCCTTCTATATCAGAAAAGCCGGCCTACCTATACCCAGGTGTAGTTCGGGTTTCTCCTGAACATAACGTCTCCGGGTCGTTGTCGACTATTATCCGAGGCACCTCATTCCATCATCCCCTAAGTAAATTTCCTGGGCTCCGTACCATGGCATCACTTCTGAACAAGAAGGAAACGTTAATCCTTGTCTCTACTGTACTTCATCCTGTTTCGGCTCATTATCGGTTGTGTGGTCCTGAAGTTACGCTTCCACACAAAGCTCTGTTTTTCAGCAAAAAGCTTTGATCATCAATAACTCATCACTTAGCATGCCACATTGTCAATTCACAACATATAATCTATAATCACTAACCATAAAACCTTTGAGCTCATACATCTCAAAGAAGGGTTTTAAGTTGAGATAACCTCCCAACCACCAATAGAAATATGTTTAGTAAAGATCAATGACACACTACAAAATACAACATTAGGCACACATCCATTTATAAGTTCGTTCTGGGTTGTGAACGAAACTGAAGGCACTTTACTCCACAATCCCTCCTGGGTGCGAAAGTCCTTGCAATTTGAATCGCTTCAAGTACGCCCAGATTACCGTCATAATATAACCAAATAATTAGGTGGCCACCTGAGGCATCAACGAGCAATACTATCGATGTGAAGTTCTCTGGTCTTTAATCTTAGTGATCACCATTTTCATCTGCTCTTATCACGTCGTATAGTTATTCACAATGGTTTGAAACCCGGTCATTCCAAATAACTAGTATATCTTTAAAATTAATAAAGATATACAAAATATCACGAGTCTCATTCCATCATGGAATATTCTTTTACTCAAATCATTCTTTATATTGGGAATTACTCCCTTCTTATCAAAGATTTTCATATTTTAAACTCTTGTTTAGATCTTTCCTTGGAAATCATTTCAGTTGATTATAAAATCGTATTTTATTGTGTTAACTCAAACCAAGGCTTCTACGCTTTATTGGGATTATCGAACCTTACGAAATGGTAATTTCTCGAATCGTTATCCCGTTCCCATCCTATTCATCTCATGGAGAAAAACTGGAAATACCCCATATCAAATTGCTGTCATATTTTGGTAAGTTTAGTTACCTTCTCTAATACCAATTTGATTTAAATATTTCAATTATCTTTATGGGAAAACATCTTTACCCTGACCCAACCCATTCATTAACCATAATTAGTTCTCGATTCAACAATGCCAAGAGAATGATCTATCAAGTGTATGACCCCGAAGGCCTAAACCAACATCATATTAAACACCTAGAAGATCACTCAACTCAACTAAAAAACAATCAAGTTCCAACGTCTTTCTTTATCGCAAAATATTAGATTCGATCTTGTCTTTACACGAAAAACATGCTTATCTTCTTTTAACCGATCTTTAAACTATGTTCCCATTACCGTTTGCTAGGAGAAACTCTTTCATTAAATCTTTATATTCAAATTGAATAAAGATTACTCTTCAACTTAACTTGGAAAATAATCTTTCCTTTAAATGGGCTACATATCAAATGTTATTCAATACATCATTCACGATAAACCCAAAATCATTCTTTCATTTTCAACGGAATCATCATGGAAACCATATTAGCTCATAATCGATATAAATTTCCGGATCAAAAGAATACTATAAACGGAATAACGGCAAAGCCTTTTAAATTCCTTAAATAGTAAAGGTCTTTATCTATAGAAACTTATCTTAGTTAGAACCAAATTGATTCTCATTCAACTCCAATTCAATTTGGAAAACTTAAGTCTTGTTTCATACTTTTCAAATACCCAATATCTTAAAAATCCTCATTCTAATCCTTTAGATATGTATGAAAATAATTTGAGTATCATTGGTTATTTCAAAAACCCTTTAATTTCATTTCATTCCAAAAACTGTCACAAATAGCGTTGCTGAAAACAGTTCATTTCAGAAAATAGCTTTTTAGCTTTTCAAACTTGATATATTCAATCCCAATCACTTTCAAATCATTTATTATGATTTATAATAATTTATTTTTATTTTTAAAAATTTAAAAATAGCTCATTTCGTTAAAATCCAATTTCAGGTCAATAACCACACTAGCGTTGTTTTTATTCAAATTTGATTTGAATTTATTTCAAAATCTAACCGTTGGATTATAAAACTTTACTATGCATTTAAAATCCGACGGTCGGAACTCTTAGTACGTCAATTTAAAGTCAATTGTTGAAATTCGAGAACTACTGCTGCGCGGCTAGTTCTATTCAAACCAAACTTCGATTTATAATTAAAATCGAATCGAATTACTTTTAAAATAGTTTATTAACTATATAATAACTATTGAAAACTATGTTTCCAAATTTTAATTTTTAAATTTAATTATTCCTTTATTTAAATATTATAATAATATTTAAATCATTAAAATAAAATTATTTTTCAAACTTCATCTTTGGAATCCAAATTTTCCCGAAGTCCATTACAAAAATAAACAAAATGATTTGGATAATAAAATCGAGTTAAAACATTTTCTGGATATCCAAACCAAACTTCAATTTTCAAAGTTACTATTTACTTTAAATTAAAATTTAAAACATGCCTTAATAACCTGAAAACATCTTCAAATAAATTTCTGTCTTTACGAAAACTATTCGTAATTGTTTACATTATCTTTCAAAATCATTTCAGATTTAGTATTCAAACTTTTATTTTTCACTTAGTATTTTATTAATAAAATATTCAATTAAATTCCAATTGGAATAAAACTCAACCAATTACCATATAAATCAACCGATATGGGTTCAGTACATCATTAACATTTGTTAATGATCATTAATAGTCATTAACCTCTAATTATCACATAAGTGTTAAGCTCGTTAACCCTTAATTACTATTTCAAATCACTTTAACTAAATTATTAACCATCGTTAATAATTTGCTTTCTATAATTAACCAATCCAATCATGTCCAATTAATGTTGACACACATCACAGCAAGTTGTACATCAATGTCACATCAAAATTTCTTGACGCTACTATTCATCCATAACATAACAATCACATTATCAACCAAATTAACCGATTATTTATTTCCGTTTTAACTTCATAATCATTAGGGTATTCACATTAATTGCCAAATTGTCAAGTAATTAACTTACTAACTTCCATTAATAACATTAAACCCAAAGTTTCTTAACAACATAGCAATTACAATTCATTACACAATTAATTCAAATGTAAAACAAATGTGCTCATTAACTATACTATTTAACCAAACGTGAATAAGATTTGCTCACCATAGCTTATCCACTTCGCCAAACTTTATCGTCGAACTCTCCAACTTCTTTGCAACGTCAATCTTCACTTTGCAACCAAGATTGCGTATTTTCTACTTCAAATACACCAGCAAATGAAAACTATACTTGTATATATATATTTGCGCTTAAGAGGAGAAAGGTGGGATTTTTAACATTTTAAGGAGGTTTAGGAGGGGTGGGGCGCACGGCCAGTGGATAGGGTGATGCGTGGGGACTACGCATGTGCAGGTGGTGTTGGGGAAGATGGTAGTGGTAGTTGCAGAGGAGGTGGGGGTGCTTAGAATGTGGTTAAGTGGTTAAAAGTGATGTTTTAAGTGGTTAAGGAGGAAAAGGAGGGGCTTTGGACAAGTAGGGGCCACGTGGGGGTAGGTGGGAAGTTGCTAGGGGTGTGCTGCCAATGGTGGAAGGGGGTAGGGATGATGGAGTTTGAGTTTGAGAGTAAGAAGGAAAATAAAAGGAAGAGAAAGGAAAGTGGTTATTATATAGGAAGGTAATCATGACTTCCTTTTCTTATTTTTTTCCTAAGAAACACCATCATTACGTTTTTAGTGAGGTATCAAGGAAAGAGAAAATTTAGGAAGGGGAAAATAGTAGGGATTTGATTTGTTTAATTCAATGTTTAATTAAACAATCGTTATACATTTTCAACTCGTACGGTCAAACCGTAAGTCAGATAGATACAAAATTTGAAATCCTACTATATTTCATAGATACAGTTCAAATGAAGCTGGTCTCGTCGAATTCGGAGACTGTTCGCAAAATGGCCTCTTTCTATGTTATTATTTAATTTCTCTAATTTTTTGACACGCGTTTATATTACGCACTTTCACATACTAACTCGGATTAATATGAAATTCGAAATCTTATCATATTTTAACGTTTTAGATCCGATGGAACTGGTTTCATCGAAATCCGAGATCGTTTGCAAAATGTCTATTTTTAGGCCTTTAAAATGATATTAAAATACTGAATTTATATATATTTACTTTTAAATAATTTTTGAAAAGTTCACTAACCTTATTTTAACTTCAGTGAAATATAAAACAAAGTCATAATTCATTTTCGGTAGTTTTTGAAGTCTAGATTCAATATTTACTGAAATTCAATCAAACTTATCCATTTAAAAATCCTTTTTAGATGTATTGAAATCCAAATTTTAAAGTGACTAAAAATCTGGGTCGTTACAATAGTAGTAAAATAGCACATGTATACATATGATATGTATATTTCAGTTTCCATAATTTAAGGCAATAAGCATATACACATACTTTATATGCATATATATTATGCTATCACCACACACACATAAATAAATAAATAAATAAATATATATATATAAGAATAACATCATAGTTAATTTCATATGCACTCTACAGGTGAGAGGTAAGACACACAATGCATGGGTAAACAACAAGGCAGGACAAGTTTCGACAGGTAGCAGTTCAAGGCTAAATCCATTCATTTTTATCTATTGACGCACTTTTTGGTCAAAGAAACCACACGTCAATTTCACGCTCGATAGCATGCTCGGAATCGAGTTAGAACATACTTTATTTTCAGAATCCACATCAATTCAATTACATATGGTGAACATGCGTCCATCACTTCGAGAAACTTTCACGCACCGTGCTGATCGCTCAAAACTACTCGCACAACTCAACCCAGCAAAGTCAAGAGTCGATGCCTGTATCCTCGGTTTTTGCATCCCTTGGTATGCGAAAATACACAATTCGTATCCCTTAGGGGATGCAAATTGCGTTATTCGCATCCCTAGGGAACGAAATTGTATCCTTCTAGTACACGATTTTGTAACCCTCGGAGGATACAAAATCGCATCCCTCGTATACGCTTTCATATCCCTCAGGAGATACATCCACCTAGCGCCCATGGTTATGCCTCACCTCACTTATCTTCGAACCACAAATTTTGGCTCCCTTCCCTCTGCCTCACTTCTCCAAAATTCGCATCCTCCTACCTCGCCTCACTTTCATCTCCCTCAAAAGCTCCCGTGCCACAATTTGCATCCCTCAGGGATGCGAGTTTCTTATCGTTCGGATGTGAAAATTCATATCCCTAGGATGTGAATTTTCGCATCCCTCGAATGCGAACTTTCGCATCCCTTGGACGCGAACTTTCGCATTCCTTGGACACGAATTTTCGCATCCCTCGGGTGTGAATGCGCTGGGTTGCATCCCCCTGGAGGGATGCGAAATTTCCTGAAAATACGGGTACATGATACATATTTTCGAGGGGTACTGCTCAGGGATACGAAATTTCGGCTGGGGATCCCCAAATCTCCCCTACTCCTACCTAGCCTATTTCCTATAAATACCTCCTACCTCATTTTTCAAAGGTGTTGGACTTTTTCACTCTAGTGCTCCAAAGGCATCATTAATGGTAGCCACCTCTTCTCCATGACTACTGGACATAGCTTGACCACTAAAATGTTGCATACGCGATTTCCTTCATCACTTGGATAGTCTCTTGGACATTTACGCCACCTATAGGCATAATTTCGTACTTTTGGACATTGAAGCCATTTCTTGGACATTATTGACCAAGTCAACATATTATTTCACTCAACGAAGAAGACGACGGACTTTTCGGACAAAATTTAGAATTATCATACCATCTGTTGTTCTATTGTAACGCTTTGTATACCAATACTGTCCAAACTTGTACCGCTCTTGTAATCAGCAGTTATATGATGAATGACTACTATGAAGTGGACGTAGGCGTTTGTGCCGAACCACTATAAAAAGTTGTGTTCTTCCTGCATTTATTGCTTTATATTCGGATTATTGTGTTTCTACGGCACATACACTTGAGAGTTAGCGTGAGTTGAATCGAAAACAATTCCCCACGTCAACACACTGCAAAGTAGGTTACAGTCATGAAGTTAGTAATATCCATTATTAAGACAGTAAATCATACCCCCTTTAATATGCTTAGTTTTATGCCCATTCATTCGGTAAAACTCATATTTAAGGCGGTAAAACGTACTGTCATTTATATTTTAATAATAAAAGTAACAACTATTTTGCACTTGTAGGATCTATATTAACCATAGAGGGGGGTAAGTAGGGTTTATTGCAGTTTTTGCTGAGTAATAAATAATAGCAACATAGATAATAACTAGAGTAAGTGTGGAAAAAGAAACAACATAGAATTTACCCAGCTTCGGCAAAACTCTGCCTACTGCTGCATTCCCCAAGGTTTCTAATAGGTATTAAAATGATCTCTATGTTTACAATCCACTGTAAACTTGCGACACCTGCTCCTAACTATTCTAATCCTACGCTCAAAACCTGCACTAATCTTAATACCTGAGATCAGATTTTCCCTAACTACAAACCCTATAGCTAGAACCTAGTTTAAAGAAACTCGTAGAGCGATTACAAGAGAAAAACAACATAAAAAATTTAAATAAAGGAAATTATGGTTATAATATTTGAAAATGGGTTTTGAAACATCATCCCATTTATTTTTCTCATTATTTCATTATTTTCCGTAACCCTATCCTTACTTTCATTACTCAGAAAAAAATGATGGCGGCTTCCTTACGGTTTTGCGATTCCCTTCGATTTGAGGATGTCACTCCCCTCTATGATGCATCTAGTTCTCTAGAAGGCAATGAAGCTTCAATCCAATTGAGTTGAAGTTCTTCACTATGTCACATAGTTTAATCTCGTTATCGAGTATGATTTTTCGATTTGATTTTCTTTTGATTTCAACTCGAAATTTGGATGCACTCTGCCTATGATGATTCATGGCTTATATATGAGTTTAGACTCCTATTGAGTCTGATTTTGTAGCCCCAAAGTATTGGGATGTTTATTCCTAGATTTTCACAGCATCGATTCTAAATCTCCACGTCTTTGATTTTTGAAATTCAAATATCCTATTTTGTTGGCTATGGTTGAATTTGTCACGGCTTTGGTTATACGGGTTTTGTATACATGGCTTCACTTGAAATGATATTCTCCTATTCTTTATGCTATGGTTGAAATTCGAATTTTAACTTCAACCAAAAACTTGTTGTTGACTGTTCTGGCCATTGTTATTGATTTTGAATTCGAATTTATTATTGATTGGAGATAAATCGATTTGTTGAATCATTCATCAATCCTCTGCTTAAATACAAATATGTATATTCAATTTCTTGGCTATATGATTTGTTATGCTTTCTGCCTTGACTATCTCTTGTGTTCGAATACTTGCATCTGCTGCTATTTTAAAAGCAACTTTTCTCTTTGTTGTGTGTGTCTTTCTCATGTTCCCATTCTTTGTACATATTTGATATGTACAGCTACTTGCGTTCCACTTGTATCCATTGTGTAGCCCAGGTGTGGCCGATTTCTGCTCCACTTGGCATGTCCTATTGCACGTTTGCTTTAATTATCTGCCATGTATTGGATCTTGATGCTCTTAGCCTTTGTTTCCTTGAACATGATACTGCACTTGATCTTACTATTACTCGAGTTATCCTTTACTCTTGCTTCCTTGTACACCCTGTTCGAAACAAAGATCCCTGCTCTGCCTTTATTTCTTGTATTGAACTGTGCTGATTTGTTCACACATGTGCACTTGAACCTGACATTGCACCATTTCTGTGTGCCTTGATTAATTTACCATATGCATTTGTTTGAGGCTCTTCATTGCCCATGCGTATGGCCTGTGAGTTACCTGTCTTGACTTTGACCCTTTGCGGCTTGATGCTGCTTCACTGTTGGCCTAGAGAACTAAAAGTCCCATTGCCAAATGTAAAAAGTTGACCTGGATATGTTACTATTGCTATATCCATTAGAACCCTGTGATCATGTATCTATGTTGTTGGACCTTGGCTTTGTACTTGGTTGGTCTGACAAGTCATTTAGTTGTTGTGCCATATCACTTGGGTTGAACTTGTGCATGAATTGGTTTACTGTGCATGCATATTTGATCAAATGCACCTGTCTTGTATTTAGTCATTCCTTATTGTTTTGCAGTGATCTGATTTGTTGGCTCATGTGCTTTGTTGAACCCTTTTCATGTTGCCTGTTATTTACCTACACGTTATCTTCATATATGTGTATCTACATATATGTTTATGTGTATACATGAATTGTGCTTGTGCAGATATGAGATATGTGTGTATGTGAATGACATTCATGAAATTCATAAGTTTCTATTGTGGCCAAAATATAATTGCTCTGAGTTGAATCTATTGATTTGATATTTCCAGTTGTCTATGGGAAAGTATCACGTACTTGACAACTATAATATTCACAGTGTATCACTGTGAATTTTATAAGTTGATCGAGACATATATGTATATATAGATGACCCTGTCTAGAAAAATGATGAGAAACAACCTGAATAACTGAGATAAACTGTAACAACTCGAATATCCATACCCTTTGAGCTGACTACTTAGACCATACGTCCAACCCAAATTACACAGAAATACGAATCATTATTAGAAAGAAGATAGAGGATGAGAAATAGAAAGAAAGAGAAATTAGAAAAGAAGAAAAACGAACAACACAAATCGCACAGCGGAACGAATAAAATATATTATATAATATAACTTTTGAAATACAAATCAGTAACTGTATATACATACCATTATCAGAGCACAACAGTTATTCCTGGAACAGTTATAAACTCCTATTTCCAAATACAACATAGTACACAACGGAAAATATGATAGTCTATAGCTAACTGATGAAGCCTCCTGCTTCAAGCTCCTCCAAGTGACTCTGTAAAATCCCGACTACTTGACTGCCCATACAAATTTGGGCACCCAAGAGTTTAGGGTAAAATAAAACAAAATAAACTGTGGGTCAGTCATGGAACTGGTGTGAGTAAACTCCAACCATTTGTTTAACTTTCAAAAGAATTGATAATCGTAAGACCGATCCACACATAAACACGGATGGTGTTTACCTTACGATAACCAAAAATATTTTTGATATCAAATCTAGTGATATTATAATAATGTCTACATCAAATAAATAGAATCCAGCGGAACGCTTGCATCTTACGCTCTATATAAAATATAAAATCAAAAAAAACCGCAGGGCGCTTATTTGAGATTGGATTTCCAACATGACAAGGTATGGAACCACCTTCAAATAGTGTATCTCTAGAGTGGAATACACTGGGTTCAACAAGAACATCTTGCAACCCGGCCCATACATGACCGACCACTCATTTTGCTTGAGTGTATCGATTGTGTATCACCAATGGTTAGGATCAGCAACCATTTCCCGAAAGGCACAGCATCGATAGACAAAAGAAGCAAATGGAATTTCTCTAGATATGTGATTATACATCCTAATGGGAGCGACCCACCTAGCCATAATGCCTGCCCGATTTTTGTCAATTCCAGGTTGTGAGGCTTGAGGTTTGAATTATCTTCCAGAACATCTGGCCACCATTCACTTTGAATGCCACATCATCAGATCCATCGGAAATCACTAATTAATTCCCACAAAAATACTCAGATTGTTAGGCTAAAGAAGTTTCCCTTCTTTGCCACCAAGTTCATACGTTTGAAGGAATCAACGTACGTAATCCCTTTGGAAATACTCTGTCAGACACTTGTCCTTACAAGTTGTCCTGGGTCTGGACAAACTGAAGGCAACATTCTATTAATCCATCTTAGGCAATTTCTACCTAGGATTAACAGAACAGCCCTTGCACTTTACTCCGTCTTCATAATCTCTTCAACATAAGTTGATTCGTAACGCTTATGCCAATATGGAGTGGTTTTCAGATATTAAATCTGATCCCGGTCTCTCCGTATTGACAACGGAGGTATAAAATAAATCAAAACTTGTATAGTCGGTGATTTAACTATCATAAGAACACCCACTCAACCAACGACCCTATTTCCAAATGGAAATTCTAACGATCAACCATCAAACAATACTAGCCCCTATTTATATAAATTCCTCATTTTGTTATCAATTCCAAATTTCCATCTTCCTATCTTTTCAAAGCTCGATTTTCTCTCTCGATTCTTGGAAAACATTTTCAATATCCTAATTCTATATTCGAGAAAATATCTCTTATTCCAGTTAGAAAACAATTCTATATATTCATGATTTCTTATTTTCTATATTCAGAAAGTATACTTTATTAATATCGGAAAATATTTTCATCTTGCATTTCTTAATTTCTCGTTGACCAATTCATTTCATTTTCTATGCATAGAAAATATCTCTCATTTTATTTACGGAAAACATTTCAAAAATCCTTTAAATTAACGCGATGTTATAAAACATCGTTATTCTAACTTAAACCATTAACCATTTATTAACTAACTATATTTCTAACCAATCTTCACTATCGAACCTTAAACATTTCTCTATCAATCATGAAGTCAATAAAGTTGGGGTATAATTACCTCTCAGACCTTAATTGAACAACATTCTCAACTTTGAAATAGTCAAAGCTCACAACTTCAAACAGGATATCGCTTACGCAACTCTCAAATTCAATCTAAGAATACACTTCTTTTACAGACAAACATTTTGATTATAACCTAGCGTTATAATCGCTGTTTCCAAATATTTGATTTATAAAACATTATGTATAATGGCAGCGTTAAAATTGCTGTCTAGATTTACAAAACGTTTATTATAACGGTAGCGTTATAATCGCTGTTTAGATTTATAAAAAAACATTTGTTATAACGACAACGTTATAATTGCTGTTCCCAAATATTTGGTTTATAAAAATAACACTTGTACTCATTAATTCAATTAATAAATAAATAATTAGATTTGAATCAAAATGGAAAGTAAAAATAAATACTTCCCTCAATTCGATATAATCGAATTGCAATAAGTAACTCTCTTCGAATAATCCATATTCGATTATATTCTGAACTTCGGAATTTATCTACCATTTCAGGTTGATTCAAATTCCAAATTCACTTTTGAATTTATCATTTCAAAATCCTTACCCAATTCTTTTATTACCATTCCAGACTACCAAACATTATCACGCTTTATTTTATATTCCAAATTTTGAAAAAAACGATTATCCATTTTCCTTTTCCATTCAAGTTCCAATTTGGATTCATACTCCAAATCTGAATTTCCTTTATGGACAATTCATTTGCAGAATATTTACTTTAAACTATTATTCACTCAAATCATGAATATATTTCTTTTATATACAATTTGATTTCATACTTATAAATAATATCTTAACCCAATTCTTATTATAACTTCTATTCAGAATTATTCATACAAGCCTCATCTCTTTTATTTCAATCTTTTAAAAATCTCATTCAAATTTAATAATATCTAAGTTTAAATCTCATTTCAAATATTGGTTTCAAAAAACGATTTCCACTTCTTTATATCAGTTCACATTTGAATTTATATTTCAACATATCTAATGGTAAATAATCCAATTAACTTATATTCTCATTTATAAACAAATTCTTGATTCATCCATTTGAACTGGTTTTCTATTTTCAACTCTATTCAAAAATTAAATTCTTATTTTAAAATCTTAAATTCTTATCTTTTATATTCGGACAAATATATTTTATGGTATTTAAAATACCAAATTTCAAGGGCCAAGGTAATTCCACACAACAAAATCAATCACAGTATATATAACCCAGTAAATAACAAACAATAATATAAATGTTGAGGAATCCAGTCGGATCCCTCCAACCTGTTTCCCTGCATCCACAGATGTTAATTAACATAAATAACATCAACAATAGTAATTTCACGTCCTATATGAAATATCATGGTAAACCGAATTATTAAAGGTCAGTGATATATCTATCTATATCAATCAATTCAACCAATTTATGAACCATTCATCCAAACGACCATCACACAGTATAAAATACTGTAAATAAGTTTAAAATTCGTTTATATAAAAGATATAAATGAGTCAGAGTTAGTGAGTTTACTCACCTTGTTTTGCGGTTGACGATTCTGCTCTTGTTTTCATTAAAATCAAACAGTGTTTGATTCTATTATGAAATTTTAACATCTTCTTTCTTGGTGAAATCAATCTCACAACGTAGCTCTCGTCATTATGATTCCAACGTGATCAATTAGGTCTGATTTTGTCAAAATATGACCAAGTTACATGATTATAAATATTCACGATTTAATTTAAATTAACTAATTCCTCAATTAGTTAATTAACTACTAATAACTTATTTATAATAAGAATACCGTCATTATTCCGGTTAAACCCCGTCTTCTTCTGCTATAGGTAAATTCAAATCGTGTCCACCTTTTTTTTCTTTCATAGTCACTGCTCCTTTTATATTCACCAAAACAAAGGCGTCACCACCGCTGAATACTCTACATCGATCGAAACGGTATGGGAACCCTCAGTTCAAACTCGCAGTTGCTTACCTATCTGCGATCATCAGTGTTAAACCCAGCTAAAGTGAACAATATCGTCACTGTTAGACGCCGGTTCCCCAACTTTTTCTATTTTTTTTTACTACGGTACCTAAAACTTCCTTTCCCACTGACTTTCTCCTTCTACCCCTTCGAATAGCATTCCGTCTGAAGCCATCAAGGCATCAACACAGTAACCACCACCATTAATATTAAATTACTCACATATCTGGTGATAATTACATTAATTGTGTTGCCTTAATCATATTGCCTTAATCATACCCCCTAAGTCACGATTTCACTGCTTCTCCCCAGGAAAAGCAAACAGGCTGAACATTCATTATCCAAATTTCACCAAAATATTCTAATCGAACCCACTATCTCCAAAAGCATCGTGCCTCTACCCAGAGGCCACCGAACCGCCGGCAGGCACCACCGAGACCATCCCCCACCTGAAACGCTAACCTATGGCAGTTCACTATATCGCCAGAACTGAGTCCCAAATCAAAACCCTATACACCGCCAGAACTTCCTCCTCCGACCACCATATAGGGCCGCTCCACCGCCAATAGAAGCGCCCCCGACCATCTCCTGCATCAAGCATCCCAACCCATCCCCTGGTAAAATCTCCATCAACAGCGAAATTGATTTAAACTGGAACCACTCTAGTTGCTACAGTCAAGTCCAAACAGCGAGTCCTTCGCCCTTAGGCCACCTCGACCCCTCCAACTACCCCCGGCTCAAAGACCCGATAACACACTCCAACTCTCTAGTTGATGACATTCTCTAATATGGTTTGGTTTGGAAGATTCGATTGGATGAAGGGAGGAGTTCACTGCGGTGTTTTTAGAAGAGAAAGAGATTTTTTTTCTTGGAATTTTGAGAACGATGATGCTAGTATTTAAAAGGTGAAATAGCGTGGTAACCACGGAAATAACAGCGTGGTATACACGGAAATGAAGTGCCTTAGAGAGCACGGTGTAAAAAACTTGGAACACACACTTCTATTTGTAGGTTTGACATAGCGACGTAACTAGCAAATTGGAAAATTTGTTGTATTGGTTTCCAGTTGTAAACCAATATTTGTTTAGCTTTGATGTAAAGTCGAAATGTTTGACCTAAACATGGAAGAGTAACATGCAAAATGCCAGACTTTTATTTTGATTTGAAGTGCTAACGGTACTCACCTATTTCCAGTGTACGTTTGATAAACAGTGAAAATGACATGAAATGAAAGTTCGGCTAAAATATATAAATGAAAATACAAATAAGGATAGTGTCGGCTGTTTTAATTCTATTATTTAGCTTGGTTTGATAATGAATTGTGTAGAGGAACTATACAGTTCTTAAGTTGTTGGCACCGCTGAATTAGTGTGTAATTGTTAAATATGTCCAATAGTGCAAGATCGTCCACTTTTAACATCATTAGCATCCAGTATGCGTCAAAATGCCCAAGATCAAAGTGGGGTTGTACGCAGAGGTCTCCTCATGCTGCCATTGAGTATTGTTTGGATGGTAGCCTATAATATTTTTGTAAATGGACATCCAGTTATTAGGATTTCGTTTGTTTCTAAAATGTTGGTTACAGTCTTGACACTTCGTCGATTATTTCTGGATTCGAATCCAGAATTCATATTTGTTTTGACTATTATTTAAATTGTACATTTAAATATTATTAAATAAATTTCCATTTATAATTCAAGTAACATATTTAAAACAAAATTAAATATTCAAAATTCAATGGCTAAAAATCTGGATCGTTACATTCCTTCCCCCTTAAAATAATTTCGTCCTCGAAATTGCTAAGCAGTTAAAATTCTATAACACTAACTCCTCATAACCTGCTTAGTTAAAATCTCTTATTCCATATCTCGATAACCCAGTTATTACCTGACCTTCGAATTCTCATACCAATACTCGACCATTCATAATTCTTTCCACATGATTTGTCCACCACTTTTTGGACAATCCATCATCACTTTCTCGTCTTCAATCCATATGCTCTTCCGCATATCCACACCCATTCCAATTGATTTTAAATCCATTTATCAATTCCATAATTCCACTTGAAATTTAATTAACTAATTTTGGTTTTCTTATTTCAATTACAATTAATAACTCGATTTTAAATTATCAAAAAAATTTGGAAATTTTCTAAAAATTTCGCCAGCATCTCCCTTGCACGGCTCAATCTATACAATCACAACTCGCCTTTCTAGACCTTCTCCAATTCAAAAGAAAATCAAAAAGCCAAGCGACTTGCCCCATGGGCTCATAAAACCATCAAACCCAAGTAATATTGTAAACGTGTACCTTTTTGTCGGGCATACTTGCATTTGCTTCCATTCCGTCCCTGCTCAACATACGTATATCGATTTCCAACAGTTTCTAAATTAATTCAATTTTTTATTTTTAATACACTAATTAACTTCCTGATTAGTTCATTTCCATTCTACTAATTCAATTTGATTTTATTTCAGGAATCCGTCCACTTACTCAGTTTGAGTTTCAATTTCCATTCACAATTTAATTCCAAACAACAATATCCAATATATATTCAACTTGTTTATTATACATAAGTCGAATTTGCTTTAAAAATTCAAATCTGAACATTTCTCTATTTAATTTCATTTGGGTTTATCTCTATCCAATCCAATTTTATTTAAGTTAAATTTCAATTCATTTAATACATTTTCACCATTTAAATCTTTTCAACTTATACAAGTCAAATTTTAATTTCAGAACTCAAATTCCCGGGTTTTATTTAAAAAAAATTTGAAATCATATAAATTTATATACATATATTTATAATCAACTAAACTCAAAAAAAAATTAATTTCGAAAACGTCTTGTCCATTTCAAACAAAATTTTCATTCTCAAATTACTATGGTAGTAATCCATCACTCATAAACTTGAAAATGAATACCGATAATGTCGCCATCCATTATCAGAATCATTTTCTCGCCACTAAAGTGATTTTAGTGCTTAATCACTGTCAAAAATCCATTTAAATTGATACTATTTCCAAAATCCCTTCAAAATAATGCTATATTCCTTTATAATTTTTTAGAAAATATTTTCTAAACACCCGGGACCTAAATTCCAATTCTGGTCTGAACTTAATCTTGGTTTATCTCATTTGTATACATTATCCGTATACAAATTATACAACCATTTCAATATTTCGTAATTCCATTTGATTGTATTAACAATCAACACCTTCTTATATAATAATTCAGAAATTATTCCTTTTATATCAAAATAATTTTGGGAAAAATTATTTCATCTACCCATTTTAAAACAATACTGTTTCGAATTACTTTGTTCGAGAGTTTAGAAACACCTATCGATAAAGTTGTACATCCTGTATCGACCAGAACTCATAAACCACTCAACAAACCAGCCAATATAGTACAAAACATTTTTATATCGAAATTACAATTACGCTTTCATATATGTACACTCAAACTCTATCTAGGGTATTACTAACCCCATCTCTATTGAGTTACGCCACAGAGCCAAGGTTATTACTCAACCATCAGCTCTGATACCAACTGTAACAACCCGAATTTCCGTACCCTTTGAGCTGACTATTTAGACCACACGTCCAACCCAAATTGCACAGAAATACGAATCATTATTAGAAAGAAGTTAGAGGATGAGAAATAGAAAGAAAGAGAAATTAGAAAAGAAGAAAAACGAAGAACACAAATCTCACAGTGGAACGAAAAATATATATTATATAACATAACTTTTGAAATACAAATCAGTAACTGTATATACATTCCATTATCAGAGCACAACAGTTATTCCTGGAATAGTTATAAACTCTTGTTTCCAGATACAACATAGTACACAGCGGAAAATATGATAGTCTATAGCTAACTGATGAAGCCTCTTGCTTCAAGCTCCTCCAAGTGAATTTGTAAAATCCTGACTACTTGACTGCCTGTACAAATTTGGGCACCCAAGAGTTTAGGGTAAAATAAAACAAAATAAACTCTGGGTCAGTCATGGGAGTGGTGTGAGTAAACTCCAACCATTTGTTTAACTTTCAAAATCCTTTCAAAAGAATTGATAATCGTAAGACCGATCCACACATAAACACGGATGGTTTTTACCTTACGATAACCCAAAATATTTTTGATATCAAATCCAGTGATATTATAATAATGTCTACATCAAATAAATAGAATCTAGCGGAACGCTTGCATCTCACGCTCCATATATAATATATCAAAAAAACGCAGGGCGCTTATTTGAGATTGGATTTCCAACATGACAAGGTATGGAACCACCATTCGATAGTGTATCTCTAAAGGGGAATACACTGGGTTCAACAAGAACATCTTGCAACCCAGCCCACACATGACCAACCACTCATTTCGCTTGAGTGTATCGAATGTATATCACCAACGGTTGGGATCAGCAACTGTTTCCCGAAAGGGACAACGTCGATAGATAAAAGAAGCAAATGGAATTTCTCTAGATAGGTGATTATACATCCTAATGGGAGCGACCCACCTAGCCATGCTGCCTGCCCGATTTTTGTCAATTCCCGGTTGTGAGGCTTGAGGTTTGAATTATCTTCTAGAACATCTGGCCACCATTCACTTTGAATGCCACATCGTCAGATCCATCGGAAATCACTAATTGATTCCCACAAAAATACTAAGAATGTTAGACTAAAGAAGTTTCCCTTCTTTGCCACCAAGTTCGTACGTTTGAAGGAATCAACGTACGTAATCCCTTTGGAAATACTCTGTCAGACACTCGTCCTTACAAGTTGTCCTGGGTCTGGACAAACTGAAGGCACCATTCTATTAATCCATCTTAGGCAATTTCTACCTAGGATTAACAGAACAGCCCTTGCACTTTACTCTGCCTTCATAATCTCTTCAACATAAGTTGATTCGTAACGCTTATGCCAATACGGAGTGGTTTTCAAATATTAAATCTGATCTCGGTCTCTCCGTATTGACAACGGAGGTATAAAATAAATAAAAACTTTGATAGTCGGTGTTTTAACTATCAAAGGAACACCCACTCAACCAACGACTTTATTTCCAAATGGAAATTCTACTGATCAACCATCAAACAATACAGACCCCTATTTATATAAATTCCTCATTTTGTTATCAATTCCAAATTTCCATCTTTCCTATCTTTTCAAAGCTCGATTTTCTCTCTCGGTTCTTGGAAAACATTTTCAATATCCTAATTCTATATTTGAGAAAATATCTCTTATTCCAGTTAGAAAACAATTCTATATATTCACGATTTCTTATTTTCTGTATTCAGAAAGTATACTTTATTAATATCGGAAAATATTTCCATCTTGCATTTCTTAATTTCTCGTTGACCAATTCATTTCATTTTCTATGCGTAGAAAATATCTCTCATTTTATTTACGGAAAACATTTCAAAAATCCTTTAAATTAACACGATGTTATAAAACATCGTTATTCTAACTCAAACCATTAACCATTTATTAACTAACTATATTGCTAACCAATCTTCACTATCGAACCTTAATCATTTCTCTGTCAATCATGAAGTCAATCAAGTTGAGGTATAATTTCCTCTAAGACCTTAATTGAACAACATTGTCAACTTTGAAATAGTCAAAGCTCACAACTTCAAATAGGATATCGCTTACGCGACTCTCAGATTCAATCTAAGAATACTCTTCTTTTACGGACAAACATTTTTATTATAATGGTAGCATTATAATCGTTGTTTCCAAATATTTGATTTATAAAACATTAAGTATCATGGCAGCGTTAAAATTGTTGTCTAGATTTACAAAACGTTTATTATAATGGTAGCGTTATAATCGCTGTTTAGATTTATAAAAAAACATTTGTTATAACGACAACGTTATAATCGCTGTTCCCAAATATTTGGTTTATAAAAATATCACTTGTACTTATTTATTCAATTAATAAATAAATAAGTAAATAAATAATTAGATTTGATTCAAAACGGAAAGTAAAAATAACTACTTCCCTCAATTCGATATCATCAAATTGAAAGTAACTCTCTTCGAATAATCTATATTCGATTATATTCCGAACTTCGAAATTTATCTACCATTTCAGGTTGATTCAAATTCCAAATTCACTTTTGTATTTATCAATTACAAATCCTTACCCAATTTTTTTATAACCATTCTAGACTACCAAACATTATCACGCTTTATTTTATATTCCAAATTTTGAAAAAACGATTATCCATTTTCCTTTTCCATTCAAGTTCCAATTTCGATTCGTACTTCAAAATCTGAATTTCCTTTGTGGACATTTCATTTGCAGAATATTTACTTTAAACTATTATTCACTCAAATCATGAATATATTTCTTTTATATACAATTTGATTTCATACTTATAAATAATATCTTAACCCAATTCTTATTATAACTTCTATTCAGAATTATCCATACAAGTCTCATCTCTTTTATTTCAATCTTTTAAAAATCTCATTTAAATTTAATAATATCTAAGTTTAAATCTCATTTCAAATATTGGTTTCAAAAACCGATTTCCACTTCTTTATACCAATTCACATTTGAATTTATATTTCAACATATCTAATGGTAAATAATTCAGTTAACTTATATTCTCATTTATAAACAAATTCTTGATTCATCCATTTGAACTGGTTTTCTATTTTCAACTCTATTCAAAAATTAAATTCTTATTTTAAAATCTTAAATTCTTATCTTTTATATTCAGAAAAATATATTTTATGGTATTTAAAATACCAAATTTCAAGGGTCAGGGTAATTCAAAACAACAAAATCAATCACAGTATATATAACCCGGTAAATAACAAACAATAATATAAATGTTGAAGAAACTAGTTGGATCCCTCCAACCTGTTTCCCTGCATCCACAGATATTAATTAACATAAATAACATAAACAATAGTAATTTCACATCCTATATGAAATATCATGGTAAACAGAATTATTAAAGGTCAGTGATATATCTATGTCAATCAATTCAACCAATTTATCAACCATTCATCCAAACAACCATCACACAGTATAAAATATCGTAATTAAATTTAAAACTCATTTATATAAAAAAAATATAAACGAGTCAGAGTTAGTGAGTTTAGTCACCTTGTTTTGCGGTTGACGATTCTGCTCTTGTTTTCATTAAAATCAAACAGTGTTTGATTCTATTATGAAATTTTAACAGCTTCTTTCTTAGTGAAATCAATCTCACAACGTAGCTCTCGTCATTATGATTCCAACGTGATCAATTAGGTCTGATTCTGTCAAAATATGACCAAGTTACATGATTATAAACATTTATGTTTTAATTTAAATTAACTAATTCCTTAATTAGATAATTAACTACTAATAACTTATTTATAATAAGAATACCGTCATTATTCCTGTTAAACCCCATCTTGTTCTGCTATAGGTAAATTCAAACTGTGTTCTCCTTTTTTTTCTTTCATGGTCACTGCTCCTTCTATATTCACCAAAACATATGCGTCACCACCACCGAATACTCTACATCGACCACAACGGTACGGGAACCTTTAGTTCAAACTCGCAGTTGCTTACCTATTTGCGATCACCAGTGTTAAACCCAGCTAAAGTGAACAATATCGTCACTGTTAGATGTCGGTTCCCCAACTTTTTCTACTTTTTTTTACTACGGTGCCTACTACTTCCTTTCCAACTGACTTTCTCCTTCTACCCCTTCGAATAGCATTCTGTCTGAAGCCATCAAGGCATCAACACAGTAACCACCACCATTAATATTAAATTACTCACAAATCTGGTGATAATTACCTTAATTGGGTTGCCTTAATCATACCCCCTAAGTCACGATTTCGCTGCTTCTCCCCAGGCAAACCAAACAGGCTGAACATTCATTATCCAAATTTCACCAAAATATTCTAATTGAACCCACTATCTCCAAAAGCATCGTGCCTCTACCCAGAGGCCAACGAACCGCCTGCAGTCACCACCCCAAATCGTCACAACCGAGACCATCCCTCACCTGAAATGCCAACCTACGACAGTTCACCATATCGCCAGAACCGAATCCCAAATCAAAACCCTATACACCGCCAGAACTTCCTCCTCCGACCACCATATAGGGTTGCTCCACCGCCAATGCAAGCGCCCCGACCATCTCGTGCATCGAACTTCACAACCAATTCCCTGGTAACATCTCCATCACCAGCGAAATTGATTTAAACCGGAACCACTCTAGGTGCTACAGTCAAGTCCAAACAGCAATTGCTTCGCCCCTAGGCCACCTCGACCCTTCTGACTACCACCGGCTCAAAGACCCGATAACCCACTCGAACTCTCTAGTTGATGACATGCTCTAATATGGTTTTGTTTGGAAGATTCGATTGGATGAAGGGAGGAGTTCACTGCTTTTTTTTAGAAGAGAAAAAGATTTTTTGCCTTGGAATTTTGAGAACAATGATGCCAGTATTTAAAAGGTGAAACAGCATGGTAACCACGGAAATAACAGCGTGGTATACACGGAAATGAAGTGCCTTGGAGAGCACGGTGTTAAAAACTTGGAACACGCACTTCTATTTCTAGGTTAGACATAGTGACATAACTAGCTAATTGGAAAATTTGTTGTATTGGTTTCCAGTTGTAAACCAATATTTGTTTAGATTTGATGTAAAGTTGAAATGTTTGACCTAAACATGGAAGAGTAACATGCAAAATAGAATGATATTGCCAGACTTTTATTTTGATTTGAAGTGCTAATGGTACTCACCTATTTCCAGTGTACGTTTGATAAACAGTGAAAATGACATGAAATGAAAGTTAAGCTAAAATATATAAATGAAAATACAAATAAGGATAGTGTCGGCTGTTTTAATTCTATTATTTAGCTTGGTTTGATAATGAAATGTGCAAAGGAACTGTACAGTTCTCAAGTTGTTGGCATCGCTGAATTAGTGTGTAATTGTTAAATATGTCCAATAGTGCAAGATCGTCCACTTTTAACATCATTAGCATCCAGTATGCATCAAAATGCCCAAGATCAAAGTGGGGTTGTACGCAGAGGTCTCCTCATGCTGCCATTGAGTATTGTTTGGATGGTAGCTTATAATATTTGTGTAAATGGACATCCAGTTATTTGGATTTCGTTTGTTTCTAAAATGTTGGTTACAGTCTTGACACTTCATTGATTATTTCTGGATTTGAATCCAAAATTCATATTTGTTTTGATTATTATTTAAATTATACATTTAAATATTATTAAATAAATCCCTAATAAATTTCCATTTATAATTCAAGTAAAATATTTAAAACAAATTTAAATATTCAAAATTCAATGGCTAAAAATCCGGGTCGTTACATAAATAAAAACTTAAAATAAATTTTATATTTAAATATAAAATTGTTTCTTTTTCAGTTTACTGCGTTTTTCTAATTTGACGGGTACAATGGACGACTGGATAGAAAATGGAACAATATTGAAGATCAATAATATAAGCATGAGTGACATAGTATTGTGTATATGTGTATGAGTGAATGAGTGAAATGTAGTAAGGAACCAATGTATATGTGATTGATAGTGTTATATATCAATGAATTGTACAATAGTGGAGACAAAAATTTGTACTATTTTAGATATTGAAATAAAATATTTAACTGAACAAAAATATCGTTTGAATATTCAATTCTATGGAATAACATTTTATTCAATCTAAATATTTATTTTTGTATGCGATATTAATATAGATTTTTTTTCTTGCAAGGCTTACGGGGTTGAGTGGACCCCTACCACTTTATTAAAAAACCAGAGAAAAATAAAGAAAATACAACGCACACAAGAAAACATAGAAACACGGTTCTTCAAACACGAGCAATGAGGAAGTTGCTAGTGTTTGGTTTCATACACTATAATATAAAATAATATTGTTTTCAAACAAATTTATATAATCATATATATGTTTGTTATCATCAAACAAAAATCATATTGTTATACTCAACAATCTTCCCCTTTGGATGATGACAAACATACATTAAGATTTTGAATTAAATAAATGTGTTTGACAGTGATGTGTAGTACTCCCTCTATTTATATGCTCCCCCTACAACTGAACTCCCCTACATATATGCATATGAGAAAATTTAAATTCAATTGAATTTCAAATTTTAAAATATTCTTTAATTATTCACTCATCAGGCAAAATCTTAACCATTCTCCCCCTTTTGTTATCATCAAAAGGATAATGGAAATCGAAGTAGTGATGAACATAGACTAGAAATATAAATTCGAATCAAGAGTGAATATATATATATATATATATATTGTAAATCTCATTTAATCAGAAAAAAATCATAATATTCTTCAAACTAGAAGCAAATATCACTTTTCAGAATGATGGATTTTCGACCGAATTTATAAAATTGGGGAGAGTTTTTAAACTTCAAATATAGGATTTATGAATTCCATAATTTTTCAAATAAATTTCAAAATTAAGCACAAAATTATTTAAGTACTTTCCAACTATGCATAACCGCCAAAACTTTTAAATGAGGTTAGTGGTAACTTAAATTTGTTATATATTTTCTAACCAAGCATAACCTCAGGAGTTTTAAATGAGATTAGAAGAGTACTTAAATTTATCCTCTCTTATATGAGTTCCATCCATGCGTAAATGTGAGGACTTTTAAATGGGAAGGAAGCACATACAGAGATTAAGGTATTCATCCATGCATAACCGCGAGGACTTTTAAATGAGAGTGAATACCAAGGAATAAAAATAATTTTATTTCAAAATGATTTCAAAAAGTATTTCCGTATTTCCAGAAACAATTTAAACTCTCCACATTATATAAAACCATGATGAATGACAGAAAGATGGTAGATAAAGAAGTTGATCATGAAATAAGCACTAATTCAAAAAATATTATAAAATATGTGTCCAATCATCATGAGAGTTTGAATAATATTTTCTTTTGTTATGAAATATGCCATAGTCACAACTCACCACAATTTCATAAATCTAACAATAATTTTGATGAGTTCCAAAATGGTTCAATTTGGTCAATAGTTTCAATTTTTGAATAAATAATCAAAAATGATTTTAAATTTGAAAATATCAATTTCAAGAGGAGTTTTTGAAATATCAATACACGTTGAAAATCAATTTCAAACATCAGTCAGTTGAATGTGAAATGATCTAATACTACTTAAACTGATTGCTTCTAGACAATTTCTTAAAAAACTTATAATTCAAATTGCCTATAGAAGTCAATGAAGTCTAGTCATTGATTTTTCAACATATCGTGCAGTCATCAAGTTCACAAAAACACTTCAATTTATTTTATAAGAGCTGCACAAAATCAGTTTCAAATCAAGATTCACAAGTGAATTTTTCAAGCATCATTAACAAGCATAAAGAACAATCAATGATTCAAATCGAAAGTAAGTTATTTGAAATCACTTGATGAAATTTATTTTCAGAATTCAAATCCAAATACAATATCCATGAAATTCAACATATTAACAAAACAACTACTCAAGTCAAAAAGATGGATAAGAAGTTCAAAACATCAACCCTATCAACACATCAATCAAAATTTAAAAGTGAGTTTGGGTCATGATTGATTCAAAATTCAACACACCACCCCATGTCAAATGATTTTAAATCAAAATAGTTAAGTTATGCCAAAAACTATGAATTATCACAACTCATCAATCATAGCCTTCAAGTAGTATGCTGTATTGAATGCAGTTTTTTAATTCTTTCCAAGAAGAATTAGCATAAACTAAAAACAACAAAGATAGTGAAATTTCATTAGCTTTTCAGATCATCAAAAGTTTCAAAATTCTGAATAACGTTGTTTAATATATGATCAGAATACTACATCCCTGTCAGAAATTCAGGGACCAGTCTGCAAACTAAACTTCAAATATATTGCATTTTTCATCAATTTAAGTTCATAATATGGAAATCATCAAAACATGAAAGTTGTAGATAAATGAATCTAATTTCCATAAAATCAAGAATTTTGTAATTTGAAGTTAGGAAGCTCAAGATATGTCAAAAATATTGTGTCAGTGTCAATAAATCAACGTCAATAAAACACAAGTTTAGAGATCATGCCTGACTTACCATTATCGATGTAAACCAATGAATCTTCAACTTAGAAATCTATGGATAAGGAACTCTGAATAATTGATTCAACAATAATATGGAATAACTTGAATTTTACCTTTCTTTTGCAAAGTTGTTCCTTAGCCTTCTTTGGTACCTAATTATTTATAGGATCGAGTGGTCTAATAAAGGTTGTTTTACCACTCTTAGCTTTGTTTACACGTTTTGGCACCCAAACTCGTTTGTATAACAATCCTTTTTTATTTACTGGCATACCATTAGGAACCAAAATTCGTTTAATCTTAATCTAATTCATCTAGTTATCTTTTGGGATCCAAAATCGTTTAATTGGATTGTTTCTAAACAAGTTCTCATCTCATTTATGATTTAAAAACCCTTTCAGATTTCAGAGTTCAAATTATCAAATCAGTCTTTTCCAATATTATTTGAGGGATTTTTAAAATCATTAGAATTTCGGTTTTCAACTTGATCAATTTTTCCAAAATCAAGTCTTTTCTTATTCTCAACAAAAAATTGGTTTTCCAACAACATATTTAAAGATTTTTCTCCATTAGAAAATTTACTTAATTTTGATTTAAGTCATTGAATTTTAGATTTAAGATCACTTTTTTCTTTCATTAAATTTGAACAATGATTAATAGCGATCTTTCTCTTTTCTGAATCATTTTGTTTCAAAACCATATTATCGTTTTCAAGCATTTTAACTTTATCCTTGAATTCAAAAATATCTATTTCAAATGTTTTATGCTTTTCAGTTTCAAGTTTTTCAAAATCCTTAAATTTTTCAGTTTATTTTTCCAAATTGTGATTTTATATGAGTAATTTCAGATTCACTATTTTTCAAAATCACATTTTCATTTTCAATGGTTTTGAAATTTTCTTTTATTTCAAACAATTCCTTTAGAAAAGTCATGCATTTATTGCATTTCAGATTTTCTCGGTTTCAATTTTAAGCTCATTCAAAAAAATCGGTTTTTAATATTATTTTTCTCAACAGTCTCATGTTTGGAATTTTTAGCCATCTTAGATCTATCCAACTCCTTTTGCAAAAAAATGTTTTTAACTTTTAGTTCAATCTCATTCATTTTAAAAAACATATTTTCCTATTCAAGCTTTCGAAACATTCATTGAGATGAACTAAATTATTTTCCAAATTTAAACATTTTTGCAATTAGATTTTTCAAAATTTTTAACACTTTCAAGTTTTAATTTCAAATCATGATTTTTATTACTCAACTCAATATTTTTAGATTTTAAATTTTTAGTCGTCAATTTGAGACAATCAACAGTTTTAGTTAGTTTATCACAAAAAAGAACTAATTCTTCAAAAGGAAATTCACCACACGTTGATCATCTGTTGAGTCTTCTTCACTTTCATCATCAGATTAATCTTTTGTAAATCCAGTCAAGCATAATTTTGAAACTGAGTTGACTTTTGAGGGTTCTGAGCTAATGTTGTCATTTCTTCCATACAATGCATCAAGAGTATTCCAGATTTCATGTGCATTGAAACAATGAGAGATATGGTTAAACTGATCATCGTCGATATAAGAATATAAAATATGTGTAGCATGAGCATTAATCAAAATATCATTCTTATCTACCATATCATAACCATTTTTAATAATATCCCAACATTTAGTTTTAATATATTTTTCAAAACAAAAATCCAATTTCAATTTCCAATTTAAAAAAAACTGTCCATCAAAAATAGTCAGGGTTATACTGGAAAAATTATCACTGGATTGACAACTAGAAGAATCATTGTTAGAGAAGTCCATGACCCTAGAGTTATAAAAAAATACTTCCTCTGATACCACTTGTAGGATCTAAATTAATCCTAGAGGGGGCTGAATATGGTTTATTGTAGTTTTTTGCTGAGTAACAAATAATAACAACACAGATAATAATCAAAGTAAGTGCAGAAAAAGAAATAACATAGAATTTACTCAGCTTCGACAAAACTTTGCCTACTGCTACATTCCCCAAGGTTTCGAATAGGTATTAAAACAATATTTATACTTACTATCCCCTGTAAACTAGCGACACCCGCTCCCAATTGTTCAAGTCCAATTCTCAAAACCTTTCAATGATCTCAAACACTAAGATCTGATTTCTCCCAAACTATAAACACTGTAGGTACAGCTTACCATGTGCATACGCTAAGATTAGCCACTTATGTGGTGCTCGTGGACCGAGCTAGGTGCACTAGGGAGGGTTTTATGACTTCGGTCGGTTTCCCTCCTGAACAAATTCAAAAAAGACCTATAGGTAGAACTATATTTAAAGAGAACTAGAAAACTATAGAATTATTACAAAAGAAAAACAACTTAAGACCAAATTTAAACGAAGGAAATTAGGGTTATAATATTTTAAAATGGGTTTTAAAACATCAACCCATTTATTTTTCTCATTATCTCATTATTTTTTGTAACCCTGTCCTCATTTTTATTTCTTTAAACAAAAATGATGGCGGCTTCCTTAGCATTTTGCGATTTCCTTCGATTTGAGGTTGTCAATCTCTTCTTTGATGACTCTAGTTCTCCAGAAGGCAATGAAGCTTCAATCCAATTGAGTTGAAGTTCTTTACTTTTTCGCATTGTTTGATCTCGTTCTCGGGTATGATTTTTTGATTTGATTTTCTTTTGATTTCAACTCAAAATTTGGATGCACTCTACCTATGATGATTCGTGGTTTATATAGGAGTTTAAACTCCCTTGTATCTGATTTCATATTTTGAAGTATTGCGATATTTTTGTGATGTTTATTGCTTGATTTCCACGACTTCGATTCTAAATCTCTATGTCTTTGATTTTTGAAATTGAAATATCCTATTTTGTTGGTTATGGTTGAATTATACGGGCTTTGTATACACGACCCCAATTGAAATGATATTATCCTATTTTTTAGGCTATGGTTAAAATTAGAATTTTAGCTCGAACCCTCTGAAAACTTGATGTTGACTGTGTTGGCCATTGTTATTGGTTTTGAATTCGAATTTACTATTGACTGGAGATAAATCATTTTGTTGAACCATTCATCTAGCCTCTGCCTAAATACACACACACACACAAATATATATATATATATATATATATATATATTCATATTCTTGGCTATATAATTTGATGTGCTTTCTACCACGACTATCGCTTGTGTTCAAATACTTGCATCTGCTGCTGTTTTAAAATCAACTTTTCTCTTTTTTGTGTGTTTCTTGCTCTAGTTCCCATGCTTTTTACATATTTGATACGTTCATCTACTTGCGTTCCACTTGTATATCCAACCCATAATCGCAACGACCTAATTGCAAGGCCCTAATCAGACATCAAATTTCTTCGATTTGAATTATCCGTAGGATACCCTATATATCAAAAGGATGTACAATCAAACCTATTTATCAACCATTGTGTAGCCCTGTTGTGCCATGTTTTTATTGCACTTGGCTTGTCGTATGGCATGTTTATTTCAATCATCTGCCATGTATTTGATCTTGATACTCTTGGCATTGGTTTCCTTGAACATGATACTACACTTGATCTTACTATTACTTGAGTTATCCTTTACTCTTGCTTCCTTGTACACCTTGTTTGAAACAAAGCTCCTTGCTTTGCCTTTATTTCTAGTGTTGAACTAAGTTGATTTGTGCATACATGTGCACTTGAACCTTGCACCTGTTCTGTGTGCCATGTTTCACTTACCATACGCATTTGTTTGAGGCTCTTCATTGCCCTTGCGTATGGCCTGTGAGTTTCCTGTTTTGACTTTGAGGCTTGATACTGCTTTACTGTTGGCCTAGAGCACCTAAGGCCCTATTGCCAAATGTTAAAATTTGACCTGAATATGTTACTATTATTATATCCATTTGAACCCTATGATCATATATTTATGTTTTTGAGCCTTGGCTTTGTACTTGGCTTGTTTGACATGTCACTTAGTTGCTACACCATATCACTCGAGTTGAACTTGTGCATGAATAGGTTTACTGGTTGATGCATGCATATTTGTCTAATGCACCTGTCTTTGCTCATGCCTTGTATTTGGCCATTTCCTTTTGTTTTTCTATGATACGATTTGTTGGTTTCATGTGCTTTGTTGAACCCTTTTCATGCTGCCTGTTATTTACATGTGTGTTATCTTCATATATGTGTGTATACATATTTGTTTTGTGTATACATGCATCGTGCTTGTGCAAATATGATATATATATATATTTGTGTGTGTGTGAACAACAGACATGAAATTCATAAATTTTTATCATGGCCAAAATATAATTGCACTGGGTTGAATCAATTGATTTGATATTTCCTATTGTACTTGGGAAAATATCTCGTACTTGACAACTATAATATTTACATTGTATCACTACGATTATTATATGTTAATTAAGAGATATATGCATATATAAATGACACTGTCCCAGAAAATGATGATAAATAACCCAAATAACTGAGGAAAATAAAAACTTAAAAATAAGTTTTATATTTGCGTATCAAATTGTTTCTTTTCCAGTTCACTGCATTTTTCTAATTTGACAGGTACAATGGATGACTGGACAGAAAATGGAACATCATTGAATATCAAGAAATATAAGCATGAGTGACATGGTATTGTATATATGTGTATGAGTGAATGAGTGAAATGTAGTGCGGAACCAATTTATACGTGATTAACAGTGTTATATATCAGTGAATTGTACAATATTAGAGACAAAAATTTGTATTATTTCAGATATTGAAATAAAATATTTAATTGAATAAAAATACAGTTTGAATATTCAATTTTGTGTAATAACATTTTATCCAATCTAAATATTTATTTTTGTATGTGATATGTAATATAGGATAGTACTGTTTACAAACACATTTATATAATAATATATGTTTGTTATCATCAAGCAAATTGAAATCATATTGTTATGCTTAACAACACTAACTAGAATTCATAGCAGCAAGACTAATGTTTCGATGACAATGCAACATCACTTTTATCCTCCTGAAGTCATCGATATGTTTTAAAATAAAACAGGAATTCAACGCAATCTTCTCAAACCCTCTTACAGAAATTTTGTCAAGGGACAAGTTAGAAGATGTAAATATCAAATCAAATAAGTTTTACAAAATTAAATTATTTTGTAGAGATAACTAACTTTATAAAAAGTAATTAAAATTTAAAAATAAATTAAATTAAATAACATTATAAAAATGATCAAGTAAGTAAGTTTTGTAAAATAAATTTACCAAATTGAAAATAATTTTGTAGTTAAACTAAGTTTTATACTCCCTCCGGTTCATAATATAAGTCGTTTCAGATATTTGCACAAGAATTTAAAAAAAACAAATTCTTCTTTTTGGTGAGTTGGCTCCTTTTTTCATGCAAAATTAAGTTACTTTCTCTATTTTCAAGTACAAAAAGTGGCTGTTGGGATTTTCCAAGGAGCCGCCTACTCACATGAGCCAATAGAATTACTTCGTGGCAAGTCAATAAAGTAGGTACAATTTATTATGGTTGAAAACGTCTTATATTTTGAAAAACAAAAAACTTCACAAAACATCCTATAATATGAACTGGAGGGAGTAAAAAATAACTAAATTTAGAAATTGAGTTAGTTATCCAGGTTTTACAGAAATTAAACAAGTTTATGAAAATAATCAAGTATGTAAAATTTAACTAAGTTAATGTTGTTTTATGAAAAATAAATTATATTATAAAAATTTAAACCATAAATACTGGTAATATTCTGGCTAGTCTGTATAATAAATAAATAATTAGTTGACTATGTTTTATGAAATTTAAACAAGTCTATAATGAAGACAATAAATTATCATAGTTCATAAAAATTAGCTAAGTTTTATGGACATTCAATAAGTTTATAGAAATTATTTTTGTATTATAAAATTATAACTATATAATAGTAATTTAAGTATAATAATAATAATAGTAAATTTAATGAAAAATTAACTAAGTATAATAATATAAATGATAAGATAATTACAGAAAATTAATTTTATGCAAATTAGCGAAGTTTATTAATTAAAAAAACAACTAAGATTTATTTTAATAATAGTAAGCTAATTAAGATTTATAATAATAGTAGTAATAGTAAGTTAACTAATATTTATAATAATAGAAAGTTAACTAATATTACGAAAAAAGTATTATAAAAATATATGATAGATATTTAAGGCTATGTTTGTACAAACGATGTATCCTGGCCTTAGATATGGTTAAAAATGAAATAAGTCATCAATTTACTTTACTAAATGTTGAGGGAGATATCTGGATGCAAGCCTGACATGGCGAGTTACAACACAATCATTAATGCACTTTGCAAAAATGGCTCATTAATTGTTGCTATTGATATAATCGAAGACATGGCAGCTTTAGGAATTACCCAAAGTGTTAAAAATTCAAACTATGGATTCTAACATGGTGTTTAAACGGCTCAGTAAAAGTGTTGGTGTTGTTTGTAAAAGGAGAGAGGATGCCTGTAGATGCCAATGGATTTCATGGGTAGGTAAAAAATGTGGCAGGTGTAATGGTAGAGCGGGTTGCACGATTGGTGATGATAGTAGCAGTTGTTTAAAGTGTTCATCATATCTAAATGTGGTTTTGTTAGTGAAGTGGTTCTGAGAAGGAGTAGTTTGTTTTGTTCGACAAACGACAACAGAGGTTGTGGGATGTCTATTGTAAGAGGTGGTAAGAGGAGTTTGCGCAGTTTCCGATGGTAGTGCACCACAACGAAGTTATGTTGTATTTGTGGTTCAGTATGTGCTCGCGCACACCACAATGAAGTGGGTATTAGCCTTGCAAGCAGGAAACTAATGAAGTGGAGATGCTAAAAGGGTTCATGTAGTTTGAATGTTTTACCACCACATGCCATCTCAAATTTCGTTTCATGCATATGCTTTTTGTAACTGGTTAGACATCACAATGTGTCCTGATATCTTTATCCAGTTACACATAAAATTTACGTAATCCTACAGTTTTTTCTCTCTCGGATTGCTTTCTTGTGTTTGGTGTAGATAAGGTTTTAGCAACCAAGACAGTTATCAATTAAACATTAAGTTTGACAGATTATGACTGCACATTATTTTCAACCTTTTTGTTTACAATTCTTTCTCCCATTCATGCGTAAAAATGACTATTTTAGTTTAATCTGAAAATTACTAACGTGGAGATTTGGATTTCCTGTATATTTTCAAGTTTGACACACGGAAAAATGTCCTTGCATCTATTTTCATTTTTGACAGTTATACTTCTTATTAATAAAGAAACAGAACCATGTGTACTTGTTATTGCCTAAACTTCCCATAAAGATTTGTATAGAATTTGTACCCATCAATTCCCTCTTCGTTGTAGTTGAATAGGCACAATTCCAGAATTTTCATATTTTACCAGATCTTGAGATCAACATCATTTCAATGCATCTATGTCGAATTAACATAAACTTATCATATTTGATGCTAAATAAATTCATATTTTTCTCTTTTATCATTAATCTGTTATTGTATTTTCTTTTCTTATAGGCATATTGGACTTTTGATGGTGATGAAATTGAACTTTCCATGATATCTTTTTTTGCAAGCTCTTTTTATAAGATCTTGTGTCCTAATACTTCTGTTTAAAATATAAAAGAAAAAAATCATAATGGTTATTTTCATGGTGGTCGGCGATTTCCCCAATTAATTAATTTTGTCTTTTTCTCAATTTCCCACCGCCACATTTCTTCTCTTTTAGTTTCAGTGGTTTTCTAATTCCACGGTGGGTGCGCTCCTCTTCTTCACTGCCCTATTGCAGCATTGGAAGCGTTTAGGTTTCGATGGTATCGGGTTGCTCCGATATTGAGTTTTTGGATGTTGATTCGTTTGTGGGTCTTTGCCCTTGGTTGATTCGGTAGTATTGGCATTGCGTGTTGCTTCAGCTGTTGTGTTCTGGATTTTTGAACTAAGCCCTAATTCTGTTTTGATTAGCTTCTCTATGCTATTGGAGTTTGAATCTCTCGTTTGCCATATATTTGTGCTTGTAGATGATATTTTCATGGAATTGAGGACATATAAGTTCTTCGAGGTGGTGCCATGTCAAAGTGCATCCTCTAATTCCAAAGCTTGGTGCATTTTGAAGGCCCATTGCATTTTGTGCAGGCTATCGCTTCTTTGCCTGTCTCTATTGTAGTTGGTTGTGAGGTGGATGTTCCACTTATTCGGTTTCTCCCTAAGTCAATTTCATGTTATTCTTCTTTGTTGGATGGTTGGCTGGCGTTGGTACCTACTGCGATTGTGTCAAAGCTTTTTCGTCATCGGAGTCAATGCAAGGGTCCCCCTCATTCGAATTTGGTGAGTCCTTCGATTCCGCCAAGTCGTTCGAGTATTGAAGCTGATTTGGTTGATGAGCGTGGCGGTGCGCAATCATGTTCACTTCTCCCCTTTGTACGAACAATATGTTCGAGCCTCTTCCTTTTGTTGAGGAACCATACATTTGATAGTTCGTTGGCTTCTCGTGCCAGCAAAATGTTTTGGTTGGCTCTACAAAACCGACTTTGGTTAAAGGGGTTATTTTAGGCGGATGTTGGCTTAAACTCATTCGATTGGAGGTGTTGCGGAGACTGTTCATGAGCATCAATTGCAGCCAGTTGGTCATTTAACTAGTGAGGCAACTATGCTTGATGAGGAGGTATTTAAGCATGTTTCTGTTACGGCCTTATGTCGATCGTCCTCTTGTGCCATGTCTCCACGTTGGGTATAACCCTCCATTATCTATTTTATATGTTTGTGATATTGGGAGTATTGTGTTGTGTTGGATTGTTGCCTCTCCACTTTTTGGGGATCTAGGCATGTTGTTAATCGTGTCTTGAGTGGGCTGGGTGTCGGGGTTGTTTATGCTGTGGTCATTCGATTTTATGGGAGCAATACTGTTGGTGGGATCTTTTCTCACTCCCCGATTGGTAGATTTTTTATGTCCCTATACTTCTGTGGTCTATGCTGGTTTTTGATATTCGGAAAATATTTTCTTTAACTGGCTGCATTCTTCTTTGTTTCCCTTTTTGTTCTATTTCTTGCATTCGTGTGGCTTGCTTGTTTTTTGGTTGGCGGTCATTTTGTCATCCCGGTTATACATTATATGTGGTTTGTCTGAGTGAAGACGCAACCACTGTTTGGGTTTGTGTCTTTGGGCATAGGTTTCACTACTGTGAAGCGGAGCTTTGTCTTGGCTTTGTTGTCGGATTCCATAATATCCACGCCATGTCAGGCTATGGCATTGGGGTGGATTTGTATTGATTTGGTTTGTTACGGGTTCGGCCTGGCTTGCTTAGGCAGGTTTGGTGCTCACTTTACGGTCGACGGTGTATAGATTACCCATCTGAGGAAATCTATATATCGTCCACCGAAATGGTGTTTTCTTCTGCGTTTTGGACACTTCACTAGTATAAGGGGTTATATGCCTCCCACCAAGTCTGGGTCAGGTTGATCGTTAGATTTCCACAGCCGAGTAGGATCCTCATTTTAATGATGTTTCTGCCATGGTGGAGTCCAAACAGCAAGTGGTGTCGTTAGTCTTTGATGTACCAACATCTCCCCTTCCTCCCTCTACTTCTCATTTTTTTTCTTAATGGGTTCCTCTCCCTAGTCCAAGAGGGATTCAAATCATTAATGATCCATTGGATCGCCTAGCTAAGACTGCCTATTCTTGTCGTTTAGATCACATCGTCCCTTCCAGGCAAGATGATCGATTATTGAATACTTGTCGGTCGGACGCTTTAGCTGCGGATGCAGGGTCAGCTACTAATCATCGCTTCTGGTTATCTCAAAGGAGTACATGGTCTCAACAGTGTACTCCTTGAACCATTTGCACTCGTTCTCTCTCGGCGGCTGATCTGATCGTTAAGTCTACTTATCGCACCCTCTATCTGATCAGATTCTTTTTTCTAAGTGGTTTTTATTTCCTCGTTTTCTTCTATTTCCATTTCTCATTTATGGTAACTGTGTGTTTTGGAATATTCGGGTCATGGGTAACGATGCTTCTTTTTAGCGCCTTAAACGCATTGTTAAGGAACATTCTATTTGTTTGGTGGTAGTTCAGGAAACCTTCATGTGGTCCAAAGTGCTTTTCGAGATCGTTCTTATCGTTAATATCAGGGGTGGCATTCTCAATGTTTCCAACAAGATTTGGATTCTTTGGGGGTAAAGATGTCTATGTTCGCCTCATTCTCGATCTTCTCAGCTCCTTTCTGTTGAGTATTTGCTTCCTGTTATCCCTTCGCCTTTTCTTTTTCCCATGGTTTACGCCAAATGCAACCACGTCGAGCGCATGACTTTATGGTATGGTATTATTTCCCTTTCGATGCATGACTTTAGTGCAGCGGCCATAAGAGGATTTCAATGCTGTGTCGTGTCAAGCGAGAAGCGTGGGGGATCCACTATCAACCGCGCAGCAGTGGAAGATTTCGATTCTTTCGTCATCCACTCAAGCTGGACTGAGGTTTCTTTTGCTAGATCTGCTTTTACCTGGTGTAACAACCAAGAAGGACCTAACAGGGTCCTTTTTCTCTTTGATTGGGTTTTTGGTTCGAAGGGCCGGTTTAACATGTCGTTCTCTTTTAAGATGGAACACCTACATCACACTAATTTGGATCGTGCTCCTATGATTCTTCAGTGCTCCCCTTATGCTTTATCGTAACCTTATTCATTTCGATTTCAGTCCATGTGGAAGTACCATCACTCCTTCATCCATATGATGAAGGAATCCTAGTCGTTCCCTGCTATAGGTAGTCCTATAGCAGGCTTTTATCTTAGACTCAAGCCCCTCAAATCTTGTCTAGAGGTATGGAACATACAGTTGTTCAAGAATATTTTTGAGAGATTGGAGACTTAGCCACCATTATTTGATTTCCACTTATCAGTTGATGATAAGGCCACGATGACAACTAGGCTTGCCAACATCCCTTGCAGGCAGTGGCTATTCCTATTGAGTTGCTACGACTTTATCTGGATGTACTACACAGTCGTACATTTCTCACTTGCTCATCAATAAAGTCTCGCAAGCACTTGCATTCATTTGTTTCATGTCCATCCATTTCATAAAACAAAAAGAATTTCCTAGTAGCAATGTCTTCCTCATTGGTCTTCCATCCGGTTTGCCTTTGTTGTCAAGGAAAATTTGTTTCTAAATTGCAATTAGATGTGTATACGATTCATATTTTGACCCTATTTTTATATAATTCTAAGGGTTGGATTGCAATCAGCTTTCCTTTTTCCTTTGTTATTTTAAGAATTGGACGGTTCCCCGGGCTTAACATGGTTGACTTATAGGGATTTTCGATCATCCTTCGCGTCTTCTTACATGAAGAATCTATCAGCTTCAAGGTAGAAATGTCCAAGATCCAGCAGTGAATCCCTTTCTAAATGAAGGAACGTTGTCATCTACTGATCGTTGAAGCCCCAAAATTAACTCCTCCTTGATGTATCGTTTAGTGTGAAGTCTATGTAATATAGACGAAGCAACCAAAGTCGTGATAGGATCTGACCTACACCTATAAATAGAGGCAGAGGGTTTTCAATCAAAATTCTAAAATTTATTTTCTCATTCTCCACTTTTACATTTCGTTATAATCCTAAATTGAATTAGGGAAAATTTATCGAATTGTAATTGAGGACTTGTATTTGCAGTTTTGTACTTGCATGGCACTGGAACAAAAATGAACATTTGAGATGATCCGGCATATTTTAAAGCATATATTTCAATATAACCTGACTTGAATTGTTTCGTCTCAACTTAACTTCACCTAGCACCTAAGCTTGTCGACTTCAATCCTTCAAAGGCCTTTGATTTGAACTTTGGACATAAAAATTTGCACTTGTGATTAGAATTTAGCTTTTGAATCTCAAGCTAGCGTAAGACCTTTTCATCTTGGCTTAATCGCACTTAGTTGCGTGTTAATAAAGAAATTTATTTATCGTTTTTAATGTTAAAAGGAGGCGCTCAAACCTTTGAATTTCTACTGAACAAGATTTATTTACATGTTTAGGGTTAAATGACTTACACCACCATGCATACTTCTAATTTCTAGTTCTAACCTTGCTCCCTTAAAACTGTGATTCAATCCAAGTAGGGAAGGTTGAGCCATCTTTCCAATGTAAAAGTACGAGAGATATTCTATATCATAAAAGGCAAGCATTAATCATAAAAGCACTGCATATCACAAAATACAAGAAGAAGCAAATGAGCCATTGTGACCTCGACAAATGGAGCATTAACCCTATTAACATAGGACCAACTCCAATCTTTAATGCACTATTGATGATTGTTTCATAAAGATGAGAAAATAAATTAATTTAAAATGAAGGAAATGATCTTTTAAAAAAAATGAAAGCGATTTCGAAGAACTTGTTCTAAAATAGGGAAATATTATTGACCAACCTTCCAAGTTTCTTTACTCCCTGAAAAGAAAGGCTACCGGTAACAATGTTGGTGCTAGTCCCAAAAGGTATGAGTATCATTTGAAGAAAGCTTCCACTAAAATATTTCAATTTCTAAGAGGAAACTTCTTAACCACCTCTTATGAGAATGTTTACCTATTGATCAATGATTGCCTTGACTATTGGCCTTCATAGAAGAACTGTCCAAACAATGAAAAGATCCAAGGAGGATCTTATTATCATTATCATCTTGCCAACATGCGCACAGCTAATCAATACCGAGCTCTTGAAGGCATTGTCAACTACATCATAAGGCAAGGAAAACTCAAGGATTTTATAAGGAGAACCATGAATAAAAGGAAACTTCTAGTTGTTGTCCTTGGCACTTCAAGGGTAACACTTAGAGGGAGAAAGTCTTGGCACATCCAAATCACTAAATCTTCGTAACTTCTGAATTAATTGCTAAGGGAAGGGAAAGCCCTTGGCCTATTTCAAGGCCTTAGTACATTAGCACTACCTTCGTAGCCTTATTAAAGCACCTCCCAGTAGAAGGAAGCCCTTGAATTATTTCAAGGCAAAGTTATGGAACATTTGGGAACCTCCTCGAGGGAGGATACCTTTGGCACATCCAAGGCACAAAGCCGTCAATGCATCTATATTGCCTTACAAAATCACCTTGTATAGGGAGGAATCTCTAGACCAATATTAAGGCGAAATCCTGATAAATCAGATCACCTTCTGAAGGGAGGAAATCCTTCGCAAATCAAAGGCATAAAGCTTTTATGATGTCCACATAGTCTAATTAAAGAACCTTTTAGAAGGAGCCAGTCATTAATTAGTCACTACTAGAAAGAAATTTAGAGTCAATTACTCAACCACCAATAGATAGGAGTTTCTAGTCAACAACCAATTATTTCCAAATAGTAGTTCTCAACATTAATAAATTATTAACAAATACAGAATTCTGGTCTTCAATTAATCTTAGATATGTAATTTTGAACTTTTACTATTTCCATATCTATTATGTTGGATTTCTATTGTTGCTAGACTAGAATTTCTTGTCTTTTATTACTTTGGATTTTTATTTTTGCTGGATATAGATTTCTGTCTTCTATTATCCTAGATTTAAATTAATATTGGACATGGATTTTTGATCTTTTATTATTTCTTGTTTACGTTTATTACCGACCCATCATCCCTCATTTGGTACAACCAAGGCTAATTTTCTAGACTTAGATCTTGGCCCGTGAATGGAATTTTATGGCTTCTACAATTGTTTGACAATACTCTAGTGTCTTCTTTAGATCCCAACTAACATAAAGTTTCTCACGCACCTAATTACCAAGTACATGTTCTTATAATTCTTTTTATAATTTACAAGCTTAAGGAAAATTATCCTAGTTTTTATTCAGATAAAATCCTGACATTAGCCAACCGAAGTATTAGAAAGCAAAGTCGATATTTATACAAAAGGTATATTACAATGTTTCATGGCCAGGTATGGTTCATAATAAATTAGATTATAATTACATATTCTTTATCAAATATCTAGAAATCTTTATCAAGTAAATTCTTGAGCTGATTTCCTTAAGCTTCGACATTAGGAGAAAAATCCATAATATGGTGGGTTACCACAGATAAAATTTGTTTTACTTTCTCTCCTTTACTCAAAAAAAGTGAGCCTTGGGACAAATCCAAATCTCCATTGGTTTATTAAGGGCTTGTTACTCCTTTTAATCCTTGATTTTTCTTTCTGACCACTTTATCTATTGAGTAAGAAAGTACTTGAGTCAGTCGTAGTCCTAAGCTTGAGCCGCATAAAAAGTGATTTGTTCTAAGAATGTAGCATTCCATTGTTTGGTAAAATATTGCATCATCTCAAATTTAACCCTTTGCCACTAGTTTTTAATCTCATTTCTATTCGATCTTTTTGGAGAATTTTGTAAGGAAAAAAAATTGATCCTTCCTAGAAGAGGAAGTAAGCCTAGGAAGACTTGAATCCCATCCGTTCGAAACTAACTCTAAAGATCGGCAAGTTGCCTCTTGTTTTAATAATTCAATATTCATAACTTTAATCTTCTGGTGAATGCATGTAATTTCATTATCAGTTGCTATATTACAAGTATACGGTTGAGAATGTAGAACTACTGTGTCAATCTTGTCGAATAATTCCCTGATTCTATTATTCTTCACTTTTATTTGTATTTCAGATTCTCGACTATATCCTTTCCTATAACAATTTTCTACTTAGGTTAAAATTCATACCACTTTTGAGATTATATATTTTACTTTTCCGAGTCTTCTAAAAAAATAAAAAATTGATATCTCAATAGAAATGTTCATTCCTTATGGGGTATAAATTGAAGGAAATATGTGACTGTCCCACGGACCAGCTAAGAATCTAAATTGACCATTTGGAAAATAAGCATCGAGAAATCTATAAATATGTATTTGTGAGTATATTTCTTTTAATTCTCTTAGGAAGCGTTGCGTAGATAATTATGAAGTTTTGAGAGTTATAGATTCCTCCTTAAAATATCTTTTTAGTCTAATATATTTACTCAAGAGTTCTGCAGGAACATAACTGCATGAGCTTTCTCTAGTGTGCACAACACACAAGAAAATAAAACTAAATATAAGGGAGTATACTGCAAAAAATAAAATCTCAAACTAGACAAATAATAGTCAATCTGATGCATCATACAACACATATTTCTTAATACATTCAAGGATAAACTCTTTCCTGTCATACTTAAATTTGTTGGGTGGTATGTCATGATCTGAGAAAGGAATAAGTGTTATACTATAGTGGTCATCATGAGGATCAAATTAGTATCCATCCAAGTATTAGCAGTAGAAATGCAATAATAGGCAGCCACAGTCATTTTTCCAATATTTGAAGTCCACAGGTTTACCTCTGTAATAAACCTTGTATAGAGTCTCTTCCAGCATATCTATATTATCGATTAGCATCCATAAGAGAGTTGTAAGCTTAGCGATTTCTTTCAGTGATTTTGCATGGAAGAGGTATGGTTACTTTAATAATGGAGTGATTCTCTTCTCTTTGTATTTACTCAAGATTGCAACACTAAGTTTTAATCTCTTATATTTCTTAAACAGTTTGTTGTGTAGTTCTGTGAATCTACCTGACTCTATATTCAACATGTCTATCTTCTCTTCTTTTAATGTAGGGAATCCGTAACGACCCAAAATCTCCCTTATGGGAAATCACGGATTGTATCGAGGACAAGGCGAATCAGAATACAAACAGAAGAACATTACATTGCTTATTACAACAATTTCATCAGAATATAAGAATATACAGAGTATGAATAAATATTACACATTTATTAAATATCAGAGATTCAAATTACATTTAAATACATAGCAGCGAAAAAATAATACAAAAACATAGCTGAAAGAAATACACGAATACAGAGCTTTTCGAGTATAATTCCAGCTGTAAACCTGGATCCTGTAAGAATAAATCTGCAAAACCAAAACTACTAGCTGCCCGTGTGGAAAATAGGGGCACCCAGAGTTTAGGTTAAAACAATAAACTCCAGGTCAGTCATGTGACTGGTGTGAGAACTAAAACAGTTATTTAAAACTTTACTTTAAATCGGATATATCAAGGGACCACGTCGTATAACATGGAACGGGTTTCCTCCCAAGAATACCAGTTCATATAACAAAACAGCGCATTGATTTTTGGAAAAATGAAGCAATTATAAGACCTAGGTCCTATCACACAATGCAACGCAAGCCGGGGGATAGGGTTTTCCCTTATAATAGCCAAACATGCTTGGTACGTTAAAACAAATCATTTGATACTATTATAAGTGCATAGTGTTTAAAACAACTTCAAATATAAATGTATCAATCCTAGATGGCATGGGTACCATATATCATATCGCCAATACTAGGCTCTACAATCAAAACCGCAAATGTCACGTAATGGAAGTTGGATTTCCATCTGTGAACCAAGGCAAGGGATCGTCCTTACCGCTTGAGACTATCTAGCCTGAGCCTCAGGGTCAGAGCTCGAGTGACCATTAGATCGTCAGGGCCGGTCCACACGGAGTGGATTAAAATGCCCGAACAATGCGTTTCCCCGCCCTATGGGGCGTAAACTGGTCATATCCCAACCAAATTATCGGCCACGAAACGACAGATATAACCGAAGCGCCTCGCTATCCATTATCCACATAAGTAAAACATTAGGGCTTGCAAAACTCTGACGCCACTCCTAGCTATAAGGAAACACATGCCCTCCCGGATGTCCTCTCCCGTTTCTGGTCCACACCGGGGTATGAGGCTCACGAATCAGCGCAACACAAAGCTACGCTATATTTAAGCCGTGCTTTGATCATCAACCACAAGACTCTGTTTTTCAACAAAAGCCTTGATCATTTGCATCTCAGCATGCCACATAGGCAATTCACGCTATGCAACCGATGTCTATCAATCACACAGAATGAAATCCGATGTCAGACACACATCCATTTACAAGTTTGTTCTGGGTCTGAATGAAACTAGAGGCACCTTATTCCTCCCCCATATGTCCAATACAGGGGAGAGGTCCTCGCATATCCGGTCGATCTCCAAGTACGTCTGGACGATCATCACTTATTACCTTGTCTTAGGTGTACAGCCCAATCAAGACATCAGTAATCATCCAAACGATGTGAATACCTCCGGTCTCCAACCACCATCTTCATCCTCGACATATCGTCGAATCAATTATTCAGAATGGGATAAACCCGGTCTTTCTGAATAACTCGCGTATATAATAAACAAGTGCTATAAAAACACAACATACGCCTCATTCCAATCCAGAATATTCCTTTATTCAAATATTCTTATATATTGGAAAAGGTTCCCATTAATTTTATCAAAGATAAGTTCTTTAGATTTATTCTTTAATCTTCCTTTGGATATCATTTCAATCTAATTAAAGATGCATTAAAATTCTACTTGGTTTTAATCTTCCCAAAAATCAATATTAACGATGGTTTAACTTGGGAAATCATATCCTGTCTTTAACTGGGTTAAAGAACCAATGTCATTTAAAACACGGTTCACGATAAACCCAAAATCACATTCCATTCCATTAGCCTTTAACCGTAAATTATCAAGTGAACAATTCCCTAAGTATTAACCCCGAAGGCCAAAACCAACATCAGATCAATACCCAGGAAACCATTCAACTTAACTAATCTCCAGTTAGTTTCTGATTTTCTTAACTCCATTGGGTCTAAGAACAGTATTATTAAAGATACCATTCACGACAACCCAAAATCTTATTCCTGTCTTTAACTGGGTTAAAGAACCAATGTCCTTTAAAACACGGTTCACGATAAACCCAAAATCACATTCCATTCCATCAGCCTTTAACCGTAAATTAGCAAGTGAACAATTCCCTAAGTATTAACTCGGAAGGCCGAAACCAACATCAGATCAATACCCAGGAAACCATTCAACTTAACTAATCTCCAGTTAGTTTCTGATTTTCTTTACTCCATTGGGTCTAAGAACATTATTATTAAAGATACCATTCACGACAACCCAAAATCTTATTCTATTGTTAATCGGGTTAAAGAACAAGTGTTATTTAAAACACCATTCAAGATAAACCCAAAGACCAATTTCAATTCCATTCCAATTAAATATCAATTAATTGGTATACTTCATTAAATCTAAATAAAAGGATTTAATCTTTTCTCATCTGGGTTCAAGAACAGTGTTAATGAAGACACCATTCATGACAAACCCAAAATCACATTTAAAATTAAATACAAGGCTCTAAATAGAAAATATATTGGCTTATATTCAATATCAAATTCTGGAATCAACAAATACGGTATTGGAATAACGATATATATATCTTCCAAATTCCTCCACAATATCTGTATAATCATGGAATCCAATATCAAAATATTCCGAAAATATTTTCGATTCAAAACTATTCCAATTCATATATTGGAAATTCCGGTTATTTAGAAACCATTTCAAATCTAATTTATTTATTTTAAAAATAATTGGATTATAATTCTAGTTCAAAACTAGTTCATTTAGACAAAAATATATTTTTATCTTTTCAAATATGTAATTTTTCATCCCAATTCTTTCCAAATCATTTATTATGATTTTACACAAATTATTGATATTTTTAATAATTTTGTCAAGGCCCGTACAGTCGATTTCCATAAACGGTCATCGAACTGCACTTACAACGACCTTTTCCAAATTTGATTTGGACATAATTCCAAATCCAACCATTAGATTTCAAATCACTAATATTCGTTAGAAATCTCTTTTCGATACGAACCCAACGGTTCTGGTTTTAGGTGAATCCGATGGTCGGATCTCCCGTAATGTCCATTCGAAGTCAATGGTCGAAATTCGCGAGCTGCCGCGGCGCGGCACATTCTATTCAGGCCATTATATATATTATATATATTTCATCGATTTCCATTTAAAACGTATTTTATAAATCATTTTAAATTTGTTTTCAAAACGATTTCGACTTCATATTCAATTTCAAATCAAAATTGAATATTCCATATCGTTAATATATAAATGATAATATTTTCAAACATCATTTTTTTGAAATCAATTCCTTTTCAATATTCATTATAAAAATGAATAAAATCGATATAAATATCGTTCATGTGAAAATGGCATCAATCTAATCAACACGGCTTTATATATTTAAATATATTCATGCCCATCCCAAATCGGGCATCAAAATCAAATTTTGATCTTTTATTGAATATTATTTTAAAAATATTCATTATTTTAAAATAATCGTTATTTCAAATTATTCATTCTTTCTGAACTGGAATCAGACACAGTTATTTACCATATAATGTCATTATATGGATTTCACTCAACAAATGTGTATAACAACAATAAAACACAGTCAACCATCATCCAAAGTGCATTCTACACTGCATAAGCATCAAATATAAATATTTAATGCTTACAACAGCCTGTCAATCAATCGATCGACATACAGCTAATTATTGGGACTAGTGTATGTCATATATCATCCCAATACCCTTGTGGGGTTTAAATCAAAAAATAATGAATTTTATTTGTGCAGTTGGGCGATGTGTAAAATTTATCGTCCCAATCAATATCAGTTAAATCAGTGCACATAAACAAATCGTCTGATTTGTTTGTGAATATATATTTTATCCATATATGCATTAAAAATTATATTTTTAACTATAAAATATTTTATTCCATTCCACAACACACAATCAATTTTCATAACACAATCAATCAAACAAACAAGTCATCCATGGTCTGTGGACGACGGGTGTCGGGTGCTGTTAAGCACCGTCTGCATCCTAGTTTATATTTTTAACTAGAAAATAAATTTAAAGTGATAAGTTCTCACCTTACGGTTCCACTCCGTCGTGCTTTGATTGTCGATCTATGTAGCATACCTATGTTAAAAATTATATTTTTAATCAATCAGTAACTATTTCTTTGTATGATTATTCTATAAATAACATACATAGGCTAAAAAATATATTTTTATCTTTCTAAAAATAATTTCATTTTTTATAACAATGCTACATAGATAAAAAATCACATTTTTATGTCGCTACTATATAGATAAAAATCAAATCTTTCTATCGCTAATGAATATATAAAAATCACATTTTTACATTGCCATTCAAACGATAAAAATGATATTTTTACTTTGCTACATATATAATAAAAATCACATTTTTATATCGTCACTGCGTATATAAAAATCGTATTTTTATCCTATCACTACATATATAAAGATCAAATTTTTATTATCTATATAATATAAAAATCATATTTTTATTATCTGTATAATATAAAAATCATATTTTTATTATCTATATAATATAAAAATCATATTTTTATTTCGCTACATATATAAAAAATGTATTTTTATATAATTAAAAATCACTTCTTTCTTTTATATAATTAAAAATTGAATCTTTACACAATTAAAAGTCATTTCTTTAAAATGCTAGATACATGATAACAACATATTTTTCTCGCTATGTCAATATATATAAGTTCGGATTTACCAGCCTTTTTATAATAAAATGAAATAAAAAAATTAGAAAACTCACTGTCGGAGGTGTAGGAGGACGGGGGAGGCTCGGCAGGTTGGAGACGGGCCCTAGATGGCGGCGCCGGGCTTCTTCAGGTGGCGGGGTCCCTCTGCGATGGCGCGTTCTGACTTTGGGGAGGTTTAGGGTTCGAGAACGGTGCTGGAAAGATGGGGGAAGGGAGGACGAGGCGCGGAGAGGGGGGGTTTGCGCGCCCAGCACGTCGGCGGTGGTCTCGGCGCCGCTGCTGCGGCGTCGTAGGAGGCCGCGCCCCCCTCCATTCTTCCCTTTCTCTTTTTTTTATAAAATCTCGATTTGAACGAGATACAGTAGAGGGGGTTGACCTAGATTAAGGAGCAAAAAGGGGGGCTTTAAATAATAATATATTTACTTTAATTTGTTTCAAAAAGTAACTTTTTATTCTGAACTCCAAATCGAACCCACCGACTGTCGTCCCTAACTAATTACCCCCATTCTGAACACAATGAGATATGTTGCGTAAGCCAATTCGACTATTACGATCATTTTCCACTAAATTTAAAATATAAATCATTATATTTTAAATTCTAACGCACATTTCAATTTACCGGGGCCACATACGGACCCCAAAAATTCTAGAAAAATTATTTCTAACTTCATATTGACGATACGGTCCTAACAAAACTAATTTCATCAAATTTGGAGACTGTTTGAAAAATGGCTGTTTTTTGGTCGATCCAAACTGACTAGAACTATTCAAACACGTTTTCCTGCGCCACGCTCACATATTGACCCCAAAAATTATGAATTTTGGAATCTAGCCATAACTTGACATCCCTGATCCAACAAAACTGGTTTCGTCAAAAACGGAGGTCGTTTGCAAAATTTCCATTTTTAAGGGCTAAAATTCCATAGCGACTATTTTGAATTTTCAACTGGGCATAAATTTTTATTCCCGCTATGAAATTTTAATTTTTTAGATTCGTTGGAAAGATATTTTCAAATAGATTCCAATATTTTTGGTTTCGCTGAAATACGGTTTATTTTGAATTTTGTACATTCATTTGAAATTTGAAATTGAATTTTCAAACTACCGCGCCATTTTAAATTCCTTTTATAATTAAAAATAAATATTTATATTCTAACGTCGATTCAAATAAATATATACATTCTAATTCTATTCAAAATAATTTTCTCATCGCTATTATTTAAAATAATTCATTTTAAATATTCAAAATTCACTAAAATTGCCGAAATAAAATTTTTAAATAGGCTCGGATTTTCCGAGTTATTACAGAATCAAATCAATATTTTGACCTAAATGTATACTATAAAGGTCCATGAATAAAGTAACTAACATACGATAAATTTAAACATGAAAACAAAGTATGTTATGCTTATAAGAGACTACTAGGGTTTGTTTCTTTTCTTTAGCTGGCTTCTTTATAACAGGCCTTCTTTGGATGAAATTTTACCCAAAGGGAAATCCGATATTTTTGTAATTTCAGCTTATTTAGCATCGTCTAGATTGTACCAAAGCTAAGAAGAGCCATCACTATGTTCTTCATCGTCATCATTGTGGTCATTTCGATGGTGACCCAAGTTATGGTCGCCATGCCCATCGCTGACATCATTATCTCCATTGTTACCATCGAAACCTCCACCAGTTTCATAACCATAGTTTTCTCTTTCTTTGTTACCAACTTATCCCTGCTATCCTCTAGTGGGTCACTGAAAGTGAGGAAGTCTTTGCAATGCATCGGTTTCTCGATCCTCATCGGGAACTCCTCTCGTCATAGCTTTAAACTTCTCTTATAATTCTTTGTTATTGTCGAAATAAGGGAAGTCAAAATTAGGACATTTCTTTATTGGATTTTTTTTTTGATTTGGGCCACTTTCGAAAACTTACAATGTAAATAAGCCAGTTTCAAAACTAATTATAGAAATAGACCACTTTTTTACGTATTGGCGTTATCTCGGATAATGCTAGTGCATTTTTTTTGAAAACGTTATTCCAGATAACGCTAGTAGAACTATAACCCGTCAGTCGTTTTCTTTTTCTTATAATTTTTTGAAAGCATTATCTGTGATAACGCCCAAAAGCCAATAACCCCCTTTCTTCCTTTCCCATTTCCTCCTTCCTTTATTACTTCATAACTCCATCTATGGAAAAAGTTTCTCCTTCTTTTGTATAACAAGGTACAATATTAGAATCATACTTTTTTTGAAGATCTCCTCATCAATCAACAAGTTATACATCTCATTTTGTTTTGAAGGTATGTGTATTGACCTTTGAATTTTAAGTTCGTTATAGATAATTAAATCATTGCTGGTTTGTGTGTAGAATGGCTCCTAAATGTATTCCTACCATATGTTATTATGATGGTGAATTGGTGTTGGACGATGATAACTTTGGCAAATACGTTGGAAGGACACATAAACCTGCAAAAGTACTTTGCGGATGTAACTTGGTTCAGTTGAAAGATTCGGTTTATAAATCGACTAAGATTAAATCTAATGAATTTGACATTGATTTGGTTTGTAACTGGCCTACGAATGCTGGATCGAAATCCATTAAAATAGCCGATGATGATGATGTGGATGTAATATTTTCAGCGACAATGAAATCCATAGAGCTTTATGTTTTAGAAGGCAAACAGGTTCAAGCAGCAAAAGAAACAGCTCCCATAGAAGATAACATTGAATGTCAAAATACTGATGAATTTGTCATCGAAATGTGTTGTCGAGCTTTAGTCCTTCGAGCTTTAATATTACATCCTTAGGATTTCCACCGGGTACAAGCTGCCAACAAGATGTTCAATACAATGAAGAAGGCCGGACTTCAAAAAGAAACAGGTGCTGTAAATGCGAGGTTATTGGTAATAAGAAGACTCGATGTACTTAAGCTATATAAATTCGTGTATTAGTATTATCTTTGTAGTACTTGTAACTTTTCAGTATAATATAAATCATTTGAGTTTCATTCATAACCAAACTACATAAGTCAGTACATAATTCTTCAGCATATTACATAAAGTTCACAATTAGTAGAGTTACAATGCATGCATAATACAGTTACTTCCTATTACTCGGTCCAGCGCCGAATCCACTAGGAAGGTAATCTGTAAAGTTGTACCCTCGATTCATCAACGTGTTCTGATACTCTAAATTTTTTTCTGCAATCATTTGTTCTCCTCTTGCATCTCCAATGTGTATTGAACCCCTTTAGGACGCATCTCAAGATCCAACCATTTGAAAAAGTTGCAACATTTAATTTGTTTAGGACGAATTTTATGCTCCTCGTAATATTCGCAGCAGCAGAAACGACGTCCTGCGTTCTTATTATTTTTGCATAAAACTATATCGCATTCTGCACCACAATTATAATACACTCGTGGAGGTTGTAAACTATTAAGCGCGTGTATGCTGCGATACGACATTTTTTGAAATAGGGAAGATGATGAAAATTAGGTTGCCATTTTTTGAGTTTTGGAAAAGCACAAGATTGAAAGGAAATAATGGAAGTGGGTGGAAAAGTAGATGAAAACAACTGCAGTAACCAATTTGACATTGTGTTATCCTAGATAACGCTCAAAAGCGTTATCTCGAACTATGCTATGTCAAATTGTCAATATCCCAACATGAAGCCATGGGAATTTTTCGTAGTGTTATCAGGGATAATGACAACTAGCATTATCCCAGATAACGCTACAAAAATACTCACTGCCTCCAAAATGAGGCAATGAGCATACTCCTCATATCCGAATTACACAATCAACAACAGGACGATAACATATTCTAATTGCATAATCAATAACAGTTAACATGTCCGAATTACAAAACAATAACATATCCAAATTACATATTCAAATAAATATTCATATTACATAACGAACATAGCAATAACATACACAAATTACATATCGAACATAGCAACAACGTACACAAATTACATAACAAGCCGAAGGTTTTATCTTACTTTGTAGTTAAGAATCTATTGAGTGACCCACCAAGCGGATGCATTGTAGCACATGCACCTGGTTCAGGTCTTCATGCTTATTATATTTATTAGATCTAATAAGCATGAGGACCTGAACCTGCGCGTGTTCTATAATGCATCCACCTAGCAGGTCACCTAGTAATTCTTAACTAGAAAGTAAGATAAAATCTTTGACTTTGTGAGGCTTCAAATGCCTTGGATCAACCGGGCTAGGTTCGATCTACCGATACAGGCTCCATCTCTTCATGATCTATAAACAAATAAGAAGCATGCATTAGTACATTACTCAATCAACAAGTACTTTCGACCATATTTTCTTATGTCAAATACTAAACGTAAACATGAACATACATATGAATGTGCACATACATATACTAAATATGCATAATTGGAACTTTAAACGCTTATTTAACTCTATATACACACATACCAAACCAAAAATCATGAAATTATTGATGTAAACTATGACTTTTATACCATAGTAAATTAGGAACATAAAAACACATCTATTGCACAAAACAAGGGATTAGAATAGAAATCTCTAAACATGAAACTCCCTAAATTTCAGAGATTAAAAATTTTAATCAATAAAGGTAGGTAAACTTACAAATAGGAGGCGGTAGAGAACAAGATGAGGCCATTGAAGTAAAATTTAAAGCAAAAATCAATTTTTGGACAGATTTGGAAGAAGGGGCGAAATTTTACCTTTTGGAGAAAAATAGAAGTAATGTGCAAAATGAGGAAAGAAAGAAAAGTATGGAAGGGTTTATACCCTTCTGGAAGTAATATCAAATAATGCTTACTATATAGCGTTATTTGAGATAACGATATCGCAAAATTAAAAAAAATGAACTAGTGTTACCTGTGATAACGCTAGTATACAAAAATTGGTCTAAATCTGTAATTAGTTATAATACTGGCCTATTTCAATTATAAGTTCTCAAAACAGGCCTAAACCAGCAAATTTTCCTTCTTTATTTTGTCAATGTAGGAAACAAAGAGAGCTTTTCCAAAGGTTCTTTTGATGGTGGAATCAAAAGGACCCTACAAGAATTAAAAACCTTCTTTTTATTGCCTTTGTTCATATTACTTTCTGCTCAGCTTCTCCCAACACCGATTTGACTCATAAGGCCAATTATTTTCGATTTCAAATCTGTTAACTTTTGAGTTTGATCTATTACTTAAGCTTTTAAAATCTTTTTTTTAATCTTTCTTCAAAGTGGATTGTAACTCTAGAAAGAATTGGTAACTTTCTTCTTCTCTTCCCTTTTTATATCTCTTTCTTTCTATGCTTCATCCTTAGCAATTGAGAGATCAATGATTTAAGAATCGAAGGACGAAGCTCTTTCTTTTAGTGTAGAAACCTCATTTACTAATCCAGAAGTGTTACTATAGAACTTAGAAAAGTGTTTAGTTCCTGAAACAAATTAAAAATACAAAATCAAGTCAAGTACTGTTGTAGGAGAATAAAAAATCAGAAAGGAATGAAAAGAAAATCTATAATAGAAAAAAGTAGCTTAAACTATAAATTAACCATTCAAAGATGAAAGATGTGTTGGGTTTCCCTCCTAATTTATTGGAATGCTCAACAAATATTGTTGAAAGGTGTGTAGACATATCAAATTCTATGCATATTTATTGCAATTCAAATGGAAACATTATTTCCAAGAAGAAGTTTGAAAGCCACAACATGCATTGTGAGAGAATCTATGAAAACCCAATGGAAGTATTATTTCCAAGGAAGAAGTTTGAATGCCACATTTTGAGAGAACCTTTAGTATTCCACACTTATATATATGAGTGTGAGAGAAATACTATAATTGAAGAATCAAGAAAGAAGGCACTTCTTAAAGTGAGAAAAACTTGAGATTTAGAGAGAGCCTCTTTGAGAGAAAAGAGAGATAGCTTGGGAAGTCTTTATCCTCAAGCTTGAGTGAACCACCGAGTGTGAGATACATATAAATATAGAAAACCATCCAATATTTGTGGTGAGATATATACAAGTTCTTGTAATCCTATTATCATCTTATAGTGGAAGAATTGAACTTTTAGTCCCGTGGTTTTTCCCTCATTGGGTTTTCCGCGTAAACGAATCTATTGTGTTACCGCTTGTTATTTTTATCTATCTTTTAATTGTTTTGCTGCACTTCACTTCTCAGCTTAACTACACAGAGGAAATTATAAAGTTTTACTCAACAGTGGTGTCTGAGCTGTTATAAACTCCATATTGGAGAATTATAAACTCTTGTGCTTCCATTGCTATTTTTAATCTTAAAGTGCCTATCTTAACTTCACGAAGCGGGGAAGATCGAATATTTTCTCCAATAGTGGTATCAGAGCCAGGTTCATCTGTAGCCGTACTCAAGCTCGTGTAAGTTTTTAGATGGAGGATAATGACGCTTATTGATGAGGGGAAGCCTCAAAGCTATAAAGAAGCAATGAGTGATTGTCATAAAGAAGTGTGGAGAATAGCCATGCAAGAAGAAATGAAATCCTTGCATGAGAACAACACATATGAACTAGTGGAGCTACCAAAAGGGAAAAGAGCTTTGAAGAATAAGTGAGCGTTTAGAAACAAGACCGAAGAAAACTGTTCGAAGCTCGCTACAAAGCTCGGTTAGTAGTCAAAAGATTCAGACAAGAAAAAGGTACTGATTTTGAAGAGATATTCTCTCCCGTGGTAAAAATGTCATCGATCCAAGGATTCCTCGAGGAAAAGCAAATACATATTAACAAGGTTTACACAGATGAGAACTAGTCTGACATGATGACCGAGGTAGTACCAACAAAGAAGTTTGAAGATTGTTGTCAAGGTGTCGGTTAACTACTACCCTGATTAAGTCGGGAAGGGGGAGATTTGTTGGGTTTCCCTCCTAATTTATTGGAATGCTCAACAAATATTGTTGAAAGATGTGTAGACATATCAAATTCTATGCATATGTATTGCAATTCAAATGGAAACATTATTTCCAAGAAGTTTGAAAGCCACAACATGCTTTGTGAGAGAATCCGTGAAAACCCAATGGAAACATTATTTCCAAGGAAGAAGATTGAATGCCACATTGAGAGAGAACCTTTTGTATTCCACACTTATATATATGAGTGTGAGAGAAATACTATAATTGAAGACTCAAGAAAGAAGCCACTTCTTAAAGTGAGAAAAACTTGAGATTTAGAGAGAGCCTCTTTAAGATAAAAGAGAGATAGCTTGGGAAGTCTTTATCCTCAAGCTTGAGTGAACCACCGAGTGTGAGATACATATAAATATAGAAAACCATCCAATATTTGTGGTGAGATATATACAAGTTCTTGTAATACTACTATCATCTTATAGTGGAAGAATTGGACTTTTAGTTCTGCGGTTTTTTCCTCATTGGGTTTTCCGCGTAAACAAATCTATTGTGTTGCCACTTGTTATTTTTATCTATCTTTTAATTTTTTTGCTGCACTTCACTTCTCAGCTTAACTACACAGAGGAAATAATAAAGTTTTACTCAACAGTGGTATCTGAGCTGTTATAAACTCCATATTGGAGAATTATAAACACTTGTGCTTCCATTGCTATTTTTAATCTTAAAGTGCCTATCTTAACTTCACGAAGAGTTTTACCCCAACAAGATGACCCTATGATGATTTAAGATGAGAAAATTATAGAGAATGGATACCGGCCAAGCCAAGTCTTTGAATCTAGTTCTTGAAATAAGTATTGGTGACTTGAATGGAAGAGGATCATCTCGAGAGATCAAGAAACCAGGCTCCTTGCACATGCAATTTGGATTGGATCGTAAGGTTGAGTTGTAATTTCTACTTAAGGAGCTTATCTGTTGGAAAGTATGCTTGCAAAGCAGCCAAACTAAGATCTACAACAACATTCTCTCCTTCATTAAGATAAAACGAGAGTGTAGTTGCTTATGGTTTGTGCCTTTTTAGTGAGGAAAATTCAATTTCTAGATCATCAACAAATTTTCTCTATGTGGATTCATATACACCAAGCACGGTGAACATGAAACCCCTTAACTTAAAGCTTCCGACCGAAGGAGGAGAAGAATGTGTCTCTGCTCCATCTAAGAAGAGCCTACAATTTCTTTATCTTTAAAGGAAGTAATCACGACAAGTGAACCTCATTCAAAAACAAGTACTCAGGGATATTTTTAACATAAAGAATTTAGCTATGTTACTTTAACAAATACCTGGTGATTTGCTTTATGTTAGCAAGTACTGGGTGAAGATAGAAGATTTTCCAAGCATTGGCATCTGTTTTCCTCTGATCATCTTCGATGAAGAAGGTTCTTCTAGAATGTTGCTATCAGGAGAAATAAATGAATGCTAGAGGAGTTTGGGTGCAGCTAGTAAATCAGCCATTATTGACAACAATCCAGTCTTCTCAACCAAAGATTCTATGATTTTTTGATTAGTTGGGTTCAACGATCTCGGAACAAGAGCTAGAATAAAAAAGTTATAACATTATAAATTGCTAAAACAAGTCATTTATTGGCAAGTGAGAACTAGAAACTTACTACCTATAGAGAACCCAAATATTCAAGTAACAATTTACAAAGAAGAAGAGGGTGCCCCCACTTCTAACCTTGTTGATGGAGTCAAAAACTAGGGTGAGGATTGATTCAGTCAGTACTTGTTCACCATGTTTGCTAGATTTGTATGGGCTTACCATGAAGTGAAAAACTTCAGTGTCACGTGAATAGAAACCAAAATCCCAAGCGAGAACTTCCAAGCAGATAAGATATGTATATGCATTAGGGAGGAGCTGAATAAGGGTAATGTTTAAGTGCTCCAAATATCTCTAGAAGAATCCAAGGAATGGATGTAGTCAAAATACCAAAATGAATTGGAGGGAAGGCAAAATAACCCTTTGGTGGGGAGTATATAGTGCATATTGGACCTACATGGATGGCTTCAATTCTTGAGATTATAAAGTATAAACTGCTTCAGGATGAAGTCTATTTCCTTTTGAGTAGTAATGTTTGATTATTTAGACAATTGATCTCACTTGTTATCTTTTAAAGAAGAACCTCGAGGGGTAAAGCTCGTCTTCTTGGTGGATCTATTTCCTTACTTAGATGTTTCTGCTCTCCTTCCAGGTAATATCATTTTAAATTTAGACCATAATTGATGAAACAGGGAATTAATAAAACTTATTAAACCTCCCTTTGAATTAACTAAATTATGACTTAATACGGTGTGTCGCTTTCGAAATACCATGCAAATAAATATATATAGAGATACATGTTCTATCACCACATGAAGTAAAAGTATTTTGTGTTAAGTCATTATAAGAACGAAGCCACACATCGAATTCTATAATGGTCGATGCTAAATAATTGAAGATGTTAAGCTCAAACATGTTGCATTGACTCGTTATAGTTAATGTGCTATGGTTAAGCTTGATAGACGGCTATGACATCATACTTAACCATTGTTTTAGTCAACATAATAGGATGATAAAACAATATGTTACACTTCATTGGGAAATACCAATATATAATTTCTGTTTCTGTAAAATTAATCTGTTTAGGTTTATCATGTTGTAATAAAGTTGCTGCACTTTGGTTAAGTTAATAAACATTTGCAAGGTACAAGTCAAAATAATGGGGTGCTAACTTGATTTGCCCTAAATGTAAACAAAACACCATTCTAACCACTATTGAGTTAGATACGGAAAATCAAATTCCATATCTGTAACAAGCATGAGTAGTGATAATGATTTGTGTCGAAACCTAAACTTTATGTCCTTTAGATAACTGTTTATTTATAATTTGCGTACTTCTCTATATAAAGATATGGATTATACTTGGCTCGAATCGGTTAAGGTGTTTGAATCATAATTACGGCTTACAATTGCCTAGAATACTGAATCAGGCTTAGTCAATGAAAAACATACTCTTGATTTCAAACTCTAGATAACAAAAAACAAAATATGTGATTAAGCGATTAAGAGAAGAACAAGATCTGTAGTTGAATTTTTAACTTAAATACTTAAGGAAGGAGTGACATGGACCGGATTTGTTAAGTAAGAATGAAGGGTTAGAAGAAAAATGACAGTTGTCGTATCTTCAAAATTGAAGAACTTATTACACTAGAGGCTTAGTAATACAACATATTTGTATCGCCTTACAAGATAGGCGTCTCGCCTATACATTGGTAAAAGTGTTGTGTCGTATTATGTTTACTAAAAGAATGGTGTCGCTTCTGTTACGCCACATAAGTGCTTCACCTTCCTAATGATAATAGTGGATGGCATCATCGTAAAACAGTATCAATCCTTCCTTGCTTTGAAAGAAATAACATTTATCTTGAGCCAAGGAACTGTATCACCTCCCACGATTCAAAAGGTTAGGATCGTCTTTCTATCAGTAATATTTATGCGTGATTTCCTTTGATTTTCGGAGCCTCTTTTCCCGACCAACAATACCGAGGAACATCGAGTGGCTTCTCCCCTACAAGCATTGCTCCATCTTGTCTATGGTTGTGTTGTATTATTCTGATGAGAGGGGTTTATTGCATCAAAAGGCTTGAATATCTGTTTCGTTCAATTATGCTTGAAGAAAGTGCATCTCCCTAAGAAGCTTCTAAAGTGCTTTGCATCAGCTAAAGTAGGCAACCATATCACCAAGTCCAAATGACAAACTAGTGCCTTTGCATTTCGTTTGAAGACTATGTGGCTCTTCTCTAATTGAAAAGCGTGTTGGATAACGAAGTTATTGCTTTTGTACTCATCCAAAAGGTTCCATTCCAATGATCATTCCACATCCATAGGATGTTTTCATCTACATATAGCCAAAGCTTCTAAAACAACTCCTATTCATTGTATCATACTATTGAGTTTCGGCATTCCCTGTGTACCGTACACGCTTCACCGTGTCTATCGGAGTCAACGGTCGAAGTCTCTCATGTCGGCGTCCCGATTGAACATCCCCCATCGCCTCCCTTCGAGCATATAATTTGGTATTGGCAAGCACTTATTGTAACAAAAGGAATCCCCATTGTTACATGCCACCAATGCCATATATATCAGATCTTTCTTAATATCTTGCGATGTGGGACAATTTTTCCGTTAAATCCACGCACCCACTCTATTCCAATGTGAGCTACACCTAAAAATCTCCACCTTAGCGAGCATTGCTCAAGTCACCTTAGAATTACACCTTGAGTCCTCTTCACAGTTGGCTAGGCTGCTACCCCGAGTTTTCATAAGCAGTAGCGTCAGGCTGCTTTTACCATTATATCTCCACCTTGACGAGCATCCCATGCTCAAGCCCCTTTGGAGCCATGCTTCGGTCATGCTACACATACCGATCCCCTCGAACCATGAAGCTCTGTTACCAAATGTTGTGGAGAAATTTTGATTCAAGACCGCTTAAATCAAAAATCCCCAACACCGCGGAAAACGAGATCGTGGTAATAGTGCAAAAACAACCAATCGAACAATCTCAATCTTATCCAAGCCAATCACAATCACCAAACAATGGAAATAATAGAGCAATAATGAGAAACTAAACCACACAGGGATTTATAGTGGTTTCACCGACGTCTTGTCAGTGTACGTCTACTTTGAGAGAGAAACCTTTATTAATATCAATAGAAGAGTACAAGAGAATGATTACAATGATCAGATTTACTAGAAAAAATTGATTTTGTGGAGAAAGGAATTGAAGAAGATTAGGATTGCCTAAACCCTAATTAGAATGATCCTTAATCTAATCTCCTGATCTTGTTGTACCTCCTCCTTTTGGATCCGATGTAGCTTATATAGGCATAAGGAAGTATATGGAAATTCCCAAAATTTCCTCTAGATCCGAAATGTCCGAAATATCCTCCAGATCCAAAATATCCTCTAGATCCTAAATATCCTCCAAATCTGAAAATATCCTCCAGATCCTAAATATCCGAGATATCCTCCAAATCCTAAATATCCGAAATATCCCGAAATATCCAAAATATCCTCCAGATCCTAAATATCCGAAATATCCCGAAATATCCAAAATATCCTCCAGATCCTAAATATCCTCCAGATCTGAAAATATCCTCCAGATCCTAAATATTTGAAATATCCTCTGGATCCGAAATATCCTCTAAATCCGAAATTTTCTCCTCGATCTAACACATAGTATCGCATACTTCAACACATACCAAGCCAAAACCGATGCAGTGTAGCTAAAGAAACTGGGGTTGTGAAAAGACCCGACCAACACTTATAAATAAAGCCAGAGGGATGTCGATCATGGAGTCGTCCTTTCTCATTCTCTACTTTTACACTTCTTTATAATCCTAAATTGAATTGAGGACAAATTACCATTTGCAATTTGAGGACTTGTACTTGGAATTCTGTACTTGCATAACATATTTAAAACTGCAAAGAAGACTTGAACCGACCGTGCATATTTCATAGCATCTATTCCAATATGAATTGAATTGAATTTTTTTCATCTCCCTTTCACTTGATTCGACACCAAAATTTATTGGAGGCTTTGACTTAAACTTTGGGCATAAGCATTTGCCACTGTAGCAAGAATTTGTCTTTAAATCCCAAGATTGCTCCTCTATCTAGCATAAGAACTCTTTGTCTTGGATTTACACTGCTTATTCGAGGTGCTAGCGAATAAATTTTTTAACAGATATTATCACTATTACCATTACGACTTGTGTCCAGGTTTAGCCTACGTCTGAAACCCGTCCAGGAATCGATCACCTTATGTTAATGTTAAAGAGATCAACAGTCAATGGGATTTGGCACAACCTAAGCCTAGGATGCACTTATAAAATTTACATTCAAAATTTCCTTAATATTTTTCTTATTCTTCCTCCTTTGTCAGGTAGTCGAATTCAATCTCTATCTTCTTCCTCTGCTCCTTTTAGTCAGCAATCGCTCCCTCCATCCCCTACAGGCAATGCTGCTTTTCTCTTCTCCAAGATGCATTCTCGCCTCCCCTTCACACAAATTTCTATGTATTTGGTCTTTCCTCTCTATGTATTAGGTCTTTCCTCACCTACACTCCATATTAAGGGCTATAATTTCTTCTCCAGACCATTCTGATCCTGTGGCACTACCCTCATATCATGAACTTTTCCACGTGTCATTATGGTCTCATCCATTAAGAGGCTGCTTGGCTAGATCAGAATGAGTTGAGGATTTATCGATTTTTTGGGCTAAAGGAGTTATTCCTTGTGGTAGGAAACTAATTCTCCACTTTAAGAAGATTTTTACTTGTATAACAGCCTTTTGGATGACTAGTTGGTGCAAAATTTCAATAAAGGAAACAATTTGAATTGTTTGGAGGTAAAAAATCTAGTTATTTTGGTTGAAAATTTCATTGAGATTTTGGAATTTCGTCAGAGGAAGCGTAATTGGATAATTTAATGCTGAATGATTTAGACATTTTAAATGTATATTTTTTTTAAATATGTCAGTATTAGGGAGAGCAAATTTGTTGATCTCACTTTCGGTGAGTCAAATAACTCTCTCTTTCTATTGGAGAAAATCAGGAAGGCCTATATGGGTCCCTCTGATTTCCTCCAATAGGAGGAGAGAGTCATAGTGACCTCACAAAAAGTGAGGTCAACAAACTCGTATTGAGTATTAGGAGGATGGATAATCAACACTGACTATCTCCCTAATTGTGCACATCAATCAAGCATAATATCATCTAGAAGATAGCAAAGGTACGATCAAATTTATCATGTTATGTCAATGCTAGCAGAGGAGTTGTATCAGTTGTAGGTATAATAAGGTTTGGGTTTTGAGGGATATCAAAGCCTGAAACATCATTTCTATCCATTAGGTTTCGACAGAGCTCCAAGAATTTTGTGCTAAAAAGCACTGCCAATGAAGTGAGATTTCGTATGTAGCCACCATGCTTTGACCATTCAATGGTCTTGGCAATGGGTCAATCTTCAATTGTGATGTGAGATCATATGTTAGCCTATAAGTAGTGCTTGTGGTCTTTTCCTTATAGCATTTGTTCTATTCCTTTAGGGGTGACCATTTGGGTTATTTGGGTTGTAGACGTTAGTAGTCTCTTCCGAAAATGTGTGCATGATGTTATTAGGATTTTTATACACATCTACAAAAAAAAATTTGGAAATATAAACCGCTAAAATATACATAATAGTATAAATATGAAAATCTCATAAAGACACTTAATGAATAATGATTGTAATTTAAGATCGAAAGTGTAATGGTCTGAATTTTCGTACCATTTGAGTTGACTAATTACACCACACGTCCAACCCAAATTGCAAATAAATACGGATCATTAATAGAAAGAAGTTAAAGGGTGAGAAATATAAAGAGAGAAAGGTTAGAATAGAAGAAAACGAAGAATACATATCTCATAGCGGAGCGAATAAAATATATTATATAACATAACTCTTGAAATATAAATCTGTTTTATAGATACATACTATTATCAGAATACAACAAAACATGTCACAACGGAAATAAATAATAGTTATTTAATGTTGAAGCCTCCTACTCCAAGCTCTTCCAAGAATATCTGTAAAATCCCGACTACTTGACTGCTCGTACATATTTGGGCACTCAAGAGTTTAGGGTAAAACAAAAAAAACTCTAGGTCAGTCATGGGACTTGTGTAAGTAAACTCTAACCATTTGTTTAACTTTCAAAAATACTTTCGAAAGAAAAGATAATCGTAAGACCGATCCACACATAAATACGGATGTTTTTTACCTTACGATAACCCAAAACATTTTTGATATGAAAATCTAGTGATATTATAACAGTGTTTAAATCAAATAAATAGCAATCTAGCGGAACGCTTGCATCTCACGCTCTATATATAATATAAAATCAAAAACCGCAGGGCGCTTATTGGAGAATGGATTTCCAATTATGACAAGGTGTGGGACCACCTTCCGATAGTGTATCTCTAGAGAGGAATACACTTGGTTCAACAAGAACATCTTGCAACCTGGTCACACATGACTGGCCACTCATTTAACTTGAGTGTACCGAGCATATTATCACCAATGGTTGTGATCAGCAACCGTTACCGAAATCATACAGCAGCGAATAGAATAAGAAGTAAATGGAATTTCTCTAGATCAGGTGATAATACCTCTAATGGTAATTACCCACTTGGCCATGTTGCCTACCCTACGTCATTTCCCGGTTGATGAGGCTTGAGGTCACGATTTTCTTATGGAACAACAAATCATCATTCATTTTGAATGTCACATCGTTAGATCCGTCAAAACACTAATTGATGTCCACAAATACACTCTGGGTGTTAAGTTAAGAGGAGTTTCATTCTCCGCCACCAAAATTGGAATATTTTAAGAAATTAATGTAAGTGACCATCTAGAAATATTCTGTTAGACATTCATCTATATAGGTTGTCCTGCGACTGGACAAACAGAAGGCACCAGCCTATTAATCCGTCTTGGGAAATTTCTACCTAAGATTAACAGAATGGCCCAAACATTTTACTCCATCTTCAATCATCATCAGCATAGATTAATTTGTAATGCTTATACCCATACTAAGTGGGTTTCAGATAATAAACATGATCCCGATCTCTCCGTATTGACAACGAGGTATAAAATAAACCAAAACCTTGATAGTCGGATATTTTACTATTAAAGGAAACATCCATACAACCAACGATCCTATTTCCAAATGAAAATTCTAACGACCAACCAACATTCATATAATTCCTTATTATATTAACAATTCCAAATTCCCATTTTCCATATCCTTTCAGAGGTCGATTGTCTCTCTCGATTTTTGGAAAAAACTTTTCCAATATTATAATTTCTTTATTCAAGGAAATATCTCTTATACTAGTAAGAAAATATTTCCATATATTCACAAATTATTATTTTCTATATTTCAGAAAAATATACGTTATTAACACTGGAAAACAGTTCCAATTATCATTTCTTAACTTCTCGTTATCCCAAATCATTTCAGTTTCTACACTTAGAAAACATCTCCGATTTACTTGGAAAACGTTTCCAAAAACTTTTTATTTGGTTAAACCGATGTTATATAAAATAACGTTACTATAACACAACTCATTAACCATTCATTAACTAACCGTATTAGTCCAATCCTTGCTACCGAACCTCAACCACTCCTACGTCAATCATGAAGTTTACCAAGTTGGGGTATAACTACCTCTTAGACCTTAACTGAACAACATTCTCAACTTTGTAACAGACAAGTCTCACAATTTCAAATTCCAACAAAACATTGTTATGTACTCTCAGATTCGGTTTGAGAATTCACTTCTTTTTACGCAAATCATCGATTACAACAATAGCATTATAATCCATGTTTCTGAAATATTAAAATTTAAAATATAATTTTTATTCATTAAATCAAATAAGTAAATAACTAAATAAATAAATCTTTATTAAAACGAAAACGAAAAAGTACTTTCCTGAATTCAATATAGTCGAATTCTAATAAATAACTCTCATTCGAATAATCTATATTTGATTAATATTCCGGACTTCGGAATAAATATCTTTTTTCGGGTTAACTCAAATTTCCTTATAATTACTTCCAATTTCAAAACATTTGTTTTCAAATCGTTATTCACTTTCAAATACGAATATCATTCCTTAATAGGAATCTAGACTCGTTTAATATATCAACTTGATTTTTATTTATAATTACACATTCAAATCTCAGTTATCGAGTCACTTAATAAACCCACATCAGATTCTACTTTATTTAGAAATTCTGCTTATAAAACTACTACTGACATCTTTCCATTTATATAAAACAACTCAATTTCTTTTTTCAAACTTCTATACATTCCATACTTCTGAAATCAAATCCATTTGATTTTATACTTGTAAATAACATCTTAAATCCAAATTTCATTAACAACTTCTATTTAGAATTCCTAGAATATCTCATTTTTATTCCAAACATTTATAATCTTGTTTATAATTTCTATATAACTGTTAAGTTCAAAATCTCATTTCAAATATCGATTTCAAAACTGACTTCCCTTTTTCAATATAAATTCAAACTTGAATCTATATTTCATTTTTTCCAATGATAAATAATTCACTTAATTTATAAATTTATTTATAATCCACCTCTTGTTTTATCCACTTAAAAAAATTCTTATTTCAATTTTATTCGAAATTAAATTCCTATTTTGGAAATAAATTCCTATTTTAAAACTAAATTTGTAAATATTTTACCGTATTTAAATACCAAAATTCTAGGGGCAAGGTGGTTTTAACACAACATAATCAATCACTGATTATATATCACATCATACATCATAATCAAGGAAAAACAGTAATATAAATGTTGAGGAATCCAGTTAGATCCCTCCAAACTGTTTCTTGCATCCACAGATGCTGATTAGCATATGTAACATCAATTTCACTTCAATATAAGATATCATGGTAAACAGAATCAATATTCAACCAACGATTAAATATATATATAACTACTCAATCATTTCAACCAATTATCAACCATTCATTCAAACCACCATCACATAGCATAAAATTACCATATATAAATTTAAAACTCGTTTATATAAAAATATAAACAAGCCAGAGTTAGTGAGTTTACTCACCTCAGTTCGCAATTGACGGTTTTGTTTTTATTTTGTTTAAAATCAAACAGACATTTGATTTTATCACGAAATGTTGGTAGCTCCGTTCTCAGTGAAATTAGTTCCATAATATATTTCTCATTGGTATCATTCGAACGTGATTGGTTTTGTCCAATTCCGTTTACATATGACCAAGTTATAAACATTACAATATTAATGTTGATTTTAAATAAATTACAGTTAACTTAATTTAATAATAATAGATCATTAATTTAATTATATTACTCACGTTAATACTTAATCTTCCTCCTTTATGTCAAATCTCGTTCCTCTGTAAAACTACCCACTGTCGATCACCTCCATGTCAACATCTCCTTCCACTCTCAACAAAATGATGCAGCCCCACCATGCATCACATCGAAAACCATCACTATTTCCAATCTCTAACAATGGTTAACTTACACGACTGCCCTTAACCTCGTCTTCGTAACTTCTTCTACCTACCGATATTAAACCAGTTGAAGCCCTTTTTCCATCGTTTTTCCCTCCGTTCTTCAGGAAACCAGAGCATTGATCTATCTTTGACCTCCTACTGTCACTTCCATGATCGACGGCGAAACCTTCCGACACGGCCACGTTAATCGGCGTCTCAGCCCGCACCTTCCATGCTTCGTTAATCACATTCTCATCGTATATGTTCCCGATCAAATTACACCCCACGTAGTTATTTCTTCACCAATTCCGGTGCGTCATCCCCTTTAACTCTCCCTTTGCTCCACTATTCCTTAAACCAACTTCATTGATATGTCCTCCTTCCCATACCCTATCAATCTATACCAATATTCTTCAACTCAATCACCTCCTGGAGGTCCGACTTTAACTCTACCGTACACAAAAGCTACAGCAGGCAGCAGCCTCAACCACCCCCGAAACCCCATAAAATTGTACCCATCGATGCGCCTCCTCCCTAGAAACACTTCGACGACCTCTGTTCGACCCATCACTTTCACGTTCATTGATGCCTAAAAGCCCTAGGCGTACTATGAAAATATGTCGACCCTCAGAAACATGTGCGCACCCTGTATAACCAATATCATCTCGAAGCTCTCGTTTAGAGGAGCCCAACGAATCCAAGAACATAAGATTTCGTTGAGTATTTTTTTTATCTATGATTTTTTCTCAATATTTGTTTATAAGGTGGTTTCATTTTATTTCAATGAGGAAGACAGGCTATTGTTTTTAAATGGAAGGGATCAAATGGGTGGGATGTTTGAAGTCAGATAGTGTGGCATGTTTATTTTATTTTTATATTTCTTTTATTTATTTTCGTATATGCTAATGCAGAAAATTTACGCTGTAGCCTTTGACTCCTGTACACAGTAATAAATCCTATTCAAGCTAAGTGATAAGATTATGCCAGGTTGTATTGAATTTTTCTTTCAACAATGTCAGAAGCCATTTATTTAGGATAGACCGATTTTTCTTCTTTTGCCACAAATTCTGACTAAACGGTGCCATGTGTCTTGACGAGATTTTGTTTTTTTTGGTGAGTTGTAAATACATATTGTTTTTAAAAGGAAAAGATCGAAAGGATTGGGTGTCTTATAGTCAAAGTGTCAGGATATGTTTATTTCCAATGATTTATATGAAACGAGTATGTAAATTTGCAAAGATTTTGAAAGTGACACATCACATGTGAAAGGATTTTGGAGAAGGATATGAAAGCGACTAAAGATATATATAATAACAATAGTAGTAGTAATAATAATAATAATCGCGTTTGACGGTTTAAGTTCATACGAACTTCTATCATGACGAAATTAGAAATTATACAATAACCTAATATTCTGAACATGATAAAACTGATTTTGTCAAACTCCGAATTCATTTGTGAAATTTTCTTTTTAGATTCACAGCATGAATCGATACATATTTAAATTGCGTATGATTAGGTATTAACTCCAATTGACGTGAAACTTGAAATCTTATAATAATTAACTACTAAGGATTTCATAAAAAACTGGTTTTGGTCAAAATGGATGTCGTTTGTAAATAGGGCATTTTAAAACTCTAAATAAATTGATTAAAATATTAATAAATTCCAAACAATTCAATTTAATAATATAAATCATTGTTATTGTGTGTGTGTGTGTATATATATATATATATCTGAGTAGAACATCACATACCTTCAAAATAAACATATTTGGATTTCTAACTCGATATTTCAAATTTAAAATGACGTTCAGATTATTTAAAATCGATTTATTTATATAATAAATTGTTATAATTTATAAACGATTCCATAATGACATTATGAAATTTTGATTTGGACATAACTCACAATCTACAACACGAGATCTCGATTTTTTCACTTTCATTAGAAAAGTATAATCAAATAGATCCTACCATTTCTTGTTTCAAAGAAAGCCGACTTATATTGGATCATGTATATTCGATTGAAGTTCAAAACGTAATATTACGAACAACCGCAACGTTACGAGTTCGTTTTAAACTATATTATAAATTATACGTTCAAACTTCGTTTATATAAAAAATCCTTATAGAAAATCGTTTTATGTTTCCAGTACAACAATTAAAACAATTTAAATATTTTTAAATCGATGGCTAAAAATGCGGGTCGTTACAGAAAGTTATGATTAGATATTAAATTTTAGCGAAGGATGGGCCATAACTTGTTTTTGTCTTGGGTTAATATTTATTTCCTGTGAAAGCTTAACTTTCGATATGTTGACATTTTTTGTAAAAATATCAAATTTTGTAAGTTAATGTTGCTTGTATAATCCAAAATTTGATTATATTGAAATGTGACTAAAATTATAAAGTTTTTTAAGAAAGAAAATGCTTTGAGAATTTCCCCATGATTTGAAATTTTTTATCCGAAATTAGAGAGAAAGTTTTGAATTTTAAATCATTTTTGGAGTTTTAATCCAAAACTAATTTCAAGGGAAAATTATTCATCATAGCATTTTGAAAACCTATTTTTCAAATGATGTACCGCTTTAAAAAGTGAGATTTTTTTTTTGTAAAATTTTTGATTCTGAAAGTCATATATTAAGCATAAAGAAGTTGAATATATTAGACCTCTTGGATTTAACGATACACTATTGTCGACAATACGATAAAGCATAAGTAATAAAAAAGGAAAAACTATTTTGGTCATATAATTTCTATTTCCATAACTTATCAACTATGTATGAAAAATCCATTTTAGAGTTTGTAAATAATTGTTATTATGCATTTTGTACGTAGAAAATTTGAAGGAAATCTAGGGCTCCAAGGTAACTTGCGTCGTACTATGGAAATGGAAAACTTATAGAATCATAAGAATATTAAACTCCTCATATAAAACCCTTTTTTGGGCACAGGAGTAACAATTAGGAAGCAACTTCTAGACGCGTTAGATGTTTGGATGGTCGAAATTGGATATGAAACTGATTGCGCTATACTTATATTTCTAAGATTACAAGGATTTTTGGATTATAAGTTTTTTCATACATGTAGAATTGTCAGCATTTATATAGGTGTTTGCATCATGTTTTCAAAAAAAAATCAAAGAAATCCATTCATATAAGAAAATCTGATTTAGGATCATTCTACATGCATATTTTCTATGTTATGATACGCTATGCACTCATGCTTATTTAGTTGCAGTGACCACGCACACTAATTGGTTGTGCTGTTTAAGATAATTACAAGCTAAAAACATGACTTAGGTGTTGGTACAATGTGGGGACGAAATTCTTTTTTAGGAGAAAACTGTAACACCCGTAATTTTAGCATTAGTTATTTATTTTGATTCTAAAATGAATTTTGTGTAAATGATGGAATTTGATCATGAGATTTCCTCCGGTACGCTTAAGTTGAAATTATGAGAAACTTTCATGCTTAGAGTTTTGCGATCAAAGTTCAAACGAAGGAGTTACGAACAAAAAAATTGGCACGTAAATAATTAAAAAAGGAAAATTAACATATATATATATGTATATATGTAATGCCCACTAGTTCACCGGGGTTGTCAATCAAGGTCGGTGAACCCTTAGGTAGAGGGAGGTCGATTACTTCTTGAATTGCGGCTAGATTTGCATAACCTAACTGCTTGGATTTGATGCAATTTGATCATATGGTTGTGGTTGATTCAACAACCTATAAATTTAGTTATAACTCTATGTTCTCTTCTTTTATTTTTCTGAATAGAGAAACGAAACTCTACTCTTTCCTCATCTCCACTTTCTTTATAAATTATAAAAAAAGACACTTTTATGTATAAACATAAATGATGGAGAATAGTAAGAATTAAATAATAAGAAAAGAAGTTAATAAACATTACATGGTATTGAGTTAAATTATTTATGGACCAGTATTAATTTTCTCTTGCAGCCTAAAACCTCTTCTCGAAACAAAATTATAATGTATGTAGATATCCATTTTTATACGTATTTCTTGCACCTAAATGATTTGAATCGAACATCTTACTTCAGATCTTGAGATTTGGAGTGCGCTTTTGTGGTAAGTAAGAGATTAATAAATTGCTTATAATATCTAATTACTTCGATGCATATAATTAATTTTTATGCTCAAACCAATTATTCATATGAATTGTACGCTTTAATTTGCATAGAAAACTATTGCCTACATATTATTGCATTATATCAAATTTATAACAGTCTTTACACCTCGATATGGTAATCATTTTGAAGGAGTATAAAATTTGAATAAGGGCAATCATACAATAAGGGCCTCCTTTAGTTTAAAAAATAGTATCTAGGACACAGGTTCGAATCAATTATTTTCCAGGACAAATTTCAAAACCTGCGTCCATTTATACCGTCTTTTTCTTCTCTTTCTCCTCCACAAAATAGTTTGTGTTGCTTTCTTCTCTTTGTGATGATCGTCTCCTATTTCTCAAAACAGCCAATTATCAAAAACAAGACCTAAGCCGATTCGTGAATCCCTAAAACCTAAGCCAATTCATAAGTACCTAAAACCCTAAATCCCTAAGTCGATTTTCTCAAACAAATCGATCTTCTCAAACAAATCGATATTCTCAAACAAGCTAAAACCCTAAAGTCGCTAAGACTCGATAGGTATAAATCTACGTTTTCATCTTTTTGCATTCATAAGTAACTGAAGTTTCTAAGCATTAGCATTCGCTACTTTTCGACTATTATTATGTGTTTTTGTGTGATTATAACCCCTTTTTTGTTGTTTGATTAATATTCACGGATTTTTACTGTTTTATTACCCAAAAGATAAATACATTTATCTTTTAAGGTATTCTGTGTATTTTATATGTTTTACTAAATTATACCTAAGCGTTTAGTGTATGCATGTCTTACTTTAACTCATAATTTAAAATTTAGATTATGCATGAATGTAATGGTCCATAGCAGCCAGTGGGAGAACTACATTAGTTCAACCATAGTGTTATTTCAAACTGTAAATACTATATGTCCTAAGTATATTGGTAAATATTAATTTTCACACCTGAATCATATGCATTTGTGTTTTAAAATTAATTTTGCACGTGTATGCAAACTTTATGTTAACCAGCAAGAGGATGTAGTTATTTATTGCTCGAAGGCTTTGCAAGTTTATACAGAAAAGGTATATATTCTCTCTCTAGTTTACTTAAAATAACTCGTTAAATCCTTAAAAAACAGTTGAGCATGAAAAAGAAGATAAGTATGTTTTAATGTTATTTATCATAATAAGGTATAATGATAAATTAATTTATCACTATAATTATTTTATATTGATGATAAAAAAGAAAACGATAAATAAAATTATCTTTTTAAATGATTATTGTCTTTACACAATCGTATATACAAGTTATTTTCAGAAGTATTGTTAAACTATTAAGGAAGAAATATTTAATAACAACTACCTTTATTAATATTTTTGAAGCCAGAAATGTAGTTGGTTTAAAAAGATAAACAAGTTTATATTTTTATAAAACTACGTGATGCGCATGTGTAACGTCCCGTATTTTCTGGCCATTTTATTGAGATATTTTATTTATTTAAAATATTGATTTGAGTTTAAATAATGTGATTTGACCATTTTAATTTGAATAAATTATAATAATAATTAAATAATATTTTAATTTGAAAATATTTGGAAAATGCTGAATATGCTGTATAACGTGAACGGGCAATTTAAAATGGTTTAATATCGTTCGTATTGAAATTATCATGGCGATTTCGTTTAGGAAACGATGTTAGAACGTTTAATTTATAATTTAATTATAAAACGAGCTGCAGCGGCGCGACAGTTCGTAATTAGGTGTTTTGAACTTCGAACGGCTGTACAGGGCCCAAAATAAGTCGGATTTTCTCGAAACAAGAAACGTATGAATCTGTTTGATAATATTTTTCTAACAGAAGAGAAAAATCGAGTTTTCGTGTTGTAGATTTTATTTTATGTCCAAATAAAATTTTGAAATAGTCGCTGTGGAATTTCCTTTATAAATTATAACGTTATTTATATAAAATAAAAGGTTTTTAAATATTTATAATATCGATTTAGCCTCAAACTCAACCCGAGCTATTTTATTTGAGTAGTATATGAAGTTCTGGTCGTGTATGGCCAATTTCAATATTTTAATATTATTATATTGAGGTATTTTAAAATTGGTTTATTCTATTTGAATTGGGCAGTTATAAAAGGGCCTTTATTCAAATGACCTCAGTTTTCGACGAAACAAATTTTATTGGGACCGCAACAGTAAATTATTGCTAGATTTCAAGTTGCGCGTCAATCAGTGTTATTCTGTGAGCGCGGCAAAATAAAATGCAAATAAAAACGACCATTTGAACGTGAACGAGCGCCATTTGAGCAAACGGACTCAGAATTCGACGAAATAAGTTTCATTAGGACCGTATCATCAAATTATACTACGTCGTCCATTCGCATCTCGAACGGGGTTTGTATGTGAGCGCAGGAGCCAATAAACAACGTTTAAAATAGCGATAGACACGAATAAAAATCGTTGGTCACATCGTTAGTCAACTCAATAATAAAATAAAGTTTTCCCCCACTTATATAAGCCCCAAACCAGAATTCTTCGATCAACACTTCATTTCCATCCATACTTTTTCAGAATTTGCAAATAAGTCCTCGTTTACAAATTAACTTATATCTCCAAATCTATCATGAATTCGAAGGGGGTTCCAAAGGTAAAGGTGTAGATCGGGTCGATACCTAGCTACTGTAAAAATTCGGGGCGGAACGGGTGACTGAGGTGGCGGGAAATTGCGATGAATGGCAGAAAAGGATTTTCGTTTTTCATAGATTTCAAGCAATTTGGGCAGTCGTTTGAGGATGGATTCAAAGGTGAAGTCGTAGAGGGGAGGAAGGGGGTCATTTTTGTCTTTGGGTCGATGACCTGAAGTTGGCCGTGGAGGCGGGAAAAGGGAGTTGAACGGAGGGGTACTATTTGGGTGTTTTTTTCGAAAGCTGAGATCGGGGTTGCTCAAAATTCTGGCGCTGGAAGCTGAACTGGGTAGGGGACCTGAAGGGCGATGAAGCGGTGGAGGGTGGCGGTGACATTGGCGGTGGTCCGGTCGTTGATGGGTGTCTGTGGCGGTCGAATTTATGGGTTGAATGGAAATTGGGGTAAATGAAAATCACGGCGGACGAGGCGATGAGGGAGGCTGGATTTTGGGGCGGAGGCGCTGGACGTGGAGGAGAAGCCGGCGACGAGGTCAGGTGGGTCCCCGGTCATCTGTAGCATGGCCTGCGAGATGAAGTTTGGGGGCAAGTTGGGTTGAGCGGAAGTCTGTATCGAAGAAGAAAGACATCGGGTTTTCTTTGAAGAGGAGAAAGAAACCGCGTTTTGTTAATTCCCAGGATGATGTGGCACCATTTAGTTAAGGTAATTAAATATTTAATTAATTTATAATTAGTTGATTAATAATTGTATATATATATATGAATCTTTAAATTAGCGTAACTTTTTCATACGTTAACGGATATCAACGAAACAGGATCCATTGGGATCGCAGGGACGAGACCTAGACAATGGCACTAACTAGGGATTGATCAGATGCAGTTGAAATTTCAGCAAATTTTATGTAACACCCCATGTCCATTAATGTCACTCACAAAGGGAATGCATTAACTTCTATGGAGCGTTTTAAGTGAGTATAGAACAGAAACTTAACAACAAGACAGATATAAACAGTACTTGAAAAATTAAAAACTTTATTTCATTGCAGCGGAAAATACATATGTTTGATTACATCATCAAAACCAGAGCCAAGTACATAATATCCATCTTGACTAAATCAAAGTACATAAATTGAAAGACATAATCCCCAATACAAAAGAGCCATAAATAAAAGAGAGGCCGAACTTTACTTCAGCGATCCAAGCAATCTTCTAAAAGCAAGAAGCACAGTTGTCCAAAATCAAGCTCCACTGGTGCTAGTTCCAACCTGAGCACCTGGGGGGAAAGGAAGAAAAGAGGAGGAAACAAAGGGGGGTCAGACATAAAGTCTGGCGAGTGCGATAACTTTAACAATATAATTACCAAAGTAACTAGGCTAAGGCATAAGTTGGAAAATCAGGAAATGACCATGAACCATTGAGTATGGCAGAGTAAACAAGGAAACAGGATGAACAACGATATCGTTAAAGCGCACATAACCCACTATAAGATAATTACTAAACTACACCAACACTATGAGATAATTTCTATACTGCACCACCACTAGTATACCGCACCACCACTAGTCACCCTAAGGTTGATCCCGCCTACTGAACATAAGTGATAATAATAATGGTAGTTTCGTGTACCCCTAGCTGCTATCATAGGTGCCGCCTGCTCGTATCTCCACTAGTGGTACCCACTACCTTCCCCATTCGATTGGCTCCCTAACTCGTAGATACCCGTGTTGGTCCCACAGTGGGGTGTATCACTCCGCAAAGTGGCAACCCAATACTACCAGAGATGCACGGCTTATACCTACACGATGCAACAACGTCTTACCTACCAGCCCGGGCCTACACACGCACATGAACCCGTTGGACTTGCGTTGCCAACGCTCACCCGTTTTGGCCTCTTACAGTCAAGCCCAGTACGCGTGTCCCTTCCTCGACTTGGGTCGAGCCCACAGAGATACTCATGGGTTACTAGTTTGAAACGGGCCCCCATTACTTGACACAAGCTATCCACCTAAGCTTGGTCCCCTTTAGTACATCCCACTTAACCCTTTCCTTATTCATGTTCAATTACATGTTTCAATTTTTGGTTAAGTGTTTCTAATCGTATTTCAAATGCCACCCAAGGCACCCACTAGATTCCACATGCCACCCAAGGCACCCACTTAACCCCCTCATGTCCCACTACATGTTTATCTAGTTAAGTGTTTCTTAACTCATTAAGACTGTAACCTCATAAAGACCTCTCACATTAGACTGGCATTTGTGGCAGCTGTATTTGTCGGGTAGGTCCGGGCAGTCTTACGCCACAAAAGAGCCTAACCTCGTGTCTTTACAATTGTTGCGTATTTAATATATTCCTAAGACATCCCAAATTAGACTGGCATTTGTGGCAGCTGGATTTACCGGGCGGGTCCGGGCAGTCTTACACCACAAAAGAGCCTAACCTCGTGTCTTATACGATTAATTACTCCTAATTAATCATTCCCTAATTTGAATTACTTTCCCTATTCAAATTATCAATCAATTCCAAATTTAACTATGGCCATAATTGACTTAATTATGTCCATCTATTTATGGTATGTAAAATCATACCAATTTTCATCACAAATTTATTTTATGCCTTTTAAGGCATTTATGTCAATTAAATCTTTTAACATTATCCCCTTTACCCCCACAATGTACGTTCGTTCGTTTAACGTAAAATATACGTCAGACTTGAATAGTCTAACACATGGAATAAAGAGAAAACATCACAACATACATATAATTAAAACTAGATCTAAACATAGGGGTGATCTTGCATGTGTGAAGGATGTTCTACATCTAAAACTTGCATAGGCCAAAGTTACAACTTGCATAAAACTACATATGTCATAGATCCAAATCTAAAGGTGTGAACTTGTTTAAATAATGGTCACAAACTTGCATAAATCATGTATGTCATAGATCTACATCTAAAGGTATAAACTTGCATAGGCAGTAACCACAAACTTGCATAACATGATTCATTTTCAAACACATGTATTCATATAAACTTTCATATGTGATTTATGCAACATAACAATGGTATAAACTTACATCTAAACATGTAAACTAGCATGTAGAATTTGGCATATAACTCACACATGTCATAGCCTAACTTTAGATCTAAAATAGATGCCATGAAGCATATAAGGTTATATATAATTTTCCCCAACTTGCATATGATTCATGTCTTAATAAAAATCTAAACTTGCATACATACTTATGATTTATCATATGAATCAACATACCCAAACTAGCATATGAACAACATGGTGATTCGATTATACATAAGCCAATCATAAATTACAGCATAGATGATCACAACTTTGCAAGATAGCATCATAGAATTTACAACATAAACATCACAATTTTACTACATGAATAATAACACGCGGTCAATAATTCACATCATATCCAAATAGTCCACATCATAACTCAATCCAATTAATTTGATAATTATTTTATTAAAATTATCGAACTCACAATTCAGAGAAAGTCTTGAATTCTGAATTCTGGGTTCTAAAGTTGTAATAGCTTTCCCTTGAAGAATATTCGTTGTTAAAGTTGAAAAGGATTGATTTAGACTAGATTTCTTCCTCTCTAATTGGTGGCGGCTATGCTGAGTTGCTAGGTGACGGCATGGAGGCCATGAATCTAATTTTGTTTTGATTTTAGGGTTTGAGTCTAGAGGTGTTTTTATAGAGTTTAGGATTAATTTAGGTCATCCGATCAACCTATAAGCAACCTGAACCATCCAAACAAGATAGGGTGACACCTCAGCCCTAATGACTCAGCACAGTGTATTAAATGTTCATTTTTTCTATAATTTACATATTTCTTATTTATGACAAATTCCATATGTAAATTATTCCCATTTTAATTATGCCATAACTATATTTTTAATTATGTTCACAATTAATGGTATACTAAATGTACCATTTCATGAACCAATCTATGCCATGTAATTTTCATGTTTATCCTTCATATTTATATGTAAATTATAAATCTATTATTGTTAATTACATATTCTCCCTTTTACCGTATACATTAATTACCCATATACAAATATCCATTTATACATGCATAAATCTTTCTTACCTTTAATTTGTCATAAAAGCCAATCAAAGAAGGCCACATAAAAAACAATTATTGACAACCAAAAAATGCGCCACATACGCCACATGATGCGTACATGTCATATATATATATATATATATATATATATATATATATATATATATATATATGTGTGTGTGTGTGTGTGTGTGTGTGTGTGTGTGTGTGTGTGTATCCTATATATATATTTTTTCTTTTTATCTATCTTCCCAATTACCCATTTTCACACTAAACCACTTTTTGAACTGTGTTCACACTAAGCCATTTTAAGCCATTCCCCTAAAACAAAAATATGGCGCTGGCGGGGATCGAACTCTGTACCCCTTGTATGCAAGTCACGTGTTCCAACCAAATGAGCTACTAAGTCTTTTGCTTACAAACCTTAGAACAATGCTAAACATTTATTCTTTTCTCATTCTTTAATTTAATTGATTCTATTATTCAAAAATTCAGGGTGTTACATTCTCCCCTAATTAAAGGATTTCGTCCTCGAAATATCCAAGTCAAGAAGAACGTATCCTGCCATCCAAACAACCATCTACTCAACCATCAAACACAGACATCCATTGTCCTTAAAATTTTCTAATGCTGTATGAACATATGCAAGAAGTGTGTGTGTATGTTCCTTATCTAATGCAAAATCAGGCGGTCTACTGATTCAGTTGACCTCCTTAATGCAAACCATGATAGTGCCATGCATCCATTATGTATGCGAAAGAATCCTATCGATACATATTATCTCTACATGCGTGCACAACCATTCACCAAAATGCAACATCCATATGATAGTACAACCATTATACATCCATTACTTAAATATGTACACACATTTATATGCAATATGAAGTGACTGAGCCGATCTAGTGCCTAAAGTGTGTGTATATGCATCCACGAACAACCACTAGCAAACACTTGCATCCACATGCATCCATCATACATAACATGTTTCAACCATTGTTTCTACCTAAAGGTCGAAGACTCGATCGATATGATACAACTGAGTGACAGAGGCAAGTACAATTAAAACAAAAGCTTTGTTCCTGTCATACATCGGTTTAAGAGAATAACCCCCTAAGTATCAACCCCGAAGACCGAAATCAACATCAGATTGATACTCAGAGATTCGCTTCCATTAAACAAATGCCCAACTGGAAATCTACTTCCCGCTTCGAGTAAAAACCCTTAACCTTATCAGAAATATTCAGATACATACAGACTACTGGTACAGATTAGATTATCAAATGATTCTTATGAAACCAAGCATGAAAAAAAAACCAGAATGTACGCGTCATAGTCAACTTAACGCCCAACACATATACCCTCAAACCCCAACTTATCACAAACAGATGGGTCGTAACCCTCATGGGTTTGAGTCTACAGCGGGATCAGAAACAAGACAAGTATTAAAGTGTAGAGTATCAATTACAGAATCAAAATGCCAGAATCAGAAAGAGTTTCAACTCAACAATCAGATAAGGAAATTAAACCATCTACAGAAATTTTTCTTATTTCTATCCTATCCACCAGCCTCGAGGGTATTCTCCTATCCTCCAGAAGTAGGTCCTGGCCTCTGCCCTTTCCTTGGGCTGTCCTTAATCAGATGTCCCGCTTCACCACAGTTGAAGCAAGTGCCCTTCCTCTTCCTGCAATCCTTGCTCAGATGGGTCGAGCTTCCACAAGTAAAGCACTTCTTCTCCTTCTTATCTTCAGACCTATCATCCTTCTTTTGTGTTTCCTTTTTGGGCTCCGTTTTCTTATTATGTGGTCCTTCGAGCTTTTCTTCTTTTTTCTCACTTTTGGATTCCTCTTCATGCATTAACGCCATGTCAACCAATTTCTCGAAGGTATCCCCCATAGGAATGTGGGTCATAGCTAACCCATGAAGCGGCTCGTTCAAACCCTTAACAAATCTCAGGGCCTTCTTTTCTAGTGTATTCACCAAGTCCAAGCCAAATCTTGCCAACTGTTTGAATTTGTTGACGTACTCTTTCACCGATAGATTCCCTTGCTTCAATGCTAGAAACCTTTCCATGTATAGATTCTCTTTAGCCCGTGAGAGAAACTTCGCCTCAAACCTCTGCCTAAAATCTGGCCATGTATCGACTGGGCGTCCTCCATTAGTGACCTCCCACCAAAATGAGGCCCCATCCTTCATTAGCCAGGTAGCTAACTGGACCTTTCTTCCATCATCCACTTCAAAGATTCCAAATAATTCTTCCACCTCCTGTAGCCAGTTTCAAGCTTCAACAAATGTTTACGTTCCGTGAAAAGGTTTTCCACCCATTGCCCGAAAGTCCTTACATATCTTAGCAAAAGTATCGACACGAGGAGGAGGAGGAGGAGGAGCATTTGTTGGACCTGCGGTGGCAGCCCTAGCCTCGAGATATTGACGAAACCAACCAGGTACATGAACACCCTCAGGTATCTCAGATGCTTCAGACATGCTGAAACGAAAAAGGAAAGATTCAATACAAAAGAACCGAAGGAAAGATATATGGCCCTTGGGGTTATGCTTTCTAAAATAAGCTTTTCTCTTGAAAATACTTTCCTTAAAACATACTTTTGAAGGTACTTCTTTATAAAATTGTTTTTGAAAAACAACTTTTCAAAATTCATATCTTTTCTGGTAACCTTCAGCTCTGATACCACGTGTAACACCCCATGTCCATTAATGTCACTCACAAAGGGAATGCATTAACTTCTATGGAGCATTTTAAGTGAGTATAGAACAGAAACTTAACAATAAGACAGATATAAATAGTACTTGAAAAATTAAAAACTTTATTTCATTGCAGCGGAAAATACATATGTTTGATTACATCATCAAAACCAGAGCCAAGTACATAATATCCATCTTGACTAAATCAAAGTACATAAATTGAAAGATATAATCCCCAATACAAAATAGCCATAAATAAAAGAGAGGTTGAACTTTACTTCAGCGATCCAAGCAATCTTCTATAAGCAAAAAGCACAGTTGTCCAAAATCAAGCTCCACTGGTGCTAGTTCCAACATGAGCACCTGGGGGGAAAGGAAGAAAAGAGGAGGACACAAAGGGGGGTCAGACATAAAGTCTGGCGAGTGCGATAACTTTAACAATATAATTACCAAAGTAACTAGGCTAAGGCATAAGTTGGAAAATCAGGAAATGACCATGAACCATTGAGTATGGCAGAGTAAACAAGGAAACAGGATGAACAACGATATCGTTAAAGCGCACCTAACCCACTGTAAGATAATTACTAAACTACACCAACACTATGAGATAATTGCTATACTGCACCACCACTAGTATACTGCACCACCACTAGTCACCCTAAGGTTGATCCCGCCTACTGAACATAAGTGATAATAATAATAATGGTAGTTTCGTGTACCCCTAGCTGCTATCATAGGTGCCGCCTGCTCCTATCTCCACTAGTGGTACCCACTACCCTCTCCATTCTAATTACAATATTCATAATATGGTAGCTGTACTCCTAGCTGCTGTCATAGGTGTCGCCTGCTCCTATCTCCACTAGTCGTACCCACTACCTTCCCCATTCGATCGGCTCCCTAACTCGTAGATACCCGTGATGGTCCCACAGTGGGTCGTATCACTCCCCAAAGTGGCAACCCAATACTACCAGAGATGCACGGCTTATACCTACACGATGCAACAACGTCTTACCTACCAGCCCGGGCCCACACACGCACATGAATCCGTTGGACTTGCGTTGCCACCGCTCACCCGTTTTGGCCTCTTACAGTCAAGCCCAGTACGCGTGTCCCGTCCTCGACTTGGGTCGAGCCCACAGAGATACTCATGGGTTACTAGTTGAAACGGGCCCCCATTACTTGACACAAGCTATCCACCTAAGCTTGGTCCCCTCTAATACATCCCACTTAACCCATTCCTTATTCATGTTCACTTACATGTTTCAAATTTTGGTTAAGTGTTTCTAATCGTATTCCAAATGCCACCCAAGGCACCCACTAGATTCCACATGCCACCCAAGGCACCCACTTAACCCCTTCATGTCCCACTACATGTTTATCTGGTTAAGTGTTTCTTAACTCATTAAGACCGTAACCTTATAAAGACCTCTCACATTAGACTGGCATTTGTGGCAGCTGGATTTGTCGGGCGGGTCCGGGCAGTCTTACGCCACAAAAGAGCCTAACCTCGTGTCTTTACAATTGTTACGTATTTAATTTATTCCTAAGACCTCCCACATTAGACGGGCATTTGTGGTAGCTTGATTTGCCGGGCGGGTCCGGGCAGTCTTACACCACAAAAGAGCCTAACCTCATGTCTTAGACGATCAATTACTCCTAATTAATCATTCCCCAATTTGAATTACTTTCCCTATTCAAATTATCAATCAATTCCAACTTTAACTATGGCCATAATTGACTCAACTATGTCCATCTATTTATGGTATGTAAAATCATACCAATTTTCATCACAAATTTATTTTATGCCTTTTAAGGCATTTATGCCAATTAAATATTTTAATATTATCCCCTTTACCCCACGTTGTACGTTCGTTCGTTTAACATAAAATATATGTTAGACTCGAATAGTCTAACTCATGGAATAAAGAGAAAACATCACAACATACATATAATTAAAACTAGATCTAAACATAGGGGTGATCTTGCATGTGTGAAGGATGTTCTACATCTAAAACTTGCATAGGCCAAAGTTACAACTTGCATAAAACTACATATGTCATAGACCCAAATCTAAAGGTGTGAACTTGTTTAGATAATGGTCACAAACTTGCATAAATCATGTATGTCATAGATCTACATCTAAAGGTGTAAACTTGCATAGGCAGTAACCACAAACTTGCATAACATGATTCATTTTCAAACACATGTATTCATATAAACTTGCATATGTGATTTATGCAACATAACAATGGTATAAACTTACATCTAAACATGTAAACTAGCATGTAGAATTTGGCATATAACTCACACATGCCATAGCCTAACTTTAGATCTAAAATAGATGCCATGAAGCATATAAGGTTATATATAATTTTCCCCAACTTGCATATGATTCATGTCTTAATAAAAATCTAAACTTGCATACATACTTATGATTTATCATATGAATCAACATACCCAAACTAGCATATGAACAACATGGTGATTCGATTATACATAAGCCAATCATAAATTACAACATAGATGATCACAACTTTGCAAGATAGCATCATAGAATTTACAACATAAACATCACAATTTTACTACATGAATAATAACATGCGGTCAATAATTCACATCATATCCAAATAGTCCACATCATAACTCAATCCAATTAATTTGCTAATTATTTTATTAAAATTATCGAACTCGCAATTCAGAGAAGGTCTTGAATTCTGAATTCTGAGTTCTGAAGTTGTAATAGCTTTCCCTTGAAGAAGATTCGTTGTTAAAGTTGAAAAGGATTGATTTAGACTAGCTTTCCTCCTCTCTAATTTGTAGCGGCTATGCTGAGTTGCTAGGTGACGGCATGGAGGCCATGAATCTAATTTTGTTTTGATTTTAGGGTTTGAGTCTAGAGGTGTTTTTATAGAGTTTAGGATTAATTTAGGCCATCCGATCAACCTAGAAGCAACCTGAACCATCCAAACAAGATAGGGTGACACCTCAGCCCTAATGACTCAGCACAGTGTATTAAATGTTCATTTTTTCTATAATTTACATATTTCTTATTTATGACAAATTCCATATGTAAATTATTCCCATTTTAATTATGCCATAACTATATTTTTTATTATGCTCACAATTAATGGTATACTAAATATACCATTTCATGAACCAATCTATGCCATGTAATTTTCATGTTTATCCTTCATATTTATATGTAAATTATAAATCTATTATTGTTAATTACATATTCTCCCTTTTACCGTATACATTAATTACCCATATACAAATATCCATTTATACATGCATAAATCTTTCTTACCTTTAATTTGTCATAAAAGCCAATCAAAGAAGGCCACATGAAAAAAACAATCATTGACAACCAAAAAATGCGCCACGTACGCCACATGATGCGTACACGTCATATATATATATATATGTGTGTGTGTGTGTATTATATATATATTTTTTCTTTTTATCTATCTTCCCAATTACCCATTTTCACACTAAACCACTTTTTGAACTGTTTTCACACTAAGCCATTTTAAGCCATTCCCTAAAACAAAAATATGGCGCTGGCGGGGATCGAACTCTGTACCCCTTGTATGCAATTCACGTGTTCCAACCAAATGAGCTACTAAGTCTTTTGCTTACAAACCTTAGAACAATGCTAAACATTTATTCTTTTCTCAATCTTTAATTTAATTGATTCGATTATTCAAAAATTCAGGTTGTTACATTTTAAATGCCCGTTTCAAATTAAATGGAACAAACGCGTCAACCGTCGACTGAATAATCTGGTGAGTTAATTCTCACACCTTCTGGAATCCTGTGATGTGGTAAATTCATATTAAAAATATAATTTACCGTTAAAAATATAAATTGGTTGATATTGGATGTTTATTGTTTGGTTGGTTGTTGTTATTTATATTCCATCGTTTAAAATGTTAGATTATTGAAATTTATTTCATAGATTATTATGAAATGTTATAACGACCTGTGGTGCAGGGAAGAACAGGTTGGAGGGATCCGACCGGATTCCTCAAATATTATATATGTTGTTTGTTTGTTTTATATTGTTCATATTTGAACTGATTGAACCCATATGGTAGAAAAAACTGTTTGAGCGTGATGGTTGAATAGATACTCACCTGTGTTGTGTTTAAAATCAATCGACAGGTATGATTGGGTAGTTGGCAGTGAATGGCCAAAAATGTTGTTTTTAGACGTCGTTCTACCGTCAGGTGAATTGACGCAGTTTTAAAGTTATAAATTATTTTATAACTGAATTGAAGATTTTCAATTATTCTATATAAATAATTAAATTAGAAATTTATAAATATATATATATTTTAAATCAAGTTTATAAGAAAAATTATAGAAATGGTTTATGCAAGTTAAAAGCAGAAAAACCCATGGATTTACCTATGGGTTGGTGATTAACACAGAAATGTGTTTATTTTATGCTCTTATATTTTATCTTTTGTAAATAAATAAATGATACTTTGGGTACTTTTGTGTGTTTTTACAGGATGTCAAGAAATGCCTCCTTCGTTTCAAATTAAAGGCCAACTACAGATAAAAAGCTACTTCCCCGTATTAAAGCCATCTCAATTACAAAAGACGTTGTAGCTCACTGGTAATTGCATGGAAGTATGTACTGAGAGACCTGAGTTCGATCCCCGTCAAGCTCACTTTTTGCCAAAGAACAGAACGCGTTCACACTGCCTCCTCTTCCTTGAAGAATACATGGATTGGTGTCATATTATAAATATATACATATATTCATATGTATGTATGTATGTATGTATGTATGCATGCATGATATACACTAATAAAAGGAATAAACAAATTCTTATCATGGAAATCAATTCAGAACATTCATTTTCAAATTCCAATTAGAAGAATTTCTGATAAAAATATTGCCAAGAAAAGATCAATTTTGAAGATTTTATCCCTTGTTGCCTTTGGAGTCTAATGAGTATCCTTGTTTGAAAGAATTAATCACATACAATCTGCTCATCAAATCAATCAATTTGCCACATGGAAGATAGGGAAGATGTAACACCCCGCAAATTCTATAACTGTGTAATTAACAAATTAAAGTATAATTAATCTGAAATCAAAGAACTAAGGGAAACGGGATACGCCATTGCGTTCGTCTCGGAAAAATACGCGAAATAGAGTCCGAGTTTTCGAAAAACGGAGTCCGTATGAAAAAGATATGGCCTTCGGAAGTTTTTAAATTAAATTTAGAATTCAAACAGAATTAAACAATTAAATATTCTGAAGTGGGGCCCAATGGGGCGGATAAGCACCCGCCTAGGCCACCCAGGTCGACTGGGCTGTCGACCTGGGCTACCCATGTCGACAGGGCTGTCGACAGCCCTGTCGACAGGGGTGTCGACCTGGTCGAGCCCAGTCAACCTGGCTGGCCAGGTCTGTGTTTGGCCGATTCTCTGTGGTCTGCTTGTCATTAGGGCTAGGTGGCAAGTTTTAATTGGTCTCTCTCTCGAATGAATGGCTACGATCTAACCTAGCAACATCAAGGGTCCTAATCAGTTCCTAACCTCTATATAAACAACCCTAGACTAAACCCTAATCTATTCATTCAAAATTAAGAACATAGTCGCCATGTTGCTGAGGAACGACTAAGAGTAGCCGCCAACTAGAGAGAGAATTAGGAAGAAAGTTCTTAAGCCTAAAGCAATTCAAGCAACCTAAGCAAATCAATTCAACAAAGGAATTTGCGTCTTCAATCCCTAAATTAGAGAATTCATCGCACCATTGTAAGTAGAGTACTACTTTGGTATGAATAAACAATTGTGTTGGTTTGTATGCTTGAATTGTGGCAATAAAGTTATTCATATTTGTGCGTTCTTATCAATTTGAAATATTATATACGTTTGATATTCTTGAATTATGTTATTCATGTTATAAAGAACTACATGCGGTAGTTCTATGCAAGTATACGTTTGGAATATCTCGCAAATTATGTAATCCATGTTGAAGCTACATGTATGTAGTTGATTTAAATTTATGCAAGTTTGGGGTTTTGCTTCTATGCCACCATGATGTATATTTTTGTGCATAAATCATTTTGTAAGTAATTGGAATAAGTTTGGTTATTATAATCCATAGGAAATTATGTTGAGAATTTGGCATCATGTATTAAGCCATGCTTTTGTACTAGAAAACCTATTTGCAAACTTATGAATATGGCTAGGCTATGAATGATATTTGGCATAATTGAAATCCATAATTAAGTCTATCTTGTTTATAAGAATTATATGATGACATATGTGGTACATGGCTAGGTTAGGTTCATGCTAGAAGTATTTATGCCATGCTTATGTTTGACATTATGCTATGTTCATGCTAGAAGTATTTATGCCATGCTTATGTTTGACATTATGCTATGTTCATGCTAGAAGTACTTATGCCATGCTTATGTTTGACATTATGCCATACTTATGCTAGAAATATTTATGCCATGCTTGACATTATGCCTAAATAAGAATATAGGTTCATGTTGTAGTTAAACCTATGCAAGTTCACATGCTTTGATTCATGTCACCTATGTTACCACTATGCAAGTACACCAGTTTCTATTTTGTGTTTCCAACGTCGTATTGCAAGTTCATGCGCTCGCATTCCCCTCTTTGTGTATGTAATCACGCTTTAAGCCTCCCCTTTTCGCATGGCTAAATTGGGCTTTAAAAGGCTAAGCCCAATATATATAAACGGACGTGTAAAACGGGGGAAAATAACGTTGGGTTAAAATTAATTAAGGAATGAAAATATAAAATAGAAGGGCCCAAATTCAAGTATGGGTTGGGCCCGTGATTGGTGTAACCTTTACACCATTAACTTAATAATGGGCCGCAAATATTTACATATAAGAAATAAAGAAGAATGACAAAATATGTAAATGTAGAACATACGATGTGTTTAACCCGAGGTTGGATTGAGTTGTGATGTAAACCTGCCCGGAACCGCCCGGCTGTCCAGTAGTCACAACAATACCTATCCAATGTGGGAGGTTAAACATGGAGCCCAATAAGGACCCGAGGTTAGACTGAGTTGTGGCGTAAGACTGCCCGGAACCAACCGGCAACAGGCAGCCACAACAATACCTGTCTAATGTGAGAGGTCAGGGCCTTAATAAGACAATTAAGGCTGAGTCAGGATTGATAGGATTAAGTGAACTAAAGACTTAATCAAAATGGAACATGCTAAACAAAACGGACTGGTGGGGGTTAGGTTAGGAAACACTTAACCAACTTAGCATGTTGGCTAGAGATAGAAAACCTAGTAACGGGGGACCCTTTTCAGCAGTAACCCTAGAAGGTGTATCAGGATACCCTGAAACTAGGCAGGGTGGGGCACGATTACTGGGCTGATTGTAAGAGGTCAAAGCGACGGCGGTGGTGTAGCAGTGTAGGTTCTAACGAAGTGCGGGCGTGCACACACTCCGGTGCAGAAAAATAAGGCACTGGACACCAGTAGCATACCTGTGCACTCTAAGGTTGTGTCGGGTTGCCACTATGGGACTTGATACACCCCATGGTGGGACCAGCATAGGTAACTACAAACATCGGGGGCCGTAAGACACAAGTAACTATGTGAGTAGGAGCCGATCATCATTGAATGGATCACATCACCCTGATTATGGGGTGCAAATTGGAAACTAGTTTATATGGGTTCAGAGATTAACAGGGGGTACGATAGTATATTCGACCCTAGACAACTTAACCAAGTTTATAGTGCATGCCCACTTCTTGTTTATACTTATCATACCCAGTTCTTTATTCATAGACAAAATAGTACTAGACTTACTCAGGCTTTATGTCTGACTCTACTTTTCTTTCGTCTTCTTTCTTCCGTTTCCCCCCCCCCCCCCAAGTCCTCAGGGAGGGAACACAGCAGCTTGATCAGCCTTGACATCCAGCTTGAAGTAGATAAATGTATTGCTTGGACTTTCCTGTTTTGAACTATGGCTTTGGAATATCCACTATGGGGCTTTTGCAGTTTATCTATGTTTTATTTATGCTTCTTTAAATAATGTACTCAAGACAGATTATGAAAGTGTTATGTTATGTTTTTTGGAAAGGATGTTGTTGTAACACGTATTTGACTTTATGAAATAAAGTTTGTTGTTCTTCCGCTGTTTACAAATATGTGTTCTTATATCTGTCTTGTATATCTGTGACTTGTACTTATAAACCTCCACCAAAATTAGGGCATTCCCTTTGAGAGTGACCCTAACGGAGGTGGGGTGTTTCACTTGGTATCAGAGCATAGGTTTACCAGATAAGATAAAAAGTTTTGAAAAAAATTATTTTCAAAAAGGAAATTTAAAGAAGCATTTTTAAAAGAAAAATATTATTTTATTTTGAAAAGGCAAAGTCCACCCCCCAAAGCCATAGGAACTATCTCTTATCCTTCGTTTTGAATCTATCCTTTTTGTTTCAGCATGTCCCAAGAACTTAACTTGCCGGAAGGGGTGCCAATACCTGGTTGGTTTAGACGGTTCTTAGAAGCAAGAGCCACTCAGCCAGGTCCTACCATTCCTCCTCCCCCAGCTGAAGGAAATCATCCAGCCGCAGCGGCACCTTTTCCTCCACCTCCTCCTCGGGGTAACACTTTTGCTAAGATATGTAAAGATTTTAAAGCTATGGGAGGAAGGGATTTCCATGGAACTGAGTCCTTCGTGGCAGCTAGAAATTGGCTGAAGGAAACGGAGGACCTATTCATCATCTTTGAGGTAGAGGATAGACAAAAAGTACAGTTGGCAGTGTGGCTATTAAAGGGCGAGGCTTCCTACTGGTGGGAAGTCACTAATGCGGAAAGACCAGTGGAGACATGGGAGGACTTTAGGGCAAGGTTTGAGACTAAATTTCTCTCAGATGCGGAAAGAAGTTTGCAGTTGGAAAAATTCTTATTTCTTAAGCAAGGGGACAAGACAGTCAGAGAATATGTGAATCAGTTCGATGAGCTGGCTAGGTTTGGGCTTGACCTAGTCAACACCCCGCACAAGAAGGCTCTCCGTTTCGTCAAAGGGTTGAATGAGCCATTACACAGCTTGGCCATGACCCATATACCCATGGGAGCCGCGTATGAAAGATTGGTGCAAATGGCATTGCTGAATGAAGAGGATAAGGGCAAGAAGAAAGAGGGTTTGCAGCCTAAGAAGACAGACTTTAAAAAAGGCGGGGAAGGCAACAAAGAGAAGAGGACGTGTAATTTCTGTGGCAAAGTGGGGCACTTAGTAAAGGACTGCCGGAAAAAGAAGGCCAAGGAGAATGGTGGGTGCTTTTCTTGCGGTGAGACGGGCCATAGGGCTAAGGACTGCCCAAAGAAACGGGGACAGGGGCAGGGCGCTGGATCCACCCCAGGGGCACAGATTCATGTGCTGGAAGCGCCACCTTTGCAACAGCGAGGTACAAACACTTCTGTAGAAAGTGTAGTTTATCTTTACGATCACCCCGTTCGCACTTTATTTGATTCTGGCGCATCACACTCCTTTATCTCGTCTGCTTTAGTAGAATCTCTGCACCTAAAAACTAGTATGGTAGAGGACCCCTTAATTGTTTCAAACCCAATTGGGGGCCCAGCTCATTTGTCTATGATCTGTGTGGGATTGAAAATTTCCATTCTAAGTGTAGAATTTCAATGTAGTGCCTTTGTTTTGGGCTTTTCGGGGTATGTTTTGATTTTGGGTATGGATTGGCTATCCAGTAATGGGGCCATCCTTGATTGTGAGAAAAGGGTTGTTAGGCTCCTAACCCAGCTCGGTAATACTTTGGAAATTTCTTGTAATCCCTCGTATGCGATTATGCTTAGTTATCTTGAATCGCTAGATGCCTCCGTTGAAAATTTGCAATCAGTTAGAGTGGTCCGGGAATATCCGGATGTCTTTGAAGAGGTGAAGGGCTTGCCTCCGAAGCGGGAAATAGACTTCCGCATATATCTTGTAGATAATGCAAAGCCCGTTGCGTTGCCCGTTAGACACATGGCTCCACGAGAAAGGAAAGAGCTCAGTAAACAGATTAAAAGAGCTTCTAGAAAAGGGGTTCATTAGGAGGAGCATTTCAGAATAGGGCGCTCCAGTAGTGTTCGCCACTAAGGCTGAAGGTTCATTTCGCTGATGCATGAGTTGTAAAGAATCACCTTAGTAAGTACATTTGGCAACATAGTTGACATTTGTTTATTTTCAAGAGATAATTCATCTATGTGGAATACCTTCTAGTAAGTGAACAAGATCCAAGATTCACTAATGAATTTTGGAGAGCTTGCATGGAACCATGAGTACGCAGTTAGGCTTGAGCCAAGTATACTAGAAGGAGAATAAGTGAAAGAGGAACGAGAAATAGGTTCCAACTCATATTTTGGAAACAAGAATTAAGAAGCTACGAAATTGTGAAGTTAAAGACGGACAAAGCATAATGGAGTTAAGCTCAAGAAATGCGGCTTAGAAGATTGAAGACTAGATTCGTGTATCGTATCTCTTCTTAAGAGTATATCCTTGATCCCTCTCTTCCTGTAAAGCTCACTTGCATGCTATCTTTTGTGTATATCCTCTCGGTCCTATTCTTAATCCAATTTCTATTGCAAACCCCATAGGGAGTATGACTCATCTGTTAGTAACACATGTTGGGGCTCGAGGGTGTTCGTTGATTTTACTAAAGTTTTTGGGCTTTATAGGATACAGATTGGTCTTAGGAAGGGACTCCCTTGTGACCTAAAAGGAGTCCATCATGCTTAGTTGCCTAGAATCATATATGGTGGTTGGGTTGAGTAATTCTTTAGGTGTCAGTCTGATGTTGATTTCGGTCTTCGGGGCTGATGCTTAGAGAGTTCTTCTCCTAATCAATATATATGTGGCATAGATTTCCAGTTTCGACATTGCCTAATGGGCACAAAGTTTTTACTTGCTTCTATCATTCGACTATACCTTTAGGTAGGACCATTCCCTATCATTGAGAAAATTTGGAAAATGGCCTATAGATTAGAGCTACCCGAGAAGTTGGCTGGAGTCCACAACGTTTTTCACGTTTCACATCTTCGAAAATGTCTACATGAGTCTGCTGAAGTGGTAGAGCCAAATATACTCGAAGAGGCCGAAGTGGAACGCGAAGCAACCATAAGAAGAGTTCCAACCCGCATCTTAGGAACGGAAGTGAAGAAGCTACGCAACCGTGAAATCAAGCTCGTCAAAGTTCAATGGAGCGACGCCGAGGGAGACGCGACTTGGGAAACTGAAGCTAGAATACGTACAGCCTACCCTTTTCTGTTCGAGGGTACATCCTTAATCTTTCCTTTTCCTTAAGTTGCGCTTTTATCTATCTTTTTAGGTATATTTCCTCGACCGTATCTTTTAGGTAGAAACCCTTTGGATGGAAACATGTAGTTGAAACATGTTATGGATGATGGTTACAAGTGGTTGCAAGTGATTGCTAGTGGTTGCTCGTGGTTGCATATACACACACAATATAGGTTTTAGATCGGCTCAGTCACTTCATATTGCATATGCATATATGTTTGCATTCGTATATGGTTGAACTTTAATGTGTTGTCATGTGGATGTTGCATTTATATTGAATGATTGTGCACTCATGTAGAATCATGAATAGGAAAATTTGAATACATAATGGATTCATGGCACTTACATAATTCGCATTAAGGAGGTCAACTGAATCAGTAGACCGCCTGATTTTGCATTAGATAAGTACATGTACACACACTTCGCATATGAGCATAAAGCATTAGAAGTCTTTTAAGGACAATGGATGCTCGTGTTTGATGGATGAGTAGATGGATGATTGGATGTTAGGATATACATTCCTCCTAACATGAAGATTTCGGGGACGAAATCCTTTTAAGTGGGGGAGAATGTAACACCCCGCAAATTCTATAACTGTGTAATTAACAAATTAAAGTATAATTAATCTGAAATCAAAGAACTAAGGGAAACGGGATACGCCATTGCGTTCGTCTCGGAAAAATACGCGAAATAGAGTCCGAGTTTTCGAAAAACGGAGTCCGTATGAAAAAGATATGGCCTTCGGAAGTTTTTAAATTAAATTTAGAATTCAAACAGAATTAAACAATTAAATATTCCGAAGTGGGGCCCAATGGGCCAGGGCGGATAAACACCCGCCTAGGCCACCCAGGTCGACTGGGCTGTCGACCTGGGCTACCCATGTCGACAGGGCTGTCGACAGCCCTGTCGACAGGGGTGTCGACCTGGTCGAGCCCAGTCAACCTGGCTGGCCAGGTCTGTGTTTGGCCGATTCTCTGTGGTCTGCTTTGTCATTAGGGCTAGGTGGCAAGTTTTAATTGGTCTCTCTCTCGAATGAATGGCTACGATCTAACCTGGCAACATCAAGGGTCCTAATCAGTTCCTAACCTCTATATAAACAACCCTAGACTAAACCCTAATCTATTCATTCAAAATTAAGAACATAGCCGCCATGTTGCTGAGGAACGACTAAGAGTAGCCGCAAACTAGAGAGAGAATTAGGAAGAAAGTTCTTAAGCCTAAAGCAATTCAAGCAACCTAAGCAAATCAATTCAACAAAGGAATTTGCGTCTTCAATCCCTAAATTAGAGAATTCATCGCACCATTGTAAGTAGAGTACTACTTTGGTATGAATAAACAATTGTGTTGGTTTGTATGCTTGAATTGTGGCAATAAAGTTATTCATATTTGTGCGTTCTTATCAATTTGAAATATTATATACGTTTGATATTCTTGAATTATGTTATTCATGTTATAAAGAACTACATGCGGTAGTTCTATGCAAGTATACGTTTGGAATATCTCGCAAATTATGTAATTCATGTTGAAGCTACATGTATGTAGTTGATTTAAATTTATGCAAGTTTGGGGTTTTGCTTCTATGCCACCATGATGTATATTTTTGTGCATAAATCATTTTGTAAGTAATTGGAATAAGTTTGGTTATTATAATCCATAGGAAATTATGTTGAGAATTTGGCATCATGTATTAAGCCATGCTTTTGTACTAGAAAACCTATTTGCAAACTTATGAATATGGCTAGGCTATGAATGATATTTGGCATAATTGAAATCCATAATTAAGTCTATCTTGTTTATAAGAATTATATGATGACATATGTGGTACATGGCTAGGTTAGGTTCATGCTAGAAGTATTTATGCCATGCTTATGTTTGACATTATGCTATGTTCATGCTAGAAGTACTTATGACATGCTTATGTTTGACATTATGCCATACTTATGCTAGAAATATTTATGCCATGCTTGACATTATGCCTAAATAAGAATATAGGTTCATGTTGTAGTTAAACCTATGCAAGTTCACATGCTTTGATTCATGTCACCTATGTTACCACTATGCAAGTACACCAGTTTCTATTTTGTGTTTCCAACGTCGTATTGCAAGTTCATGCGCTCACATTCCCCTCTTTGTGTATGTAATCACGCTTTAAGCCTCCCCTTTTCGCATGGCTAAATTGGGCTTTAAAAGGCTAAGCCCAATATATATAAACGGACGTGTAAAACGGGGGAAAATAACGTTGGGTTAAAATTAATTAATGAATGAAAATATAAAATAGAAGGGCCCAAATTCAAGTATGGGTTGGGCCCGTGATTGGTGTAACCTTTACACCATTAACTTAATAATGGGCCGCAAATATTTACATATAAGAAATAAAGAAGAATGACAAAATATGTAAATGTAGAACATACGATGTGTTTAACCCGAGGTTGGATTGAGTTGTGATGTAAACCTGCCCGGAACCGCCCGGCTGTCCAGTAGTCACAACAATACCTATCCAATGTGGGAGGTTAAACATGGAGCCCAATAAGGACCCGAGGTTAGACTGAGTTGTGGCGTAAGACTGCCCGGAACCAACCGGCAACAGGCAGCCACAACAATACCCGTCTAATGTGAGAGGTCAGGGCCTTAATAAGACAATTAAGGCTGAGTCAGGATTGATAGGATTAAGTGAACTAAAGACTTAATCAAAATGGAACATGCTAAACAAAACGGACTGGTGGGGGTTAGGTTAGGAAACACTTAACCAACTTAGCATGTTGGCTAGAGATAGAAAACCTAGTAACGGGGGACCCTTTTCAGCAGTAACCCTAGAAGGTGTATCAGGATACCCTGAAACTAGGCAGGGTGGGGCACGATTACTGGGCTGATTGTAAGAGGTCAAAGCGACGGCGGTGGTGTAGCAGTGTAGGTTCTAACGAAGTGCGGGCGTGCACACACTCCGGTGCAGAAAAATAAGGCACTGGACACCTGTAGCATACCTGTGCACTCTAAGGTTGTGTCGGGTTGCCACTATGGGACTTGATACACCCCATGGTGGGACCAGCATAGGTAACTACAAACATCGGGGGCCGTAAGACACAAGTAACTATGTGAGTAGGAGCCGATCATCATTGAATGGATCACATCACCCTGATTATGGGGTGCAAATTGGAAACTAGTTTATATGGGTTCAGAGATTAACAGGGGGTACGATAGTATATTCGACCCTAGACAACTTAACCAAGTTTATAGTGCATGCCCACTTCTTGTTTATACTTATCATACCCAGTTCTTTATTCATAGACAAAATAGTACTAGACTTACTCAGGCTTTATGTCTGACTCTACTTTTCTTTCGTCTTCTTTCTTCCGTTTCCCCCCCCCCCCCCGGTCCTCAGGGAGGGAACACAGCAGCTTGATCAGCCTTGACATCCAGCTTGAAGTAGAGAAATGTATTGCTTGGACTTTCCTGTTTTGAACTATGGCTTTGGACAATCCACTATGGGGCTTTTGCAGTTTATCTATGTTTTATTTATGCTTCTTTAAATAATGTACTCAAGACAGATTATGAAAGTGTTATGTTATGTTTTTTGGAAAGGATGTTGTTGTAACACGTATTTGACTTTATGAAATAAAGTTTGTTGTTCTTCCGCTGTTTACAAATATGTGTTCTTATATCTGTCTTGTATATCTGTGACTTGTACTTATAAACCTCCACCAAAATTAGGGCATTCCCTTTGAGAGTGACCCTAACGGAGGTGGGGTGTTTCAGAAGATTTGGAAGATATTCACCGTGATTTGCTTTCCAATCAAGCTTGGTCAAGGAAGGAAAGAGATATGATATTACTTCTTGGGAAAAGAGGGCCATTTAGTCATTGATTTGATTAGGATTTGGTCTACATCTCTATAAATATACATGATGTCCCATTGTAAATGCCATTCAATTTTCTATTCTGTATTCTCTTTTGTTCTAATAAAAGTCTTTTCTTTTCTAGTTTTATTGTTATTTTAATTTCATGACAATTTGTGTTATCTACCTAATTAGGTTTGGGTAGAACGCATATTGTTATTGTCTTTTATTACTGCTTGTTAGCGATTCACTGTTTGATTAGTTTCAACAGGAATCCTACTTTTAATTTATGTTATTGTTCTAGTCGTTATTCTCTTTTTCTAGTAATTGTTCCTTTTCTTTTCAATTGTTGAATTTGATACTGATTAGATTCAGAGTAATTTCAACAACATAAAAAAAACAACCCCAAACTTCGTCTAACTCGCCCAAGAATAAATAGATAATAATTTTTAATAACACCTCCCTGTGTTCGACCTGTATGCTACACACCTGTATGCTTGCAGAATTTAATTTAAATGTCGCACTTTTCTAATTCATAGATTAGCGTCGATCAAGTTTTTTTTTAAAAATACGACTCATTTTCAATTGATACAACAAAATAAGTTTACAATTTTTAGCCAAGTTGATAGTATTTTTTTCTCTCAAACTTAGATCGAATAAGAAATATAATGAAAAGTTTAATTTTGAGGGATAATAGTGTAACCGGTACATAGGGAGATTCTTAGGTGATGGCCATGAAATCTATTTTATATTGTAGACTTTGTTTAAATAAGTGGAGGACTTAAAATACTTATATTGGCTTTTCAAATCTTTAAAACTAAGTTGTGTTAAGTTGAATTCGCGTAACTCTCTTTTGTGCTTATAATTTCAATAATAATAATAGTAATCCAAGGGTATCCAACATTGCTTGTATATCAAGCGTTGGTGTGCAAACCCGCCAAGCTCTATCCGACACGTTGTTGACAAAGTCAGCGTTGGAATATCTTGGTCTCATTTTATGAGATTGGACACCTAAGGATTACCGACATGTTATTGACAAAGTCAAAGTCGGCCTGCACAATCCGCCAAGCTCTTTACCCACTCTCCGTTAGTCCGCGAGGCAGTGCATGGGTGGTAAACCTTGGTCTTCTAAGTTAGGTGTTTGTACTTAATCATAAATTTTAAAATTTTATAGAATAAAGAATAAGCGATGATGCCCAAACACTTCTTGACCTTATTGATTTGACTATCCATACATGAGAAAATTAGAATACCACTTTGCAAACTGTGACAAGCAAACTAAGAAATTATTTCATGGCTTGGTAAAATAGAATAGTTGTTTTTAAAAACAATTAAATAGTGATTTTAAATTAATTAAGTTATTTAATTAATTTAAAAGGGGAAATGACAAATGAAAACCAGTTAACTGCTAACTGATACGTACGGTTGACAAAGTCGTCCGTCTTTAGTTGAAATTTGATAATTGAAGTAATTTGGTTTAAATTTTCTAAAATAGTTGCTAAGTTAACAATAGTGAAAAGTATTAGTTAATCTTTGATTAACTATAAATTAAAGAAATTATTGAATTGGTTAGTGTTAATAATATTAATTTTCATTTAATAAGTTTTTAAAACAATAATAATCCTATTTTTCATTAACATCAAAGTTAACCATCTCTAATGTGGTAATTAATTAAATCGATGATTTAAATTGGAAATTTAATTAAGAAATGATTAAGTAGCACTTTGGTTTGATCAAGAGGAGCTAAGTGTTTATAAAGGGACTTGTAATCCAAGTGTTCAAATGAGATTTGTAAATGGGATTATAAGTGAAAAACAAAGATTTAAGTAAGATTTTACTTAATCGCTTAATTAAGTAAAGTGAATTCAACTAGATGAAATTAGAAAAGTGTTAATGGTTTTAATACGAATTCTAAGCCAAGTTGCGAAAGGATGATGAATTGATTATTATGAAGAAATCCAAGTGAGGTTTAAAAAGAGTCTTTAATCCAAAATGATGATATTAAATTGTATTGAGCGATACATCGCAAAGGAAAATACATATAAAAGTTTGTGTTAAATATTGGCAATGGATGTTTGAAATAAAAATCAAAGTTAAAGAGTCTTATATAAAGGAAGTGTTAAGCGGATTTTAATCCAAGATAAAATTTATTATAAGAACGCCAATAAATGGAAGCGAAGTATTTGACGTGAGATTTTATAAAGATCCAAACGATATAAGCGAGATATCGGTTCAAGTTAAAAGTAGCATTTATTGGACATTTACTTAATCAAACAAATTAAGTAAATGGATTATATTGAAAGAAGATTTCAAATGTATGAAATGATTTATAAAACCAGATTTGAAATCAAGGTGATAAATGATATTTTGATATCAGAGGTTAAGTGACGAACTAGTATTCATTCTGAGATAAGAACGTTGTCGATCAAGGTCTGAAAGGTAAATAAAATACCCCAACTTGAACGGCTTCATTATTATCGAGAAATGATATTAGTTTGAAATGAATGAAAGGTGTTGTAATTGGTAAATTATTCTATACGAGAAATATTGAAATGAGTATGAGGTTTTTGAATATAAATGTGGGTTACAAGATAAATAAGGATATTTGGTTTTAAATTATATAAATTTGACATTTGATTTGTCATATCAAAATTGGCAATTTTGTTAAATTAAGTGAAATATATATGTGTATGTATATTGAGATGCCGAACTTAAGGGAATATGGGAAAAAGGTTTTTGGAAATATATCGATGTTTCCAATAGACATGGAAATGGAAAGTTGGGTATATACCCATACTCTAAAACATATAAAACGTACTTTGTTATAATAAACTAGAAATAAATATAATGTTTCGAATATATAGGAAAAATTAGAAGTTGATTAACCATTTTGTTAAATATATTTTAAGAGACCAAGTAGTGCCAAGTATCGAATCAGCAAACTCATGTTATTCACACAATTGTTATTTGATAGTTAAATCACCGACTATCAAACCCGACCAATACAATTGTTGGTACGGAAAGACCGGGATCGAATTTATATTCGAAAACCATTCCGACCAACAAATACATGAAGATGGTAATTGAAGATGGAGCAATGGAAGACAGTGGATCTTCACAAGCGGAAGGACTACTTGTCGGATTCCTCTGGCTTGCAACCAGAGTTATTTGGTTTGTGATTCTGTCGTGGTTGAAATCTACGGATTGCAAGGACTTATCGCTACTGATCCATGGGGTGATTCCTATATAGGATGCGGTAGGAGGGTGCCTTCGGTTCATCCTATTCCTGGATGACTTGTATGGACGAATGTCTGACAGAGTATTTCCTTAAAACCACGTACGTTGATTTTTACAAATATACCGAGTTGGTAGTGAAGAGGGACACTTCTTTTATATCCAGAGTATATTTATGGACGGCAATTAATGTTTTGACGGATCTGACAATGTGGCATTCAAAGTGAATGATGACCAAAGGGTCTAAAGTTAAATTCTAGCCTCAAGCCTTATCAACCGGGAAATGACAAAAATCGGGCAGGCGGCATGGCTATGTGGGTCGCTCCCATTAGGATGTATAATCACCTATCTAGAGAAATTTCATTCGCTTCTTTAGTCTATATTCGATGTTGTCCCTTTTTCGGGAGATGGTTGCTGGTCCCAACCATCGGTGATATACATTCGATACACTCAAGCGAAATGAGTGGTCGGTCATGTGTGGGCCGGGTTGCAAGACGTTCTTATTAAACCCAGTGTATTCGCCTTTAGAGATACACTATCGGCAAGTGGTCCCATACCTTGTCATAGTCGGAATCCAATTTCCAATAAGCGCCCGCGATTTTGGTTTGTATACTATATATGTGGAGCGTGAGATGCAAGCGTTCCGCTAGATTGGTATTTAGACATTATGATAATACCAGAATAAGTTATGATTTCAAAAACGTTTTGGGTTATAGTAAGGTAAAAACCGTCTGTGTTTATGTGTTGGCTGGTCTTACTATTATCCTTTGATTTCATAAAGGATTTTCCAAAGTTAAACAAGTTGTTTGTGCTGTGAATTTATCTCTAAAAGTATTCAAGAATGACCCGGTGTATTTTGCTTTGCTTCAAATGTGCTCGGGTCAGACCGAGTATGTTCCAGGTTAGGTTTCGCTTGGAATTTCAGGAGCTGGAAGCAGGAGGCTTCACCACTAGTTATATAAAGTTATTTCTGTTGTGTAGTTATATGTTGTACTCTGATGATTGGTATGTATATACAGTTCTTTGTATAAAGATATTATATTTTATTCGTTCCGCTGTGAGATTCTGATGTGATGTTCTTCTTCTTTCTTCTGTTCTAATATTTATTTCTTTCAATTTCTCATCCTTTAACTTCTTTCTAATAACAATCTGGGATTCGATACTTGGGTTTTTGGCAAGTAATACAGGTTATGTATTATTGTCGAAAATTCGAGCGTCAAATTTTTCCGCTGGGTCGTTACAGTGGTATCAGAGTTATCGATTTAGAGATAACCTTGGCTCTGTGGTGTGATTCAATAGAGATGGAGTCAGCAATACCCTAGATTGAGTTTGGATATGGATATATGAGAGAGCGTATTTGTAATTTGATATAAAATTTATTTTTGAAAATATTTTTGACCAATATATTTTGTAAAATAATAAAAGTGATGATTTCCACGAATAATTTTCATATGGGAAATCGATTGGATTTGTTAATATTGATTTGTGTGATATGTTTGGATGGTATGCTCGATGGATAAACCTGAATATAAATCTGAAAATGATAGACTTGGTTTAAAACCAATCTAAAATAAAAAAATCAAATAAATCAATCCAATTCAATAAATCCGAATGGATAATTAAAGATATAAATGAATTGCTAAAGACGTGGTTATAATCTCGTGTGGATTGAATTGTGTGTATAATTGGTTGATGTGAACAATATGGATGTTTTGAACATAATTGAGATTGGTTTTGAGGACTAATAAATTGGTTTGAGTTGAGAAACAGGTGCAGAAGTGCCAATTCAGCTTAAAAAATCCATCCAAGAGGAAATTCTAGAGTTAATCGAATCCAGTTTGAGCAGAGCTGCATTATAACTAAGCAAGCTCAAGTATAATATATCGCTTATCGCATAATAACGCTCACAAAAAGGTACGCCTACGAAAATATGAAATTTTTGGTTTTATTTGGGTTTTGAGTTGGATTTTGAATTTTTCCGACCATGAGAGTCGAGGTATATCTATTTCTTGAACCTGCGATATTACAGATGTCCCTCTGTACAGGGGAGACTCTGCCAAAAAATTTCCAAAATTTAAGGTGTTAGAAATTTTTTGAAGATTTTTGGGAAATTCTTTTATTTGAATTAATTTGGTTTTATGACCGATTAGATTTGTTTTGGGAATAAAATCGAGTTTTAAATTTATTATTTTTATAAAGATAATGGGTTGTAACGTTCTTTCTACCTTAGCAATTTCGAGGACGAAATTATTTTAAGGGGGAAGGAATGTAATGTCCCGTATTTTCTGGCCATTTTATTGAAATATTTTATTTATTTAAAATATTGATTTGAGTTTAAATAATGGGATTTGACCATTTTAATTTGAATATTTAAAATATAATAATAATTTAATAATGTTTTAATTTCAAAATATTTGGAAAATGCTGTATAACGTGAACAGGCAATTTAAAATGGTTTAATATCGTTCGTATTGAAATTATTGTGGCGATTTCATTTAGGAAACGACGTTAGAATGTTTAATTTATAATTTAATTATAAAACGAGCTGTAGCGGCGCGGCAGTTCGTAATTTGGCGTTTTGAACTTCAAACGGTTGTACAGGGCCCAAAATAAGTCGGATTTTCTCGAAAAAAGAAACGTATGAATCTGTTTGATAATATTTTTATAACACAAGAGAAAAAACGAGTTTTCGTGTTGTAGATTTTATTTTATGTCCGAATCAAATTTTGAAATAGTCGCTGTGGAATTTCCTTATAAATTATAATGTTATTTATATAAAATAAAGGTTTTTTAAATATTTATAATATCGCTTTGGCTTCAAACTCAGCCCGAGCTATTTTATTTGAGTAGTATATGAAATTCTGGTCGTGTATGGCCAATTTCAATATTTTATTATTATTATATTGAGGTATTTTAAAATTAGTTTATTTTATTTGAATTGGGCAGTTATAAAAGGGCCTTTATTCAAACGACCTCTGTTTTCGACGAAACAAATTTTATTGGGACCGCAACAGTAAATTATTGCTAGATTTCCAGTTGCGCATCAATCGGGGTTATTATGTGAGCGCAACAAAATAAAATGCAAATAAAAACGACCATTTGAACGTGAATGAGCACCATTTGAGCAAACGGATTCGGAATTCGACGAAACAAGTTTCATTAGGACCGTATCGTCAAATTATACTACGCCGTCCATTCGCATCTCGAACGGGGTTTGTATGTGAGCGCAGAAGCCAATAAACAACGTTTAAAATAGCGATAGACACGAATAAAAATCATTGGTCACATCGTTAGTCAACTCAATAATAAAATAAAGTTTTTCCCCCTTATATAAGCCCCAAACCAGAATTCTCAGATTAACACTTCATTTTCGTCCATACTTTTTCAGAATTTGCAAATAATTCCTCGTTTACAAATTAATTTATATCTCCAAACCTATCATGAATTCGAAGGGGGTTCCAAAGGTAAAGGTGTAGATTGGGTCGATACCTAGCTACTGTAAAAATTCGGGGCGGAATGGTTGACTGAGGTGGCGGGAAATCGCGATGAACGGCAGAAAAGGATTTTCGTTTTTCATATATTTCTGGCAATTTGGGCTGTCGTTTGATGATGGATTCAAAGGTGAAGTCATAGAGGGGAGGAAGGGGGTCATTTTTGTCTTTGGGTCGATGACCTGAAGTTGGCCGTGGAGGTGGGAAAAGGGAGTTGAACGGAGGGGTACTGTTTGGGTGTTTTTTTCGAAAGCTGAGATCGGGTTTGCTCAAAATTCCGGCGCTGGAGGCTGAACTGGGTAGGGGACCTGAAGGGCGATGAAGCGGTGGAGGGTGGCAGTGACATTGGCGGTGGTCCGGTCGTCGATGGGTGTCGGTGGCGGTCGAATTTATGGGTTGAACGGAAATTAGGTTAAATGAAAATCACGGCGGACGAGGCGATGAGGGAGGCTGGCTTTTGGGGCGGAGGCACTGGACGTGGAGGAGAAACCGGCGACGAGGTCAGGTGGGTCCCCGGTCGTCTGTAGCATGGCCGACGAGATGAAGTTTGGGGTCAAGTTGGGTTGAGCGGAAGTCTGTATCGAAGAAGAAAGACATCGAGTTTTCTTTGAAGAGGAGAAAGAAACCGCGTTTTTTAATTCCCAGGATGACGTGGCACCATTTAGTTAAGGTAATTAAATATTTAATTAATTTATAATTAGTTGATTAATAATCGTATATATATATACATATGAATCTTTAAATTAGCATAACTTTTTCATACGTTAACGGATATCAACGAAACAGGATCCGTTGGGATCGCAGGGACGAGACCTAGACAATGGCACTGACTAGGAACTGATTAAACGCAGTTCACTACAAAAAATGACCCTATTATAACGGTGGAACACCGTTGTAATATACATTTTACAACGGTGGGCTAACTGTCGTGTATTAAGAAGTTGTAATAGACTAAAATCTTTTACAACTTTTTTGCACCATTGCAACACCATTGTAATATGTATATTTTACAACATTTTTCCACTGTTGTAATAAACTTTATTATAACAGTTATGCACCGTTGTAATTATATCTACTATAACTGTTATGCACCGTTGTGATTGACATTTGGGTTTTTAAAAAAATAGACATCTTTTGCAACTGAAAAGAACAATACACTAAATATAGCAATACTTCATAAGAAAATCAGATATCACAGTTATTTGCAAACTAATTTATTAAAATACTCAAATATTCAATATTACAAACAATAAGTTTTAGACAACATTTTGGGCATTATTACATACTTGACCGTTACAAAGCAACTTAGTACAAGCACAGGTTATCCACAAAAATTGCATATCCTACAGGAGTATAATAGTCGAAGACACCGAAATCTTTACGCCATTTATCTTTTTGGTGCAAGTTCACTGCAGTGATCAAACCTGTTGCATAAAAATATGTCTATTGTTAGAAAAAAAAAGTGTTTTTTTAAGCTGACAATACCAAACTTAATACCATCGAACATAACTAGTATTCTATACACAAGCTACAACACACTCAAAACTTTGATTCCACAATCCTACATATCAAATACCCATTATATGCAAGAAACTTAGCAAATATATTTCAAACAAAGGATTGTGCATATGAATATGAAGTTCATTAGTACAATATTTCACACTCTTCGTATTCAATTTAAACCTCAAAACGAAGAAATGACCAAATATATATATCATATGGATAATTAAAAAAAACCATATGGAAAATATGATTCTTATATTATATATTTACCAACGTCCTCATCGGAACTATTACAAAACCACAAACAATAATTATATTAGTTTAGCATAATTAGTATTAAGAAATAATATTAATGTGTTATAGCTAAAACCGTTCCCCAAACTCCCGACGGATTTTTTTTTTACTTTTTCAAATCAATTGACATAGAAGAAAGTTTCATACTTGGAACTTGGAAGCATGCCTTTTCTTTTTTGAACGGCAAGCGAGGTGTCCAGTCCTCTATCAGATGTTATTGAAAAAAATTACACAAAAAACACAATTAGCTTTGGCTGACAAAACAAAAAACAACAGAAAAAATAACTACCAGTCCATTTCATACAAAAATGTACCTTTATGATGCTAAAGCACTTCAACTCTCCTCCTCTTGTTTTCAAAACATATCAAATTTCTTTCAATACTAACTCGCTGTAAATATTTCTTCAGACTTGTCAAAACAAGAGGAAGCTTCTTGTTTCTCCACTTTGTTGGTCTGAGAATCTATTCCATTCAATTTCAGAATTTACACAAACTTGCACCGAATGGAAAACAAAGCACCATAATTAAAAAGAAAACATTTGCTCGGGATGACTATTGTAGAATACACACAATAACATCACCGCTGAAACCATATTTTACTCAGTATATCAATTTATCTCAACCTGAAAGCAATTTTTCACCATCTTTCTTTCTATATTTCTAAAAATATAAGAAATAAGTTAACAAAAAAAAGGAATTTGGAATTAGGTTGCTTACTTGGAAATTGCGGCTTTGAGACAGCACCGCCTTCATGATAATCAAATTCCCCCTGTTACATAGGGCGTAAAAAAATATCTTCCACAACCCTCAATTACGATCAACCACGCAAAATTGAACGCCAGAAGGAAACACCCAACTTCAGTCAGAGCCTGAACAACCACGCAGCCCCATTCAATAGATGAACAACCTAAACCAAAAACAAACATAGAAAACCACCATAAACAGAAACGAAACCAAATATGACTCCTAGCTTGGTCGAGCTACATCGATCTAAAACAAGAACCAAGAATCAAGAGGCCATTGTGAATATAGGGTAGCACACATGGAGAGGTATGGGAAAGCTACCAAGTGAACTCGAGCAGTTGGATCTGAAATAGCAGATTGATTGAAAGAGGATGGAGGATGCGAGCAAGTGGAAGAAAAAGCGAAGATGTGTTGGAGAAACCGAGAAAATTGGGCACCCAGATAAATAAGATGTCGGAGGCGAAAAGCTTGGATAAGAGAAAAAACGCTGCTGCTTTGGTCGAGATGTGGTGTTTTGCTCCTGAACGACGTTGTGTGGTGTGCAAAGATTCTTTCTGAATGTAATTTGGAATTTACGGTGGTGGGAATTTACTGTGGTGCAATTTGGAAATTAGGGTTGCATAGAAGAAGATAAGAGGGAATTGAAAATTAAAAGGAAATGACCTAGTGGGAAACGAAATTTTGGGGGGAGGAGGAGCGGGAAGCTAAGTAACGATGTTACCCTTAATTATTTTATGGAACGCGTGTAAGCAATGAAATATTAGGGAAAAGAAGTTATTTCTAAATTCAAGGAAAGCCATTTAATATGATAACGTAATTAAATACTATTTTTAGGATATACCATTTTGAAAGCCATTTAATATGTTAAGTTAAATGATATATAATAACTACTAATTAATTTATGATTTTCCTTTTCTTTATTTTTCTTTAAAAATTATATTAAAACATTATATAAAAATAGCTTGAAATTTTTTGTTACAATATTAAATATTACCTTTTAATTAACTAATATTACTTATTAATTATTAGTTATCACTTCTTATTAGTAGTTCTAAAATTTTAAATAATCGTTTTTAATTTCAAATTATTACTTTATTATTAATATTAGTTGTTGCATGTTTTCAAATTAATTATTATTAGATGGTAATGATTAATTATTATTAATTTTATTAATTGTTTAATAATTGACTATTAAGTATTGTTATTTAATAATTATAATTATCAATGTACTATTTAAATAGAAAAAGGAAAATATCACCTATTGCAACATATGCATTTTTTACAACTGGCAAGGAAGAAATGTGGTTAATTATATTAAAATATAGTCATATATTACAACAGTCAAAAAATAAAAGTTGTGATATGCTTTTATTACAACTATCAAAATAACACAGTTGTTAAAAATAAGTTTATTACAACTTTTCTAGAAAAAAGTTGTAAAAAACATTTATTACAACGGTGCTTTTACCACCGTTGTAAAATTAAAGTTGTAATATGGTGTTTTTGTTGTAGTGGTTGAAATTTCAGCAAATTTTAAATGCCCGTTTCAAATTAAAAGGAACAAACGCATCAACCGTCGACTGAATAATCTGGTGAGTTAATTCTCACACCTTCTGGAATCCTGTGTTGTGGTAAATTCATATTAAAAATATAATTTACCGTTAAAAATATAAATTGGTTGATTGGTTGCTATTGGCTGTTTATTGTTTGGTTGGTTGCTGTTATTTATATTCCATCGTTTAAAATATTAGATTATTGAAATTTATTTTATAGATTATTATGAAATGTTATAACGAGCTGTGGTGCAGGGAAGAACAGGTTGGAGGGATCCGATCGGATTCTTCAAATATTATATATGTTGTTTGTTTGTTTTATATTGTTGATATTTGAACTGATTGAACCCCATATGGTAGAAAACCCTGTTTGAGCGTGATGGATGAATAGATATTCACCTGTTTTGTGTTTAAAATCAATCGACAGTGTTGATTGGGTAGTTGGCCGTGAATGGCCAAAAATGTTGTTTTTAGACATTGTTCTACCGTCAGGTGAATTGACGCAGTTTTAAAGTTATAAATTATTTTATAACTGAATTGAAGATTTTCAATTATTCTATATAAATAATTAAATTAGAAATTTATAAATATATAATTTAAATCAAGTTTATAAGAGAAATTATAGAAATGGTTTATGCAAGTTAAAAGCAGAAAACCCACGGATTTACCTACAGGTTGGTAAAATAGAATAGTTGTTTTTAAAAACAATTAAATAGTGATTTTAAATTAATTAAGTTATATAATTAATCTAAAAGGGGAAATGACAAATGAAAACCAGTTAACTGCTAACTGATACATACGGTTGACAAAGTCGACCGTCTTTAGTTGAAATTTGATAATTGAAGTAATTTGGTTTAAATTTTCTGAAATAGTTGCTAAGTTAACAATAGTGAAAAGTATTAGTTAATTTTTGATCAACTATAAATTAAAGAAATTATTGAATTGGTTAGTGTTAATAATATTAATTTTCATTTAACAAGTTTTTAAAACAATAATAATCCTATTTTTGATTAACATCAAAGTTAACCATCTCTAATGTGGTGAATAATTAAACCGATAATTAAAATTGGAAATTCAATTAAGAAATGATTAAGTAGCACTTTGGTTTGATCAAGAGGAGCTAAGCGTTTATAAAGGGACTTGTAATCCAAGTGTTCAAATGAGATTTGTAAATGGGATTATAAGTGAAATACAAAGATTTAAGTAAGATTTTACTTAATCGCTTAATTAAGTAAAGTGAATTCAACAAGATGAAATTAGAAAAGTGTTAATGGTTTTAATACGAATTCTAAGCCAAGTTGCGAAAGGATGATGAATTGATTATTATAAAGAAATCCAAGCGAGGTTTAAAAAGAGTCTTTAATCCAAAATGATGATATTAAATTGTATTGAGCGATACATCGCAAAGGAAAACACATATAGAAGTTTGTGTTAAATATTGGCAATGGATGTTTGAAATAAAAATCAAAGTTAAAGAGTCTTATATAAAGGAAGTGTTAAGCGGGTTTTAATCCAAGATAAAATTTATTATAAGAACGCCAATAAATGGAACCGGAGTATTTAACGTGAGATTTTATAAAGATCCAAAGGATATAAGCGATATATCGGTTCAAGTTAAAAGTAGCGTTTATTGGACATTTACTTAATCAAACAAATTAAGTAAATGGATTATATTGAAAGAAGATTTCAAATGTATGAAATGATTTATAAAACCAGATTTGAAATCAAGGTGATAAATTAGATTTTGATATCAGAAGTTAAGTGATGAACTGGTATTCATTCTGAGATAAGAACGTTGTCGATCAAGGTCTGAAAGGTAAATAAAATACCCCAACTTGAACGGCTTCATTATTATCGAGGAATGATATTAGTTTGAAACGAGTGAAAGGGGTTGTAATTGGTTAATTATTCCATACGAGAAATATTGAAATGAGTACGAGGTTTTTGAATATAAATGTGGGTTACAAGATAAATAAGAATATTTGGTTAAATCATATAAATTTGACATTTTATTTGTCATATCAAAATTGGTAATTTTGTTAAATTAAGTAAAATATATATGTGTATATATATTGAGATGCCGAACTTAAGGGAATATGGGAAAAAGTTTTTTGAAAATATATTGATGTTTCTAATAGAAATGGAAATGGAAAGTTGGGTATATACCCATACTCTAAAGCATATAAAACGGATTTTGTTATAATAAATTAAGAATAAATATAATGTTTCGAATATATAAGAAAAATTAGAAGTTGATAAACCATTTTGTTAAATATATTTTAAGAGGCCAAGTAGTGCCAAGTATCGAATCAGCAAACTCATATTATCCACACAATTGTTATTTGATAGTTAAATCACCGACTATCAAACCCGACCAATACGATTGTTGGTACGGAAAGACCGGGATCGAATTTATATTCGAAAACCATTCCGACCAACAAATACGTGAAGATGGTAATTGAAGATGGAGCAATGGAAGACAGTGGATCTTCATATGCGGAAGGACTACTTGTCGGATTCCTCTGGCTTGCAACCAGATTATTTGGTTTGTGATTCTGTTGTGGTTGAAATCTACGGATTGCAAGGACTTCTCGCTACTGATCCATGGGGTGATTCCTATGCGGTAGGAGGGTGCCTTCGGTTCATCCTGTTCCTGGATGACTTGTATGGACGAATGTCTGACAGAGTATTTCCTTAAAACCATGTACGTTGATTTTTACAAATATACCGAGTTGGTGGTGAAGAGGGGCACTTATTTTATATCCAGAGTATATTTGTGGACGTCAATTAATGTTTTGACGGATCTGACAATGTGGCATTCAAAGTGAATGATGACCAAATGGTCTAAAGTTAAATTCTAGCCTCAAGCCTCATCAACCGGGAAATGACAAAAATCGGGCAGGCAGCATGCTATGGGTCGCTCCCATTAGGATGTATAATCACCTATCTAGAGAAATTTCATTTGCTTCTTTAGTCTATATTCGATGCTGTCCCTTTTTCGGGAGACGGTTGCTGATCCCAACCGTCGGTGATATACATTCGATACACTCAAGCGAAATGAGTGGTCAGTCATGTATGGGCCGGGTTGCAAGACGTTCTTGTTGAACCCAGTGTATTCGCCTCTAGAGATCCACTATCGGCAGGTGGTCCCATACCTTGTCATAGTCGGAATCAAATTTCCAATAAGCGCCCACGATTTTGGTTTGTATACTATATATGTGGAGCGTGAGATGTAAGTGTTCCGCTAGATTGGTATTTAGACATTATGATAATACCAGAATAAGTTATGATTTCAAAAACGTTTTGGGTTATAGTAAGGTAAAAACCGTATGTGTTTATGCGTGGGCTGGTCTTACTATTATCCTTTGATTTCATAAAGGATTTTCCAAAGTTAAACAAGTTGTTTGTGTTGTGAATTTATCACTGGAAGTATTCCAGACTGACCCGGTGTATTTTTCTTTGCTTCAAATGTGCTCGGGTCAGACCGAGTATGTTCCAGGTTAGGTTTCGCTTAGAATTTCAGGAGCTGGAAGCAGGAGGCTTCACCGCTAGTAATATAAAGTTATTTCCGCTGTGCAGTTATATGTTGTACTATGATGATTGGTATGTATATACAGTTCTTTGTATAAAGATATTTGATATTATATTTTATTCGTTCCGCTGTGAGATTCTGATGCGGTGTTCTTCTTCTTTATTCTATTCTAATATTTCTCTCTTTCTGTTTCTCATCCTCTAACTTCTTTCTAATAACAATCTGGGATTCGATACTTGGGTTGTTGGCAAGTAATACAGGTTATGTATTATTGTTGAAAATTCGAGCGTCGAATTTTTCCGTCGGGTCGTTACAACATGTGTCAAATAACACTTTGACTGGGTTATTCTTATTAGTAAGCGTATGTGTAGTGACCCGAAATTCCGGTCCAATTTGAGCTGACCAAATAACACAAGTCCAACCCTGCTTCCTACTGTACACTACACTACCGCATTATTCAAACTAAAACCCATCCAAAAAAATGCCTGCTCCAGTGTTCATTTCTTTTGCACCTCATAGCCAAACTCCTGTACGTTGTCCCCTTCCTAAATACATAACACGCTACCACAGAAGGACCACCCCAACAGCTCCTTGTATCTTCAATAGTGAACACGTCATGCTCCTGTTACCTGATATCACCGTGAATGTGTTCAAACACTAGTGAGCCTCAAACCCTATTTCTGACCGCGATAACCCCAGTACTCCTCACGCCGTAAAACACACAGCCCCTTATATATATTTTTTCCCTTTTAATTGGCCGAGAAGAAAGGATAGACCGTGATGTATTTTTATATGCTTTTGGAGTTGGATGGGTGGATCTTTGAAGGCCATGGTGTTTGTCTCGAGACCACAGAGAACGACAGGTTTAGAAGGGTGAAACGTGGACACTTTTTGGTTAAGCATGAAGGAATCACATATACATATGTTTATTTATTAAGGGTACTTCATTTCATGAAATTTTGTTTGTTTATGAACTGCTATAGACAGGAATAACCATATCATTGTGTCGAGCTCGGTGTCACGATCCCAAAAATATAATAATACCGGTAGATTAACTTATATTGTGAAACCCCAAAATCGCTGATTAAGGGTGCAAAATACTCCAAATAAAAAGTTGCTTATTTAATTAATTAAAAATTACAGTAAAATTCTAAAAATTAAATTGTCACTACTTCCCAAAAGAACCTTGTTTAAATTCAATCCCGATATATAGTTATACCAAATAAATTGTTACGGTCGATAAACGATTCTATAGCGACTATTTTAAAATTTGGTTTGGACCTAAATCAAAATCTACACGACGAAATCCCGATTTTTCTCTTCCACTAGAAAGATATACTCCACCAGCTCCGTACGTTTCCTGTTTTACAGAAATCCGATTTAAAACGAACCCTATACATTTAGTTGAAGTTCAAATCGCCAAATAGCGAACTGCCGCGCCATTTCGAGCTCGATTTTAATTATAATATAATTATACGTTCAACACTTCGATCCGGCTCTACCCAAACTTTGTTGATTCACCCCAACATTACCCACTTGTCCGACTGTTGCTAAGCACAAACTGACATTATTTAAATATATTCGTTATTCTAATTCAACTCTAAGCTGAATTAAATATTATAGATAATCCAATTCACACAATCTTGTGAATTCCACCATTTTTGATTATTCCATAATTAAATATATTATTTAATTATTATATTAATTAAATATTCAATATAATTTAATTAATCGACCATTTGAAATTCTAAATCACTATTTATATAATTAAATAAGTTAATTATATATCGTAGAAAATACGGGTCGTTACATTCTTCCCCACTTAAAATAATTTCGTCCTCGAAGTTGCTAAGGTAGGAAACAAACCCTATCGACCGGTTAGAACTTATTTTTTCACTTCTTAACTTCAGTTTCAACTGAACCAATTTAATTTCAATTAAATATTAATTAATTCTAATCAACGAAAATTTTCAAAAATCCTAAAAAATTTCTAACGCCTTTACTTTTCGAAAAATTTCGCCAGCACCTCCTTTGTATTGGTCAATAGGTCAAACTCCAACTCGCCTCTCTAGGCCATCTCCAACCCAAAAGAAAATTAAACAGCCAAGCGGCTTGCCAATTCGGCTCATAAATCTTATATCCAATAGAAATATAAACTTGTACCTTTTTGTCGGCATATCATTATATCCTTTCCATTTGTTATCAATTTAGCAGATACAAGGGTCGTCCCAATCAAATTCCAATCTGTTTTTATCCACAAATCCAACCATTCGCTTATACCTAAGTCGAATTCAATTTCAAATCAAAGTTCCACTTTCAATTTTTAAATTCTTAACTCATCAATCCAACTTACTTGATATCATTCTAATCCAACTCAGTTACCCATTAACTGGCTTTATTTTTAACTCCAATTTGCTTTCACAAAATTCTGTTAAATTTGTTTTTAATTCAAACAGTCTTTCCTGGGAGTTTTTAAATAGTTTACTCTTTTCAAAAATCAAATTTTCCCTTTTTGAAATTCAACACAACTTGTTTTTCCCAAAACAGTATCTCTGGTAGTAATTCGTCAATTACAACTCGAAAATGAATACTGATGATGTAGCTGTCATCATCAGAATCTATTTTCCAGCGATCGAAGTGAGTTCAATACTATAAAACCATTTATAAACATTTCCACTTTGAAATTCATTTCAAAATATAATTCACACTGCTTGTAAAACAATTTAAAATCTCCCAGGATCTTAAATTTTACTTATTTTTAATCCAAATCCATTTACAAACACTTATCCAAATTTCCAGAATTTTAATTCAATTTCTGGTTTAAATTCAGATTTAATTCATTTCGTAACACTTGTACGAATTCTACTTGGTTATATATATAACCATTTTACTTTTATAATCTTACTCGATTATAATAGTGGCCAATACATCCAATATATTATAATCATTTCAATGTAAATCCTTTATATCAAAATCTAATTTGGGTAAAATTATTTCATTTACCCTCTTTCAAAACATACAGTGTCGGTTCATCGTATTCGAGTGTTTATAAATCCCTACCGATGCAGTGGATCAAACTGATCGACCAGAACCCATAAACAACTCAACCAACAAAGCTCCACAATATAAAATCATTTTATATTGAATAACAAATACGTTCACTCGTATATATACACTCAACTCAATCTAGTGTATTACTAACCCCATCTCTACTGGGTTACGCCATAGAGCCAAGGTAATACATAACCTTTGCTCTGATACCAATTGTAGTGACCCGAAATTCCGGTCCAATTTGAGCTGACCAAACAACACAAGTCCAACCCTGCTTCCTGCTGTACACTACACTACCGCATTATTCAAACTAAAACCCATCCAAAAAAATGCCTTCTCCAGTGTTCATTTCTTTTGCACCTCATAGCCAAACTCCTGTATGTTGTCCCCTTCCTAAATACATAACATGCTACCACAAAAGGACCACCCCAATAGCTCCTTGTATCTTCAATAGTGAACACGTCCTGCTCTTGTTCCCCGATATCACCGTGAATGTGTTCAAACACCAGTGAGCCTCAAACCCTATTTCTGACCACAATAACCCCAGTACTCCTCACGCCGTTAAACACACAACCCCTTTTATATTATTATTTTTTCTTTTAATTGGCCGAGAAGAAAGGACAGACCATGATGTATTTTTATATGCTTTTGGAGTTGGATGGGTGGATCTTTGAAGGCTACGATGTTTGTCTCGAGAACACAGAGAACGACAGGTTTAGAAGGGTGAAACGTGGACACTTTTTGGTTAAGCATGAAGGAATCACATATACATATGTTTACTTATTAAGGGTACTTCATTTCGTGAAATTTTGTTTGTTTACGAACTGCTATAGATAGGAATAACCATACCGTTGTGTCGAGCTCGGTGTCACAATCCCAAAAATATAATAATACCGGTAGATTAACTTATATTGTGAAACCATAAAATCGTTGATTAAGGGTGCAAAATACTCCAAATAAAAAGTTGCTTATTTAATTAAATAAAAATTACAGTAAAATTCTAAAAATTAAATTATCACTACTTCCCAAAAGAACCTTGTCTAAATTCAAACCCGATATCTAGTTATACTGAATAAACTGTTAAGGTCGATAAACGATTCTATAGTGACTATTTTAAAATTTGGTTTGGACCTAAATCAAAATCTACACGATGAAATCCCGATTTTTCTCTTCCACTAGAAAGATATACTCCACCAGCTCCGTACGTTTTCTATTTCACAGAAATCGGATTTAAAACGAATCCTGTACATTCAGTTGAAGTTCAAATCGCCAAATAGCGAACTGTCATGCCATTTCGAGCTCAATTTTAATTATAATATAATTATACGTTCAAACTGACGTTATTTACATATATTCGTTATTCTAATTCAACTCTAAGATGAATTAAATATTATACATAATCCAATTCACACAATCTTGTGAATTCCACCATTTTTTATTATTCCAGAATTTAATATATTATTTAATTATTATATTAATTAAATATCCAATATAATTTAATTAATTGACCATTTGAAATTCTAAATCACTATTTATATAATTAAATAAGTTAATTATATATCGCAGAAAATACGGGTCGTTACAGCGTACCTTCCAAAACATCTGGCTTTATCCTACCAGTAGAAGTTGTAGGAGCATCGTCACATTATAAACATGTGCCACTTAGGACTTCTTCAGTATTGGGCAATTTGACTTTATATATCCCACTTTGTGGCAGTTACAGAATTCCATATTTTCATGAGACTTCTTCGACCTCTTTGGAGATTTACAATCTTTTGCCAAATGTCCTTGCTTGTGGAAGTCGTAACATGTGACATATTTTAATCGCTCATCCTTAGGCTTTCCTTCTTCCTCACTTGTTTCTGGCTTCTTATTTATAAACTTCCTCTTTTTGCTAGAATAGCCCTTTTCCTTGTCTTCCAAAGCATTATGTTTATATATATTCTCATAACAAGCCATCTCTACCATTTCAGCAAAAGGGAGCCTCACATGAGCAGTTACTCTGCTTCTGTAAATTCTTTGAAGACCCTATATGAATCTCACTTTCTTCTTTAATGGAACGTGAGCCAATTCAGGACCAAAGCGAGAAAATTCATTAAATTTACCCAAATACTCTTGGATTGTCATGTTCCCTACTTTAAGTTGAAGAATTCATAATATAGACACTCAACTGCTTCTGGAGGAACGAATTTTTCATCGAAAATCTCTCTAAATCTATCCCAAGTGATAATACCTCTTGGATTACCCATGGTAACTGTTTCCCACCAGATCAGGACTTCATCCTTGAGTAGCCACGATTCCGAAAACCACTTCTGATCTCCGTTCAATCTCAAGCCTTCAAAAATTCTTTCACAAGATCGCATTCATGCTTTTTCTTCAATAACAGACTCTTTGCCTAAGAATGGTACTCCAGCCAAATTCTTGTACTTCTTAGCAAGTACTTCTAGATCTGATTCCGGTTGTGGATTTAACACCCCACACATTTCTACACACAAATTTTGACAAAAATCAAAACTTGAACACTTCCAAGCATAGAGCGTATATCTAGTACCTGCAATAAATGAGCATGAGCATAATAAGAGTGTGCTAAATAAAACTCACAGCGGAAACAAAATAGGATAAATTAGTGTTAACTCAAGCAACTATCTTTTTCAAAGTAAGTCACTTTGCCAATACCGAGCATGAGAGAGAACGAGAACCAAAAACCAAACTTTAACAACTCTGAGAAACCGACCTTCTCTATGAAACCTGGAGGTTGTAATGAGGAGGGGGTCAGAACAACAAGTTCTGGTGACAAAGAAACGTACAACACAGTCTATAACACAGATATATTCCGTTGGGTTCAACCCAAGCTGTATGCCTAACCAGGTTAGTGATTCTAGCCCGACCCAGTAAATGTTTACGCACAACTTTACAATTTAGCCCAAAGTAGTATTTCCAAATTATATTACCGAGATAGGACATTTACTTACATTTTTGTGAAGCCTTCATACCATAGTTTAACTGGCTAATTATATCGAAAGTGGGCCCTAATTACAGGGTTTCTACCTATTTCCTCAATCACTATTCTTTATTATTTAATGCCTCACTATCAATGATTGATAAGGTGGATTCTCCCTGATCACTTAAGACGCTAGGCGGGACCATTGGTCACTTATTAACCCTCGATAATATATTCAATGTTAAAATAAAACTCGAGGGCACTAGCTACGAGCCCTACTTGTAACGTCCCAGATTTTACTGACATTTAAATTAGGACATTTAAATCTGTTTATATATTATATTGGAAATATAACGGATTTCATATCAAATTTATTTAATAAAAAGGAGTTCGAATATATATAATTTATAATATAATTAAAACGAGCGCGAAACGCCGAGGTAGTTTGTAATTTTCGATGAGTATATTAAACGCTCAACACAAAACAACGATACATGTATAAAAAGAAATAAAGGTGACAGGTGAGAATGGGTAGAGTATACGGTAAGGAGGGAGACTACAAGAAGAAAGATAGACATGGGATAATTTCCTACAGTGGAATACGGTGGACGGTGGTTGCCTTTTCGCATGAGGCAGCAGGAGTGATTGGCAGAAAAAGATGTACAATAGTAAGAAGAAGCCGAGCTAAAATAATCTGCCTATTTAAATATATACGCCTTAGTCAACTAAACGAAAGCATAAATTAAGAATGTAATATTATTTATATTGTGGACTAGGGGGGTTTCTAATGTTCTTAAGTATACATCATAGAATATGTCAGGGATATACAGTAGCGCGCCTGATTATGTTGATAAGCCTTTATTTAACACATCCTAAATCGTATTCGGCCTAATCCCTTGGTTAATACATGCCTAATGACGGATTTTAAAATACGAGCTGCTGTATTAGTATTAAGTTTATTTTTAATATAATATTTTTAACATGGTTTATAACGAAGAATTAAAAACACCTTATACTGTTAACCGTGCCTAACTGTGCCTGATCGTAGTAATGATTATAACTTACCCCTAGTAGTGTATTACCTTTGCCTAATCCTATATGGTGTATGTCCCTTATTAGATGACGTGGGCAGTTAGTTCTTAAGCACGGCTCATATTTGCTGAACCAACTTTGTTTTTATTCATGGCAAATACTCTCAAAGTATAACACCAGCAAACATTGTTTTGACTTCGAGTTGTCCAACCGTACCATTTTATAGACCATATTTTAGTAATGTTACAATACAAGCATGGTCCCATATATATATATATCGTGTTGACATGGCTCAAATGTGTATGTAACCGGGTCCGACTTATATATATATATATATATATATATATATATATATATATATATATATATATATATATATATATTAACGCGTTTGCAAAGCAATATTGCGGGTGGGAATAATTTATTTATTCGGGATTAAGTTAAAATTTAATTATTTTAATCTAACCACAACCATATATATATATATTAACGCGTTTGCAAAGCAATATTGCGGGTGGGAATAATTTATTTATTCGGGATTAAGTTAAAATTTAATTATTTTAATCTAACCACAACCATACATATTTCAATGTACTCGTATGTATCAGAATTCGACAAGTCGGACGAAAACGTTGAAAGCGCATCAGGGAGCACGATATTGTTAAACTGTTTTGGACAAAGCGGAACACAGCTGAAAACAAATCAGTTAACAATGAATGGGAGCCTAAGGTGAGTTCAACTCACTCAGTTTTGTCCCACTTATATTTTATATAAGTTGGGTTTAAATATTTGTGTGCTATGATTGTTAATTGGTTGATGGATGTTTGGATTGCTGTTATTGTTTGATGGTTGAATATTATATCTATTTATTAAAATAAATGATATTGTGGAAATAACGTATTTGGATGCAGGGAAAACAGGTTGGAGGGATCCATCAGGAATCCTCAAATTTATTGTTTATTTTCATATTGCAATTATATGAGCTGTTTAACTGGTATGATTGAATGATTGACATGATCACTGATTGTTGAAGGTTAATTCAACATTTGTTTTTGTTTTAACCAATAGGTCGTATTGATTGAGTAATTGGTAGCAGTTGGCCCAAAAATATATCGATTTACCGTTAGGAGGATCAATGGTAATGAAGTTATAAAAATTATTTCACAACTGAAGTAAGATTTTGAAACTATTATTTTGAATAGAAGTTATAAAAGGGAAAAATAATATTATTTCTTTATTTACTTAAGTCTATGAAATTATTAAACGGTTTGATAAACCAAATTTTTATGTTAATGAGATTTATAAGCAGATCGAGCAGAAATTGACCTAATGGTTAGAAGTTGGATTTATTGTTTCTCAGAGACAATCAAATGGAATTATTTAAATTTGTTATTAATTAATTGGAAAGCATGATTAAAAGGAATTGGTTAATGAGACAACCATGTTTTTGAATCAATTAAATTAGTGTTGTTAATTAATTTAATGTAATAGATTAACGAATTTTTGTTTTTACTTTAATAGGATTTTAAATAAAAGTTTATTGTTTGTTTTAGTTAAATAAGAAGTAACTATTTCTAAAATAGTTAATGATAATGTAATTATTATTTAAGTGATCAATAAGTAATGAGATTCATTAAGGTAAGTAATCCAAGAGGGTATCGAAATGTAATGGGATTTTTGAAAAGAGTTTATGAACAGTTTTATACTAAAACCGAGGTTTATAACTAAGTTATAAAAGAGATTTTAAGCCGAAGTGATAGCTTAAAATAAGTGTTTTGAATTAAGAAAAGTGAATCCAATTAAAAGCGGTACATATTAAGCCAGAGTTTATAAGTGATGTTTATAAAAGGGGGAGCGTGAGACTAAAACGTTAAGTTTAAATTAACGTTAACTAGTAATGGAATAGAAACGAGAATTTCAAAACAGAAATGGGGTAAAAGCAAACGTTTTGCAGATTTAAATGGAGTTAAGGAAATTAGAAACTGACTGGAGAATAGTGAGTTGAACGACTTCTTGAGTATCGATCTGATGTTGGTTTCGGCCTACGGGGTTGATGGTTAGGGAGTTGTTCTCTTACTAGTTTTCAGTTATGGACTAATGAATGTTGAAGTAACTGGAATAGAAAGCAATTTCGAATATAATGATATTTTCAAGATTTAAGAAATTAACGAATGTGTTTGAATAAGTTTATTTAAAAGGAGAAGTGTTAGTTAGTATTTTCGAAAAGTAAAACCAAAGTGATTTCGTGACAATGTTTACATGAAAGGGTTTAGACCAAAGTTAGTATATATATATATATATGATTGAATTCTAATGCATTTAAAAGGAATTTTAAAATACTCTTATAATATAATATGAAGTAAATATTATGTTTAGAATATTGGGAGATTAGAATTTAATTAATTTTAAATTAAAAAGGGCCAAATGTTGTTGAGTACTGAATCTCTAAATTCATTTTTCATGATTGAATGGTTGTTTATTTGATAGTTAAATAACCGACTATCGAATCTGGCCAATGCGATTGTTGGTGCGGAAAGACCGGAATCGAATTTATATTCGAAAACCATTCCGTACCAGCGAATACGAAATCGTCGAAGATACTGATTGAAGATGGAGCAATTGAAGACCGTGGATCTTCATGAGCGAAAGGATTATTCATCAAATATCTCTGGTTTAGCGGCCAGAGGTATTTCGACAGTGATTCTGTCGTGATTGGAATCTCTTGGGTTGCAAGGACTACTCGCTACTGATCCATAGGGTAATTCAAGGATGCAGTAGGAGAGTACCTTTGGTTTGTCCAGTCCCAGGACAACTTGTATGGACGGATGTCTGATAGAGTATTTCCAAAGGGGTTACGTACGTTGATTTCCTCAAATGTATTTCTGTGGCGGCGGAAGACACCTTCTCTTAACTTAACAACCCAATTATTTTTGTGGAAATCAATTAGTGATTTTGGCAGATTTGATGATGTGGCATTAAAAGTGAATGGTGGACAGGTGTTCCAAAAGATATGTTATGACCTCAAGCTTCACAACCGGGAATTGACAAAAATCGGGCAGGCAGCATGGCTATGTGGGTCGCACCCATTAGGGTGTATAATCAACTATCTAGAGAAATTCCTTTTGCTTCTTTAATCTATCGATGTTGTCCCTTTTCGGGAACGGTTGCTGATCCCAACCGTTGGTGATATACATTCGATACACTCAAGCGAAATGAGTGGTTGGTCATGTGTGGGACGGGTTGCAAGACGTTCTTGTTGAACCCAGGGTATTCGCCTCTAGAGATACACTATCAGTAGGTGGTTCCATACCTTGTCATAGTCGGAATCCAATCCCCAATAAGCGCCCGCGTTTTTGATTGTATACCATATATGTGGAGCGTGAGATGCAAGCGTTCCGCTAGATTGTTATCTATTTGTATTTAGACACTATTATAATATCAGACAAGTATATTGATTTCAAAAATATTTTGGGTTATAGTAAGGTAAAAGCCATCCGTATTTATGTGTGGATCGGTCTTACTATTATCTTTTATTTCGAAAAGATTTTTGAACTTAAAATCAAGTTGGATGATCGCCTTAAACTTTGCGAGTTGTTCTCACTCTGGTTCACCAGACTGACCCGGTATTCGTAATGCTCGGGTTAGACCGGGTGGTACAGGTTCAGGTCATTGGAAAATACGAAGTTCAGAAGACGTGCTGGAGGAGTTCAGATGTATGATTTTATCTAGTATTTTCCGTTGTGTGTTGTATTTGAGAATAGGTTGTTATAACTGTCCAGATATGATGATGTACTCTGATGATTGTAAGTTTTATTTAAAGCTCTCAATAAAGATTTATTTCTATATTATATTTTGTTCTACTGCAATGTGAGACTCTGTGTTGTGGTGTTTCTTCTTCTTTTCTTCTATTCTAATCTTTCTTTCTTATCTCACCCTCTACCTTCTTTCTAATAACTATCTGGCGTTTTCGATACTTGGGTTTTAGCAAGTAATACAGGTTTTATGTTTTATTGTCAAAATCTGGGCGTCAAACTCGCTGGGTCGTCACAGTGGTATCATAGCTGTAGGTTTAAGAATAACCTTGGCTCTATGGTGTAACTCGATAGAGATAATGTTTGTAAAGCCCTAGATTGAGTTTGAGTGTATAAATGAGAGTGCGTATTTGTAATTGATTATAAAATTATTTTTAAATAGTTTTCTCGGATTATATTTTTATATCGATATTTTTTTCTCAAATAACAATAATATTTGTTTGTTTGAATGATTTGAATAAGATTTCAAATTGGAATATTAAACTGGAATAAATTAATATAATAGAAGGAGATTTCACTTATGAAATCGAGTAAATGATAATTGAATATAAATTAATCCAATATTAATGTGAAACCAAAAGTAAAGTAAAACGAGAAGTTTAATATTTAATTAAACATGTGTAGTTAAATATATTGAGTAAAAATGAATTGTATGAAATGGAACTTGAGTTTTGAAATTAAATTAAACTCAAGTTGATATGAATTGATTTTAGGATACATCCAAGTTAATCAATCCAAGCGAATTTGGTAATCAATGAATTGAATAAAATAACTTCAGGATTCGAAAATCGAAGGGATAATGATGGAAATCCATCGGATATAAATCAATTGATATTAATGTATGTTAAATGTTAATGTAGATTAGTAAGTATCGATGATGAATATAATTCAAATGGTTTGGTTGGTTGTTATTTGGATGTTGGATTCATTGAATAAACATTCATCAGATGAGTTGATAAGGAGTTGAATGGATCACAATAAGATAAATTGGAAATTAAAGCGGTAATGGAAGGAATTAAAATAATTTAACCCAATATTATCATTTGCATTGTAAGTAGAGTTTAGTGCAGATTTCAGAAGGGTGTGGTGATGATTTAGACATACAAATTGGAAGTACAGACGAAGAGACGTTGGTTGATTTGCTGCGGAAATGGAATTGATTTACCCGAAAAATAGGTAAACCTTAACATGTTGATTGGAGTGATTGATTTTATACCCTGAGCTGGGTTAGCAATTTGTCTTTTGGTTTTATTTTGGAAAAATTGAAGCCCATAGTGGCGTTTGTAGTGTTGTGATCAAGCCATGTAAAGGAGATGCTGGCGAAATTTTCGGAAAATTTTAAGAGTTTGAATTTGTTTTGATAATAATTCAAATTATAATTATTTTAAAATAATTGGGTTCGAAGCGTTCTTCTTACCGTGTAATCTCGGGGACGAAATTCTTTTTAAGGGGGAAAGAATGTAACGTGCCAGATTTTACTGACATTTAAATCGGGATATTTAAATCTGTTTATATATTATATTGGAAATATAATGGATTTCATATCAAATTTATTTAATAAAAAGGAGTTCGAATATATATAATTTATAATATAATTAAAACGAGCGCGAAACACCGAGCTAGTTAGTAATTTTCGGTGTGTATATTAAACGCTCAGCATAAAATAGCGATACATGTATAAAAACAAATAAAAAGAAAAATATAAATTAAAATTTCATGTATAAGCAAGTTCTAATCAATTAATTCAAGCGTAGTCCAGCCTTTTGTACCCAGCGTTTGCTTGGTGCAGTATCCATTTCTTTCTCTTCAGCTATACGCAGGCTGAACTCACCTACCCTAAATATGAAATGAAGCACAGTCCTATATTTTCAATTTAAAACAAGGCCTAACCTAATAATATCTGCAGCTACTTACTGCATACGCAGCGCACCCAACCTCCATTTAAATTCCGTTCACATGCTTGAGTGCAAGGAGCATCGGTTACCCTCTGAAATGAATGCTCACGCACACAGTACTCTACTGATATGAGGAGAAAATACATAGTGCAATCACATCTTCCTTTCAGTTACATGCCTAGAACATCTATGCTCCTTCCTTATTTCCTTTGTGCCTATTATAATTCTTCTGTCTAACCTAAATACCCTTACTGATCTACCGTCACCTCAACACACGAACCGCACATGCTAATAAAAGAAATATATATATATATATATATACCATATACAAATTATACGCACAACTATTTCAAGCAGTACACATAGCTTATAAGCACATGAAGCCTACCCTTATACCTACCACTCCATATCAGAGCAATTTAAATGGTACAGCGCCTTCTCTGTTTTCAACGCATTCAGCTATTCTATTTTTGTCTGCATGTCCATTTAGGCTGTACACCAACATACAAGTTCACATCCAAATAAACAACACAACAGACCATCGCAGCCTAGTTTCACTTTTTCCTTCAATGTTAAGTATTCCTGCAAATGCACAGTTCAATCAAATCGCCAGAAATGAAAACTCAAGAAGCCTACGCCTAGCTACTCACTGAAAACCGACCATGCCTACCGCTGTCTCTTCCAATGGTAAAGCTGATTTCAGTTGAGTTGATAACTCAGTGCTGCGCCACTACCCTAAAAATTTATACAGACCTATGTTATACGTATGAGAAGACATTGTATCTATCCATCCCACCCTACTTCTATATATAGGAGCTTCTTCTGTGTGTTTTTCCCAAACTGCGTTCTTCCCTTTTTGTTTGTTCTAACTCCAGAACAGAATTATGCTTCGTAATTAAAAAGAAAGTAAATAAAACCAAAACGAACTCAGTGCTTCTATTATCAGTCTGTGCCGATTTAGCCGGAAGGAGCTTGGGGGTGGAGAACATGCGGTGTATACATGGAAAGGCAGACATGATAATGCATGGACGGGATCAGGCAGGAACATGAAGGAAGCTGGGTGTATTTTGGGGAGAGGACGTGACGTGTTACAGACTGGAAATGAGAAGAATGTTTTGAGGAAAAAAAAAAGAAATAAAGGTGACAGGTGAGAATGGGTAGAGTATACGGTAAGGAGGGAGACTGCAAGAAGAAAGATAGATATGGGGTAATTTCCTACAGTGGAATACGGTGGACGGTGGTTGCCTTTTCGCATGAGGCAGCAGGAGTGATTGGCAGAAAAAGATGTACAGTAGTAAGAAGAAGCCGAGGTAAAATAATCTGCCTATTTAAATATATACGCCTTAGTCAACTAAACGAAAGCACAAATTAAGATATATATGTTGTGGACTGGGGTGTTTCTAATGTGCTTAAGTTTACATCATAGAATAGAATATGTCAGGGATATACTGTAGCGCGCCTGATTATGTTGATAAGCCTTTATTTAACACGTCCTAGATCGTATTCGGCCTAATCCCCTGGTTAATACATACCTAATCACAGTTTTTAAAATGTGAGCTGCTGTATTAATGTTAAGTTTATTTTTAATATAATATTTTTAACATGGTTTATAACGAAGAATTAAAAACACCTTATACTGCTAACCGTGCCTTACTGTGCCTGATCATACTAATAATTATAGCTTACCCCCTGGTAGTGTATTACCTTTGCCTAATCCTATATGGTGTACGTCCCTTATTAGATGATGTGGGCAGTTAGTTCTTAAGCACGGCTCATATTTGCTGAACCAACTTTGTTTTTATTCATGGCAAATACTCTCAAAGTATAACACCAGCAAACATTATTTTGACTTCGGGTTGTCCAACCGTACCATTTTATAGACCATATTTTAGTTATGTTACAATACAAGCATGGTCCAATATATATATCGTGTTGACATGGCTCAAATGTGTATGTAACCGGGTCCGACTTATATATATATATATATATATATATATATATATATATATATATATATATTAACGCATTTGCAAAGCAATATTGTGGGTGGGAATAATTTATTTATTCGGGATTAAGTTAAAATTTAATTATTTTAATCAAACCATAACCGTACATATTTCAACGTACTCGTATGTATCAGAATTCGACAAGTCGGCCGGAAGCGTCGAAAGCGCATCAGGGAGCACGGCATTGTTAAGATGTTTTGGACAAAGCGGAACACAGCTGAAAACAAATCAGTTAACGATGAATGGGAGCCTAAGGTGAGTTCAACTCACTCAGTTTTGTCCCACATATATTTTATATAAGTTGGGTTTAAATATTTGTGTGCTATTTTTGTTAATTGGTTGATGGATGTTTGGATTGTTGTTATTGTTTGATGGTTGAATATTATATATGTTTATTAAAATAAATGATATTGTGGAAATAACGTATTTGGATGCAGGGAAAACAGGTTGGAGGGATCCAACAGGATTCCTCAAATTTATTGGTTTATTTTCATATTGCAATTATATGAGCTGTTTAACTGTTATGATTGAATGATTGACATGATTACCGATTGTTGAAGGTTAATTCAACATTTGTTTTTGTTTTAACCAATAGGCCATATTGATTGAGTAATTGGTAGCAGTTGGCCCAAAAATATATTGATTTATAAATATATCGATTTACCGTTAGGAGGATCGACGGTAATGAAGTTATAAAATTTATTTCATAACTGAAGTTAGATTTTGAAACTATTATTTTGAATAGAAGTTATAAAAGGGAAAAATAATATTATTTATTTACTTAAGTCTACGAAATTATTAAACGGTTTGATAAACCAAATTTTTACGTTAATGAGATTTATAAGCAGATCGAGCAGAAATTGAACTAACGGTTAGAAGTTAGATTTATTGTTTCTCAAAGACAACCAAATGGAATTATTTAAATTTATTATTAATTAATTGGAAAGCATGATTAAATGGAATTGGTTAACGAGACAACACTACAAGAATAATACAGATTTCCGACGGCTGAAAACCGTCGGCGGCCGTCGGAAATGGTCGGAAGCCGTCGGAAATCCCCGTCGCAATTAAAGGCGTCGGTACACAGTGTTTCCGACGGTTTTCGACGGCTGTTGTCGAATATTTTTCCTACGTTTTCCTACGGTTATCGTCAATTTCCGACGGCTTTCGACGGCCGTCGGAAACCGTCGGAAACCGTTAGAGACGTTTGCCTGGAAGCCGTCGCAAGCCGTCGGAAACCGTTATAAACATTTGAACCAGTAAGCGGTCGGAAGCCGTCGGAAATACTGCTGCTTTTTTTTTATATTACAGCTGCTATTTAACCATCAAACCCACATTCCACTCAATTCATTAATTCAGACCGTCGGTCTTTAACTCCATCACAACATTTCATACACAAACCATCAAAACCACACCATTTCAACCAAAAAATCATCAAAACCAAACCAATTCAACCAAAAATTCATAAAAACGATAAAAAAACATATAAAACATAACACTTCTACGATTGCACACTATATAATACATCACATTTACTACATCAATCCCAGAACCCGGAACATTGCTAAACCAATCGCATTTAAATAGAAACACCTCCTCTGCGGGTCGTGAGAAATATGTCAATTGCAAAATTTGTGTTAAAACGCCATAAAAATCTTTGATGTGATTCTCAGGATCGTCACTGCCTTTAACGAATACACCAGTATTGTTCGTTGATTTTTCAGCACCGTATTCTTTTGTGTTAAATTTATATCCATTAACAAAATATATTGGATATGTCTTAACCAATCTTTTTGGTCCCATTGCAAGATGTTTCAACCCTTCATCAACAACACAATTTTTGGGTTCATAAACATAATTTGTAAACCAAGCAGAAAATTCTTTACTGATATCTCCATTTGGATGTTCACGTTCATAAACGCTGTAAATAGAAATAGTGTTTTGCATTAGATTATACACACGTAAAGATGTAGAAATAAAAATGCAGTAATTGATATTTCAGATTACCTAACGAATGGTGCAACTTCAGCACAATTTAGAAGAATATAAGTGTGAGCTACATGAACATCTTTATCATTTAGCCAGACGTCAACACATTTTCCAGAAGGTCGACCGTGTTGGCTAAAAATAGACAAAACTGTTTGAGACGATTCTTGTTCATCTCCTTCGTCCTTTCTTGGAACACTTTCAAATGATATATTCACATGATCACTGAAATAATGAGAGAAAAAGAACGAAGCTTCTTCTTCGATGTAAGATTTACATATCGAACCTTCAACTCGTGCTTTTTGTCTCACTTTTTTCTTCAAATGATTCAGATACCTATGCAATATTAATTTACATTATTTAATAGTTTTAAATTCAATTAAATTAATCGTTAATATGTCTATGTTTACCTCTCGAATGGATACATCCATCCATATTGGACAGGACCTCGATATCGTGCTTCAGTTGGAAGGTGAACAGGTAAATGTTCCATTACATTAAAAAAACCTGGTGGGAATATTTTCTCTAATTTGCAAAGCAATATTGGAATATCTACCTCAAATTTACGTAAACGTTCCACTTTCAAAGTAGTTGAACAAAGTTCTTTGTAAAACAAACTAAGCTCCGTTATTACCTTCCAAACTTTTAACGGCAGTAGTTCTTTGAACATAACTGGGAATAGATGCTCCATCGTAATATGACAATCGTGGCTTTTCATTCCGCTCAATTTACCATTTTTGAAGTCAACACACCTACGAAGGTTTGAGGAAATCCCATCAGGAAATCGTAACCCTTCAACCCATTTTAAAACAACGTTAACCTGATTATTATCTAATTCATAACATGCTTTGGTTTTTTTACTGTCATTAGGTTTCATATGAAGCTCGGGACGTTTGCATAATTCTTCTATATCGCGCCTTGATTTCAAATCATCTTTAGTTTTCCCTTTAACATTCAAAATCGTGTTAAACACATTATCAAATACATTTTTCTCATTATGCATCACATCAATGTTATGACGAAGCAGAAGATGTTTCCAATACGGCAACTCCCAAAAAATAGACTGTTTGCACCAATTATGATAAATCGATTTGCCTTCAATTTCTGTTTGAACTCCAGTTTGATATATCTTTGGATGATTTCGAACCATTTCATATATTTCTTCGCTAGTCCATAACGTTGGAGGTTGTCTGGTTTCTACTCTATTAACCAAAAAGTTTCTCTTGTCTGCTCTAAAAACATGATTTACATGGAGAAAACATCGATGACAGTCAAACCATGAAATTTTCCTACCATGCGGTAAGGAAAACGCTCGTGTCTCTTCCATGCAATATGGACATGATAGACGACCAGCAGTACTCCATCCTGAAAGCATTGCATATGCAGGAAAATCACTTATAGTCCACAACAAAGAAGCAAACATGCGAAAATTTTTCTTCTTTGAAACATCGTACGTTTCTACTCCTTCGTTCCACAATGTTTTTAATTCTTCAATTAACGGTTGTAAATAAACATCAATTCCTTGTGCTGGATCATCGGGCCCAGGAACAATAACAGTAAGAAACATATATTGTGTTTTCATACACATCCATGGAGGTAAATTATAAGGTGTGATGATAATGGGCCATGATGAGTATTTAGAACCAAACTGAGAAAATGGTGAAAACCCATCCGTACATAATCCTAGTCTGACATTACGACTCTCCGCTGCAAAATTGGGATAAGTTTTATCGAAATGCTTCCATGCTTCCCCATCGGCTGGATGGGTCAACGTACCTTCTTGCTCCGATCTCACCTTATGCCATCTCATATGAGATGCAGTTGCAGAAGATGCATATAATCTTTGAAGCCTTGGAGTAAGAGGTAAGTAATGCATACGTTTATATGGAACTTCCTTTCCCTTCTTTTTTCGTGGTTTATATCTTTCTTCATTACAAATTTTACAATTTCTAAGGTTTACGTCATCTTTCCAAAACAACATACATCCTTTTACACATGTATCTATTTTTTGATAAGGTAAACCAAATGCCGACATAAGTTTTTTAACTTCGTAGTGATTTTCACACATTAAATTATCCGGCGGCATGTGCCTTTTTGCAGCTTGTACAATTGCTGTGAACCCAGCTTCAGTGATGTTGTATTTAGATTTCATCGCAATGTATTCCGCGATTACCGATAGCTGAGTGCCGCTTGTACAACCATCCCAAATAGGTTTCTTAGCATTATCCAGCAAATCATAAATTTTCTTAGCTTCAATATTCGGTTCTTCATCATTTCCATCGTCGTCGTCGGCTGCAATCATAGGAAACATAGATCGAGTTGCATCTTCCACCATATTTTCAATACGGGTCGTGCTAACATTTTCTTCAACAGGATTGTCTACCTCAGTCTCAACAGGAGTATTTGGTACAACTTCTCCATGACGATCCCAAAAATAATACTCGGGTACGAATCCGTTTTTGCACAAATGGACTTTCACAACATCGGGTAACAAATATTTCAAATGTTTACACTTGCTACACGGACAACGAATTTCAGGATCGCTTCCATTATTACTTAAAGCAAAGTCAACAAAGACATTTATACCATTATAAAAATCTTCTTTTATTGAACCTCTCTGTCCTCTTTTTTGGTACATCCAACTCCTCCGATCAACAAAATAATCAATCATTTTTCCTAGTTGAGAAATTCAGTCATAATTAAGTCCAAAAATTAATATTTATTTAAGAATTCAAATTACAAAAAAAACTTGTACTTATGGTAATAAAACGCACGTATATTGCAATATTTTCATTTTTAAGGAATATATTTTTAATATTAAAAATATATTAATTCTATAGCGTTTTGATCCATTTGTATTTTATATATTAATTCCATAGCGTTTTTCTAAAATTTTGATTTTGTCGTAACTTACAAATTATGAATTAAAATCTCAAATTCTTATATCCGTTAGAAAAAAAATTTCAGAACGGTCCTTGCGTTTCTTGTTTCGTCCAAATCCGATTTAAAATGAATTTTATATAATTTTCCAAAGTTCAAAATTAAATTTTGAAACCACCGCGCCATTTTAGTCTTGGAATATAAATTATTTTAATTTATAAAATCTAACTTAAATAACAAAAAATCAATCGTTGTTATTTAAAATAAATAATCTTAAATATCCATAACCCAACACAGTTAAATTTGACACTTTTTTTAATGCAATTCTTTTACATGGTCAGGCATCCTACTTCCCATTATAAACACAGTAAACATTTACAATTGTATATTACTTCGTTTCAAACGATTCAACAAAATTTCGGCAGCATTTCTCTTTTGTTTCCTGCACTGTACACATGTACGCAGGAAACAAAAGGGAAAATGGAACCAAAATTTTGTGAATCTTTTGAAACGAAGTAGTATACAAAATGTAGATGCTTATTGCGTTTATAACTTGTCCAATACAAGGACAAATCCAACAAATATTGTACCAGATGAATATAAACGGTCGTTTTTTAATTTAAAAAAAACAACTATTTATATAACGATCATGTACAACACTCGTCGGACGGGGCCGAAAACACTCTAGGGGATATTACTCAATTATATGTGCGCATATTAATATAAAGTACGTTTTACTGCAACAAAAAAATATTTTATATTTTATCACATCTGCTAACATTTCAATCAACTTAAAACAATATTATTACCGTCGATTCAATAGGCACACAACTAGAATTTAGAATCATGCGTTTTTGTGCATAAATCAAAATTTGCACGATGTACTTTTCATAGTTCATCCATTCAATTATTCGTATGTCAAATAACACGTGCAAGAATGACGAGCGCATAACAGCACACATGTACAAAAATATCCTAAATTATACAACGACATAAACAATCTAAATTGAAACACATACACACACTTAAACCAATTTGTAAATATCTGGGATTTTAAACAATTTTTTATGACCACTACAAACAACAATATATCCAAAACATGCCTAAATTTTGATGTCAAATACACAAATATGCAAATATTTAACATAACTTTTTCAATTTCAGTGTAGCAAATGAAACACACATATAATATGATGATATAACATACTACAACACCATAGGAACCAATTGCAATCAACAATTATGCTTAATTTACTAATTTTACCAAATTTAGGTTTAGGTCAAAAATTGAAATTTTAACCAAAAAACGAATTATACCTTAAATTGATGTTGCTGGAAGCTTGAGGAGGAGTCGGGAGTGATCTGGACGTGAAAAATTTGATGTTTGGAGGTGGAAAATCGAGATTTTGATGGTGTAAGGGTTGGAAAATCGGCTGGAAAATGGGTTTGAGGAGGGAGGTGAAAAATTCTGTTCTGCTGGAAGAAGATAATACGTTTATAATCGACGGTTTCCGACGGCCGCCGACGGCCCGTCGAAAGCCGTCGGAAACCGTCGATATGGGCCGTCGAATTTAAGCCCCTTTCTTGTAGTGCAACCATGTTTTTGAATCAATTAAATTAGTGCTGTTAATTAATCTAATGTAACATATTAACGAATTTTTGCTTTTACTTTAATAAGATTTTAAATAAAAATTTACTGTTTGTTTTAGTTAAATAAGAAGTAACTATTTCTAAAATAGTTAATGATAATGTAATTATTATTTAAGTGATCAATAAGTAATGAGATTCATTAAGGTAAGTAATCCAAGAGGATATCGAAATATAATGGGATTTTTGAAAAGAGTTGATGAACAGTTTTATACTAAAAATCGAGGTTTATAACTAAGTTATAAAAGAGATTTTAAGCCAAGGTGATAGCTTAAAATAAGTGTTTTGAATTAAGAAAAGTGAAGCCAATTAAAAGAGGTACATATTAAGCCAGAGTTTATAAGTGATGTTTATAAAAGGGGGAGCGTGAGACTAAAACGTTGAGTTTAAATTAACGTTAACTAGTAATGGAATTGAAACGAGAATTTCAAAACAGAAATGGGGTAAAAGCAAACGTTTTGCATATTTAAATGGAGTTGAGGAAATTAGAAACTGACTAGAGATTAGTGAGTTGAACGACTTCTTGAGTATCGGTCTGATGTTGGTTTCGGCCTACGGGGTTGATGGTTAGGGAGTTGTTCTCTTACTACTTTTCAGTTATGGACTAATGAACGTTGAAGTAACTGGAATAGAAAGCGATTTCGAACATAATGATATTTTCAAGATTTAAGAAATTAACGAATGTGTTTGAATAAGTTTATTTAAAAGGAGAAGTGTTAGTTAGTATTTTCGAAAAGTAAAACCAAAGTGATTTCGTGACGATGTTTACACGAAAGGGTTTAGACCAAAGTTAGTGTATATATATATATATATATATATGATTGAATTCTAATGCATTTAAAAGGAGTTTTAAAATACTCTTATAATATAATAAGAAGTAAATAGTATGTTTAGAATATTGGGAGATTAGAATTTAATTAGTTTTAAATTAAAAAGGGCCAAATTTTGTTGAGTACTGAATCTCTAAATTCATTTTTCATGATTGAATGGTTGTTTATTTGATAGTTAAATAACCGACTATCAAATCTGGCCAATGCGATTGTTGGTGCGGAAAGACCGGGATCGAATTTATATTCGAAAACCATTCCGTACCAGCGAATACGAAATCGTCGAAGATACTGATTGAAGATAGAGCAATAGAAGACCGTGGATCTTCATGAGCGAATGGTGGACATTCAAAGTGAATGGTGGACAGGTGTTCCAAAAGATACGTTATTACCTCAAGCTTCACAACCGGGAATTGACAAAAATCGGGCAGGTAGCATGGCTATGTGGGTCGCACCCATTAGGGTGTATAATTATCTATCTAGAGAAATTCCTTTTGCTTCTTTAATCTATCAATGCTGTCCCTTTTCGGGAACGGTTGCTGATCCCAACCGTTGGTGATATACATTCGATACACTCAAGCGAAATGAATGGTCGGTCATGTGTGGGCCGGGTTGCAAGACGTTCTTGTTGAAACCGCCTATAGAGATACACTATCGGCAGGTGGTTCCATACCTTGTCATAGTCGGAATCCAATCCCCAACAAGTGCCCGCGGTTTTGATTGTATACCATATATGTGGAGCATGAGATGCAAGCGTTCCGCTAGATTGTTATCTATTTATGTTTAGACACTATTATAATATCAGACAAGTATATTGATTTCAAAAATATTTTGGGTTATAGAAAGGTAAAAGCCATCTGTATTTATGTGTGGATCGGTCTTACTATTATCTTTTATTTCAAAAAGATTTTTGAACTTAAAAATCAAGTTGGATGATCCCCTTAAACTTTGCTAGTTGTTCTCACTCTGGTTCCCCAGACTGGCCCGGTATTTGTAATGCTCGGGTTAGACCGGGTGGTACAGGTTCAAGTCATTGGAAAATACGAAGTTCAAAAGACGTGCTGGAGGAGTTCAGATGTATGATTTTATCTAGTATTTTCCACTATGTGATGTATTTGAGAACAGGTTGTTATAACTGTCCAGATATGATGATGTACTCTGATGATTGTAAGTTTTATTTAAAGCTCTCAATAAAGATTTATTTCTATATTGTATTTTGTTCCGCTGCGATGTGAGACTCTGTGTTGTGGTGTTTCTTCTTCTTTTCTTCTATTCTAATCTTTCTTTCTTATCTCACCCTCTACCTTCTTTCTAATAACTATCTGGCGTTTTCGATACTTGGGTTTTGACAAGTAATACAGGTTTTATGTATTATTGTTGAAATCCGGGCGTCAAACTCACTGGGTCGTTACACTACTAGTTAAGGCTTCCATCATTCACACATATACCCTTACCCCGCATAAGGTGAGAGTAGGTATTTTATCGTTCGTTATACCTTCTAACTGACCTTATCAGATAACCTCCTTAGTCACTTACTACTTTCCATAGGATAGACGGCCATATCTAGCTCTTTTAATTTCCAGGTTTGGTAGGCCAACACACACCTGCCATTTAAGACCCCTATACTGAAAAACCTATTCCCAGGTAGACTCTTTAACCCCAATCACTTGGCCTTTTAGGACCTAAGAAGCGGACTACACACGAAGGTTATTCGTTTGTCCTCCATTTGCCTTTAGCGCCTTTCCCTTTCTGGGATAAAGTTGGCTACGTTATTAAGTCATTCCCGTTTAATTCCATTATATGGGAATATTATACGTACACCATTTATTTGTATCACAGGTTTATATGGTTTATAATGTCTTACATTATTAACTTACTAAGTCCAACTATACTTTTAATTTTAAGTTTTATTGACATAAATAGGGAAGGCTATATTCCCTTTCCTCCAGGATATTTCTTTAATATCTTCCCTAATTTGGACTTAGTATTTAAACGACAATCAATATCCATTAATCCCCTTTTTGACACCCATTTCTTTTTATTTCCTTTTTACTGCACTTTATGACTCTAATGGTCATATTTTCCTAAGACAACTACTTATCAATCCTAAGTTATCTATTTGTTGTACCCCAACGGACAAATCCTATATTTATTTATTTATTGGTTGACTGTTGTATGTTTACATACCAAGCCTCTCACATTAAATTGACTACCTGTGGATGCTCGATCTGCCAGTCGGTTTCGGGCATGCTTCTACCACAAGTGAACTTAACCTCGTGCCTTAGCACGATTGTTTTTATGCATTAGACCTGTGGTCGTTGGATTTGCCGGTCGGTTCCGGGTAGGCTTCCACCACAAGTTGAGTTTAACCTCGTGTCTAAATGCAGTAATAATTTAGATTTCCTAATTGGGGTCCACAACAATTATCCTAATTGATTTTAGGAATTGTTACCATTTTCCTATTCATAATTATTTCCCCAAATCAATATTGGTTACAATGGTTATCCTTTTATTTGCAGTCTCATTTATAGCAATTAATTATATTTATTGCTACAAATAGTCACCACAAATATATTAATTTAAGATGGATTATATTTACAAATAATTCCATAATTGAACCTTATTCAAACATTCAAATATTCCATATAATTTACATTTCACTGTTTTCGCTGATTTGGATGGATAATACGTATATATTCATTTTTGTTTCTACACGGTCGACGTAGTTATTAATATTTATTTATTATTTTTCACTACTTATTTTTTAGATTAATGATTTGGTCTAATCAATTAACTAAACATTCCCTTTTATATTCAATCTTGCCAAAAAGGTTTCAAGTCTCACAAGGACCGTTAACCAAAATCATTGTAAATCGTGCTTATTTTGTGGAATTGACATATTTCAAATCACAAGAAATATATATAATGTATTTTTATTTTGTAATAGTCGATGCAAATTACATACAGAAACATGTGTTTATTTGCATATGTACCTTTTCACCACTTTTCCCTTTTTAATTCTTTTGGTCATACTTCTTGTGATTCTAAAATAATGCATCTTTATTTAAAAATGAGGAAAGCGACATAATTTACGATGCTTAATCCAAAAACCTAACAATATTGAATGTAAATGAATATTTATTTTATTCTTGTAATCACATAATACACAAATTCATCTTTTTACCCAAACTTACATATTTCATATTTCAGCACTGAACTAAAGATCTGGAATATAATTGCAACAAATTTGTTTAATGGGATTGATTTCCAAATCCACAGTGCTACATGGCATATACAACATACTTAATAATTCATGACATAACTTGCAGGAATATGTGGGAATATATATAAAGATCCTACAATTCATGTTTATACATAATCACAACTTTATCATTTACCAATTTCAAACATATTCATAATCAAATCCGATAGTTATCAAAATTTACAATTATTTAAATAACAGATCTGATAGACATAAACATAGATTCGATTTAAACGAAATAGGTAAATCATTATATATGTATTAGTAGTAAATTTCCCACTCATCTTACAGCTTCCAATTTCTGAATTTTGAACCTTTTTAGGCTTACAGTCCCCAAATTCTTACAAATCTACAGTTTATCTAGAAAGGGGAAAATTCTAGATTTGTAGAAATGTAAGAAAAAGGAAAAAGAGCGAAGAAATCTATCGTTGAGCACCCTCTTCCACTGAATCTATTTCTCTTCCCAATTCCATAAGAATTTGATTTGATTTGGTATATGTATGAATATATTTTATTTAGAAATTAGGTTAGAAGAGGAAGAAAAATGGCAGAGCTCCGCTGCCTTCATAGATTTGAATGGAAAAAGAGTGATGCTCTACCCTTTTATTTATAGGGGTGGAAATGTCCTAGAACCGTCGGATTAGTTTAAAGTTATATTCATCCATCCGTTATAATAATATAATAAAACAATTCACCAAAACCTAGTCGTCACTGGGCAGTTTGATGCCCAGTTGGTCGACCCCCATGTCGACCGCCTGGGCATCAAACTGCCCAGGTTGGCTGGGTTATATATGGTAAATTATTAATTAAAATTTTGATTTATTTATTTTCTCCCGTATTCGTATTTCATTCGTAACTTTTCATATAGACTACGTTCGCGAAACTCTAAACGTGAAAGTTGACCAGAATTCCGAGACGAATGTAATGATTAAGGTTTCATGGCCAAATTCCATCGTTTGTAAAAATTCTTATTTTTAAAATTCTAATAATCAATTTATATCACCCAAATTCTGGGTTATTACGTTCTTCCCTCCTTAAAAGGAATTTCGTCCCGAAATTCTGATGCATATAATCCTATGCTACACAACCAATTTGTGTACATACACTTTGCAACCATGTGTACACGTGCGTGGTGTACATAATGCATTTTCAACCAAAAACATACATGCAGGATGATTCTAATCAGATCCTCCTATATACTTGCATTAAATTTTTGAAATATTTTTAAAAACATGATACAGAACATCCTAAATATACTGGCAGTTCTATATGAATGCAAATTTTGAAAGTTCTTTTTCATCCATAACCCTCACACAACAATGAATAGAAGTGTGAAGCAACCAATTTTGCATCCAAACCCTACATCCAAACATACGCAATCTAATCGTTTCTGACATAATATCTCCAAACTGGAAAAAGGAAATTAGGGCGAAGAAATTTAACATTCCCTTTGCTTTCACGTATTCCATTTCCCGACCTACAGTGGAAATTTTCACCTCGGTTACCCAGAATACCCCAAAAATCTCCAACTGTAGACTGTAAAGGAGGCTTTTAAAAAAGGCCTAAAATGTAAAAACGAGTTAATTAATTGTTCGCGCGCATCGTTGATAAGGTATGGAAACAGCGTTTCCAAGGCCAAAGCAGCCTTTTCCTTGTTACCCTTAATGTTATTATCGCATCGCCGGTACTATTGCACCGCTAAAACGTGCACATAAAGCATCCAAAAATCTTCTTTACACCATTCATGTGACCAAAAATCGAAAATTTTCACAAAAATAAATCCCCCCTTGAAAACTTGTCATGTTTGTTTTGAAAATTTCCTTCCAAAACCGTTTCGTTTTCCCATAAATTAAGAAAACGGTAAAAAAAATGTTGTTTTTTCCCTACAACATTTTCTATAAACTTCTAAAATTGAAAATTGCGGAAATTTAAACGACTCATGTCATATATTGGCGAAAAAAGGAAGTCAGTCATGCCAAAAATGCGAAAACTGAAATCACACACAAAAAGACCAAAATAAATTTTAGCTTTAACAAGGAATGGTGGTTTATTTATATACTTGTGACGGAAACAACGCAAAAATCGGTCCTTTGCTAAAATTTATCTGACATAGAATTCTATTCTTTCCAGCCCTAGGACAATTGTTAGTTTAGATAAGAAAAATTGGATTTCATTCAAACAGGCACGCCTAAATGACGTAACATCTTCAGACATAGAATTCTCATTAACCTAAGTCGTGCGATTTAAACATCACTAACAGTCACAAGCACGAATCACCACAACCACGAACCTAATGCTGGAAAGGGATAACAACAAAACAACACCTAACTACCAAAACAACGGCTATAAACAACGAGGTGTCTTGCTCCGCGGCTGGAGCTTAAACCAATATTTATGATCTTTAATTAACCATATCATGGTAGCAAAATGCTCAATCTCGTGTTACTAAAACTGCTGGTGTTGTTGGGGGTTTCCACATCACCGTATCTTCTAAGAGAGAATTTATGATGAGAAAAGAAACCTACCACAAAGCTGCTTCTCATGCAACCCACCTAATATTGCCTAAAGATAAAGTGGATAGATGACTTCATAGAAAGTAACTCAATGAGACAACACACAAGAACAACAAGGTGAATCGAATATGATGCGGTACTAAATGATGGTTACGCCACCAATCAAGCAATAGATTAAATTACCGCATTAAGAGACAAACCCAGTCATAACTTCCTATTTATAGAACGATGTGTTAAATGGGTCACATGTCTACATGTGCAGTTCGAACATAGATTCCGGAACAAAAAAACCAACATCAAGAAAAAGAGATTTGCTGCAAAATTCCCAAAGCCGGTCAAAAAAGAGACAATACAAGTTCGCGTAAGACACGGATTCCTCTAAAATCTCTTCAAGATTCAACTCAGAAAAACTATCTAAGGATAGCTTAATCTTCATCTCCGAAACGACGATTGCCTTCAAAAGAACCTATTCGAACAACGTATAGCAAAGGCAGATGCAGCACAAACACAAATCCTATTCTAAGATCTCGAAGCAATGGACCAGTGCAAGCCCAACTGCCTTTCCAAATTTCTTAGCCCTAAAGTGGTAAGATCTTTTTGCTCATTCCGATCCAACCAAATGATCTCTACCCAAGGATGATACTTAAATGGTGTGGGTAAGATCGAATAGTGCAACTAGGTGTTATAGGCCAAGAAATGGTTAGAGAGAAGAAATTAGTTCTTGGAGTATTAGTGAGGCAGGATCTAATGCGCAAACAAGCGCGAAATAGAGGAGACAAGGCGACAACAAAGAAAGAGAAGAAGGATAGAGATATGTTTCGGCTAGATGAGGAATGAAGGATGAAAGAAGGAAATTAAGGGATAATTTGGACAAAGGAAGGATCGTTGAGTCCTTGGTCCAAGTTGTACCAAAACTCATCAATTAATTGACCATCATAGTATAGCACTAAACAGTCAACTACCAAATAGTCTTTGGACATAAGTTGGACCTTGACCTTATTAGGATGGATTAAAATGTTAATCGTCCCACATTATCTTTGAAGATTCGACGTGATTCAAAAAATAGTCATCCTCATCACCGCGGTATTTTAAGACTGCAGTTAAACTCCGAACCAACTCTAAGGATTTATAGTCCTAACACGATGCTGCTACTACTCAACGAACAAATGAATTCTAGAAATTCAGCTAGAATCCCGTAATATAAATTGAAATGGATTTTCCCCTTACCTAGCTAGCAACAAACAGACGATTCACGAAGTCAAATACTCCAAAATCTGGACGAAGGATTTTCCTTAGCCTTTACGAAGAAAAATTTAAAACTTTTCAGAAAAAATGGTGTAATGACCCGCACTGTCAGGGGTATTATAATTAATTTATTTAATTATATAATTGGTGATTTAGAGAAGTTAATGATCGTTTAATTAAATAATATTGAATATTTAATTAATAATTATAATATAATAATATATTATAATGTCGAAATAGTCGGAAATAGTGAAATTCACAATATCATGTGAATTGAATAGCATACGAGATTCGGTGGAGTTTCGATTCGAAATATAATAACGAATATATTCAATCGACGACAGTTTGAACGTATAATTATATTATAATTAAAATCGAGCTTGAAATGGCGCTACAGTTCGCGATTTGGCGATTTGAACTTCAACTGAATATACAGGATTCGTTTTAAGCCGGATTTCTGTGAAACAAGAAACATGTGGAGCTGGTGGAGTATATCTTTCTAGTGGAAGAGAAAAATCGGGATTTCGTCATGTAGATTTTGATTTACGTCCAAATCAAATTTCAGAAAAGTCGCTGTGGAATTCCTTTATAATTCGTAACGCTTTATATACGTTATAAAAGGGTTTTCAATGTAAATTGAAATATCGATTCAATCAGGACTTGGTATACTGAATATATAATTACCTTGGAGCTGTATGGTATTCTGGTGTGAAGATATACGATAATATAAATTTATTTATATTTTATTTAATTATATTTAAATATATTTATATATTTAAATGGGTCATCCAGAGCTTTAAAAATACGCTGTGTGAGCATACGAAGTCGGAATTCGACGAAACTAGTTTTGTTGGATCCGCAATGTCAAATTATTGTTAGATGTCAAGTTCCGTGATTTTTAGAGTCACTGTGTGGTCGTACGGATTTTTAGAGTGTAAAACAGTTAGTATTTTGACAGTTAAAAATACGCTGTGTGAGCATACGGAGTCGGAATTCGACGAAACCAGTTTCGTTGGGACCGTAATGTCGAACTCTAGCTACATGTCCAGTTTGGTTATTTTTAGGTACCGTATGTAATCACGAGAATTTTTAGAAAGCAAAACAAGTATATAAAAGAGAATATGCCGAGAATATTCTTTTTATAAAATATCTAGATATTTTCTTTCTCTATAAATAACCTACCATCCTTCCTTAACCTAATCCTTATTTCACCGAAGTCAACAGGGCGCCGCTGTTTTCTTGTTCAAAAAAAAAAATTATTATCTCGATCCTCCTTCTAAAATCAATAGAAAATAAAATCAAAAGCTATAAATCGAATCCTATACATATTTGGGTTCAGCGATGGATGCTCTCCCCTCTCATAGCGATTTTACACTGTTCGATGCTTGTATGGCAGTAGGCGTCAACGAGCAGTGAGACTAGGGTTCATTGTTTTGGCGATTTGGTGACTCGATTCCAAGTTTCGATGCTGTCTTTGAGTTTCTAGCAATAAGTTGAGCGTGTATGCAAAATTCTGGTGATTTTGGTATCAATAAATGTCGACCCGTTTACTGTACGGCGGCTCAAGCAGGAGAGGTCGGATTCTCCTGGGTGGTGCGATGTGTACTTTGAGGGTAGGGATGTGTTGAGATTTTGAAGTGGAGTTTAGTGATGGTATTGATGTACGGATTTGTGAAGAGGAGGAGGGACGTTGGGTGAAGGGAAGTATCGGCTATGGTGTTCACAATGAGGAGCGTCGGCTGTGTGTTTATTTGGGGAAGAAGACTTTTTGTCTTGGGCTTGGTTTGCAATGGGCCGTGTAGGAGGGATGAGGCCCAAGTCCTTTATTAAATTTAAGTTAGATTTTTATTTTAAATGTTGTGCAAACTTTAAAATGGTGCGTGTTTTCTGGAGTAGGAGGAACGAAGCATCTATAGGAGAAGAGGTTGCGGGTGGACTTTGGTATTGGGCTGAGAGATATTGGTGAGGCCCAATAACACTTAGAATAAATATTAGTTGTAAATAAAATGTATAATAACTTCATAATATCATAACTTTGTCGTACGATATCAGAATTAGACGAAACAAGATCCGACGGGATCGTATGGACAGGAGCAACACAATGAGACTGACTGGAAGTGGATTCGAGCTCGTTTGAATTTATGGCGAAATAAATTGTTTGATTCAAATCAAATGAACAGTTTATCGTTCTTTAACGATGAACTGCAAATGTGAGTAAAACTCACCAACTCTGAACAGTTATATTTTTATAATGTATTTTTAGAAATGTTAATCATCTGTTGATTGCTGTGTGTTGGTTGATTGATTGAACTGCTGGTCAGTTAGTGGAAATTATATATATATATATATATATAATTATATATATAAACTGTTAAATATTTATATATTGATGTTGTTATCAGAATAATCCGTACTGAACTGAAAGTGATGTTGATTTTATTGTGTAACATCTGTGATGCAGGGAGACGGGTTGGAGGAATCTGACTGGATTCCTCAACAGTTATTTTATTGTTTTTCATATATTGTTATATGATGTGATATAAAATCTTTGGGCGATTATATGTACTTGGACGATATTGAACATCGTGATTTGATATGATTGAATACCATAACATGCCGGAATGTTGATAAGGGAATTTTCAAAGTGATAGTGAAAATCAAGTATTTATAAATGGAATATTTATAAATAAGAGATATTTATAAATTTGAATATTTATAAATAAGGAATATTTATAAATTGGGATATTTATAAATAGGAGATATTTTAAAAAGGAAAATAAATTCAAAACATTTCTTTTTGAATGGAAAGGCCTGTGTGGCGAGTTTGGGGATTTTCCCGATGCTCACGTTACAAAGGAGGTTATGGCGAATTTTTCAGAGAATTTAAGGAGTTAGAATATTTCAAGAATAAATTTGAAAAGGAAATATTTGTAAACCATTTACAAATAGAATTGGAAAGGGAACATTATAAAAAGGAAATAATTTTTAAAGTGTAGAACCGTTATTTAAAAGTAAATCTTTTCAAATGAATAAAACGTTGTTAAAAAGGAAATCTTTATAAAGTGAATAAAGTTAATCGAATATAGACATTCGAAAGGAGTTAATCGAATATGGTATTCGAAGTTAGTTAATCGAATATAGACATTCGAAAGGAGTTAATCGAATATGGTATTCGAAGTTAGTTAATCAAATATGGTATTCGAAAGTTAGTTAATCGAATATGTTATTTGAAAGGGGTTAGTCAAGTCGAGTTAGTCAAAGAGAGTTAACCAGTTAGAGTTAACCAGTTGGAGTTAATTAGTTAGAGTTAATCGATTAGAGTTAAAACGAACTAGAGAAAATCAAGTGTAGTTATTTGAGATAGAGTTAATCAAACATAGTTATTCAGGATAAGTTGCCATCTCGTACGACTGCTAGCGTAATTCGCAGGGCTGTAAATAGCCTAAGGCAGTCGGATGTTTCCTGAGGGAGTCAGGCGTAACCATTGTGATCGCTGCGATCTAGAGTCAAGCGAATGGAGTTTAATCGAATATTAGTTATTCGATAGGAGTTAATCGAGTTGATCGAGTTGAGAAATAAGTTAAGTTAAATAAGTTGAGTTGATCGGGTGGTTCGACCAAGTTAGTCGAGCCTAGTTAATCGAATCGAATTGGTCGAACCCAGTAAGTTGAGTTAAGTTAGTCAAGTTAGTCGAGCCTAGTTAATCGAATCAAATTGGTCGAACCAAGTAAGTCGAGTTAAGTTAGTCAAGTTAGTCGAGCCTAGTTAATCGAATCGAATTGGTCGAACCAAGTAAGTCGATTTAGTCAAGTTAAGTTATCGATGTTAGTTTCATCGAAAGGAGTTATCGATGTTAGTTTCATCGAAAGGAGTTATCGATGTTAGTTTCATCGAAAGGAGTTATCGATGTTAGTTTCATCGAAAGGAGTTATCGATGTTAGTTTCATCGAAAGGAGTTATCGATTATAGTTTAATCGAAGTGAGATTTTCAAATATGAGATATTTGAAAGGAAGAGTTATCGAATATTAGTTATTCGAAGAGAGATTATCGAATATCGTTTATTCGAGAAGAAGTTAATCGAATATAGGTTATTCGAGAGGAGTTAATCGAATATAGGTTATTCGAAGAAGAGTTAATCGGCAAATTCGATTATATCGAATTCGGGAAAGTACTTATACTTTCCAGTGTTTAAATAGAGATTTATTTATTTATAAATAAATAAGTGTTAGGTTAATTATTCACTAATAAGAATAGAAGTTATAATTAAAGTTAAATAATTCGAAAGGAGGGATTATAACGTTATCGTTATAACCAATGTTTTAAATATAGAAGTGGATTAGTAAAATTGGATCCGAGAAAGGCGTAAAGAAGTTGATAAAGATTAAAAGATAAACTTTGACCATTTCGAAGTTATAACGTTGTTCAGTTAAGGTCTGAGAGGTAATTATACCCCAACTTGAGTGACTTCCTTCTTAACTAAGAAATGGTAAGGTTTGATCGTAAAGGAGTTTTGGAAATGTTTTCCAAACGAGAATCAGAAATGTTTTCTGATAAAAGAAAATAAGAATTTAGAATATAGGGAAACAGGAGATAAGTAAATAAATGAACTAAAGAGATTAATGTTAAATGATGTTTGTTCGATATAATTTCCATCTGGAAATAATATCGCTGTTTGCACACTTGTTTTCTTTGATAGTTAACTCACAGACTATCGAAGTTTTGACCATTTTAACGTTGTTAATATGGAGAGACCGGTTGGATTATTATCCAAAGAACCACTCTGTATTGGCATAAGCGTCGCGAATCATATATGCCAAAGATAATTGAAGACGGAGTAAAATGCAAGGGCTATCCTGTTTACAGAATAGTGCCTTCGGTTTGTCCAGTCCCAGGACAACTTGTATGGACGAAGGTCTGACAGAGTATATCCAATGGATCGCGTAAGTTGATCTGTTCAAACGTATTCACGTTTGGTGGCGGAGGAATTCGTTTCTCTAAGCTGTATACCCGTGTTATTTTTGGATAAATCAATTTGTGATTTGGAGGGTATGACGATGTGACATTTCTAAGTGAATGAGGATGACTTGTGTGGATGAATGTCTAACAGAGTATTTCCAGAAAGGTTACGTACATTGATTTCTTCAACCGTACCAAGAGTGGAAGCGAAGAAGGAAACTTCTTTAGCTAACACGTAATGTACTGTTGTAGACGTCAATTTGTGATTTTCGATGGACCTAACGATGTGGCATTCGAAGTGAATCTGATGTGATGATAAAGCGTAGCTTCTAGCCTCATCAACCAGTAAATGACAGAAATCGGGCAGGCAGCATGGATAAGTCGGTCGCACCGAAGTAGGGTGTATAATCACCTATCTAGAGAATATTCATTTGTTTCTTAAATCTATCAATGTTGTCCCATATATATACGGGAACGGTTGCTGATCCCAACCGTTGGTGATGTACATTCGATACACTCAAGCGAAATGAGTGGTCGGTCATGTGTGGCTGAGTTACAAGATGTTCTTATTGAACTCCAGTGTATCGTTCCTAGAGTACACTGATCGGAAGGTGGTTCCATACCTTGTCATAGTTGGAAATCCATTATCCAATACGTGCTTGCGATTTTGATTGTGTACTATATATGTAGAACGTGAGATGAAAGCGTTTCTGATAGTTGATATCTATTTGTACATAGACATTATTATAATATCAAAAGGTTTTTGATATAAAGATATTTTGGATTCTCATAAGGGAAAAACCCGTTCCGTTCTGCGGCGTGGTCTTATGAGATATCATTTACTTGTTCATATGCCTGTTTAAACCGTTTTACTCATACCAGTCCCATGACTGACCCGGAGTTTACTTTGTTGTTTTCCCTAAACTCTTGGGTGCCTAAATTTGTACGGGCAGTCAAGTAGTCGGGATTGGCAGATACATTGAAGAGCTGGAGCAGGAGGCTTCAGAATCATATAGCTATAGTTATTTCCGCTGTGTTGTAAGTGTTGTACTCTGATAAGTGCTATTGTATACATAACTGTTATATTTCAAAGTTATGTTATCTATTATATGTTATTCGTTCCGCTGTGAGGTTCGTGTTACTCTGATGTTGTGTTCTTCTTCTTCTATTCTAAGTTTCTATCTTATCTATCCTCACCTTCTAATTTCTTTCATTAATTACCGGGATTTTTCGATGTTTTGGTTATCGACGTCGTGCTTATGTCGATAACCAAAGCCGCCGAAAATCCGGGTCGTTACAAATGGAATTCATTTATAAACTAACGGTTTCGTATTTACAAATCCATTTTATTATTACTATTTATATTCTAGTTTTATATTTTAAACTAGAAACCTCTTTCGTTTTTTAAAATGTTTGGAGCTTTAAAAAAAATTAGATTAATTTTGCTAACTTTAATAAATTATCCAATATATATATAGGAAGATGGATACTGAAAATCAAAGGAATGGATATTTATTATTCTTGAGTTTTAGTGGTATATTCCTTGTGATTCTAAATTGCTTATTTCCTACCAATCAGACCATATTCATTAAAATTACTGAATGGCCCTAAAAATTTAAAACACGAATAGATTAAGAATTTAAAACCATATCTTCACAAACTATTTTTTCGAAACTGTATTTCAAAACAGTTGAAATCCATTTTTATTTTTAAAGTAGTTTTAAAAAAAAATCTTGAATACGAGGCTAAGAACTCAACTGGATATTTCAACGAAGGTAGATTCGAAATTTTAACGAAGTAATAAATGGATAAACCTCGTAATTATAATTCTGGAATGGACACGGCATATTAACGCAGACTTTTTCCCCGTTTTGGATCGAGTAATGGTCTTAACTGGAACTATCAACGAAAGCACACCAGGAATTTATGACCATCTCGGTTGTAGCTAGCTTTTTTATTAATATTTTTTTTCCCATTTTCAAATCTCGAATCAACGGAATCTACCATATGTTGCCTCATGCTCTTCCCGACGAGATTGCTAACGTGCTGTGGGGTAAGACAGAATTGGCTAGAAACCCGATCTCAATGTATTTCAACTCTTAGTCGCTCAAAGCCCATTATATATAATTAAGCCCAAGACTAATTTCTGTAGTTAAATAAATTAAAGTCGAGTAAGAAATAAGAAGAAAAACAAAAAAGAAAATCGAATTACGTTCTCTCCGGGTTCCTAATTTAACCGATTCCTCTGATCATTTAACCTAAGCTCTGATACTAAATGTAACACCCCACACATTTCTGAACCCAAATTTTGATTAAAAAACAAAACTTGAACACATCAAAGCATAGAGCGTATATCTGGTACCTGCAATAAATGAGCATGAGCATAATCAGAGTACGATAAATAAAACTCATAGTGAAAACAAAATAGGATATATTAGTATTAACTCAAGCAACTACCTTTTTCAATGTAAGTCACTTTGCCAATACCGAGCATGAGAGAGAAGGAGAACCGAAAGCTAAACTTAAACAACTCCGAGAACCCGACCTTCTCTATGAAACCTGGAGATTGTAATGAGGAGGGGGCTCAGAACAACAAGTTCTGGTGACTAAGAAATGTACAACACAGTCTATAACATAGATATATTCCGTTTGGTTCAACCCAAGCTGTATGCCTAACCAAGTTAGTGATTCTAGCCCAACCCAATAAATGTTTACGCACGACTTTACAATTAGCCCAAAGTAGTATTTCCAAATTATATTACTAAGATAAGGCATTTGCTTACATTTTGAGGAAGCCTTTATACTAGAGTTTAATTGGTTAATTATATCGAGAGTGGACCCCTAATTACAGGGTTTCTATCTATTTCCTCAATCTATATTCTTTATTATTTAATGCCTCGCTATCAATGATAGATACGGTGGATTCTCCCTAATCACTTAAGACTCTAGGCGGACCTGTTGGTCACTTATTAACCCTCGATAATATATTCAATGTTAACATAAGACTAGAGAGCACTAGCTACGGGCCCTACTGGTTAAGGCTTCCGTCATTCACGCATATATCCGTACCCCACATAACATGAGAGTAGCTATTTAATCATTCGTTATACCTTCAGCTGACCTTATCAGATAACCTTTTTAGTCATTTACTACTTCCCGAAGGATAGACGGCCATATCTAGCCCTTAAAATTTCCAAGTTTGGTAGGCCAACACACACCTTCCATTTAAGACCCCTATACTGAAAAACCTATTCCAAGGTGGACTCTTTAACCTTAGTCACTTAGCCTTTTAGGACCCAGGAAGCAGACTACATGCAAAGGTTATTCGTTCATCCCCCATTTGCCTTTAACACCTTTCCCTTTTTGGGATAAAGTAGGCAACATTATTAAGTCATTCTCGTTTAATTCCTTTATACAGGATTATTATACATACACCATTAATTTGTATCACAGGTTTATATAGTTAAAAATGTCTTACATTATTAACCTACTACGTCCAACTATACTTTTAATTTTAAGTTTTATTGACATAAATAAGGAAGGTTAAATTTCTTTTTCTCCGGGATATTTCTTTAATTTCTTCCCTAATTTGGACTTAGCATTTAAACGACAATTAATATCCATTAATCCCCTTTTTGACACCCATTTCTTTTTATTTCCTTTTTATTGCCCTTTATGACTCTAATGGTCATATTTTCCTAAGGCAACTATTTATCAGTCCCAAGTTATCTATTTGTTGTACCCCAACAGACAATTCCTATATTTATTTATTTTTTGGTTGACTGTTGTATATTCACATACCAGGCCTCTCACATTATGTTGACTACCTTTGGATGCTGGATATGCCGGTCGGTTTCGGGCAGGCTTCTACCACAAGTGAACTTAACCTTGTGCCTTAGTATGATTATTTTTATGCATTAGACCCCTCATATTAAACTGACTACCTGTGGCCGTTGGTTCTGCCGGTTGGTTCTGGGCAGGCTTACACCATTGAGTTTAGCCTCGTGTCTAAATGCGATTTAATTTAAATTTCCTAATTGGGGTCCACAACAATTGTCCTAATTGATTTTAGGAATTATATCCATTTTCCTGTTCACAATTATTTTCCTAATTCAATATTGGTTACAATGGTTATCCTCATATTTGCGGTATCATTTATGGCAATTAGTTATATTTATTGCTACAAATAGTCAACACAAATATGTTATTTAAAAATGGATTATATTTACACATAATTCTGTAATTGAACCTTATCCAAACATTTCATATAATTTACATTTCACCGTTTTACGCTGATTTGGACGGATAATATGTACATATTAATTTTTATGTTTTCACATAGTCAACGTAGTTATTAATGTTTATTTATTATTTTACAATACTTATTTTTTAAATTAATGATTTGGTCTAATCAATTAACCAAACATTCCCTTTTTATATTCAATCTTTCCAAAAAGGTTTCAAGTCTCACAAGGACTGTTAACCAAAATCATTGTAAATCATGCTTATTTTTTGGAATTGACATATTTCCAAATCACAAGAAATTTATGTAATGCATTTTTATTTTGGAATAGTCGATGCAAATTACATACAAAAGCATGTATTTATTATCATATGTACCTTTGCATCACTTTTCCGTTTTTAATTCTTTTTTTCATACTTCTTGTGATTCTAAAATAATGCCTCTTTATTTAAAAATGAGGAAAGCGGCATAATTTATAATGTTTTAGCCAAAAGCCCAACAATATTGAATGTAAACAAGGAATATTTCTTTTATTCATGTAATGATATAATACACAAATTCATCTTTTACCCAAACTTACATATTTCATATTTCAGCACTAAACTAAAGATCTGGAACATAACTACAACAAATTTGTTTAATGGGACTGATTTCCAGATCCACGGTGCTATGTAGCATATATGACATACTTCATAATTCATGACATAACTTGTAGGAATATATAAAATATTCTACAATTCATGTTTATACATAATCACAACTTTATCATTTACCAATTTCAAACATATTCATAATCAGATCTGACAGTTATCACAATTTACAATTATTTAAATAACAGATCTGATAGGCTTAAAACATAGATTGGATTCAAACGAAATAGATAAATCTTTATATCTATATTAGTAAATTTCCCACTAACTTTATAACTTCCAATCTCTGAATTTTGAACCTTTTTTGGCTTACAATCCCCAAATTCTTACAAATCTACGGTTTATCTAGAAAGGGGAAAGTTTTAGATTTGTAGAAATGTAAGAAAAAGGAAAAAGAACGAAGAAATCTATCTTTGAGCACCCTCTTCCATTTAATATATCTCTCTTCCCAATTCCAAAAGAATTTGATTTGATTTGGTATATGTATGAATATATTTTATTTAGAAATTAGGTTAGAAGAGGAAGAAAAATGGTATAGCTCTGCTGCCTTCATAGATTTGAATGGAAAAAGAGTGAGGCTCTATCCCTTTATTTGTATGGGTGGAAATGGCCTAGAACTGTCATATTAGTTTTATGTTATATTCATCAATCTATTATAATAATATAATAAAACAATTCACCAAAACCTAGCCGTCAAGAGGCAGTTAGTTTGACTCCCAGTAGGTCGACTTGGGCGGTCGACCGCAGGTCAACCTGCATGTCTACCTGGGCATTAAACTGCCCAGGTCAGCTGGGTTATGTATGGTAAATCATTAATTAAAATTTTGATTTATTTTTTTCTCGTCCATATTCATATTTCGCCCGTAACTTTTTCGTACAGACTCCGTTCACGAAACTCCAAACATGAAACTTAACCAGAATTCCAAGACGAACGAAACGATTAAAGTTTCATGGCCAAATTCCATCATCTGTAGAAATTCTAATTTTCTAAAATTTTAATAATCAATTTATATCGCCAAAATTACAGGTTATTACAGTGGAGGTACAACTGGAACATTAGCAGCTCCTATGGGGCCAGTTGCTAAATTTCAGCCTGAATATTACCCCCTTTCTCTTCCTTTACCTCTTCCACCTCTGCAACTCATTTTCTACTCTATTTGAAAATAGTAAAAGAAGAGTTAGGCAAGCAGAAAAGATATCTTAAGGAAATTGTAAGAGAATAAAGACATATATATAACTAAAAATGTGCCTACGGGGGGTATATGCCATTCTGCTATACTCATTCTAGGACATTACTAATCCTTTCTCTAATGAGTCACTCATCCTAGAATACTACTGATTTAATATCTGATGTAATAACCTGAGATTTTGCGACAATTTATATTATTAAATTTAATATGATTTTTGAATTTTCTATGGCTACAAATAAAAAATTAAATGATTTAATTGTAAAGATTTATGATGTAAGCTCAATTAAATGGTTAAGTATTGAAATTCAATTTATTGTGACATTGTTACTTATATTGATTTCAATCAAATTTATGAATTTTTTTATATTGATAAGTACGGAAAGTTGAAAACATAATATTAAATATATGAAAATTTTGATTTAATTAATTTATAATTGGAATTCAAATTAAATATTTGTTAAATAATCGAAATTGGAATTTAATATGAGTAAAACTTGATTTACTAAGTAAATTGAATTTTATTTTGATTTAAATACATTTGATAAATTTGAAAATTAGTTAAAGATAATTATTTGAAATTGGCAATTTATAATGAATTATTAATATTTAAAATGAATTGATTATATATATAAAAATTATTTGCTCAATTTAAATTGTTGGAAAGTGGATTTTGAGATCCATAGTATATGCAGTTTAAGTTATAACAAATAAATTGATTGCAATTAACTGTAATTAAGTATTTTGTTACCATACATTAAGCAATAAATGGAAGTTACTAGCGTAATAGGATATAAACAAAAAGGTGACAATTATATCTATAAATTCAAGACTGGATTAAAAAAAAGAATTGAGTTAAATCAAACCCATTTAGTGGAATTATACACACACACACACACACATGCATTTAATGAGATTTAGTTACAGTTGAAACCAAACACTGCAAATCTTTGTAAGAACTAACCTAAAATTTGATATGTAAATTTGTTTTAAAATTTTAGTAAACGTTTAGGTAACCATTTAAGTAATCAAATTGATGGAATTAAATAATGATTATAAATGGAATGAACATTTAATTTGGATTCAATTACAATAATAGCAATGAAGAATTTGTTGATCAAAATTACTCTCACTATTTGATGTAGATATAATAATCACTATCAACGTAACTTGAATTTCATTAACCAGGGATGGAAATCATATGTGTCAAACTGATTGGTTAAAAGTCTAATTTTGAAAATAACGGTTACCAAACAATCAAATTTCGAAGCCTAATATAAAATATTTAAGGTTCTATTTGGATATAAATGAATTAATGAACTTTTAAATTGAAAAAAAAATGAATATATAGAAATTGAAATAAATAGTATATGCATGTATAAATAAATGTTAGTTATATCCATATGATATTTTATGGTTTTATCGAATCATAGTATAAGCATTCATTAGAAATTTAATTATATCCAATGGGTTTCGGTGCTAATGAAATGGCATATTTTAGGTAACGTATAATTAGCGATGGACAAAGAAAATATTGCAAATATAAAATATAGAAAAAATTAAATTTAGAAACTAATCATCTTATGTTTACTGATTTCTTATATTTCGTTATTTTCTCATATGACAACAAATGAAACAAATAGTCGCACCCTGTATTTCTTTCAGAAAATGTCAATGGCTGCTCCTCTTATATATCCTATGAGAAAAACATTAGATCTCCTAAAATATGCACAATTTTTTTTTCTTATTTTAATTCCAGCGTACTCGTATCTTAATTGTCTTCGATATCATACCTAAATTTAGAGGTGCGGTGGAATTTGAGTGGTGTCGACAATTGTTAAAGTGAAGGATAAGAAGCCTGGATTGAGATTCTTGATTTATATAGGGATCGATGCATGAATTGAACATCGTATTCGAGTTTGTGACACGGAATAGCATCTTGTGTGCGAATTTGGGTGGATTTCATGACAAAAATTGTCGCAACCTGCATGGTGCGTGCGTGAGGAAGCTGGTGGATGCAATTTTATGGGTGGAGCGAGCTTGAAGTTATTGTGATGCAGAGGAAGTGTGCACGAAGAGAAATTCGTTGGATCCATCCATTTGAGTTTTCGTTGAGATACAAGGAAGAGATTGAGGAGAGAAGTTATGTACATTGTGGGTTTCATTTTTCCTGTAAGTGTATTGTACATAAGTAGATGGGTGAAGGGGGAAGAAGGTGATGACGTGGCATAGTTGTCAATAAGTGAGGTTTTATCTTTATTTTGTATATATTTAAATTTCGAATCTTAACATGTCAATAACTTTTGCATGCAAACTCGGTTTGACGCACAGTTGGATCCTTTGGGATCGTATCGAAATTCCAGACAATTTGGAGCTATCACCGACTGATTCTAAATGATAGATTTTTGGGCTAAATTTGGATTCTAATCTCATTTGAAATCAAGGTGAGCGAATTTCTCACTCATAATTAACTGAATTATTCCCATATTTGTTAAATAAAATTATGTAACAAGTTTGATTGTATGGTTGTGATTGATTGTTGATGGTTGTTAAAATTGACATGCAAGTTTATTATAGTGTAAATTTAGAATTGACATTAAATTATTTATTCCAAATTTAATTGCTAGTTTGAAACCCCGATATTTGTTAACTAATGAAACGATATAATATTGGTTGTTTGGATGAAATGGTTGTGATGGACGTTTGATTTGAAATTGGTTACTGCATTGATATCGACACCGAAATGTTCATTGAATTTGTTAAAACAATTATTCCAAAATATATTGTGAATTTGGAAATGGGACAGAGAAATAATTAAGTTTTAAAATTAGTTAATTATATGTATACATATAGTTTCTAAAATAAATTATGTTATTTATTTATTATTAAAAAGAAAATTATTTTGGTAAAATTTAAATATATGTATATATAGTAATTTAAATTATTTTATCATACTCTAATTATTTTAATATAAATATACTTTCATAAAAGGTTTTATTCATGATTATCTATTTTTCAAGTTATTCAAATATTTGTAAATTCTTCCCAAATTGGAAATTGTCCTCGATTTAAACCGTTGATTCAAGTTGAAATTTGAAATAAAATATGTTCCCCTTTGAATAAAAAGATCGATGTTTAAATAATCTTGATATTGTTATGAAAATTTGGAGGCATGACTGTTTTTTTTAAAACGCGCTTATTATTTGGAAAGACCGGGATCGAATACATGTTCGAAAACCATTCCAAGTAATAATACGACGTTATAAAGCAAATAGGAGACGTAAAAATAACGAATGAAGACCCGGAATCTTTGCATTTATTCGGATTGAATACTGATGTCTTGATTGGGTTGATCACTCAATACGAGGTTATAAGTGGCTTGAGGTCTGAATATATTTGAGGATTTTCGGATTTTGTTCTATTCAGACCCAGGATGGACTTGTATGGATTGTGTGCCTGACATTGTAATTGACTGCATAACACTGATTTCTGTTAATATATATCGGATTATGGTAAACGAATTATTCCCACCTCTAAGTTTTACGTGCTTAGAGGTTATGTATTGATGGAAATCAGTGACATGTTGTAAATTGACAATGTGGCATACTCAAGTTATGAAATGAGCTAGTGATGATAGCATTGTGTATATCGTGACTTCGATGGACCTCACACCCTGGATTGGTGGTAAACTGGCAGTTAGGTTGTATACATTTTATTGAAACTTGAAAGTTCGGCGGTAGATCTACTTTGAAACTTGTGGAAAAAAATGGGTATGTTTGGTGTCTGTGTCTGGATGTTAACCAGTGATTTACCTAGTATTTGGTGTCCGAGCCTGGATGAAAACCATGAACTGTGAGGTTGCACCTAGTTCCGAATTGATCTTTCATGTCAGGAACCAACATTTTGGAACCCAACAACCAATATGAGCCTTTCCTTTTGTTTGTAAACTATGTATGTGGGCATAGCCACTATACTTGCTAAGATTAATATATTTATTTGCAAAATGGTTTTCAACACTATGCACTATTAATAGTATTGAAAGAAGATTTTCACGTATGAAAGCATGTTTGGTTATCATAAGACAAAACTCGCCCATTTGGTGTGCGATTGCATTGTGTGATGTGGGACGAGCTTATGATAGCTTCATTTTTCCTAAACCATTTGCGAATTTTCTATAATACTTCTTTAGATTTCTGCACGCATAACACTCATGTTATTTCATATTTTAATTTGACTAATATGTGAATGATTTTGTTCTGGTCCGAGTGTTTGTTGTGTTCCTTTTATGCAATACGCTCGAGTCAGCCTGATTTTTCAGTTATTGAAGATGACGTTATGAAGATGAAGATGGAGCTCAACAGACGTATCTATTATTATTCCGCTGCAAGTATCGGTATGTTTAGTATAGTTAACTCTGATAATTGTTGTAAAATATAACCAAATGTATGTTTTAACAGCTTCATGAACCGTTATTTAATTATTATATTTTGTCCTTTCGTTGTGAGATTCTGTATTTGTTTTCTTTTTCATTTCTTTTCCTTATATAAATCCCAATAACTATCCATATTTTTGATTTGTTTAAGTCAACATTGAGGATCATTGTTGATTTGAACGGTCAAAAATCATGGATGTTACATCTGATGAGTCCTTTAATATGTTATGCTCCAGAACTTAGGTTAACCCTCAGCTCTGATACCACCTGGACGACCCAAACTACCGATCCCGGGCAGAAAGGACCGTCGTTGGAATATAACACATTAATCATAACCACAGAACACAAAACATGGCATTACATCATATAATAATGTACACCAATTTCATCTGAAGATAATATTAGAGTTTACAACATCGCAGGATCACAACTATACATACCAGTGTTTCAACTAGATAATAAGCACACAGTGGAATTAAAGGGAGTCAACATAATAAGTCTGGGAAAGTCCCAAGAAATGCTCCAACTTCAAGTCCAAAACTCAGAATTCCGAGTTCGTTTGCTAAAAAAGCTCTTGCTCGGGCTTGAATTATTGATCGACTCACATCTTAATTATGCATGGCTACAAATAACTCCAACGGGCGCGAAATTTGGAATCTTACAATAATTTACTATTCAAGATCCAACAAAATTAGTTTCGTGAAAAATGGAGGTCATTTGCAAAATGGCTATATTTAAGGCCTATGTATTATTATTATAATATTATAAAATTCCAAAATTATCCATATGAATAATAAACTAATTATTATTATCATATATTTATCCTAATGGATTGTATATAACCTCCAATTCAATATTTACTAATTCTAAGTTAAACGACATCCATATTATATATAAAATCCTTATTTATATATTTAATAAATCGACAAAATTTTAATTAATTTTAAAGCGATTATTTGGAAATTTGATTTGGACATAACTTACAATCTATACGACGTAATCTCGATTTTTCACCTTCATTAGAAATATATAGTTAAATAGATCCTAACGTTTCTTGTTTCAATAACTTCTGACTTATATTGAATCATGTACAATCATTTAAAGTTCAAAACATAATATTACGTGCTACTGCAACGTTACGAGCTCGTTTTTACTTATATTATAAATTTTACATTCAAATCTTATTTTAAATAAATTTCAAGTCGTTATTTCTTTTAAAAAAATTATATCCATTAAATATTTCTTACTAAAATCTGGGTCGTTACACATCAAGGAAGCAAGAAGAAAAGAGTAAAGGCCAAGACTTACTAGATTTGACTAGGCCCATTTGTGATTGTATTAGGGTTTATGTTGGCTAATCTATCCTATAAATTCCTATGTATTCTCATTGTAAAGTTTATCTAGGAATTGATAGTTTTTTCTTTTCTATACTCCTCTTAGGTCTAGCAAATTTGTGTTGTTTATTCAATTAGATTTGATAAAGCATAATTTGCTATTGCAATTTACTATTATCATTAGTGATTGAATGTCTGATTAGTTATAACTATAATCTAATTTTTTTCTTTTTCTGTTTGTTTAATTCTGTTCTACAAATTTATTTTCAGTATTTTGTTAATCATCGAATTTATTATAGATCCGATTAGATTCAAATATGTAGCAAATTCAATTGTAGTTTTAATTTGTTTTTATTGATAATTGCAATTTGGTTGCCGACTCAATTAGATTTGTTCTGAACCAAGTTGCAATTTCAATTTTTATTTCAATCAAATTCCCCAATTCGTCTAACTTGCCCACGAAATTATATAAATAATAAATTTTAATTTTCCTCCTTGTGTTCGACCTGCATACTACACACCTGTGCACTTGCAGTAATTTATAATAAATTTGAACGATTCTATTCCATAGGAAAGTGTCAAACCAGTTTTTGGCGTCATTGCTAGGGATGCAATGATTGAATTTTATTATTTATTTAATTTCTGATTCGTGTCAATTTTTATTTTATTTTTCTTATTTTGTTTATACATAAAAAAACTTGCCTTTTCTTTCCAATTTCTTTCCTTTCTCTATTGCCTTTCCAATTTTCAATGCATTTCTTTCCCTTCTTCTTTTACAAGTTTCAAAAAAGAGAGGATACAAATTTCCTTTTCTATTTTTTCTCTTTACCGCCATCCTCGTAAGAGGACCCAAAACCACTTGCAAACTCCTGTCATCGACAAACACTAGAAACCACCAACATCTTCAACCTAAGAATCTTCCTCCATCAAAATCACTTCAGCTCAACCCTTCACTCTAGCAATTCCTTTTCACACAAACTCCCTCCCAATCACCAGAATCATCTACAACCCCAATACCTTCTTCATGTCACAAGCCTACAAGCACATCACCACAAACACCGTACTTGCCAAACAGTCATCACCTTCTTCTTACTACCAACATCACCCATACTCCATAGTTCGATGCTAACAACCATCATCACCCATACCCCTTTTACATCTTCTTCCACCTCCAAAACCACAACTCAAAACCTTCAACATACACATCTAGTCAAGCCACAACCCTTCAATCTTCACTGCCATTAACCACATCAAGTTGCCATCATCCATTCCTCCTTTGTTCCTTGACAAACAACCACAACTGTTAGGGAATGCGGAATGGATCGTTAAGGCAAAGCAAACACTAGAGGGGGTGAATAGTGTTTGTAAGAATTTAAACAAAATCTGAAACTAAAGTGAACTACGGGATGAATCAAACACTACAAATGCAATCACAGACATAGATTCAAACACAAATACAAAATAAACAGAAATAAATATGCAGAAAAGAAAAGAACACACCGGATTTTATACTGGTTCGGATTGCTCCTACGTCCAGTCCCGCACAACACTGGATTGCGCAGAGTTTTATTGCCATTTCCAATAGTCAAATACAACCTCCTTGATTTCACGGCTCAACAAGGAGACACCGACTCCTATTCCTTGATTTCACGGCTCAACAAGAACACACCGACTCCTATTTCCTTGATTTCACAGCTATAAAGAAACACCGATTCCTCTTTGATTAAACACTAACATTGTTAATTCAACCCAGTCAATTACAAACAGCCCTATAACTTCTCAATAGCACTTGATTCAGGGAGTAGAGAGCATAGAGAGAAGAAGTTTGATCAAAAAAGAATTGAATTTGGCAGAGTATAAGTGTAAAAACCATAAAAATGATTAAGAATAATGGTGTAGAGAAAGAGGATGAAGTTAGAGAAGAAGAGATGATAAAAAATTCAGTTTCAACCTCTTTTTATAGAGTATGAAAGGTTGCAACAGTTCTGAATCGTTTCAAATAGTGAAAAGACACTTCCATTCAAAATTGAAAAAAATGACAATTATATGTAGACAAGGAGTTTTTGTTATGTCGACATACTCCTTTGAAAATTTAAATTTTGAAATATTTTTCAAATGTTTTCAATATGGATATAATTCTTGAATTAAAATATAATAATATAAATTAATAGTATAAACTAGAAAAATATATGAAAACATAATTTTAAATCATATAAACATATTTGTAATTTTATACGGTTTTAAACTATATAAATATAAAGTATAAGAATATAAAATATAAATATAAAAGTTAAGTTTGAAAAACAAAGAAAAATAGAATCAAATAAAAAAATAGAATAGAGAGGATTGAGGATAGAATTGAAAATCAGAATTTGAAAATTAGAATTTGAATTTGAAAATTAGAATTTTGATTTTGAAAATTAGAATTTGAATTTGAACCTGGAGTGCTATTTAGGTCTTACAAAATCTAGACTCTATAACTATATGAATCTTGAAATCTTGATTACTCATGAGTCTTGAAATTTCTCTGATCTTTGAATCTATATCATCTTTATAACTGTACAGTCTTCAGTAATATTTCCTGTATAGAATTCCCGCATATATATATATATATATATATATATATATATATTCTATACAAAAAGTGTTAGCATATATTTTAAGATCAATGATAATTAAAATAAGGTTATTGTCATCAAAACTCCATTCTCCAACAATCTCCCCATTTTGATGATGATAACCTTAGTTTATAAAATATCATACCTGTATATACCTGTTTGATGATGTTCCTTCTATACTCCTCCTGTCTGTAAGAATCTTGTAAACTATCCTATATTTTATGATTTCTCCCCCTTTGGCATTATCAAAAAGAAATCCAAAATGTACTCCCCCTAAGATGTATGACTTCCCGAATAGAACTTGACTTATTTATGTTTATAATTTCTCTGGACTTAATAAAAATACTCCCCCTTAATCAGATATTCATATACTTACGTTTTAGAAGGTTATAACTTATTTAAATCATAAATGACAATTTTATTAAACAACCACTTGTACATATACACGAATTTATACATATACGACTTATCATAGGAACGTAATAAAACGAAATAACAAGAAAATCCTTAAACACTTAATTATTTGACAATAGGAGATTTGTGAATTGGACAATTTGGATAATGGAGACAGAATTCTCCATTCTTTTCAGTCACATTCCCATTTTCGTCAAATAGAACCTCTCCTACGCATTCAACGTTATCATCTTCGTCCATAACCGTTGGTTGTCTCTTTTTGTTCTTCCTCCTCCATTATTTCTTCTTCCTCTTCTGGATCTTCTTCTGGTTCTTCCTCTTCTTCCATGGGTTGATTATCGTCATTGATGATAATCGGATTAGTCTCGTTATCCATTATAAACTTTAAGAGACTTCTCATTACTTTTCCTCGTCTGTTTTTCTCTTGACTTATTCTAATTTGGAGTACTTGCATCTCAGCCACCATTTGCAGTAGATAGTCCATTTTTTCTTCGATTTTGATCACTCTAGAAAGCGTAGATCATTGAAATGGACCCTTGGATGGTCCAGGGTATGAATCAGAGTTGTCTTAAGTATTTGGATTAGTGGAAGCCATTGTAATTTTTAATTTATGGATTTTACAGAGAAGAAGAATGGAAATGAAGAAGAAAAGTCGAATTAAAAGATTTAAATAGTTGAAATAACTAACTTTTGGCGGGAATAAATTTTAAATTTTTGGCAATTATATGTCGACATACCAGAAACTTTATGTCGACATAGTCTTGTTTTAAATTTAATTATTTTGATTCCTAATTTTATTTATATATATATACATATATATATATACTATTATTTAATTATTCTAACTCACTTAATGAACATATACCTAATTCTCTCCAAAATTTAGTGAATATCGCTTCATTTAATGGTTTAGTTAATATATCTGCTATTTGTTTATCTGTTTCTATAAATTCAAGTGAAATATTTTCTTTACTTACATTATCTCTTAGAAAATGATGTCACACATCAATATTTTTAGTTCTCGAATGATGAGTAGGATTTTTAGAGATATTTATAGCACTTGTATTATCGTAGTATATAGGTGATTTATTTATACTTAAACCAAAATCATTTAAAGTTTGTTGCATATATATTACTTGTGAACATGCCAAAGCACCAGATATATATGCTGCTTCAGTTGTTGACAAAGATACAGTATTTTGTTTTTTTACTAAACCATGATACAAGGGAATGTCCTAGGAAGTGACATGTTCCACTAGTACTTTTACGATCAGATTTACATCCCATATAGTCAGCGTCACAGTACAAAATTAAATCGAATGAATCATTCTTAGGATAAAATAATCCAAAATCTGATGTATGCTTTACATATCTCAGAATACGTTTTACGGTTGTTAAATGAGTTTCCTTAGGTTGTGATTGATATCTTACATAAAGACATACACTATGCATTATATCTAGTCTACTAGCGGTTATATATAATAATGATCCTTTCATTCCTCTATATAGTTTTTGATCAACGTCTTTTGATGTATCATCTTTACTTAAAGCAATATTAGTTGTCATAGGTGTTGGTCTTCCATTTGTTGTTGTTAGATTATATTTATTAATTAAATCTCTTGCATATTTCTCTTGATTAATGAATATTCCATTCTTTGATTCTCGAACTTGTAAACCTAAGAAGAATGATAATTCTCCCATATGACTCATTTCAAATTCTTTGTTCATAATATCCGAAAATTCTTTGTTCATTTTTTTCATTTGTTGACCCAAAGATTATATCATCAACATATATTTGTACTAATTGTATATCTTTGTTATTTTTCTTGATGAAAAAAGTATTATCTAATTTACCTATTTCAAAATTTGATTGTAATAAATAATTTCATAATCTATCATACCAAGGCCTAGGAGCCTGTTTTAATCCATATAACACTTTCTTCAGCTTATATACGTGATTTGGTAATTTTTCATCCTCGAATAGGGGTGATTGCTCTATATATATGTCTTCCTTGACAAATCCATTTAGAAAATCACTCTTGACATCCATTTGATATAATTTGAAATTATTATAGTTTGCAAAAGCTAGTAAAATTCTAATAGCCTCTAGTCTTATTACGTGGGCAAAACTCTCATCATAATTTATTCCTTCTTCTTGAGTATAATCTTGTGCTACTAGTCTTGCCTTATTTCTTACTACCTCACCATGTTCATTCATTTTATTTTTATAAACCCATTTGGTTCCTATTATTGGTTCGAGTATTGAAAACTCTATAAGCCTTGCTTCTTTCTGAATATCCAATAAAAATTCCTTTATCGGATTTTGAATCAAATTTGTCTAAATTATCCTTTGTATTAAGTATAAAACATTTACTTCCAAATATTTTAAAATATGATACTTTTGGTTTCTTGTTATATAAAAGTTAATACGGAATTTTATGAGTTAAAGGTCTAATTGAAATTCTATTAATAATATAACAAGCTGTTGCGACTGCCTCAACCCAAAAATTCCTTGGTAAATTACTATCGGATAACATAGTTCTTGCACATTATTGTATCATTCTATTTTTACATTCAACTACTCCATTTTGTTGAAGAGTTCTTGGAATTGAAAATTTATGAGTTATCCCTTTTTTATTACAGTATTTTTCAAAATTCTCATTTTCAAATTCTCTGCCATGATCACTACGTATTATTTTAATTTTTAGTGATAGTAAATTTTGAATTCCTTTAGAAAAGGTTTTAAATTGATCGAAAGCATCACTTTTATTTTTAAGAAACAAAGTCCAAGTGAATCAAGAAAAATCGTCAACTATTACTTACACAAATCTGTTATGGTTTATTGATTGAACTTGGGATGGATCAAATAAATCCATGTGTATTAACTCTAATGGTTTTGAAGTAGTAATTTCTTCTTTTGATTTAAATGAACTCTTCTTTAATTTACCGAATTGACAAGCATCGCATAAGTTATTAACTTTAAATTTCATTTAGGGTAATCCTTTAACTGAATCTAATTTAGATTTTTAGAAATATGTTTGAAATTTGTATGACCGAATCTCGTATGCCAGATCCAGGGATTACTTGTATTGGCCATAAGACATAAATTTTTGTTGGAGGTTTTCATACTTAATATATAGATATTTTCTTTCTATCTCCTTCGAATATAACTTTTGAATTCCTATCTTCCATGAAACATTTATTCTTTTCAAAATTTATTTTATAACCTTTATCACAAAATTGACTTATACTTAGTAAATTGTGTTTTAAATTCCTAACTAATAAAACATCAGAAATAGTAGGAGTTTCAGAATTATCGACATTGTCGATTCCAATGATGTATCCTTTAGAATTATCTCTGAAGTTCACCAAACACCATCTTCATACTTTAGATTATTGAGTATTCTGGATTTCAAGTCATATGTCTCGAACAGCCACTATCCAGTATCCATTTGTCCTTTTTCATTTCCACTAATTGCTTTACAGAATTTGAATTTTCAATAGCCATGTAACATACCAGTTTAAGATTTGAATTTCCAATAGACACCTTTTCAAAATTTGAATTGCCAACAGCCATTTTACCCATCTTTTCAACTTTTGAATTTTCCAAAGTCATATAACTCATCCTTTTCTGTATTGAACAATATTTTAGTAGATCATATGCTTCTTTAACATTAATATATGCAGAATCTTTTAACATTGATGCAATGCAAGAATTGATACCGGTATTATTAGAGATTTTAATATTTGCCATTTTACCAATATTTCAAAAATCATATTATGAACTTTTTGAAAGACCTTGCTCTAATACCAATTGTTAGGGGATGCAGAACGGATCGTTAAGACAAAGCAAACACTAGAGGGGGTGAATAGTGTTTGTAAGAATTTAAACAAAATCTAAGACTAAAGTGAACTACGGGATGAATTAAACACCACAAACGCAATCATAGACAAAGATTCAAACACAAGTGCAAAATAAACAGAAATAAAGATACTGAAAAGGAAAGACTACACCAAATTTTATACTGGTTCGGATTGCTCCTACGTCCAATGCCGCACAACGCTGTATTGCGCAGAGTTTTATTACTATTTCCAATAGTCAAATACAACCTCCTTGATTTCACGGCTCAATAAGGAGACATCGACTCATGTTCCTTGATTTCACGGCTCAATAAGGACACACCGACTCTTATTTCCTTGATTTCACGGCTACAAGGACACACCGATTCCTCTTTGATTCAACACTAACAAGGTTTATTCAACCCAAGCAATTACAAACAGCCCTATAGCTCTTCAATGGCACTTGATTCAGAGAGTAGAGAGTGTAGAGAGAGGAAGTTTGATCAAAATAGAATTGAATTTAGCAGAGTATAAGTGTAAAAACCATAAAAATGATTAAGAATAATGGTGTAGAGAAAGAGGATGAAGTTAGGGAAGAAGAGATGATAAAAAAAAATCGGTTTTAACCCTTTTTTATAGAGTATGAAAGGTTGCAACGGTTCTGAATCGTTTCAAATAGTGAAAAGACACCTCCATTCAAAATTGGAAAAAATGACGATTATATGTCGACAAGGAGTTTTTGTTATGTCGACATACTCCTTTGAAAATTTAAATTTTGAAATATTTTTCAGATGTTTTTGATATGAATATAATTCTGGAAATTCTTGAATTAAAATATAATGATATAAATTAATATTATAAACTAGAAAAATATATGAAAACATAATTTTAAATCATATAAACATATTTATAATTTTATAAGGTTTTAAACTATATAAATATAAAGTATAAGAATATAAAATATAAATATAAAAGTTAAGTTTGAAAAACAAAGAAAAATAGAAACAAATAGAAAAATAAAATAGAGAGGATTGAGGATAGAATTGAAAATCATAATTTGAAAATTAGAAATTGAAAATTTGAATTTGAAAATTAGAATTTTGAATTTGAAAATTAGAATTAGAATTTAAGCTGGAGTGTTATTTAGAGTCTTACAAAATCTAGACTCTATAACTATATTAATCTTGAAATCTTGATTACTCATGAGTCTTGAAATTTCTCTGATCTTTGAATCTCTATCATCTTTATAACTGTACAGTCTTCAGTAATATTTCCTGTATATAATTCTTGCATGCATATATATATATATATATATTATACAAAAAGATTTAGCATATATTTTATAATCAATGACAATTGAAATAAGGTTGTTGTCATTAAAACTCCATTCTCCAACAACAGCCTTCCTTTTCATTGGAAAAACAGCCAAATCTGCAACGCAAGCACCTAATATCCGATTCGAACCTGAATTCACCATCCAAAAAACCCCAAATCAAATACCCCCACAACTCGATTCACAACTAACCAAATTTGATTTGCTGGCATTTGGGTTTGGTTTGCCCAAATTTTTAACAAATGGAATGTTACTGAGTTGTGATTTCACTTTGGTTTGAGTTTTCGTATGAAATCATATTTCACTATTTGGGGCATATTTTGATTTTGAGAAACTTTTCCAAGGAAATAATATTTACGTGCATTTATTACTTCTGTTTGAACGGTCTGTGTTTAAGTGGCCTAAATTTTGAGTGCGTTATTTTTAATTGAGCATTGAATTCCTTTTGATCTGAGTTTTGGTATGCATCACATTTGAGTACTTGTAACATGCTTTGGCTTTGAGCAATTTTTTTCTTGAGAAATAATAATTAGGTACATTCCTTTTACTATGAGTGTGTGAGTTCGTGGTTTGTGATAAGCTTAGTTTTTGTTTTTGTTTTTGAGTCAAGTGTTTTTGTCTCTTTTTTTCGGTTTTTTTAGTTTCCTTTTTCTTGTATTTTTGTAGTTGTTTATTTCATTCTATAAAAAAATCAAAACAAAAAAACATAGGATCAAAGTGAAGAAGGAATTCAAGCAAACAAATCAAAGGAATCAAAATCGAGCAAAGCAAACAGTGGATTTTAATTGCTTTGGACGGACTGCCATACCCCATTGTAAAAATTTCTAAACTTTACAGGTACTGCAACTGCTTAAAAAGATATATAAATTGCTTGTAATGATTTTCTGCAGGGGCAGCGGCTTTCTTGTACAATTTTCTTTAATTTCTGAAATTATTATTGTATAGTTGTTGTATTGGCTGAAATTTCCATAGCTAAAGTCGTCATTCTCATCGATTTTCAACAACAAAACTTGATTAGAGATAGCAAAATATTTAAGTATAAGAGTGTATTTTGTGAAATTGATTCTCTCAAGGGTTTGATTGTGGATATATATTAGTTCAATTTTTTTGAACTTTTAGCAAAAGCGGTTGCATATTAACTGTAAAACATTGGTCATATCCCTTAGTATTTATACTACACGTGAATGACCATAAGACCCTCTTCCCCTTCAAATTGAGATTATCAACTAATAAGATATACTTGAGTACATTATTTATTTTGAATACTAATTGTGTCAACCATATAGGAATTCTAACTTTTAGTCATCAACTTAGCCTCCTCAATCTTCTCAAGAAATTGTTCGACTGGAGAAAAAATAAACGATCAAGATGCTAAACTCGAACAAATGATGAATACGATGAAGGAACTAATGAAAAGTAATGAGAAAGGAAAATTTCCTAGTCAACTTGAGGTGAATCCAGAATATAAATCTCATAATGCGAACTCTTGTGAGGACAAACACTATAATTCGGTCAACTCGGTCATCACCCTTAGGTCCGGAAAAACAATTGAAAATAATGTCGGCAATCCCGGCAATCATTCGATTCTGACTCCAATCAAAATGCTTGACACACTTTTGATGGTAACCAATGCCAATTCTTCTAAAGCTTCAAAACTTTCATCTTCTTCGAGTGTTGGCAACCCTAGCGTCTCTTCTTCTAATGTCGGCAACCCCGACAATATCTCTTCTTCTAATGTTGGCAATCCCAACAAATCATCTTCTATACCTTTACCTCCTTCACTTCCCATATTGAAACCTTCTTCTTCGAACAATCAAAATTCTGAAAGAGTCTATAAACCAGTAGCTCCATTCCTCATAAACTTAACAGTATGAAGAAGGATGCGCATTTTGAAAAATTCTTGAAATCTTCAAACAAGTTCGTGTCAATATTCAACTCTTCGACACCATCGAACAAATTCCTCAACATGCCAAGTGTCTCAAGGAGCTATGCACCCGAAAATGAGCCACTAATGTTCCTAAAACTGCCTTCTTGACAGCGAATACTAGCTCTTTTTCTCAAATCCGTCACCCATCAAGTATAAGGATCCTAGTTGCCCTACAATCGGTTGTAAAATAGGATAAACTCACATCAATCATGCCCTACTTGATCTTGGTGCAAGTGTCAGTTTTCTTCTCTACACTGTTTATCGTCAACTTGGACTAGGGGAATCAAAACCCACAAACATCACAATTCAAATAGCCGATCGATCTGTCAAAAGTCATTGGGTATAACTAAAGATGTTTTGATTCAAATTGAAAAAAATTCTATTTCCCTGTGGATTTCATAGTCCTAGAAACTGAGCCTGGTTCGAATTCCAATAGTCAGATTCCATTGATTTTGGGTTGTCCCTTCTTAATCACCTCGATTGCTATCATAAATTGTAGGAGCGGTCAACTTCGACTATCGTTTGGGCACTTAATCATTGAATTGAATATTTCTCATCAACCCAAAGAATCTGAAAAAGGAGAAGTTAACATAATAGAAATAGTTTTAGATGACACATCTGATTTATCTCCTTAAAAAGCTTCACTTTTCTCAATAGATGTGTCCACTATGTCTTTGGAAGAACTATTCGAAGAAGAGCTTAAAATTCTTAAATGACAAAAATGAATTTAGGGAATGTCTCAAAGATAATCTTAGTTCCATACCATCGAATGAAATTGTTGTTAAAAACTCAAGTTTATGGGATTATGATAGTCTTTAGTTGAATGGTATAAACCCTTAGCACGACAAAATCTTCATAGGAAGGACTTTGATTTCAGAATTCACTAATATGCCTATTGTACTTCACAAATCAAATAATAAATCATCGTGCATTATTTTTGGTAGAGGCAAGTGTGGGGAAAAAGGAAGCATCATTCATCACAGAACATTCATCATTTTCACCTATTTCATTTTGCATATGATTTGCATTCGCATATAGTTGTCAAACTGCATTTGATTTTACAAATCATTTTGCATCTCATTCACCTTTGGGTACTATCTTTCAAATTTAGGAAACGTGTTTGTAGTATGGATACTGTTTTGATCAAGTGTGGTGGGGAGTCCGCATTGCATTCCTTTTATTTTTCTTTAATTTTGTTTTCTTTTCATTTTCATGCATTTAGATAGGACCATCATGCATTATAGGTCATAGTAACGTGGCATTTTTCTTTGGAAATATGACTCATTTTAGATTGGTACAACGAAGCAAGTTAATAACTTTCTTGGTCAGTTGATAGTAAAAAAAAATTCTCAACTAAGATCGAGTAAGAAATATAATGAAAGTTGAATTACGAGCGATAATAGTGTAACCAATATATAGGGAGATTTTTAAGTGATGGCCATGAAGTCTATTCTAAATTGTAGTCTTTGTTTAATGAGAGGAGGACTTAAAGTACATGTATTGGATTTTTGAGTTTTTAAAACTAAGTTGTGTTAAGGTGAAATTGCATAACTCTCTCTTTTTATTATGTTTAATAATAATAGTAATCCAGGGTATCCAACAATGCTTGTAAATCTAGCATCGGCCAGCACAATCCGCCAAGCTCTTTCTCAACTCTCATGTCAACCCGCGAGGCAGTGCATGGGTGGTATACCTTGGTAAATTCAGTTAGGTGTGTGTAATAAATTATAAATCTTCAATTTTATCGAGATAGAGAATAAGCAATGATGCCCAAACACTTCTTGACATTATTGATTTGATTAGTCATACACAAGGAATTAAGAATACCACTTTGCAAACTATGATAAGCAAACTAAGACCTTATTTCATGGCTGCACTATGTTATCGACCGAACAACTGGCCAAACTAGAATTTAATGTTTGAAAGCTTGAATTATGTTGAAAATTTGTGAGGAGTTGAGGAACCAAAAATTTCTATATATTGATTTCGAATTGTATACTGCTATGTTGCAATTTTTATGAAAAAAGACGTGTTTTCATTTGTGTTAACACCAAAATTTGCACTGGCAAAGTATAAAGAAGCAGTAGTTCCAATACAAGAAAATGTAAAAGGAAAAGCCCTGGATACAGTTATGTCAACACCAAAAGAAGAAGATGAAATCTTATTTCTCCCATAACTTTTGATTGGTGATAGATTCAGACCTGAAACCACTTCCATTGGATTCAGATGATGGTTTCACATTCCGTAGAGTGGTCATATTAAACAAACGGACGTATCATTTGAGAGTAATGGCTGAAACAAGAAAGTCAGAGAAAGATAAAACCTGTAGCAGGGTTCAGGAACCGACAGCAGAAGAGGTTCAGGAACCGACAGCAGAAGGGGTTCATGAACCGATAGCAGAAAGGGTTCAGGAATAGACAACAGAAGGGGTCTAGGAACCGGCAACGTAGTCTAGGAAGCTTGAGAATGGTAGAGAGAGCTAGAGAAAAGTAGAGAAAGCTGGAGACAGCTAGAAAAAGGTAGAGACAGCTAGAGAAAGCTAGAGATGGCTAGAGAAAGCTAGAGACAGCCGGAGAAAGCCAGAGAAAGCTAGAGGAAGCTGGAGAAAGCTAGAGGAAGCTGGAGACAGCTGGAGGAAGCTGGAGAAAGTTAGAGAAAGCTAGAGATAGCTAGAGAATGCCAGAGAAAGCTGGAACCGACAACAAGGGGCGGGAACCTGCAACATGGTGCATGAACCGGCAGCAGAGTGCAAACCGACAGCAGAAGGCTGTATAAAGCAGGAGAAAGGTAGAAAAAGAAAAAACCGATAGTAGAAGGCTGTAGGAAATAGGAGAAAGGCAAAAAAAGACAAAATCAACAGTAGATGGTTGTAGGAAGCAGGAGAAAGGCAAAAAAAGACAAAACCGACAGTAGAAGGTTGTAGGGAGCAGGAGAAAGGCAGAAAAAGACAAAAACCGACAGTAGAAGGCTGTAGGAAGCAGGAGAAAGGTAGAAAAAGACAAAAAAATGAAAGCCAAAAGCGGAAACAAATGGGTGACACCAAAAAAGTGTCCAAAAAAGGGCGGGAAAGAGAAGCTACAAAAGGGGGCCCAAAATCTCTATAAATAAGACTCCAGGGGTCTCATTTTAGGGGGCTTCTTTTTTCCTCATTCTACAATCTTTCTCTCATTTTTCTAGAGAGCAAACCCCAATTTATAAATTGGTTTGGGGAATTCTTGTGTAACCTCCTCTATGAATAAAATCATCAAATCGCTTAAAGTGGACGTAGGTTCAATCCGAACTGAACCACTGTAAATTGTGTGTTCTTACTTTCCTTCATATGATGTTGCACCTCAATGATTTTCTACACGTTTTCTGCTACGCCATCAAATGGCCAGGGTATCCTCGCTCAAGCCGTTAGGTTCTTAGCAACCTAATTCCTTCTCCATGGTCCATTTCCATAGACCTATCTTCGATGTTGACAAAAAATATCGTTAACATTTTGGTGCTAGAAGGAGGGCTTGAACCTCCTTCTCCATCCCTACCTTTAACCTTTTGGATTGTATTGCCACATTTCTAACTGTGATGTTCCGTCCCAGTTTGGACTAATCTTTGAAGAAGCAAGATTATAGATGGAATCTCAACAAGGAGCTTCTGAATACTAAGGTACTCTAAAAATCAGTTAAAGGATGATTCATTTGAGGGAAAAGTGGTAAAGAAGGAACCAACACAACGTCTATTCCAGAAAACAACATCAAAATAGCCAAACTAGAAACTGGAGGATCTTCAACTTTAACAAAAAGATGAGTTGGAAACGTTATACTTGGCTATGCAAATTGATACCACTAGGATATTTATTGAAGCAGACTTGGTCCGAAGATCCTCTGAAGTAGAACCTTATGAAGCAGAATCAAGGATCGTAGCACCTCAGGAACTTTATAATCAAATCGAGTCTTCATCAAATCTACATAACATCCCAATCTCATGGAGAAGTAACCAAGAATCAAAGGAGGCAGTAGTTTAGAATAAAACGAAAGCCTAACATGTATAGAAGATAGCAAGTTGCAAAGAATCCCCTTCTCTAAAGAGATAATGATGGTGAAGGTTCCATATGGCATAAAAGAGCACAAACTTGCATATGATGGGACTACAGACCCCAAAGAACATCTCACTGTCTTTGAAAGTTATATGGATGCGTACAATGTTCTGAAGCACTTCAATGCAAGATCTTCCTTACGACCTTCGTAAAGAAGCTATCAAATGGTGTAGACATTATTGTGGCTCTGTCATCGCTACTTGGAAACAATTATCCACCGCCCTTAGCACACATTTTCATCTACAGAAAGACTCGACAATCAGCATCTATGATCTAGCTAGAATTATACAAAGACCACAAGAATCACTAAAATACTATCTAAAGAGATTTCATAATGAGTCGCTCAAAGTGCAAAGGGCGACAGATAGAGAAAAGGTAATAGCTGTGCAAGCAGGAGTATTAGCACCATCCCTCTTTCTGAAAGAGCTTACCTTAAGCGAATGTGAAAACTTGGGTGATCTTTATTCTAGAGCTGACAAATTCATCTGTATGGAAGAGATACTTAACACAAATAAAAGCTTGAAGCAAACTCAAGGGGCATAAGTATCTGGTTCTGTTTCCTTCGCAGGCAACTCTTCAAGGTCAAATGAAGAGAAAGACTATTGGTCCTATCACAAGACAAAGGGACACAAAACCAGCCAATGTCGTGATAAAGATACACCAAGACGAAAAGAAAAGAAAGCTAAACTAAGAAATTTGAAGTAATACTAGTTGGAAAGCTGGTCAGAGGCAACACAGCATGGGAATAAGAACTCGACAATCAGTCTTACGTCTCAAATACTTTCTTTCATTAATCATTTCACTTTATATCTTTCTTTTAATCAAACAAATACTTATGTAAGTTCGAGTGCTATTACAAGTAAAAAATCAAACCCTGTTACGGCTTGTGCATACAACAAGAGCTCGAATGGAGAACCTTCTGTTATGTCATGCCCCACGGAAGGGAACGAAGGCTCAAAGGGAGCACTTAAAGCACATTTAATTTCTACTTATGTCTCGTCCCACAGAAGGGAACGAAATCTCAAAAGGGAGCACATAAAGAGCCCAATGCATGAATAAGTGCACAACAAAGCTATTAATCAATAACAAGCTTCGATGGAAGCTGCTTAGATAAACATGCCACAAGAAAATGGTGTGGAGCCTAGCCTTGATAAAAGATATCCAATAAATCCTTTAGAAGGGAGGGTGAATCAATAAAGCCTTCAGAAGAAAAGACACAACAAACAAAGCTTCCGAAGAGAGAAGCACCATCAAATAAAGCTTCCAGAGAGTGAAGGCATAAACAAACAAAGCCTCCAGAAGTGGAGCTTCAGTAACAAACACAATCTCCCAGAAGAAGAGCGTCAAACAAAGCTTCCAAAGAGAGAAGCCACAACAAAAAAAAGCCTCCAAAGGGGAGCAAAAAAAGCTTCCAAGAAGAGAAGCAACGTCTCCTACAATGGAGTCACCTTTTGGGTCGGGCTACAATACCTTCATCTCCTACAAAGGAGTCGCCTTTGGGGTAGGGCTACAATACCTTCATCTCCTGTAAAGGAGTCGACTTTGAGTAGGGATAAATACTTCATCTCTAGCTAGTGGAGTCGCCCTCTAAGTGGGGCTAGTTATAATGCATGCATCTACCCATAAAGGGACAAGTGTCACTCTCTTAGAGAGCATTCATTCATTTGCATACCCTACGGGTTAGGAATAAGACTAGATGTTTGATACCCAATGGCTAGAAAGCTAAGAGGAACATTCACCGAACGACTAACTAACTCAGGATAGGATTAATTTATTACGAAAGCAGTCCTCTTTATATACACAACCAAAAATTGCTTATTGGAATATTTAAGACCTTTTCTTCCAAATGTATTCTGAGCGAACCTCCGAGAAACACACACATAATCTATGGTTGCCTGAACACTTTCAATAATATTTGGATAAGTTGACACTATACACATGCATGGCCTTTGGATGGTTTGTGATGCTTTCGTTGGATGATCCTTAATTAACCTTCTATGTTTCTTCTTTTTCTTTATTAGGGCTTTTTATATAGCTATGACATTCTTTAATAACTCTCAGTTAAAGATATGATTCTTCAATATGAGTTTCTGATTTTTGCTTTACCCAAGTATGAGTCTTGGGGTTTCCATATGATGTCTAATTCCTATTTACCCAAGTAGGAATCTTGGAGTTTTACTAATTTCGGTTTAAAGAGTTCTAATCTTGTATCACAAGTACTTGGCTTGGTGCCTCAAGTCTTTTACTTCAAATCTCCAAACAAAGGTTATGGTTCCTCAACAACGCACATAGGGAAGTTTTCTAAACTTATGCTACTTTTACCACTAACTTCATTGCTTTAAGTTCTAATTAAAAACAATGGTTTACACATTATAAGTGAAATATCACTCACTATGCAAGTCATGTTACTTTTATTTTCATTATATTCGTCAGTAATGAGCCTCTGATTGCAAAAATCCAAATGTAAATTTTGATCTATTATATCATACTTTATAGAATGAACTCTTGAATATTGAATGTCTAAGTAACAATAATGAAATGCTCATCCAATGCTGATAAAAAATGTTATGCTTTAAATCACGTCATCCAACATGAGTACATGTTTGAATTTTCACACTGTGTCCACACAAAAAAAAGGGAAAAAACATAATTTTGGCTTCATGTTTAGGCCTTATTTGATTAAGGAAAGTCTATGCTTCCCTGTTACATCATTACTCTTGGTTATACGAAAGTAATACCAAAGCTTTTATAATGATTCTTGAGTGACAAGCAAGCTGTTGAATGTAGAATGAACTAAAAAGGCAGAGTAGTCGTTTGAGGCAGGTGTAGAACGTTGTGGTTAAGGAATTATTTGGCCCCACAATATTTGTAGACAAAAGGAGAAGCGAAATTTCTCCAGGATATAGCAAACAGTGGATTTTACAAAAGAAAACGAAGGAGAAGAATATAATTTTTGGATTGCATCTCCAGGCAGAAAGGTGCCCAAGTGCCCATCTTTGACCCATAATAATCTTATAGGCCCAAACCCTTTTAGCCCAAGTCATTGTGTCCATCTCCAAGCCCAAGTTATTTATTTCACAATATCCTATTCCAAGTATTGATATATAGTATGAGATGGTTCATAGTATTTGCCGAGGTGGGACAAATACTTATTGCAATCTTCCTAATACAAGCTGTGAAGTAGCCACAAGATTTTTTCCTAAAGAACAAAAGCTTCTTTATACTAAGGGGGGCTAACTGTTAACACCAAAATTCGCACTGGCAAAGTATAAAGAAGCAGTAGCTCCAATACCAGAAAATGTAAAAGGAAAAGCCTTGGATACAGCTATGTCAACACCAAAAGAAGAAGATGAAATCTTGTTTCTCCCATAACTTTTGATTGGTGAGAGATTCAGACCTAAAACCACTTCCATTGGATTCAGATGATGATTTCCCATTCTGTAGAGTGGCCATATTAAACAAATGGACGTATCGTTTGATAGTAACGACTGAAACAAGAAAGCCAGAGAAAGATGAAACCTGCAGCAGGGTTCAGGAACCGATAGCAGAAGGGGTTCAGGAACCGATAGTAGAAGGGGTTCAGGAACCGACAACAGAAAGGGTTCAGGAACCGACAGGAGAAGGGGTCTAGGAATCGGCAACGTGGTCTAGTAAGCTTGAGAAAGGTAGAGAAGGCTAGAAAAAGGTAGAGAAAGCTAGAAAAAGGTAGAGAAAGCTAGAGAAAGCTGAAGACAGCTAGAGAAAGGTAGAGATAGCTAGAGAAAGATAAAGATATCTAGAGAAAGCTAGAGACAGCTAGAGAAAGCTGGAGACAGCCGAAGAAAGCCAGAGAAAGCTAGAGGAAGCTGGAGACAGGTAGAGAAAACTTGGGAAAGCTAGAGAAAGCAAGAGGAAGATGGAGACAGCTAGAGAAAGCTAGAGGAAGCCAGAGAATGTTAGAGAAAGCTAGAGACAACTAGAGAAAGCTGGAACCGACAGCAAGGGGCATGAATTTGCAGCATGGTGCAGGAACCGGCAGCAGGGTGCAAAACCTACAGCAGAATGCTCTAGGAAGCAGGAGAAAGATTGAAAAAGACAAAACCGATAGTAGAAGGCTGTAGGAAGCAGGAGAAAGGCAGAAAAAGACAAAACCGATAGCAGAAGGCTGTAGGAAGCAAAAGAAAGGCAGAAAAAGACAAAACCAACAGCAAAAGGCTGTAGGAAGCAGGAAAAAGGCAGAAAAAGGCAAAAATCGACAGTAAAAGGTTGTAGGAAGCAGGAGAAAGGCAGAAAAATACCCAAAAAAATGAAAGCTAAAAGCGGGAACAAATGGGTGACACCAAAAAAAGTGGCCAAAAAAGGGCGGGAAAGAGAAGCTACAAAAGGGGGCCCAAAACCTCTATAAATAAGACTCCAGGGATCTCATTTTAGGGGAGGCTTCTTTTTTCCTCATTCTACAATCTTTCTCTCATTTTTCTAGAGACTAGACCCCAATTTGTAAATCAATTTGGGGAATTCTTATGTAACCTCCTCTATGAATAAAATCGTCAAATCCTTTAAAGTGGACGTAGGTTCAATCCGAACCGAACCACTATAAATTGTGTGTTCTTACTTTCCTGCATATAATATTGCTCCTCAATGATTTTCTACACGTTTTCTGCTATGCCATCAGATGGCCAGGTATCTTCGCTCAAGCCGTTAAGTACTTAGCAACCTGACGCCTTCTCCATGGTCCATTTCCGTAGACCTATCTTCGGTGTTGACGAAAAATATTGTTAACAATTTGCATGTGTCCATTGAATTCATGTAGTTGCACTAGAACCATAGCACACTGCATTTGGATTTTGTGGGTAGTATTCGCTGAAAACCCTCACGAGACACCACTCGTCCTGCTAGGGACACCTAGAGGTTTAACGGCTTCTTGCATACGCTCAATGCAATCGTGTTTCCTACAAAAGTGTGATCTACCTAGTTTAGTTTTTCATTTCTATTTTACTCGAAGACGAGTAAAAAATAAGTGTGGGAGTATTTGATTAACATGTAAAAGTGTTTATTTTATGCCCTTATGTTTTATCTTTTGTGTATAAAAAAATATTGCTTGGGTGTTATTTTGCCGCTTTTACAGATATGTCGACTAAGCCACATGCAGTTAAAAAATTAGAAAATAGAGATCAAAATGTTGTGTGTGTGTGTGTGTGTGTGTGTATATATATATATATAAAGACTTATAGATGAAAAGCTCACATCATGTTCCTTTTTAGACAAGAGAATAATTAGTAGAAAGAATATACACATCACAAATCAAAGAAGACTTGCCAAGGAAGCAAGAGGAAAAGAGGAAAGGCTAAGACTTACTAGATTTAACTAAGGCCCATTTGTGATTGTATTAGGGTTTAGGTTGGCTAATCTATCCTATAAATACCCATGTATTCTCAATATAAACTTTATCCAAAAACTGAGAGTTCTTTTCTTTTCTATACTTCTCTTGGGTCTAGCAAATTTGTGTTGTCTACTATGTAGTTAAAGCCCCGAAAAATCCCCGCAATATCCCCGCTATAGCCCATAGCGCTCTTCAACCACTACGCTATTTCAATTTAGAGCTGATGAATAGTAGACCTGCTTTATCCCCGCAATTTTATGCTGCCTCTGCTAAATCAAGGCTTTTTGGCATCCACTTTAGCAGTATTAATATATAGAGCTTGATTTGACTAGTTCTAATTTTAGAAAATTCAATAAATTTAGTGTAAAGGAATAAATTTAAGGCATAACTGCCTAATATATGATAGCAATCAATTACACTCATAAGATTTAGCATGCATAGCTATGAAATTACTTGATTTTGTTATATTAGATTAATTAATATTAGTTTCTTGTACACATATAATGTGAGAAAGATGATCAATTAATTTTCAAATATTTGGTGTTCAATCTAATGAGTCTTTTTCCACCTTGGCTATATCCACGCTATTTCCCTACTTTATCCCTGCTACACCTTTTTGCACCTCCGTCGCTATAGAACCGTTAAACGCTTTAATTGCATAGGTTGTCTATTCAATTAGATTTGATAGAGCACAATTTGCTATTGCAATTTACTTTTCTCATTAGTGATTGTCTGTCTGATTAGATTCGAAGGTAATCCTAATTTTTACTTTTTCCTGTTTGTTTATTTCTGTTCTGCAATTATTTTCAGTATTTTGTTAATCATTGAATTTGTTATATATCTGATTAGATTCGAATCTATAGTAAATTCAAGTGTAGTTTTAATTTGTCTTTATTGACAATTGTAATTTGGTTGTCGGTTCAATTAGATTTGTTCTGAACCAAGTTGCAATTTCAATTTTTATTTCAATCAAATTCTCCAAATTCGTCTAACTTGCCCATGAAATTATATAAGAAATTTTCTACCTTGCACACAAATCCATATCAGCAACATCATATGAATTTTCTACCACATTTGCTTCTTCTTTCTTCTTTTTGGGTGAGCGACACACGGCTGCTTTGTGACCTTTCTTTGCACAATTGTGGCAAGATCCTTGAAACTTATTCTGTTTCTTTGCCTTAGGATTTGCTCGCGCTTTCTTTTGTTTATCTTTTCATCCTCGACTACATTAGCCTTTGCCAATATCGAACTGATAGCCTTTTTCTCTGATTTTCTGTTGTCTTCTTCTATTCATAGACGAACAACCAGATCCTCCACGGTCATTTCCTTGTGCTTATGCTTCAAAAAGTTTTTGAAATCCTTTCATGACAGAGGCAACTTTTTGATAGCGGCAACTACTTGGAATGACTCGCTTAACTCCATATTTTTGTCATGAATCTCATGAATGATCACTTGGAGTTCCTGAATCTAACTGACGACTGTTTTGGAATCCACCATTTTGAAGTCAAGAAACTTTCCAATAATGAATTTTTTTCATCCCGGCATCTTTAGTCCTGTACTTCTTTTCCAGAGATAACCAGAGAACCTTTGCAGTCTCAATGGTGCAATACACATTATATATACTGTTTTCCAAACCTTTAAGAATGTAATTCTTAAAGATGAAGTATGAATTCTTCCATGCAGTGAGAGCCTCAACTGTGGTGGCGTCAAGCTCCAGTTCGTCAAGATTTGGGAATCCTGTGAAAGGTATTTGGCTAGGCCCAATGTTTTCAGGTAGAAAACCATCTTCTATTGCCAGCGTTTGAAATCCTGGCCATTAAACTTTTCTGGTCTTTCGCCATGTGAATATGGTACAATTTGTGGAACCAGAGGCGGAGCTGATGGCAAAGTCTGTATCGACACGGATTTGTTGTTACTACTTTGCGACATCTTCGTTTGCAAACACAAACAACAAGCACACTTTCATTTCAAGAATGTTAGAAACTCTGCAACAGAAACGACAGAAAATTGTTACAATGAACAGGAATGCCTTAAAACGTAAGCAATACTATTTCAATGTAAATGCAATTCGCAACAACAAGGAACAATCACTGATTTGCAAAGGAATCGTTGCAAACAATTATATGGAATCAAAATTCAATTGAGGTAAGAAAGAAACAGTTTACAGAATATTGTCCGAGTCCAGCGAGTATTGTTACATTGGAACGAAATTGCTCCCTCTATGTGGCTACAGGTGTTGTTGAGCAATCATTTCACAAGGATGAAACGGAACCTATCTGTGATGTTGTACGGAAACCACAGAGCGACGACGAACACAAGAGTTATATTAGATCAGAACAGATTTACAATGGAAGAATAGGAGAAGAAAAACGGAATTTATTAAAACTTTGTCTTCTTTCTTCCTATTTATAGGTGCGGGGGGATGCGTCTCTTTGGCTAAAGCATGACTGCTGAACTCGAACGGTGGCGACTATCAAAAAGGTTGCAACCCTTTACTAACAGACGTGACCATTGGTATTCAAAATGTGCGGTTCAAAAATAGTTGTTTCCGCACAGCATAGCGGGCCTAAGAAGCAGGCGCAGGCCCATTCAATCACGAGACCCTAAGGCCCTATCTTTGACCCTTTTAATATTACTAGTAAAGGGTTACCATGCCTTTGTTCATGCCATTGCCCCAACTCACCCATCTCCTCTTTCTTTCGATATTGTATATTAAGACATTATATAGTGGCATAGGTTTTATTATTTCCTGATGTGGGACTTAAAAACTTCCCTAAACCACTTATACGTTTCCAACAGGCATTACTTCTACAACATCCATAGGATTAGTAGCAAACAACCCTTGCACTCTTAATACTTTTTTTGCACAAACATGCCTACAAAATCCAATTCGAACGCAAAGTCGGTTCGAAGTTGTTTTGGATTCAGTTCCAATCCCGGTTCCTCGAGCCAACACGTTATAAGTTAAAAGGTTTTTTTATTAGTTGGTTCTTTAACTATCAAATCAAAACAGTATATCAAGTACATCAGTAGCACGGACCCTTTTAATTCAAACCATTCATTAAAATCATTTCATCGATTCTCAAAAATCGATTTCATATACTTATCTCAACAGAGTAAGTATATTTACAAATCTCTCATTTTCATCACTTTGAAAACCATATCCATACACTTATTTTTTGGAATAAGCGTATTTACAAAATGCTACTATTTTCAATACTTAGAAAATATTGTTGTATACTTAACCAAATGATATAAGTATAATCATAATTCATATCTAGGCCAAACAATGTCATATGATCCATCGTTTTACCATAAAACCCAAACGGTTTTATTTTAACTTCTAAACTTTGTAAATTAAAGTTTATAACATCACTTATGGAAATAATAAATTAATTTTCAGCTTTTTTCTGTCGTTTTCAAACCAGTATCATCTCTTGGATAACGATAAAGTCGTTCAAGTTAGGTTATTTTATTTACTTCTCAGACCTTGACTCAACAACATTCTCATCTCAAGATAATTAGAAGTTTGTCAACGCTAAATCTAATATCTAGAAAATGTCACAATAAGTTCTATTACTACTCAATTCAAATAAGGTTTAAAAACTCCTCTTTGCATTTGAAAATCTCATTTCTATTACAACCACTTTTACTTAATTCAATTGTTAAGTAAACCATCATTTAAAACCATCGAATTAGTTATAAATCTCTTTTATAAAACTTGGATTTATTTCAAAATCCTTTTATAAATTTTCCTTTAAAAGCCTTATTATACAACACTTAGATTTGTTACAAATCTTTTATAAATCCTTATTTAAACAAGTCCTTTCAAATTTATATTTACTTCTATACTCATACCTGCTTAAAAAAACTTGGATTTATAAATAAAAATCCTTATAAAAATCTCACTTAAAAAATTCTTTTAAAACATGATTTCATTTTCTCTTATAAAACTTCAAATCAAACCTTCTTCCATTTCAAATCAAATCACTTAAACTTATCTTGAAATCACAACACCATAAAAGCCCATTTGTTAAGATCACAACACCATCAAATCACTTAAACTTGACTTGCTTCCGGTGCTAGAATGGCAGGCTCATCGTACTCTCCATTGCTGCTTTTAAGTTTGTTAAGATTCACCATTAACAAATTAGAGTCTGGACAAATGTTACAACAATGTATTTTGTCAGCAACATTCACCCACTCGCAATAGAACACAACATGTTGAAATTCATAATAATCAACTTTAATTATCTCCTTGATAATACCATACCAAGTAGTACCATCATATGTACGATTTAAACCTTTTGCACTTGCTATAAAAGTTGTAATTGCATCCATACAAACACCGGTATCTTATGTAGAAATAGTGTCATTGGGCTGTGGAGAGAATACATAATCATTAATTCTATATTTAAGGTGAGTTTTGGCTTCCCATGCTAGTCCACTTACATAATACCATAACGGTGAATTCATGCACTTTTCGTCCATTAACTGTCAAACCAATTTCAACAAGTTAAATAATGTCAATTTCTTTATTGAAGTATGAGTTATGTGTAATCTAAAAAACCTTCTTGTACAACCAATCAATAAATTCAGTTTGTACAATTACTTCTACTCGTGTATGGTGCTTTTTTTGCTCCTTTGAACATCCTTTAATGATGATCGATAGTCGCTACAAATCAAAATGTTGTGGCTTAAGTAAATATTGAAATTACATCGTATAACATGTTATAAAAGACAAACCCATAATAATCGTCTATGCCGGCGATGTCCATCCTAAAGTATCCACCGCCGAATTTGAATACGTTGTACGCCAGATAATTTGATAATTTTACCCTCAAGGATGGAACGTTCATAAGTATCATCTCCGTTCTCATCTAAAAATGGTGCTTGTTTACAGCTATAATTACCAGTACGTGGATTTGGCATATATTCCATGGCGTATCTAATAGATTTTGAAACAAGATATGCTTCAAAAATTGACCCCTCCTCATAACACTCATTGCTCGGTATGTTCTTACACTCCTTCATAGCTCTAACAAAAAAGTCAAAATTTTATGTTATCGGTGAAATAAACCATGTAATAATTAAATGAAAGATTCGTTATACCTTTCAAATTGATACATCCATATATAAGTAACCGGTCCACATAGCAATGCTTGATTAGCTAAATGCACCATTAAATGTATACTTATGTCAAAGAATTGAGAAGGAAAATAATGCACCAACACGCATAATGCCTCAGCAATCATGTCTTTAGCAGTTTGAACATGCTCTCGAATTAAAACCTTCGAACAAATAATATTAAAATACAAGCATACTTGCAATATTGCACGTCTTAAGTCATGACGCTTTGGGTAAGCATGTTGAATGATGATAGGTGGAAAATATTGGATGATAAGATGGTACTCATATGACTTTCTAATGTCCAAACTGGGTGGCTGACTATTTACTAAGTTGCTTAAATTAATCCCAAAGCAAGATGAAGTTTGACATCTTTTAGGATTTCGTAACAACGAGTCTTGTAAGATTTATCAAACAAAAATTTGGAAGAATATTGTTTGTTCCTATCAAATAACAAATTAATAAAATGCTATGATACATTCTTCTCGGTGTGCATCACATCAATAGTATGTCGCACTTTATGACTACTCCAATACTCTAATGCAAAAAGAATCAACTTCTTGTACCATGTCGGTCTTTCATCATCACCCTTTTCATTCATAAAATATTACTCGATGGGATCAACATCATCTACTGTGTGCTTTTTTTTTTGGTAATTTACCTAGCATATATTTGATAAGAGCAAGCTTTTTCTAGAAGTGTTGATCCTGTCAATCGTGTTGGAGGTTCATTATTCTCTATGGACTTATACCACCCATGCTTCAATGTCCTATATGGGTGACCATTCTTCAAAAATCTCCTGTACTTCGTATAAACAATCTTATTACTGATGCGCTATGATTTTGTCTCTGTACCACAAACAGGACATGCTTTATAACCATGTGTTACATAACCAGGTAAATTTCACAAGGCAGGTAGATCGTGAATTGTGCATAACAGCATTGTTCTAAGAGTGAAATACTCCTTTGTATTCATGTCAAATGCAGACACTCCTTCTGTCCATAATTGCTTCAACTCATCCACAAGAGGTTACAAATACACATCAATATCTTGACTTGGTGCTTTTGGTCCAGGAATTAACAAGCATAACATTTGAAACTCCGGCTTCATGTATAATGATGGCGCTAAGTTATAAGGAACTGTATAAACAGGCTACCAACTATAACCACTTGATTAGGTTGTACTAGGATTGAACCCGTTGGTGGAAATACCAAGCCAAACATTTCATCCATTTCTACTAAATTACATCCACTTATTCTTGAATGATCTCCATTCAGCCGAGTCAATAGGATGACGCATGTGATTCCAACAAGGCTTTGCTTCACTATGCCATAGCATTTTTTGAGCTATTCATGGTATAGTGTACAACCTTGTTAATCTAGGAGCTAATGGAAAATATTTTGAAACTTTTCAAGGTTGTTTTGTAATTTTTACCATATCTCCTTATTTATTAGTTTTAAATCTTAAAATGAGACAACGAGGACATTTCACTGCATTACTATGCTCTTTCCAGGACAATATGCAATCATTTTCACAAGCATGTACACACTCTTCTTTCATTCCCAAATCTTTTAATATTTTCTTATTGTTGAGTACTTCTTTGGTATTGTATTTTCCTTTGGAAGCCACCGTTTCAATCGTTTCAATAACTCGGTCATACTATTTCCTGACCAATTAAAATCTTTTTTCAAATTGTGAAGCTCTAACATAACACTTAATGTTGTTAGACCGTCTTCACAAGAAGGGTATAATTTTTCATTTGCTCTTCTTTTGTACTCTTGATACTTTTTCCAATGGTTATCGTCGCTAATCCCTTCTAAGCCATGTTCATCATCAACAAGATCTCCAAGAGCGTCTCCTATATGGTTTTCCTCTCAAAACTGGTTAGAATTGGAAGTCTCGTGATTGACATGCCGTGTACGATTGACCACCATGTCATTTTGTCTTATCTCACCATGACAAAACGATTCATCATATGTTTGATCCATACCATAAATGATCAAGTGTTTTTCTACTAATTTAAAATGCAAATTTTTTGAATTTCTACACTTTATGAGGGACAACTACATAGTTCGAAGTCGGGTGGTGAATTAGACTTTGCGAATTCAATGAAATTTTGAACTCCTTGTATGTATTCAATATTATTTCGATGTCGAATTCTAATCCACTCTTTCGACGTTGGCTTCATCTTTAGCAAAAAAAATTATGTCCCTAACATTAACAAGACATGAAAATATAACATTGTCATCATGAAACTAATTAATAACATATATGATCGCAACAACTATGCATTGGTATAAGCTACTTGTTCACTCACACTTATAGGAATATACATTGCAAACATTGTCATCATGAAAAAACATAAACTAACTTATAGACACAAAATTACCAGTTTTTTGTTTTCTCATTTTCATTAGAACTTTACCTTTAACTTTATATCATCATATGTAATTTAATTTATGATTATTATATCATGATTAATTTATTATACACTGCAAATAATAATACATTTTAACAAAATTAATGTGGATAATGCATGGATTATGCAATGCTTTTCAAATCTGCAATGCTTTTCAAATCTTCCAAATTGAAACTCCATCCGCAATATGCTTCTATGACAAACTCAAAATTTTGTCATTTTATCCCAAAAAACTGAGCGCAAAGTACAGTTAGCTAATGGAGTTTACATGATAACGTTTCAATTTGAAGAAGATTGCAACAAAGCATTAGAAGGTGGACCATACTTCTTTGATGGTAGAATTGTGATCATGAAAAATGACCATCCATCTCTCAAGAAGATTGTGACATATCTTCTATACCTATATGGGTAAAGAATATACAGAAATCAATTTATGTCCACATAATGCTGAAGGACTTAAGTTATTTATAGCCTTTCAGACAATCATATTGAATCAGACTTTGTCTACAACTACAATAAAAATAGTTCAGTCGGATGTTTTTATTGAAACCAAAGCATATTCTACATTTAGTAAAGAAATTCCAGTTGCTCTATATAATGAAGTAGTTCTTTATCAACCTGTTTTATATATGAGTGGATACCACCTAGATGTGTCATGTGTTTTTTTTTCCGGATGTTACATAAATCAATGCCCATTTTAGAAAGCATGGAAGGAGAAAGTTTTAGAACCTAATACCATGAAGGATATCAACTACGAAGAAGAGTCATAACATATTGATGTAGACAACATTGCCAATAAAATTTCGGGAAATCATATGAATAATTCAACTGAAGAAACATCTAGTGGTACAAATGATACAGAGTGAGGAAAATCTATTGACACATCAACAAATAACTTTAACAATATCATAACTAATACTGATTAGACTACAAATAACGTAGTGTAACACCCCGTAATTTGAACATAAAAATTCACAAATTAAAGCATACTTAATTAAGTGAAATGGGTTGCGCAGAGAAATATATATATATTGATATATATATATATATATATATATAATTGAAAATTAAATAAATAAATATGCAAAAATGTTCAAAACAGCGAATTGGGAGAGGGGAATAACCGAACCGGCCGACTTTTGAGGTCGACCCGAGCTCGCTGGGTCGACTAGGGGTTAATCCAGGGTGTTTGGCTGTCAACCCGTGGGCCGATTCGCTCAAATGCAGATTTTGCATTTGAATGGTTCTCATGGTTCAGCTTTAATCTAAAGGCCCTAGATGGTTCCTACACTTGACTTCTTCCCCAAGACATGCTTTGATGGCTTGGATTGAATCTAGGGTTAATTCTATGGCTAATACTATCCTAATCCTCTATAAAAAGACCCCTAAACCTAGCCTAAATCACCATTATTCAATCCTACAACTAAACTATGTCAAATTTGTTCCTCTCATGGCCTCCACTCTCATGCTAAAATTCCTAAGCCTATTTCTATGAGAGATTGTGAGTTCATACAAGTGCTTTCAAACTTGTATGAGTGTTCTTAAATTGCATTCTAGCCAAAGTTGCAACCTTTTCTTGACCAAAAAGCAAGGATCTTGCATGAGAGCTCACAAGCTTCATTCAAAGCCAAAGTTGAAACCTTTCTTCTTCAAAGCAAGGATTTTTATTGATTTTGCTCAAGGGTTTTCTAAGGAGCTTGTTGATTTAGGGTTTTTGCTAGTGTGGTTTCGTCTCAATCTTATTTTATATTGATTTGTGCCTTCATAGCATTGTAAGCCCCCTCCTACTCTTAGATATTAACTTTAAACTTAATATGACATGTTGTAAGTTGGGTTTGAACATTAAGTATGTTGCATACTATCATGTTATGTATCCTATCATGACTATAAAGTCATTATCTTGATCTTGTGGGCTTAAAGCTATGAGCTTTATGTTGAATGTTGCATTTTGGCAACATGAAAGTTGTCATATCCCTTATGATAACTTGCATATAATGCTTTATGCGAACTTCTAGTAACTTTTCCATGTCATCTATCACCATGATTCACCTATGTGCTAAGTTTGAGGTTATGCATGTTTTTGAGACTTGAAAATGTAACATGCAAGTTTATGAACACATTTATGCCTCATTTGCCACCATGATTAACTTGTGGCCTTATACCTCTTTTGTCATGCCTTTGCCAAGTTCCTCCTTTTAATCCATTATGCGTTGTTGCGAATGTATATGCAAGTTTAGAAGCGTTGGGGTTACATTATGGGAAAACATAATGACATGAACATGATTTGGATAAGTTGGTATAAACATGACAACATGTAACGTTAAATATGACATGGAACTTGAAAACTTGACACGTATGGGTTGTAAGTGTAACAAGACACTAGACCAAACATGAAAATGTCCAACTCGAGGTTGGGTTGAGTTTGTAGCATAAATCTACCCGGACCCGCCCGGCTTAACTAGTGGCTACAAACAATAGGATCCAATGTGAGAAGTTGGTCATGTCGCGCTTAAGACCCGAGGTTAGACTAAGTTGTGGTGTAAAACTACCCGGACCCGCCCGGCTTAACTAGTAACCACAATAAGGTCTAATGTGAGAGGTTGAGAGTGCATTAATTAAATTAATGCCACATGATAAGGTTAAGTAAATTTGACTAATGACACTTAACCGATATGACACGAATGGGTAGGTTAAGTTAAACCGGACTTGCTTCCTTAATGACACTTAACCATGCAAGACAATTAGGGGATGGGGTTAAGTAATTTACGCTTAACTAATCCGATTTGGTAATTAGATGGGGTTAAGTAACCTTCACTTAACTAATCTAAACATGGTAATTAGATGGGGTTAAGTAACTTAGACTTAACTAATCTAAACACGGTAATTAGATGGGGTTAAGTAACCTACACTTAACTAATCTAAACACGGTAATTAGATGTGGTTAAGTAACCTATACTTAACCAATCTAAACACAGTATTTCGATAGGGTTAAGTTAAACACTTAACCAATCTAAACTTGGTAATTCAATGAGGTTAAGTAACCAATACTTAACCAATTTAACATGATAATCTAATGGGGTTAAGTAACTTATACTTAACCAATTATACGTGATGATTGGATGAGGTTAAGTAACCTTTACTTAACCAATTTAATAGGTGGACTTGGTAGGGTTAAGTCATAAGACCTTTTAATTTAGGCTTAACCATTGTATACGATTAGTGGATGGGGGTTAAGTTAACCTATACTTAACCAATCCGACTCGATAATCTGATGGGATTAAGATAATCTATGCTTAATCAATCTAACATGATAATCTGATAGGGTTAAGACAAATAAATACTTAACCAGTTTGACTTGATAAGGTTAAGTCATGGGCTTCTTGGTACACCTAACCAACCTGTAGGGCTAAGCCTTGAACTTAAGTACTTAGCCGATCTTGACATGATTCGTAGGCGGGTTAAGTCATGAACTTGGATAACAACACTTAACCCATTTGACAAAACCCTAGCTCAGGGGACTAGGTTGGAAATCGTAGTTAACAAGGATAACGGAAAGAGGAGCTAAGTGGTAAACCTTAGTTAAGGGTAACTAAGTAATAATTCTTAGCTAAGGACATGGACTAGTTCATAAAGAGATGAGTAACCTGGTACGGTAGGTCATCGCTTAGTATACGAGGAGGAGCAAGTTATCTGACTTGGATAAAAGCTCCAGCGAACTGGGTGACGAAGCGGAAGCTTCGGGGAACGCGAGGGTACTCTTGGTATCCCTCTGTGAGGTGGCGTGTGGTCCATGAAACCCGGCCTCACAGAGGTTAAGGTCTGCGGTAGAAGAGCCAAGAGTATGCCTTGGTTGCTATGCGAGCGACCTAAAGACTGGGATGGATTAGCGTGGAGTCGACGACACCTGATTTTGCCCCGGGATAGCAAGTCGCCGACTACCTACCATCTTTAGTCAATCGTGTACGTACGGAAAGGCAGGGAACTCCCAAAAGACCATATACTAGCTATCAAGTTATGGGTGAGGTTGGCTATCTGGAAGTGGGCATCGATGGGCCTTAGTGTAGTTCTCATACATGATTTTTCTTGGATTGCCTTTCAGTAGTTGAGGGAGGGGTCACGTGGGACCATAGCCACGGGTACAAAAACAGACCTTGATATCTGCATCAGCAGACGACTTAAAGCTCCCGACCGAGTTCCGTATTTCTTGGTTTGCCCTGGCACGGAACTCGGATGGCACATTGAGAAACATGTGCATCTAGACATGGAAATTGGTTCACGATACATACGTGGGATAAAGGGCGCGGTTGACGGGTGGCATAATCCCTAGTGGTCCTAGGTGGCTGAACCCAAACCGAGACACAGAAACGTTCATTAGGTAGCATAATCCCTAGTGGTCCTAGGTGGCATAAATCCTAAGTGAACGCGCGATAGTTCATGGTAAGGAAACATAACTAGATCAAGGGTAGCAGTCCAAAATAACCTCAAGGATAAAACGTTTACATGGGAAAGCCCGTATGGCCTACGGCAAAGGACTGAACTTATACATGGAAAGAAACATACGAGTTGGGAAAACCTACATATGCTATATATTAGGTTGACATGGACCATTACATGACATTGGGCAAGGGACATTCATAGTTAACACATGACGTGGGTTGGGATACTAGTACGAGGGGTGCAGAGCAAATATACATGTTAGAACCAGGGGAAATATACATGATAGATACCGTGGGACGTTATACAGGGTAGATACCTTAGGATAGTATACTTGATAGAAACCTGACAATGTGATACCTTGATTTATCTTGACACCGTAGTTTATCATGACACACTCGTGTATCTTGGTACAGTAGTTCATCCTGTTATTTTGGTTTAGCTTATCTGTCTTGTCATCATACTTATGTTCATCTCAGTTCCTCATGCCAGTTAACTTTACTAGTTTATATACTAATAGTAGATAGGGCTTACCAGTCTTTATGACTGACCCCGTTTTGTTTCGCCTCTTGTCTTCCGTTTCCCCCCTAGGTTACAGGGAGGAAATGCTATTGTTAGTTCGGACTTCTCCTGTTTGAAGGTCATCATGTATGGCTCGGACTTTTCTTGGCTATGGCTACTTTACTGTTTTACTTGGGGAATAATTTATGAAAAGGTTTTTATGCTTCTTTATTGTTGCAAGACAGGTTTTGATGTATTCTGATGTAAAAGGCTTTAGACCTTATTTTATAAGGTAATGAAATTTGTTTTACTTCCGCTGTTTTATATATATATGTTCTGTCTTGTAATATTTCAGTGCATGTGTACCTCGATAATGCTTCACCAAACCTAGTGCATTCCCTTTGTGAGTGACCCTAGCGGAGGTGGGGTGTTACACGTAGAAACGAACAATTAACCCAGGAATACCACATAAGTCGGTAACATGAGTCTGAAAATAGTAGAAATAGAACATAACTTGTTAAGCATAACACAAATGAAAAACATAAATGAAAAACATAAATAAATCATTTGTAAGTTACTATAATGATCTATTTGTTTATCAGTGTTTTAATCGCTATAAAGTGAACACTCCAAAGTTTTATTTATTTATTGTTATTTGTCAAGTTTTTTGGATATCAAAATTGGTTTTTCTGAGAATCTAGGAAATGCACTATCAGTTTCTGTTAAAGAAAATGATAAATTGGTTTGAAATTATTCTAGTATATTTTTTTGTGTTCCAATTATGTTGCTATCTTAACTTCAAACATGTCTGTTGCAACTTAAATATGTGTTCGGTTCACTGCTGTAGCTTATATTTGTTCTCATATAGTAAAAATATCCATACATACTGGTCAGTTATTTACTGAATATGTACATTTCAAAATGTAAATGGATCACCTACTGTTGAAATTGTAGGATCCCTTGAAAACGACACTTTTTCTCAGAGCAAAGAATATGCTTAAGGCCAAGGAGGATGAAGAGGATGATCTGACGTAAAAAATATCACCCTAAGCCAATTTCTTGGTGTTGTTTTGATTGGATTTATTACAATCGTGGTGACATTTTCTATTTTATGTTGTAAAATTAAAGACAAGATGCATCTATGTAGTTGTGTTGGTTGAAGAGTTGTTATATCTATTGATCATTTTCAATAATGGAGTTTTATGCTGTGATTTCAACTGTTTGCTGTCAAATGAACAAACTACTTTGACTAATGTAATATGTCAATACTGATCATTTTATGCAAATGATTTACAGTGTCGTGGTAACGCACTGACTATAAATTACGGCGGTAAAGTCGGATGTATAACCGCAACCTGTAAAGTCTGGAAATATGTGCATATCTTGAATCCTTTGCAAGGACGAGTAATTGAATCAATAAAGGTAACAGAGGACTTTACGACACCATGTATTTGTGCATGTAACTTGTTTTTATAGATGTTTTTCGGTAAATATGAACATGATTCTTTCAAGCAAATGGCATGAGTTTGTTACCGCTGCTGCATATAAAAAAAATGGAAGATTGATGAAAGGTAACACTCGCGAAAACAGTAGTACCCTTCGGCAGGTCAAACTTATCACAATACTTTCCGTCTAAATCCTTACATGATCATAGCACGACACAAAAATGTATATTCCCGTATGTTTGATGATCCAATTCCGAAATAAATTACTGAGAATTTTGAATTTATTCAGCATTCATTTTACACGTTAATGTAAACGTATATAAAATTTGCAATAATAACTAATTTCCTTGCGGTAGGAACAAAAAATCAAGCTTTATGAAGGGGTGATATTTTATAATCCCAAGGGTACTTGTAATAACTTGTTAAGAATAACATAAATGAACAATTAACCCGGGAATTTTGAATCTCATGTTTTGCAATTCATGTTATAAATGCAAAACAAAATGAAATCAAAATGGGCCTTTTATTTTCCGTTCGTATCAAATTACTCACACCCAACTTCATGCAACATAACTTGTTAAGCATCAATAAATAACCAGACATGAAGGGAAACCTGGAAGAAGGAAACCCCCCTTTTTGTAATCCCACACTGAATTAGATAATAGATCTATAAACTGAGATTACATACTTACAATCACCGAACTGTATCGTACAAAAAGCAAATAAACACCATACCTTGACCACAGAAGAACCAATTCGGAAACAGATGAGACGAGATCCAAATTGTATTCTTATTCTTTAAGCCGCAGTCGAGACGAGAACCGATACCGACAACGAACAAGACGAGACGACAACCGATTCTAAAAGAGAATCACATTCTTTAAGCCCAGTCGTTTTGGGAGAGAAAACCTAATCGTGATAAACACTAGAATAGGACTTGTAAGCGTGATAAAGGCTGGAATGGGGAAATGACTATTTTGCCCTGGTAGTTGAATTGGGCCACGAAATTAACCGTTAGGAGATGGAATAACGGTAATAACCGTTGGGCTTTTGTCACAGTAATAACTGTGATAATAAACAAAGAAATAAGTGTGACAAACGAGCCTAATTGGTGTAGTGAGACAAATTAAATCATTTTTTTAAACTCTTTAAGAATATTTACTTTTCATAAGTTTCGATTATAAAATCCAAAGATCATTTCTACTTCATTATTACAAGTTGAATCAAAATTATTTATTAACTTGTTCAAAACAACTGAAATCACTTAAAAACTCAATTAATTATAAAACAGGGTTTTATAACTTCATAAAACTTCATTATAAACTTAATAAAGTTTTACCACTCGAAATCTCCAACGATAAAACTTATTTACAAAACAAGGATTTCGCTTCACAAAACATTTTATATTTTAAATATAAAATCCAATTATAAATATTGATCTATTTATAAAACCAATATTTTGTATAACTTATATAAAATAAATCCCAAACGTTGCTTTTGTTATAAAAATAAATTTTATAACTTCAACTTAGGCCATTTACTGTTCATCACTTAACCAATACTGTTTATTGATTAATAACACATCAATGTTTTATTTAATTCAACAGTCACCATCCAAATCAGATTTTAATGTTACTTGTGTTAAACAGTTCACATGTGTCAAATATGAAAGCAAGTACTATCCAAAACATTGAAGAATCATGTTGGATCCCTCCAACCCGCCCCCCTGTATCACAGCTCATATATCAGTTTACATATGCAAGTATATTAAAAAATCTAATCTAATTCATTTAATATGAATCTTCCTCTTAAAACAGGTAGTGTCAAAGGTCATCCATTCATAAACGAGAATTATATATATCGACAACCACCAACAAAGAAATAAATCATCCAAACAAATAATTTATATACTAATAGCAATGAATATTATTATACAAAATAACAACATTAACAGTATTCCAGAAAGCCTGAGAGTTAACTCGTCATTCGTTCCGATCCAACGATTTCACGTTGTTTTGTCTAATTTTAAACGAGCGTTTAGAATTAGATAAAATTCCCATGATCTCCAAATCACTCCAAAAAAGTTTCTAGGCATAATATTTGTAGATTCGATTCCAACGCAATTGGTTTCGCTTGAATCTAATCACGTAGGAACGAGTTATACATAATTTTTACAAGTTTGAACATACATCATAATAATTAAAACATCATTAACCCACTAGTTTGTTGATTAAATACCTAATCCCCTCCGTTAATTATCGTCCCCGACTCAAAAGAAACGTAACCCGCCTGTACATGGAACCCAACCTGCCTCCTCTCTCTCTCCTCCTACCCCCCTCTACGATTCACCAGCTCATACGAAGCCACCGCCGTTAACCTCCTCTTCACCTCCTCTTTCCGACCATCACCATCCTCTTAAACTCGCACCCTTCCCTTCAACCGCGTTCCTAGCCTCCTCTACGCAACTACTGTGTAGGTCATGACCAAAATCAGTACCGAACTCCGCCAAAATGCATCACTAGGTGCTAATTCCTACCACAAACACTAATCCATGCTTTGTTTCACCAAAAACAACTTCAATCAACCAAGAAATCAAAGCACTAACTCATCAAGCACAAAAAACCCCACTACCAAACTGTCGCAAGGCATAAAAATGAAGCAATGCTTCCAAAAAAACCCCTGTGACAGATCTATGCTTCATAAGCTTAAAAATTTAAGCTTTGGATTTTTTCTCGATATTCTACGAATTTAAATTGAATTTAGAAGATCACATTTTCTCTTGGGTTTTGAAAATGAAATTCACGACCATGAAAGAAAAAGAAGAGAAGGAGAGGGTGAGTTGTCTAATTTGTAGAGGGGTGGAGGTATATTTATAGGCAAAGTTTATTATATTATATTCATGTGTAATCTTCGTTTGACGTTTAAAATTTATACAGTCACATATATCATTCGATTGCCATGAAATTTGAAACTCTGCAATGATTTAACATTCCGGACCCGATGAAATTTGTTTCGTCGAATTCCGAGATTGTTTGAAAAAACAACACAATTTTGATTTTCAAACTATTAATCAATACGCATTTATATCACACACGATCACAAACTATTCCAATTGACATGAAATTTGAAATCTTTCAATAATTAACCATTACAGAATTTATAAAATTAGTTTCGTAAAAATCCGAGATCGTTAGAAAATTTGCTATTTACCTGTGTTAGTAAAATCGAATAAATAATTAATCGATTCCAAAACACTCACATACATCAATAATAATTTTTTATTATCATTTATATTCAAATAGAATTTTGCATAACTTCAAAATGAATTTAGCTTTATTTAAAACTCAATATTTTAAATTTCAAGTTGATTCTATAACCATATTCTCATTTTAAATTAATTCAAGCAAATAATTCTTAAAATTAATCATTCAAATAAATTAAATATTTCTTATTAAAACTCTGGGTTGTTACAATGATTTATTCAACGTCTAATTAAACTAACGCGAATAGAACAAACTTGCGTATTTCACTATGAATTTATTCCTTTGCTATGTCAAGTTACACGCATCACAAATGTTAAATTTCGTACTTGAATTCGTATTTTAAATTTTAACATTAGATTCGATATATCAGTTATTGTCACCGCAAATAGATCAAATAAATATATTTAAACGGAGCGAACAAACTTATACGTTTTCGATATATAATTCTTTAGGTCACATATATATTAAATACCTAATTTTTAGGGATTAAAGTTTTATCAATTATCGATTTTACACTTATTTTAATAATAAGTTCTAAATTAACCTATCGCTTTATATTCTAATTTTGAAATCAACATGCACACTTTACGTTTATATTCAGAAACCAAGTTCATACATTCAAGATTATTATTATTATTTTTAAGTAAAAACCAATTATAAACATTATTTATAACGCTAGATTTGAACTAACTTTGTATTTTATAAATATTGAAATCATCGAGTTGTTGCATCACTAAACGAAAAAGGAAAATAAACGAAATTAGCATAGTTTATTATTCAAACGATCCTTACCTGAAGAAAAACATAAAATTTTGGTTATAAAATTTTATTAAGTATTTTTTTGTTTATAAGAAAATTGATCAACTTTAAACAAGCAAGCTTTAATTTTTTTTGGATAATTCAACTATCTAATAAATGTTCGGTTAATTCGTTTAAATTAGTAACGTAAAATAACGTTTAATACGTTTAATTTTTTCCACCATAACATACAAATTCAATCTTCATTCAACCACCTCTTCAATTAACAAGTCATGTTCAAATAATTCTGTCGATCATTCCTTAGCGAAGCAAGATCGTCCGTTGGTTTCTTCGCTGGTAGCCACAGCATTGGAGATTTAGATGTACACGTGCTAGTTTATCATTGGATCAGCCTGTGTTCCGTGTTCACTTCAAATTAGCAAAAAGAATCAAAACATGAATCTGTTTTATTTCAAAATTTCATCCAAAATTTCACGCGCGATGGCGCTTAAATTTCGAATGGATTCGTCTATCATTAAAATTCACAGCTTTCTTCAATTTGTTTGGCCCCTCGAACAAAAAAGCATAACCCATTCTCTCTTATCACCAATGTTTATCGTTCAATCGCTCTAATCCAGGTATTTCCTTCCTCGATTCTTCATGCTTATATTTGGTTTCAGCTTCAATTTTATTAGATCTGGTTAATGTCCGTTTCTTAGCTTGTATCTGACTGGATTTCCCTAACTTTATGGCTGTGTAGCTTCGGCATCCATACGCTTGCTGATGTATCCTAAATCCAATTATTAAGGTAAGACCTCGAATTTAGGTCAATTTCATTGTTCAGTCCTATAATGAGGGAGTTGAAAATAGAATCATTCTATAGTTCACTTCGTGCGTCTGCCCTTTCTTCATCTTCCACTCCCTTGATAATTTTCCCCTCAGCATCAGATGCCGATTCTTTATGTACATTAAAAATCATTACACATATACTGTCTTCAGATTCAATTCGTTTTTCAGTATACCCAATTTCATCCTTCGATGAAATTCTGAAATTTCCCAATTTGAATATTCAAAACCCCGACCAACCCACTTCAATACTTCTGATAAATTGGGGATGTCACAGAGATCTGAGAAAAATCTTAGGCCTTGTTTCAAATTCCAAGGTGTTTGTTATTGATAGTCATAGGCCCGTTCATTTACATAATTTGAGCAACGAGAATGAGCAAGTTGTAATTCTCTACACCAACGAGGATGAACAACAAGCTGATTTAGCATATGACTTTGATATTTCTGCATTGGCCAATGCATCTGATTTGAATAGTGATGATGAATTAGACGAGGATAGCGACAGCGATAGTGAAGATAGTGATAGTGATAATGAGGGTAATAATAGAAAAAGGCGTAGATTATCAGATGATGATGAATCAGATCCAGTTAGGCTATTTGGAAAACTAAAGAAAGAATATTACAAATTGGGCACTTTTCATGGAAAGCCTTCTGGTTGTGTCACATTTGAGTTAGCTCATTCTTTGAGGAAAAACACAAATGAATTGCTTTGGTTAGCATGTGTTTCCTTAACCGATCAATTTGTTCATGAGAGGTTAACTAATGAGAGGTATCAAGCAGGAGTTATGGAGCTTGAGCAACACATAAATAGTTCTGGCAATTTAGATGTTATATCATCAGTTACTTTAAAAGATGGTACTAAGGTGCAAGCTCCTGAAAACTCCAGAATATCCTATGAAGATGAACCTCGTTTAATGTTGCTAAGAGAGTGGAATTTGTTTGATTCAATGCTTTGTTCATCTTACATAGCTACTAAGCTGAAAACATGGAGTGACAATGGTATGAAAAAATTGAAGCTTCTGCTTGCAAGAATGGGCTTTCCTTTAATTGACTGCCAGAAGAAGTTTCAGTATATGAGTATGGAAGTGAAGCAGAAAATGAAAGATGAATTCGACAGATTTTTGCCTGAATATGGCTTAACTGACTTCTACTACAGAAGTTTTCTACGTGTACATGGGTACTGCTCGAAGTTGTCAGCTGCTGACGTGGTTTACGGAGTCACTGCATTGCTCGAATCTTTTCAAGGAGATAGAAGCGAAACATCTACTGCCAAGCAATTCTGGAAAGCCTACTCTGCATTGTCCTTGAATAACATCGAACTGCTTCAAAAAGGAATGCAAAATGCAATAGAGGTACAAAGAGCGATACTAAGACAAGGAAGCCTGGCTATCACAAAAAGCGGATGCATCCGCAGTGGTAGTAAATTTAGATGGATAAAGCTTCAGGATCCGGCTGACACAGAGAGATTAAGATATCCACAAGCTCTTACCAAGTTTTGTTATTTCTTAATGGATGCTTTGAAAGAGAGAGGTGCTAAAATGAAGCCATTGATCTGTGCTTGTTTGACAAAGGAAACAGATAAAGTTTTTATTGTTGGAGTATGTGGAAGACCAAGGCTTGGAGCTCTTCAAGGAAACTCTTTTGGACTTGCATTTAGAAGTGCAGCAGAAGAAACTGGTGCAGAGTATTTTCATGAGTTTTTCGAGTCTTCTTGGATTGTCCTGGATACAGTGGCAGTGAGCTCTTTCATGATTAGATTGACTGAAAAGCTCTGAGGTATCTGTTTTGTTCTATGTATCATTACATGGTTAAAATTTGTATTACGCAATACTAAATTCAGTTGTGTGTTCCTTTGGGATAATCCCTGCTATCCCTAGTTTTAATGATATGTTTTTTTCCCCATTATGCTTCAGAAGTCAGAACCAATGAATTATTTCTGCTATTTTGTTGTTATGTTCCTATTATCTTGTTTTGTGTCAAATTCTCAGCTGAAGTGATCTCTTGGGTTCATTAGATTTCAAATTAAACTGGCATTCCTTTGAAGTGTTAATATTGACATATTTTCTTCAGCTGTAAATTTGTAATATAATGCTACAGTTAACCATGCGTATCAGTTTAATATTTACTGTTAACCATTGTTTACTGTTCCTTTATTGTAGCATGTTAATGGATCATATCAATTGCGAACCAATAAAGTTGTTACTGATAAGCATGCTTTCTTTGTAAATGCTTGCGTTGCATAATTAAAGTTCCACTTCGCCTACTATCCAAATTAGTCAAACATTGCACTGCAGTGCAGCCTTGAAAAATCTTCTCGGTATTATAATTTTAGACCAACTTTGTAGGGCCTGCTACTTGTTTATAATTTATAACGTATTACAGCAATATGAAGTATGAAATAGAGTTTTTATTCTTGTATATCCTAAATTTTCTTTTTTTATTTGGATGACATGAAATATCAAACTTACTGGTATCTTCTTTCGAAACCTAATTGAAATGTAAAAGTTTCAGATAGAAACTTATTTCGGCTGTCAAATCGAGAGTACGTTCGAAAATATACGTAAACCTTTCACTTGTAGCGTATAAGTTTACATGAAATTATCTTACCACTTATTATTATCTATCAACGCTTCTAATCCTACATTATTTTCTGATACACAAATCTACAATAAACGAGTATGTATTTTCAAATGAGAACATTTCTTTTGCTACCTAATTAACTTGATCATACTTGTTATGTAATGAAGAATTTGAATAAATAAGGTTATAAAACTACATGACATGATATTTTTCGTATTACTTCCCCCATTATTCTCAGGACTTGTTATGCAGAATAACTGCAGAGAGATGAGTGTAATTTACAAGCATGAGGCGAACCGGTCGTGAAGTGGTACGGGATTGCTGTGATGATTTGTAAGTGCAGTCACTCATAGGAGTTTAAATCATGGACTATTACATGGACTAAGTGAGTGGGTGGAGAGCCAAGAGTGTATCTATATATTGTATATACTCCTATTATTTAACGATGAGTAAAACGGACTAGGCTCGTATCCATCCCAGAGGCCTGATTGCCGGGCTGCTCTCGGAATACATGACATACTTTATAAGTCCTGAAGTAGGATGAGAGCTATCATTCTCCCGTCCGATTACTGATATTATGGAATACATACGCTCATATGATGTTTATTACTGATATCATGGAAATACATACGCTCATATGATGTTTATGTATGACTTGGAGTTTAATGATCTTCGACACTACTGAGAGTGATGTATTGAGTATATGTTAATGTATACCGATCTCTTAGATGAGAGCTAAACATGGCATAGTATATTATTGCTTTACATAACCTTTCCTGATCTGATGGACTTGGTGTCATGGTTGCTTAGTGGTTGTATAACTGCTTTACTTTGTGATGGTATTTATTATATGCAGTTATTCTCGTATGTTGCTCTTGATTTGAGGTATTGTATTATGTAGGGATTACTCCTTACATATGATATGCTACCACCATTTGATAATTTTGTTTTAGACATAGTTCAACCCGTGTTATTTTATAATATTTTGGCTATTTGAGATATTTCAGGTCAATATATGACGTAGCAACCTGACTTATTGGACATTTTTGAGTACTTAATACCAGTGTTTTAAAGACCCAACCCAACCTCGATTCGACCGTGGTTAACCTTCGACCTTGGAGCGTTACGGCTCTAAAAATGAAATAACCTTGTACGTGGACAGACCCGCGGTTTAACCTAAAAACCCTATAAAATCATTTGGTCCGACCTCTTTGAACCTCACGGTTCTTCAAATTTACGGAAAAATTATTGTTATACTCTTTATTTTTTTACTATAATAAATTTAACAAATAATTTCATAACAATTGTTATTAAATTTTAGATGGTATAATTCATTATTATGTACATTTTGCAAACTATTTTTGACCTAATCCTCTTTCACTATAACAAATTAATAAATTTACAACTTTGCTATAATAAGTTGTTATATAATTATTTCATTAGATAGTTTGGACACGGATGTTTGTTATAATTGGTTAAAATTTATCTATGTTCAAAATAATTTTATATTTAAATCAGAAAAATAAAAATAAACTATCAGCGCGGTTCTCATGGTCCAACCGGTTGAATAATGAAAAACTTGGACCTTAAACTACCACGGTTTGACGTACGATTCGGTCTTCACAACTATGCTTAATACACTGTAGGATGATAATTTCCCTATGGGGTTTTGTAGCCTCATTTATTCATGATGATGTACTTATTATGACTATGACATATATATATATATATGTATGTATGTATGTATGTATGTATGTATGTATCTGATTAGTGAACACTGGACTAGCATTATATCGCTCGCTTTGGTCGTGTATTATTGATCTATCATATTTTATCCCTCCGTTGTTACTCTATGATTTTTTTATGACTTTGTGTTATACTCCCTTCAATTCATAACATAAGATGTTTTAAATTATATGATTTGTTTTAAAATATAAAATGTTTAAGTTTGTTATTACTATTATATTCTTGATTCATAATAAATGTTAAAGACTCAAGAATTGCTTCACGAGCTTTTAAATATGAAAATAGAAGTGAATATTAGATTACACATGAAAAGAGAGCTTAATTTGTAGGACATATTTAATTTTAAGTATGGATTTTTTTTTTTTTAATTTATGTGTAAATTTCTAAAACATCTTATATTATGAATCAAGATGGAGTATTGTTATTTTATGGGATCCACATGTGTGTGTTTATTGTCTTATGGTGATATACCATACATCTGAATTTGAATTATGTTATTTGGGATATGTATCTCTATTAGCGCAAGGAAATATTGATGTAAGCCCTTATATCTCCATTCTTCATATTATCAGACAACGTTACTCAGTACTACTCTTTGGTAATTTGGTTATTGCGGGTGTGGTGTTACATTTCAATTTTTTATACAGTGGGTTATCGAATTATCGTTATCAAACGGAAAGACTATTATTATGTTGGTCCTGTTGATAACTTGAAAATCGGCCTACTATTCACACCCACCAAAAAATTTAGTAATACCGCTTAAACATTTATATAGAATTATATTGTAAAATCGACTTAGAAACCCACCTTAAGCTTAAAAGATGATACAGGAATAGCTACTCATTGTAATCTAGACATAAGGATAAACTAGCTGTAACCCGAAGGGATTCAACAAGCTACTTATAATAAAAGCGAATGAAGTAGGCATAGCTATAACCAAAGGGATTCATCTTTTGGTTTACTTTCTATCTGGTTTGAGGCTTTCTCCTTGGATCTTGAGTTCTGGTCCAATTTTCAAATTAATATTTCGGGGATTTCATCGAGAGAGAGTTTGAATTTAAGACTTGGGGAAGACAATAATGTGAAGTATACATATTGTTTGATGACAATAAATATATCTGTATATTGATTTTATTTTTAGAGAGTGTTACAATTTAAAAATAAAAAAATAGCATGATTGTGTCCTAAACTAAATGTCATCCATTGATATGTTTGATTTACATGCATCACACAAACACATATATTTCTGTTTGATGTTAGCAACAAATATATTATAACTAATGTGTTTATGTAGTGATCCATTTAAGGATTTTTGGTTTAAACTAAAGATTTAAAAGACACGGGAGAATCGAGTCATTAAAATTCGAAATAATTTAGGACATCGTTTCCTCGTTCAAACTCTAAAAGAATGGAAGGCGGACCATCAATTAACATTATATAGATTCCACCTCGCGTTATTGACAAATTATATTAATTACGAAGGAAAACAACCTACTTAAAGAGATAATTTCTTTCCATATATATCATTGCACGTATATCTTTTCATACACAAATTCTCTCCCTTAGTCTATGCAAAGAAAAAATAACGGATACAAACTAAAATATTCATTGAGCTAAGTTTTTCTATCTCTTCACAACCACTTTTCTGAGAAAAATGAGTGATCCTCGCATGGAGAAGAGCACCCATGTAATTTTATTTCACACTTAAAAATAGGAGAGGTCAAAAAGTGTGGCAGGTAGCAAAACCCCCTACAGAAAATACCTACTCATACCTAAAAATATAGAGTTCATATAATATAAAGGATTACTTGTCAAGAATAATCCGAAGTTTAACGTGTCTTCCCATAATAATGCCAAGTTTAGATTATTTCTGAATAATCCGAAGTTTGGGGGGGGGGGTGTCTTTTCATATTGATCCCGATGACCCCCTGATGTGTTATTTTGGGATCTATATGGGAAGACACTCCCAAACTATGGATTATTCAGAAATAATCCAAACTTGGGATTATTATGGGAAGACACGTTTAACTTCGAATTATTCTTGACAATTAATCATAATATAAATACAACTGACAAAATACAAAAAGGAAAACAAAAATACTAGGAACAAAAAGAAAAAAACACTATCCTAAAATCTGCAGATGTAAGAGAAGAAACTCACAAACATGTCAGAATACACACACACACACTAAAATAAAAATAGCGATAGGATTAACGAAACCCCAACATCCAAAAGATTGCAAGAATGATTAATAAACAAACACAGGCAGAAACACAAAATGTCCTAATAATCACACACAAAAACAATAAAGACTGCAACTCAACATAAGACTAGTTAAAGAAACAAGACTAATATATTTATGAAAACAAATAAGAAAAGGAAAAGAAAGAAAAGAGAAAGAAAAAATTGTAAATGATATACTAGACCGATACATTATAAAAAAAAACTTTTCTAAAATTACCAAGATTACAGTTAAGCCTTAATATATAAATACAAATTTGATAATTTTAAGAAAATTTTAAATTAGAAAGCTTATTAAACTTATAACTAGAAATCGAAATTCAATTAAAACAAAAAAGTGAGATTCTATAAATCAAACTGTCTAAACATAAACTACAATTATGAAAAGTACATTGATTTCTTTCTAACTAGATAAACCAACAAATAATCAAAAAGTAGTATCAATTGTTATTAACACTAAAACGAAGTCTATAATTATTCCAATAAAAATCATAACCAAAATGACTAAAATTATAATCGAAACTAAATAAATTAAAAATACAAGATAAAATGTGCTTAATGATATTATAATAAAAATATAGATGATCAACATTTTCCGAATTATTATTACAAAAATTATAATTTTTAACAACCAAAATACTTTTAATTTTTAAAAATTCAATAGTATTAAGTCTATCATGTAAAACAAGCCACATATGAAATTTAGTTTTGGGAGGACCATTGACTTTCCAAAGATAAGCAAAAGATTTTACACTAACACTCGTAAAGTGTAAAAAATTATGAAAATAATGGGAAGTGAAAGACACTATTATCCCAACACCAAATATTGATGTCTTTCTCTGATGTCTTCTCATTATCAATATCATATAACACTAATTTTATACATGAAAAGGCAATTTTCTTAAGAGTAAAACCATCAAAAATATGCTTAAAACTAAAATTCCAAGGAAATTCCTAGCTACGATAGTAAAAATCAAATATTCAAACCTTTTTAAAATTACAAACATCATATAGTTCTTTAAACTCAATTCTAAAAAAATAGCGTAAATCCAACAATCATCCATAAAAATGTATTATTACCAGAATGAACAATAGTATTAATACTTAACTTATAAATATCAGAATTAAGCATAACATATTTCCAAAAAAGATTATTAGCATTATTACTAGTAAATATTAAATTATAGGTACCACCATAACAGTGATTAGATTTAATTCTTTCTATACTAAATTAGCACTGAAACCATTGCATTTCCAAATCAAAATTGTTTAATCAAGAAATATTTAAATTGCATACATTAATAATGCCTAAACCATCCTCATTTTTAGGTTTACAAATAGTATCTCAATTAGCCAAACATTTAAATCAGGAAAAAGAACTATAACCACACCATAAAAATCCCTTATAATCTCATCAATTTTATCAGTAACCCATTTAAAAAAAGGATTAATTGACAAGAATAATCCGAAGTTTAACGCTTCCGCCTATATTAATCCCAAGTTTGCGTTATTCAAAAATAATCCCAAGTTTAGGGGGTGTCTTCCCAAATTGATCCCGTCCACCTGATGACCTGTTTAACCGGTAACTTTATCAAATCAACCGTAAAAATAATTTCTTCCTTTACCAAATCTAACATGAAATAATTTCTTCTACTATGACTTCACGAGAAAGTTGAAATTGCGACTTTCTTCTTCTTCAATGGCCTTGACGAGCAAGATGAATTTTCTTGTGGGTTCAGATGTGGTTTTCACAGGTTGTCACGCGAATTCTGCTAAGGATCAAAGCACGGACAAAGCTCCAAGTTCTTGAAAACTGGAAGAAGAAGACCTGCACACCAAGTACATTAATTTTGGGATTCGAACCCCTTGAATGAATACCAATCAATCTAAAGGTCAGTGATGTAATTCCAGATCTTAAACTTGCCCCATTTTTAAAATCTAATAAATGAGCAAAACCAGTAAATGGAAAAGGATGCTTTAATAATTTACAACACCAAATATCCTTGAATTACAGCTGATTTTCAGAGCCCAAGACTAAATGAAACAACACCAAATATCCTTGAATTGGCATTTGTAACTCCTCTTCACCATTAAGGAACAGAAGCAAATAGCTTGCAATCCTGTTGTGTTGTTTCATCCTAAAATTTACCTTGAAATTTGCAATCACTTCTTACACTCGTCCAAAATATTGATGTTTTCTCTAATTTCTTCATGCGACTTAAATCAGAAGTCCGCCGCCATCGGTCTTGATTTTAGCGTCGCCGGTGTAGGGGCCATTGAGTCTGGAGGAAGACTGGATTGGAGAGAGAGAAGAGATGAAGAGCTTGAAGGCGAAGAGCGATTTTGAACGCGAGAAGAGAGAGAAGGGATGCAGATCAATCAGTACGATTATCAGTTTGGGAAGAAGATCAAATCATTTTTTTTAAATCAGTTTTTGCAGTGAACACTGGTTGGGGAAGAACCGATTTTAATGTGAAGAACAATTGATTTGATAAAGTTACCGGTCAAACAGGTCATCAGGTGGATGGGATCAATTTGAGAAGACACCCCCTAAACTTGGGATTATTCTTGAATAACGCAAAGTTGGGATTAATATGGGCGGAAGCGTTAAACTTCGGATTATTCTTGTCAATTAATCCTTTAAAAAAAGGAGATAAAAAGACATTCGATAAATAGGCAGAGCTGCTTAGACATAACTGATTAACACCACCTGCCCACTCTTTATTATTCACTTCATGTAGGTACGAAACATCCGATCACAAGATGAAATACGCCTGGGCAAAGTTTCATCATCTCATGACATAAAAGACCAAACAGAAGAAGAAACTATTATGGACACAGGCTTCAAAGACATCTCCGTCAACCATAAATGTTGCTACCGTTACTGGAACAACCAAGCAAATTCAAAACGGCGCTGATAAATTGATCCAAAGAAACAATAAAACTAGTCGAGAAATCCAATTTCTTCAAATACAAGGAATTGGGAAATATAAAAGAAACTAGAAGAAAGGGGTGCACATGCACAGAAAAAGCATGCACAGCCTCCTTGAAACCAAGTCTACAAGAGAAAACCAATTTTACCATGCCAGTATCCACAACTGACCATCTGTCCATCACTAGTACATTATTCGGCAACCCAAAATTTAAAGAATTCGAATTCACACCAACAGCCTTTGAACTACAATAACACTCAATAGCTCCAATAAACTCAAACTCAATATCAACAACAAAATTAACTGCACCTAAAAATTCAGAGTTTTGCTTATTATAATTAACATCAAACTTGACAACCCAAGTAGGTTCAATGAGCTTAACAACATCATCCATAGACAAGGCCTTATTATTAATAGAAAAACCAACATCACTTGAAATTTCGGAGTTGTGTTTATTATAATGAACATCATACTTTACAACTGAAGCAGAATCAACAGGCTCAACATCATCATCAATAGATAGAGACTCGAAACGGTTACTTCAAACACTATACCATAGAGATTTCCAGAGTGCATGTGCTTTTTAACAGAGAAGAAATCTTCTGTGCCAATCATTGGAGAAGAACTAATTAAGGGAAGTTAAATGAGTCGGTACAGGGATAGTTTAACCGCATCACTTATTACTTTGCTTTCGCATATTATGTAACGGCCCGGTTGTCTTAAGCCTACATCAGTTTGTATTATATAAATACACGAGACTCTATACATTGTTGTGTAATTTTTGAACATAACGTTCATTTTTCATCAATAAAACATTTCCTTTATTTTCTATCATGGTGTTAGAGCATATCTCTACCTCGTAGCAAAAGATCCATCTCTGAAGCATTGATCGAAATTTGTTCTGCATTCAAATCAGATCAGTGTTGTTATATTTGTTTCTCCTATCAGATTCATCTCATCATTTGGGAGTAAGACAGTTTTCTTTTAGAATTCAAGTGCCACGCAAGAAGTCCTGATAGATTTTTTGCTGCACTGTTGTGGATATCGAAAAATACCAATATTGTTTGTGAACTTTTCTTCAAGAAATCAAAATCTCATTCAAAGCCATCCTAACTCTATCTTAAAATCAAGAATTGGTTGCTTTAAAGACTTGTTTCAATCATCTTTCTTGAAAGAAAAGTTCCATCCTTGCAGGCACATTTCAGTTTCCTGATTTGATCAATATTTTTTCTGTTTGATCCACATTACTTTTGCTTAAGATGACTGGAGAGAGAACATCACCGACATCCACCGCAAGATCTACACCAACACAGAATTATGTCAGCCAAGAAGTACTATAAGCCATTATAAAGCCACAAAGCCAAATAGTTACAACACAACTAGATGAAACAAATCACTTGATGTGGAAGTTTCAGGTCGAAACATCAATTAAGGGCTATGGCTTGGAGGATTATGTTTTTGGAACTACTGTTGTCCCTGCAAGATATATCACTGACAACGAGGGCAAAGTAATCTGTAATAATGAGTACGCGACATATCAAAGGCAAGATATGTTACAGAAAACGATTCTGTGTAAATAAAGTAACTGCAGATCACTTTTAGTAATCTGGGAACTTAGCAGAAAAAGATATAGAACAACGAGGAGGAAGTACCATCGTAGTTGATCAGATAATGTCTAGATTGTAATCCGAGTCCAGTCCGAAACCGACTGTTTCCTTAAATTGTATTTTTTCCCTTTGTAGCACTTGAGGGCTTTGATGCAAATCGATTCCCAAGATAAAACGGATCAAGTTCGTCGTACAGTGTAGTAGGCGAAGCAACGACGAACGCAAGGTAGTTTTATCTATAGAACAGAGCATTGGAGGAAGAGGAAGAGCATAAGACAGAAAATCGATGATGATCTGATTTTCGCTGTCCTTTATATAGACTGTGAAGAGGTATCAATTTGTGAAGGGTTGTCACTGTTCGAATTGCAACGGCAACAACTGTTGGAAAGGTTGCGACCCTTTACCAACAGTCATTCCCGTTGGTATTTGCGCGTCTGTATTCAAAAAGTAGCCGTTTGAACAACGCAAGCAGGCCTGGTGGCATTCGGAGGTCCTATACGATCACGAGACCCCAAGGCCCTAATATTTGACCTTTTTAATTTAATATGAAAGATATGCATGCTTTGTTCATGCTATTCCATTCCCTCTCTCTCTTCCTCTTTCTTTTGATATAACATATCAAGCTTTTGTATATGTAGTGAATTAAGGCACAAGTATTCCCGATGTGGGACTTAGTGATTTTGCCAAATCCACTTATTCACTTCCAACAATCCCCCACATGAATGAGTGGTTATCTGATATGTTCTTAATATGCAAAACATTTATCATATCGGTAAAAGTAGCACCGTGGCCTTGAACTTTTCCTAGTGTTGTATTATTATAACTAACTGGCGAATCAGTGGACTAGAATGTCTTTGAACTGTAAGCCGTTTGTGTAAGTCTATAAAGTTAACACATGATAAACATTATGTTAACTCCTTGGTTCTCTGTTTGTGTTCGTTTTTTCCATGAACACCATCTTGGTTTTATGAGTACTTGAAGAATTCGACCTTATAATTCTTCTTGAAGCGGCGCCTTCGCACTCACTTAGGTGATTCTATAAAGAGTATCCCGTAATACCCCACTTGGTTCTTTAAAACACCACAGTATAGACATCATTAAAAGCCAAGCTTATCCTATTCTCCGATGGGTTGTGCACTGACTTATCATAGGAATGGTTTGTATTTAGCAGTGCCGCCAAGTTTATCTTAAACTTAGTTGTCCCTTTGAACCTAGATCTTGGGATCTCCAGTCAACTAGGTGGGGTTTCCGTTTTAGAAAACTTCTTAGTTTATAGGTCTTAAGCCCATTCCCATGATAAGGTTTGAACTTTATCTCTTGGCAAGCCTTTTGTTAGTGGATCCGCTATGTTATCCTTTGACCTTACATAATCTATAGTGATAACTCCATTAGAGAGAAGTTGTATTATGGTTTTATGTATACGATGAATATGCCGAGACTTACCATTATACAATGTACTATTTGCCTTTCCAATAGCAGATTGACTATCACAATGTATACATATTGGAGGTACAGGTTTTTCCCAATTTGGAATATCTTCCAAGAAACTCCTAAGCCAATCTGCTTCTTCTGTGGCTTTATCCAGAGCACTGAACTCCGACTCCATTGTCGACCTTGCTATGCAAGTCTGTTTGGATGGTTTCCATGAGATTGCTCCATTTCCTAATGTAAACACATATCCACTTGTGGATTTTGTGTCATTTGAGCCAGTTATCCAATTGGCATCACTATATCCTTCTATTACTGAAAGATACTTCTCATATTGCAACACATAGTTTTGTGTGTACTTTAGATACCCTAGGACCCTGATTATTGCTTTCCAGTGATGTTTGCTAGGATTGCTGGTATATCTTGCTTATAGCATATGCAATATCAGGCCTAGTACAATTCATGACGTACATAATACTTCCTAGTATACGAGAATATTCAAGCTGATATATTCCATCACCGGTGTTCTTTACCCAATTTTGGTTCATATCCACTGGTGATTTTGCAATGATTATATTATATTGCTTTAACCTTTAAAGTAATTTGGCAATGTAATGTGATTGAGATAATGCATATCCTTGTGGTGTTTTTATTATTTTCACACCCAAGATTACATCAGCCTCTCCTAGGCCTTTCATATCGAATCTAGAGGACAACATATCCTTCGTAGATTTTATTATGGCCTTATTATTCCCTAGGATTAAAAATCGTCAACATAAAGACATACAATGACACATCCAATATCCGTATATCTTACATATACGCATTTATCTGATTCATTTATTTTGAATCCATTTGATAACATAGTTTTATCAAATTTCTCGTGCCACTGTTTTGGAGCTTGTTTAAGGCCATAAAGTGACTTTTACTAATTTGCACACCTTGTTTTCATTTCCTAGGCTTAGAAACCCTTCAGGTTGCTGCATATATATATTTCTTCTTCTAGTTCACCATTCAAATACGTAGTTTTCACATCCATTTGGTGTACTTCCAATTTTAATATGGATGTGATTGCAATAAGCATCCTATTCGATGTTATTCTAGTTACTGGTGAATACGTATCAAAGTAATGTAACAACCCGGAATTTTGGGGCCAATTTAAATTTTTTATTTTAGAAATTTTAATGGGATTTTAAACAGTTAAAATGATTTATTTTAAATAATAATGATTAAAAATTTATTTTGATTAAAGTTAGAACAAATATATTTATTTTAGTTACAAAAGGAATTAGAAATAGCACGGTAGTTTGAAAAGTCAAAGCTGAACTTTGACTGACCATACAGGATGCAAATCAAAACGAATTTTAGTGAAACCAAAAATATTAGAATCTATTTAAAAATATCTTTCTAATGAATCTGAAAAATCAAAATTTCATAGCGGGAATCAAAAGTTATGCCCAGTTTAATTTTTAGAATAGTCGTTGTAGAATATATATATTTTTTAATATTAAAAATAGCCATTTTTCAAACGACCTTCGTATTTGACGAAATCACTTTTGTTGGAACCGGAATGTCAAATTATTGCTAGGTTTCAATTTTTAGAATTTTCTGAATTAATATGTGAGAGTAGCGAAAGAAAATGTCTTTTGTTCAATTCAGTCAAATAGGATCGACCAAAAAATGGCCATTTTTCAAACGGTCTCGGAATTCAACGAAATTAGTTTTGTTAGGACCATATCATCAAAACATAGCCAGATATATTTTTTCTGTAATTTTTAAAGTCAGTATGTGGTCCCGGTGAATTTATTTGTATGGTTAAATTAAATAATAAATGTATTTATTTTAAATTAAAGAAAACTGGCTGAAAACAACCGTTTGGGTTGACGAGACATGGTTCATTGGATCTGGAACGGGGGTTATTAGCTAGGAATGACTGTCGTTGGACTGAATTTGGAGCAAATAGGATTAACGGGCCTTCTTTGTTAATAAATGAATTTAATAATTATTATATTATAAATTATAGAAAAATCAAAACCCTTCTTCATCGCTATACAGCCGCCACCCTTCCTGTTCATGGCCGACATTGCACAAACTTTCCCCCACTAAATTCATACGATCCACTCAATGAAATCCTCTCATCCTTTTAAAGATTTTATAGCTTTCCCTTCCCTCTTCGAATCGGTACGGACAACACCCTCTGACCTTGAACAACCAACAAGAACCAGCGCCCCAAACCTCCACCGTTCGAACCGCCGCCCACCCCTGAAGCCACGATCGAGTTCAACCTCGGTGGGACCCCCCTGCGCGCCACCTGCTCCTCTCCGGCGTGGTTTTCTTGGATCGTCGCGTAGTGAAGCGAGGTGATCAAGAAGTGGAACCCTAGTATAGAACGAATTGAAAAACACGGCGGCCTTTGTCTGTACAGTAAGAAGAAGGATGATAATAAAGGAGATGTAACACCCCTAAGTCCCACATCGTGGAAGCCTGTGTGAAGTGAGTACTTACATAGTAGAGCTTATCTCTTACTAACGCCGATGCCTTTTGAGGAACAAAACCCCACACTTATATAGTGGCTAAGTTGGGGACAATGTCTTGCGTGAACGGAGGTGCGGGCTGTTACAGTGGTATCGGAGCCAATACCCAGCCGGAATTGTGGCTTCTGTGTGGACCACAACGCATGGGTGAGGTGTTTGGGAGCCAACGGGGACGTTAGGTTATGTAGGAGGGGAGAATGTAACACCCCTAAGTCCCACATCGTGGAAGCCTGTGTGAAGTGGGTACTTATATAGTAGAGCTAATCTCTTACTAACGCCGAGGCCTTTTGAGGAACAAAACCCCATACCTATACGGTGGCTAAGTTGGGGACAATGTCTTGCGTGAACGGAGGTGCGAGCTGTTACAGGAGATGAATTAGTAATTAATTATATTAATTATTAATTAAATTGTAAATGTTTAAAATGGTATATCTCATTCACACAACAACGAAATCGAACGATTTTCGAAGCGTTGAAATCGTGAAGAGGAGGTCTACGTGACAGGATCAACTAGAACAGATTCTGAACTTGTTAGAATTTTAGATCCACTTCAAACCAAGGTGATATTTCTATTTTATATTTTAAAATTGATTATTTACTGAAAAGTGAAATTTATATTTATTTCATATAAAATTCATGTGATGTTGTATATCTTTATTGAAATATTGATTTGTGTTGTGATTACGATGCACCACTGAAGTGAATTGTGTGTATGCATGTTTGTCAGAATTTTGTGTATACAATAAAAACCCTATTTTTATTGTATATATAAAATATTTGATATATCCTGTTTGTTATAAAATAGTTGAAAATAGTTATATCATGTTTGTGACAATAATCAAATTGTCATTTTGATTGAAATTAGATTAAACATGATTAAATTGTCATTTATGTTGGACAATAATTAGATTGTCATTTTGTTGAATTGGATTAAACAAAATCAAATGGCATTATGTTAGAATTGACAAATTAGTATAAAACACCGTTTACATTAGAATTAACATTAGAAAAGAAAAGACAATAAAATTACCTTTTTATTGTAGTGTGAAACATTAGAAAAGAGCAGACAATAGATAATTACATTTCTATTGAAATGTGAAACATTAGAAAAGAGCAGACAATAGAAAGTTACATTTCTATTGAAATGTGAAACATTAGAAAAGAGCAGACAATAGAAAATTACATTTCTATTGAAATATGAAACATTAGGAAAGAGCAGACAATAGAAAATTACATTTCTATTGAAATATGAAATAGTAGGAAAGAGTAGACAATAAGGATTGCATTTTTATTTTAATGAGAATCATTTTTGTTGAAATAAAATAGATTAAACTAAAATATCATTTTTGTTAAGTAGAAATTGTAAATAAATAAGATTTTCATTTTTTATTTTTTAAGTTAAAATAGAAATTTGTATACAAATAAATTATCCTTTATTTGTCATTAAAATGCATGGAAAATTTAAAAACCTAAAATATTCTTTTTAGGTTATTAGAACATATAGAAAAAGGTAAGCAAATAAAATATTCTTTTATTTGTCATTAAGAGAACATAGAAATGTTAGGTTAGCTAAAAATATCATTTTATTGAAATGGTCATGTTTAACAAATTAAGAATTGTTAGATTATAGTTGTTAGGTTGAACAAGTTAGAATTGTTAAATTATGTTAATGATAAAATTTACAATTTTCATCATATATGTAGGAAGGATTAAAAATATGCCTTTTGTCAGTTAACTAGAAATGAAACAAATATATTTATTTTCTGTCCTTTAAAAGAATGAAACCAAAATATACATTTTTGGTCGTTAAAAAGGATTTAACCAAAATGGACATTTTTGGTTCATTAAAAATAATTGAACAAAAAGATACATTTTTGTTCATTGAAAAGAAGGAGTCATTTTTGTTCACTTAAAAATGAATAAAAAGAATAGATTTAAAAGTGATATCTTTATTTACATTTTAGATGTAAATAAAAAGAATAGGTTTAAAGTGACACCTTTATTTACATTTTAGATGTAAAGAAAAAGTTCAGATTAAAAGTTATATTTTTATTTACATTTTAGATGTAAATAAAAAGATTTGATTAAAAGGGTATATTTTTATTCACATTTTAGATGTGAGTAAAGACATGAATTTATAAAGGATATTTTATTCACATTTTAGATGTGAATAAAAACTTAGAATTAAAAAGTATATTTTTATTTACATTTTAGATGTAAGTAGAAACATGATTAGAAAAAGTACATTTTTATTTACAATTTAGTTGCAAATCAAAACATGATTACAAAAGGTACATTTATACTTACATTTTAGGTGTAAATAAGAACATGGATGAAAAGTTGACATTTTTATTTACATTTTAGATGTAAATAAAAACGTAGAAATAAAAGTACATTTTTATTTACATTTTAGATGTAAATAAAAAGAATGAATTTGAAGTTACATCTTTATTTACATTTTAAATGTAAATAAAAGGATAGATTAAAAAGTTTCATTTTCATTTACATTTTGATGTAAAGAAAAGAAGAGACTTAAAGGCGACATTTTATTGACATTTTATATTCAATAAAAAGATTAGAATTAAAAGAAGCATTTTTATTGTCATTTTAGAGACAATAAAAAGAGTAGATTTAAAAGTGGCATCTTTATTGATGTTTTATACTCAATAAAAAGAATATGTTTTAATGTTATATTTATCGTCATTTTAGATTGCAAAAAAAAAGTAGGTTTTAATATCACATTTTTATCGTCATTTTAGATGCGATAAAAAGAATAGATTTTAAAATATTACATTTTTCAATGTAATTAGAAATGAAATAAAAAGATTTCATTTTTAATGTAATTAAAGATGAAATAAAAAGATTGCATTTTTCAATGTAAATAAAGAATGAAAGTGGAATATTACATTTATTATGTAATAGAAGATTGAAGGAAAAATATTACATTTTTCGTGTAAATAAAGGAAGAATAGGAAAATTACATTTTTATATAATGTAATTAAAAGAATAGGAAAGTTACATTTTTAGAATGTAATTAAAAGAATAGAAAAATCACATTTTTGATGAAATATAAAGAAATAGGAAATGTAAAGGAATAGGAAAATGTAAAGGAATAGGAAAATGTCATGTTTTAAAATATAAATACATGATATCATTAAAAATCACATTTTTAATGAAACATAAGTAAATGATATAGAAAAGTGTTCATCGTTGGAAATGGGAATAATAAACAATAAAAATTTACATTTTTATTGTCATGTATGGGAAAAAAATGTACTTTTTTTTGAAATAGAATTCTGTTCATTAAAAATAACATGAATATGAAGTGAAGAAAATTATTTAAAAGAATAGATTTTAATAGTTGAAATCGTCAAACGATTTATATTTTTATATATATATATATATAAATTAAAACGAAACGCGCGCGGTAGTTCACGTTTCGGCAATCGTGACTTTAAACGATTATACCGAAAGATCCGACTGTCGGATTTTCCCAAAACTGGAACCGTTAGGACTGCTTTGGGAAAACTTCCCAACGATATAAATCTCGTCAAAATCCAACGGTTAGATTTCGAGATAAGTGCAAATCAAATTTGGATAAAAATAGCGCCAGGGCCGCCCACTGACCCGAAGCGTCGTTTAATTATAATTGAGCTATTTTAATAAAATAAAAACAACGATAAACCGTTACAATTAAATATGAACGATATGAAATGATTTAAATGATAATTATTTGAGGATTATTTGAAAAGACCGAGTTCAACTCATTTCAAATAATTACTACGACGATGTAATTCGAAGATTTGAAGACGGTGATTGAAGACCGACGATCTTCACATCGAATGGATGAGGACTACTGACGCCCGTGATTGGAGAAGCTACCTTGGAGGCGCTGCAGTGGTAATGTCCGGACGTATTTGTTGATTGTTCGGATATGCGAGGAATAAGGTGCCTCCGGTTTTGTTCAGACACAGAACAGACTTATAAAGGGATGGTATGTTTGTCGTTGTATTCCTTTATGCTGTATTCGTTGATCTCTGCTGAATATATATCTGTTTGGTGTTTAACATCCTTCCCTAAGACGTACGAGCTTAGAGGTTATATATTATTTGGAATCAATTGTATGGTATGGATTGACAATGTGGCATGCTAAGATGCATGATCAAGGCTTTTGTTGAAAAGCAGAGCCTTGTGGTTGATGATCAAAGCTTAGCCTGTTTAGGCGTAGCTTTGTGTATAGCGTGACTTCGCGAACCTCACACCCCGATATGAGTCAAAACGGGATTAGGACTGCAGGGAGTGCACACGTTTCTTTCTAGCTAGAGTGATGTCAGCGACCTACCAACCCTGACATTTTACTTATATGTATGATGGATTATGAGGTACCTCGGTTTTATAGGTTGTTAGTGGCCATATATAGGTTCAAAAGAACCGAGAAGCGTGTGTTCAGGCATAACTAATCCACTAAGTGTCAAAGTGTGGACCGACCCTGAAGATCCAAGGGTTCGCCAGAGTCCGAATCCTGAGGCATTTGCTAGAGTGTCTCGAATCGGAGAGGACGATCCCTAGCCTCGATTCATGATGGAAACCCAATTTCCAATACAGCACCATGCAGTTTTGATTGTAGAACTAGTATGGCGACATAGTAGGATGGGGTACTATGCCGTCTATGATTGATACATTATGATTGAAATGTTTTTGAAACATATATACACTAGTAATAATATCAAATCCATTTTTATCGTATCAAGCATTTTTGACCATTATAAGGTAAAACTCTATCCTCCGGTTTGCGTTGCATTGTGTGATGGGACTTGAGTCTTATAATGGTTTCATTTTTCTAAAAAGCATTGCGTTGTTTAACGATTTACTTTATTTTATGCACTGCCAATCCAATGGAGTAAACTCGTTCCGCGTTAGCGGCATGGTCCTGTGATTAGCCTTATTATTAGATTAGTTAAGTTAGATTTCTCATACTAGTCCCATGACTGACCTATAGTTTGTTTCACTGGCAAACTCGGGTGCCCTCTTTTCCACACGGGCAGTCGAGTAGATTTTGCAGATATCTATTCTCTTGAGCAGGATTCTGGATCGAAGCTTAAAGCTGTGTCCAGAGCATAGAAAGTCTTCCGCTGCAATGTATTAAATTCATTGTAATTTACCTTCCGCTGTATTATTTCTTTATTCGATGTACTCTGATATTCTGTACTATGATGTAACACTATTATGATGTTTATAAAAGTCTGTTGTTATCGTTGTAATGTGTTGTATGCCCAGAGTTAATGCATTCGAGAATTTCCAACTTTTGGATCAGACCTGTGTGGTTTATGGTCAAATCAAAGGATGGGAATTTTCGGGTCGTTACAGTTGGTATCGGAGCTCTGGTTAGCTCAAATCTTTGGGGTACAGCTTGTTAGAACTGAACAAAAGACTCGTCAGAGATTGGATTAGTAATATCCTGTGACGGCCCACCCCGCACCAGCCTGCATTTCCTCCAGAAGTGCGCTGTACACATGCCCGACTAGCACAGAACGGTCACCAAAGAAAGGAAAGAAGGGAATGAACTAATCAAGGAACCTGTAGAATGTCTCACAGCGCATGGAATAAAATATAATAATAACATACTTGACATAAAACAGGTGAGACAATGCATAAGCTGATAACTAAAATCAACATCCATCATCAGAGCAGCAGAAATTCAAATACAGCTTATTACAATTTTCCAAATTTACTGTCTCTAAACAAAAGAAAGCTAAAGTAGAAGATGCACCACCAATGCCCAAGCAGTGATCTTCAACAACACAGGGAGAATACTATGTATATTATGTGAAAGCCTCCTGCTCGTCTCCGGATCATCTACCCGTGCATCACCAGCTAACCTGTCTCTAGTCTGCTCGTGTGAGCACCCAGAGTAATAAGAGGAGACATAAAACTCTGGGTCAGACATAAAGCCTGGTATGAGCGATAAGCATCTAAACAGAATAATAACAGGTATACTAAACCATACCTGAACCTGGACCTGCAACCAAAGAGTTAGTACCACATACCGTACAATACTCCAAGGTGCCATAATAAATAATGTAAGAATACGGGGTGGGGTGTGCATGTCACAATGATAGCAAACAAATCATCCATAGCAACCATCCTCACATCTCTCACTCAGTGCGTAAAGCATACGATATCTACCACTTTGGAACACTAGACAAACTGAGGTAACGACGAATCCCGACTTGTAGAAACCCTGCTATGACCAAGCTAAACATATGGAGTCATGACCAAACATTTCAATGACCCACTTCATTGGTTGTAGCCCTTGGTCCTACCGATGCCATAATGGCCCTGAATCCGCCTTCGTACCTCCTACCATAGTGGTCCAAAGCTATAGACGTCGATAACCCCTTGGCACGCGCCCCGCAGCAAAGCCCAACCATGAAGCGAACTCGTTGATTCCCATCTGAATCTTGAGCTCTAACTTCTCATTTGGACTTCCTTTGCATCTCGGGTTTGGTCGAATTGGAGTGGGTCTTCAGAAGAGTTGTCGTGCAGTAGCAGTCCTAGAATTCGGTTCGGTTCGGTAGTCATCACCCTCGTCGGTTCGGTTCGGTAGTCATAACCTTCATCGGTTCGGGTCGGATACTCCACTTCGGGTCGGGTCGGTGTCCTCCTCCGGGTCGGGTCAGGTCACTGTCTTCCTTCCAGTTTTCTCCGATCAGCTCCCTCGTTTTCCATCTACTCCGATCCGATCCGCTCCCGTTCTCCATCTGCTCCGATCCGATCCGCTCCCTTCGCCTTGCTCCAGTCGTAGCCTTCCATTCTTGAGTCGATCCGATCTGCTCTCCATTATTCTTCCGATCCGATCCCTTTTTGTCCACTCCAACTCTAAGTAAACGGCCTTCCTTCTCGCTAAGCCTCCTCCAGTGACAAGTCCCAATCCAGTTCGGATTTCCTTGGTCAGTTCACTAATCCGATCCGACCCCTGCTCCGATCCGAACCGGTTAGGAACCTGCACATTTCTGCAACTTTCCAGCGAGCTTTCTACGCCATTCGACGACGTTTTCGACCAATTTAACTATTCTAATCAATCATAAAACATACCATAGAGTCATAGCAATATGTAAGAGCAACCACAAACACCAAACAACAATTCAAATGAATCAAAACGGATCAAAAGTGGCCAAAACCCCACATTTTCCCATAACCTCTCTTAATCATGTTTAGGCACATACTTAGTAAAACTTAACCAAATCGCCTAAATTTTCTAACAGAGGCATAAAACATTATTTAAGAATTTCTAAACATTTTTCCAGAATTTATTAGTGTATAAATTCGCTAATCTTCACTAATTACCCTTAACTACCGTAATTAGTGCAAAAACTACGCAAATCACTCACCTTGGCCACAAATGAAACACCAAATCTGAAATACTCTCTGTTTGGGTCGAATTCCTATGTATAGCAGCAGCTCCAACCTTGCCCTGATGCTATTTGGCCTTGTTTTGATGTGGTTTAGGCTTAATCTTCACTAAAAATGTGTTTTGGAGTGGTTTTAGAGGATGGAAGCCATTACTAAGGTCTCAAGAAGGTTTGTGGCGGCTCAAAACTGAAATGAAAGTGATTTCCTAACCCTAATCAGTCCTCCTATACCTCTAAACCCGAAATTCCCCTTTGGGCCTAGCTGCTAATCACCCGGTTAAGCCCAATTAAGCTGTTTTTCACCATCTGAAACTTGTTTCAGCCATATCTCCCAAACGGTGAGTCCGTTTGGCTAATGTGACCACTCTACGGAAAGAGAAACCATCGTCCGGAGCTAATGGAAGTGGTTTTAGGTCAAAATTCCTTTCCAGTCAGAAGTTATGGCCAAAACAGTACCAACTAGGGGTAAAATAGTCATAAAAAAAAAACGGGAAAAATCATGAACATGGGGAATGACCCCAATGGTCGTCCCCCAAAGTTACATGACCATACGACTTCGTATGTGAAAAAAATAAATATCCTACGATCATATGATGCGTAGAATACGGGTCGTTACACTCTTCCCCCCTTAAGAAATTTCGTCCCCGAAATTCCTTAACCCTAAACACACAAAGAATCCCGCATGCCTAACAACCACATACAACAATCAAGTATGCAAAACAAGCAAACAAGCCTATCCTAGCATGCAGAAAACTAAATCGAAGTCAAAATCTTACCAGGCAAAGAGTTCTGGGTGTGTCTTCCTAATGTCCTCCTCTGTCTCCCAAGTACAATCATTCTCATCCTCGCTCCACTGTACCTTGACTAGCTTCACCGCCTTCCTTCGAAGTTGCTTCATGTCGTGCGCGACAATACGGGCCGGCTTGCGGTTCCCAACCGCCTCGGGTTCTACTTCGAAGTCCTCTAACTGATCAGGTGAAATAGTCATATCTGAGTCGTGAACGAACTTCCTTAGTTGGGAAACATGAAATACGTTGTGAACTCCCGCCATCTTCTCTGGTAAGTCAATTCTGTATGCCAAATTCCCGACTAGTTCAAGAACAGGGAATGGGCCAACGAATCTTGGTGCCAACTTGCCTCTCCTGCCAAATCGTATTATGCTCTTCAACGGAGAAATCTTGACAAACACCAAGTCACCAACGGAGAATTTTAGGTCTCTTCTCCTCTTATCAGCATAACTCTTCTGCCTATCTTGGGCAGCCTTCATTCGTTGTTGAATGATCTTGATCTTATCTGAAGTTTCCCTCACCACATCTGGTCCAAGCATAAACTTCTCGCCAGTCTCTATCCAACATGATGGTGAGTTGCACGGTCTTCCGTACAAAGCTTCAAACGGAGCCATACCGATACTGGATTAGTAGCTATTATTATATGCAAACTCTACTAGATGCAAATGGTCATCCCATGATCCACCAAAATCCAATATACACGCTCTCAAGAGATCTTCCAAAATACGATTCACCCTCTCCGTCTGACCGTCGGTCTGAGGATGATATGCGGTACTGAGATGTAACTCTGACCCTAAAGCCTCTTGTAAGCTCTTCCAAAACCCACTAGTGAACAACGGGTCTCGGTCGCTCACAATGCTTTTAGGTACTCCATGAAATCTCACTACCCACTTCATATACAATTCTGCTAACTTAGCTGCCGTTCTGGTCGATTTGACTGGTATAAATCTTGCACTCTTAGTCAACCGATCCACAATTACCCATATGCTATCATGTCCCGATCTAGTCCTTGGTAAACCATCGATAAAATCCATCGAGACTTGCTCCCATTTCCATTCGGGAATTTCTAATGGCTGTAACAACCCACTAGGCTTCTTTTGCTCGGTTTTAACTAGCTGGCAATTCATGCACTTGGATATAAACTTCCCAACGTCTCTTTTCATCCCTTCCCAGTAGTAAGTCTGCTTCATATCTCGATACATCTTGTTACCACCGGGGTGTATAGTTAGCTTTGAGTGATGACATTCTCTAAGCACTTCATCTCTCAATCCATTGACATTGGGTACAACAAGCTTTCCATTCTTTCTAAGCCATCCATCTCGATCAAGCCCATACTTGTCCACCTCCTCATCGACACACATCTCTAACTTGGAGATGATTTCCAATAGGTTAGGATCGTCCCTCTGACTAGAGCCGATCCGCTCAATCAAAGTGGGTCTGATCGTCAAACTTGCTAACATTTCTGGATCCAATTCGCACTTTGGTCTGAAATCAAAACCCGCGATATACTCCAGTTGCTTCCATTCAAGGAACATAGCCCCTAGGCTGGCATGTCTTCTACTCAATGCATCAGCCACCGCATTGCCTTTTCCCGGTGTGTATGCGATGTCAAAATCATAGGAAGCTAAGAACTCTAACCATCTGTGCTGACGGAGATTCAGATCTTTCTGAGAGAAGAGATACTTTAACGACTTATGATCTGTAAACAGCTCAAATCTTTCTCCCAAGAGATAGTGTCTCCACATCTTTAACGCGAACACGATCGCTGCCAATTCTAAATCATGGGTAGGGTATCTTCTCTCGTGCGGTTTCAATTGCCGACTTGCGTAAGCTACAACCCTACCGCCTTGCATCAATACAACACCCAGTCCGGTACCACAGGCATTCGTGTATACCGTCATCTCTTCATCCCCCTTAGGAATGACTAACACTGGTGCGCTTGTCAACTTGTCCTTTAGACTTTTGAATGCATTCTCGCACCTTTCATCCCAGACAAAAGCTTGATTCTTCTTGGTCAACTGGGTCAATGGTGCTGCTATCTTGGAGAAACCTTGGATAAACTTACGATAATATCCAGCTAATCCCAAGAAACTTCTTACATCTGTTGCGTTCTTGGGCGTAGGCCAATCTTGTACCGTAGCCACCTTCGCCGGGTCCACGGCAATACCATCCTCTGATACAACATGGCCCAAGAACCTCACTTCCCTCTTCCAGAAGTGACACTTAGAAAACTTTGCTTTCAATTGGTGTTTTCTCAACACCTCCATCGCTACTCTTAAATGTTCCTTGTGTTCTTCCTCTGTCCTCGAATAGACCAAAATATCATCAACGAACACAAGGACAGACTTATTCAACTGATCTCTGAATACCCTATTCATAAGATCCACAAAATATGCCGGGGCATTAGTGAGCCCAAATGGCATAACCAACCATTCATAAAATCCAGACGGCGTTCGAAATGCCGTTTTAGCTATACTCTCAGCTTCCACTCTAAGCTGATGAAAACCTGTTGCGAGATCCAACTGAGAAAATATTCCCGCGCCACTCAACTGATCGAACAAATCATCTATCCGCGGTAGAGGATACTTGTTCTTCCTCGTCACTTTATTCAACTCGCGGTAGTCTACACACAAACGAAGGGAACCATCCGCCTTGGTAGCAAACACAACTGGTGCTCCCCATTCAGAAACACTTCTTCTGATAAATCCCTTCTTCAAAAGATCGCTGACTTGCACCTCGAGCTCTCGCTGCTCTTTTGGTGCCATACGACAAAGTGGCATCACTATAGGCCTGGCATCTGTTACCAAATCAATACGGAACTCAATCTCTCGGTGTGGTGGAAGTCCGGTCACTTCTTCAAAAACATCCGGATACTGGCCAACCACGGGCAAACCTGACAACTCACTATGCGGAATGTCGAGGGAGTTTAGAAAAATAGCCAATACCCCCTCACTGGGTAGACCACCAAACACTATCCTCCGCCCATCATCCGCTCTAGCTGTCACCAAAAAGCCCTCACAGTCTACCACCACCCCGTACCTTCGGAGCCAATCTACTCCCAAAATAATGCCAAACCCAGTAAAGCCCAAAACAAAGCAATCACAAATAAACATGCATCCATGACTCGATAAGACCACATTATGATAAATCATGCTAAGGCTAGTCGAACCACCAATCGAGTTCGTCACTACTAAAGGTCTATCGACAATCTCGGGCTCCAATCCCAACATATCTACCAGGTCACTAGATATGAAAGAACTGGAAGCTCCGGTATCAAACAAAACTCTAACAGGAACATCGTAAACAGAAAGCATACCTTGAATGACGACATTCTTTCCCTTCTCCGCCGCTGTTGGGGCATTCGACGAAGAAGGAATAGCATTAAGAGCATATGCTTTCACCATTTGCTTTTCTTTAGGGGGTTGTGGGCACTTGTCCTTGTGATGTCCCATTTGGCCACAGTTGAAGCACTTCCTATCCGCTGGCTTGGCCTGACAATTACTAGCATAATGACCCTTCTTACCACAGCTGAAGCACTCCACATCTTGCTTATTCTTTTTCTTCTGGCCATCCTTAGTCTGATTCTGCTTTCTCTTATTCTGGGAACCACCCTTGCCTCCACCACTTGCTTGTGGCTTTAGCTCATCTGCGGATGCAACCTCAGTCTTCGGCTTAGGGTAGAGAATTTCTGATCTTAATGCTTTCCCCACAATTGATTCAAACGTCTCATCGATGTGGTTAATAAGTTTTTCCCCCAAGTACTGATCCAAACCAGTTATGAATTTCTCATTCTTTTTCTCGGCAGTATCAATAAGAGATAACCCATATTTTGATAAAGTGTCAAATTCAGCAATATACTCCGAGACAGCTCTGCCATTCTGCTTGAGCTCCAAGAATTTCTTAAATAGCACTGACTTCTGAGCAGCTGGAATGAACTTCTCGCTAAAGCGAGCCTTAAACTGCTCCCAAGTAATCTGATCTTCGGGAGTGGCTGCCTTTATAGCATTCCACCAATTCATTTCCCGCCCTTGCAGCTGACGGGACGCTAGCTTTCTCTTCATCGCATCCTCGATACCCAAATCCTCGAAGATACGTTCGCAACTATCCAACCAATCCTGAACATCCGTGGCCGACTCCGTTCCGTGGAATGACTTCCCACCAAGACTAGTATAATCCTTATTCAGCTTGGCGAAGTCGACTCTTGGCGCCTGCACTATTGGACCACCACCATTTCCACCATTGGGAGCTGCCCTCTGTACATCTCTAAGCATCTCTCTCATGAGGTCAGTAAACATCGTCCTCATGTCAGCAGCATTCCCATTATTGGCCCCTCTACTGGTACCTCTAACATATCGGCTCATCGTCAATCTGAAAAAGGAAACGATTAACGACTCCATAGTGGTGCTAGTGCAGTACGACTTCATCCATATACTACTAATAGTATATATATAGCTTTTAAAAACCAAAGTAATCACAAATACGCTCTCTCGTATACGTATATCATCTCTCCCTGATAACTTCCCTAGGTTAACTACGCAACCTAGAGCTCTGATACCAAGTGTGACGGCCCGCCCTGCACCAGCCTGCATTTCCTCCAGAAGTGCGCTGTACACATGCCCGACTAGCACAGAACGGTCGCCAAAGAAAGGAAAGAAGGGAATGAACTAATCAAGGAACCTGTAGAATGTCTCACAGCGCATGGAATAAAATATAATAATAACATACTTGACATAAAACAGGTGAGACAGTGCATAAGCTGATAACTAAAATCATCATCCATCATCAGAGCAGCGGAAATTCAAATACAGCTTATTACAATTTTCCAAATTTACTGTCTCTAAACAAAAGAAAGCTAAAGTAGAAGATGCACCACCAATGCCCAAGCAGTGATCTTCAACAACACAGGGAGAATACTATGTATATTACGTGAAAGCCTCCTGCTCGTCTCCGGATCATCTACCCGTGCATCACCAGCTAACCTGTCTCTAGTCTGCTCGTGTGAGCACCCAGAGTAATAAGAGGAGACATAAAACTCTGGGTCAGACATAAAGCCTGGTATGAGCGATAAGCATCTAAACAGAATAATAACAGGTATACTAAACCATACCTGAACCTGGACCTGCAACCAAAGAGTTAGTACCACATACCGTACAATACTCCAAGGTGCCATAATAAATAGTGTAAGAATACGGGTGTGGGGTGTGCATGTCACAATGATAGAAAACAAATCATCCATAGCAACCATCCTCACATCTCTCACTCAGTGCGTAAAGCATACGATATCTACCACTTTGGAACACTAGACAAACTGAGGTAACGACGAATCCCGACTTGTAGAAACCCTGCTATGACCAAGCTAAACATATGGAGTCATGACCAAACATTTCAATGACCCACTTCATTGGTTGTAGCCCTTGGTCCTACCGATGCCATAATGGCCCTGAATCCGCCTTCGTACCTCCTACCATAGTGGTCCAAAGCTATAGACGTCGATAACCCCTTGGCACGCGCCCCGCAGCAAAGCCCAACCATGAAGCGAACTCGTTGATTCCCATCTGAATCTTGAGCTCTAACTTCTCATTTGGACTTCCTTTGCATCTCGGGTTTGGTCGAATTGGAGTGGGTCTTCAGAAGAGTTGTCGTGCAGTAGCAGTCCTAGAATTCGGTTCGGTTCGGTAGTCATCACCCTCGTCGGTTCGGTTCGGTAGTCATAACCTTCATCGGTTCGGGTCGGATACTCCACTTCGGGTCGGGTCGGTGTCCTCCTCCGGGTCGGGTCAGGTCACTGTCTTCCTTCCAGTTTTCTCCGATCAGCTCCCTCGTTTTCCATCTACTCCGATCCGATCCGCTCCCGTTCTCCATCTGCTCCGATCCGATCCGCTCCCTTCGCCTTGCTCCAGTCGTAGCCTTCCATTCTTGAGTCGATCCGATCTGGTCTCCATTATTCTTCCGATCCGATCCCTTTTTGAAACACCCCACCTCCGTTAGGGTCACTCTCAAAGGGAATGCCCTAATTTTGGTGGAGGTTTATAAGTACAAGTCACAGATATACAAGACAGATATAAGAACACATATTTGTAAACAGCGGAAGAACAACAAACTTTTATTTCATAAAGTCAAATACGTGTTACAACAACATCCTTTCCAAAAACATAACATAACACTTTCATAATCTGTCTTGAGTACATTATTTAAAGAAGCATAAATAAAACATAGATAAACTGCAAAAGCCCCATAGTGGATTGTCCAAAGCCATAGTTTAAAACAGGAAAGTCCAAGCAATACATTTCTCTTCTTCAAGCTGGATGCTGAGGTAGGTCAAGCTGCTGTGTTCCCTCCCTGAGGACCTGGGGGGGGGGGGGGGGGGGAAACGGAAGAAAGAAGACGAAAGAAAAGTAGAGTCAGACATAAAGCCTGAGTAAGTCTAGTACTATTTTGTCTATGAATAAAGAACTGGGTATGATAAGTATAAACAGGAAGTGGGCAAGCACAATAAACTTGGTTAAATTGTCTAGGGTCGAATATACTATCGTACCCCATGTTAATCTCTGAACCCATATAAACTAGTTTCCAACTGGCACCCCATAATCAGGGTGATGTGATCCATTCTACGATGATCGGCTCCTACTCGCATAGTTACATGTGTCTTACGGCCCCCGATGTTGTAGTTACCTATGCTGGTCCCACCATGGGGTGTATCAAGTCCCATAGTGGCAACCCGACACAACCTTAGAGTGCACAGGTATGCTACTGGTGTCCAGTGCCTTGTTTTTCTGCGCCGGAGTGTGTGCACGCCCGCACCCCGTTAGAACCTACACTGCTACACCACCACCGTCGCTTTGACCTCTTACAATCAGCCCAGTAATCGTGCCCCACCCTGCCTAGTTTCAGGGTATCCTGATACACCTTTTAGGGTTACTGCTGAAAAGGGTCCCCCGTTACTAGGTTTTCTATCTCTAGCCAACATGCTAAGTTGGTTAAGTGTTTCCTAACCTAACCCCACCAGTCCGTTTAGTTTAGCATGTTCCATTTTGATTAAGTCTTTAGTTCACTTAATCCTAACAATCCTGACTCAGCCTTAATTGTCTTATTAAGGCCCTGACCTCTCACATTAGACAGGTATTGTTGTGGCTGCGTGTTGCCGGTTGGTTCCGGGCAGTCTTACGCCACAACTCAGTCTAACCTCGGGTCCTTGCTGGGCTCCATGTTTAACCTCCCACATTGGATAGGTATTGTTGTGACTACTGGACAGCCGGGCGGTTCCGGGCAGGTTTACATCACAACTCAATCCAACCTCGGGTTAAACACATCGTATGTTCTACATTTACATATTTTGTCATTCTTCTTTATTTCTTATATGTAAATATTTGCGGCCCATTATTAAGTTAATGGTGTAAAGGTTACACCAATCACGGGCCCAACCCATACTTGAATTTGAGCCCTTCTATTTTATATTTTCATTCATTAATTAATTTTAACCCAACGTTATTTTCCCCCGTTTTACACGTCCGTTTATATATATATTGGGCTTAGCCTTTTAAAGCCCAACTTAGCCATGCGAAAAGGGGAGGCTTAAAGCGTGATTACATACACAAAGAGGGGAAGGTGAGCGCATGAACTTGCATATGACGTTGGAAATACATAATAGAAACTGGTGTACTTGCATATATATACTTTGGTCATAAAGCATAGGTGACATGAACCAAACCATGTAAACTTAAGATAAGAATCTAACTTAGGTGTCACATAGTCTTAACTGCAACATAGACCTATATTCTCATTTAGGCATAAACATAAACAAGTCATGTTCATAAGGTTTCTACATGTTTACAAAGGGGATACTTTGTTACTAACACAAAAGCATAGTTCAACTTATTCATGATCACATAACGATGGTATAAACATACTTATGCATAAATATTCCTAAACATGGTGTTTGCTTTAAACTTTGCAAAAAGGGGTTTTTGAGTCTAACCTAGCCATGTCTCACATATGTCATCATATAATCCTTTTAAACAAGATAGACTTAATCATGGATTTCAATTATGCCAAATATCATTCATAGCCTAGCCATATTCATTCGCAAAATCATGACTTAATACATGGATTATGGTGTCAAAATTCCAACATAGTTTCATATGAACTATAACAACCAAACTTGTTTCAATTACTTGCAAAATGATTTATGCATAAAAATATACATCATGATGGCATAATAACAAAGCCCCAAACTTGCATGAATTTCAATCAACTACATACATGTAGCTTCAACATAGATTCCATAATTTGCGAAATATTCCAAACGCATACTAGCATAGAACTACCGCATGTAGTTCTTTATAATGAATAACATAAATTTTGCACAAATATGAATTACTTTATTATCCCAATTCAAGCATACAAATCAGCACAGTTATTTATTCATACCAAAGTAATACTCTACTTACAATGGTTGCGGCGAATTCTCTAATTAAGAGATATGATTCCTTTGTTGAATTGATTGGCTTTAGGTTGCTTGAATTGCTTTAGGCTTTAGAACTTTCTTCCTAATCCTCTCTCTAGTTGGCGGCTACCTCTAGTCGTTCCTCAGCAACATGGCGGCTATGTTCTTAATTTGAATGAATAGATTAGGGTTTAGTCTAGGGTTGTTTATATAGAGGTTAGGAATTGATTAGGACCATTGATGTTGCTAGGTTAGATCGTAGCCATTCATTAGATAGAGAGACCAATTAGAACCCGCCACCTAGCCCTAATGACAAAGCAGACCACAGAGAATCGGCCAAACACAGACCTGGCCAGCCAGGTTGACTGGGCTCGACCAGGTCGATACCCCTGTCGATAGGGCTGTCGACAGCCCTGTCGACATGGGTAGCCCAGGTCGACAGCCCAGTCGACCTGGGTGGCCCAGGCGGGTGTTCTTCCACCCTGGCCCATTGGGCCCCACTTCGGAATATTTAATTATTTAATTCTGTTTGAATTTTAAATTTAATTCTCAATCTTCCGAAGGCCATATCTTCTTCATACGGACTCCGTTTTTCGAAAACTCGGACTCTATTTCGCGTATTTTTCCGAGACGAACGCAATGGCGTATCCCGTTTCCCTTAGTTCTTTGATTTCAAATTAATTATACTTTAATTTGTTAATTTCACAGTTATAGAATTTGCGGGGTGTTACATTCTCCCCCACTTAAAAGGATTTCGTCCCCGAAATCTTCAAGTTAGGAGGAATGTAAATCCTAACATCCAATCATCCATCTACTCAACCATCAAACACGAGCATCCATTGTCCTTAAAAGACTTCTAATGCTTCATGATCATATGCGAAGTGTGTGTGTACATGTACTTATCTAATGCAAAAATCAGGCGGTCTACTGATTCAGTTGACCTCCTTAATGCGAATTATGTAAGTGCCATGCATCCATTATGTATGCAAATTTTCCTATTCTTGATTCTACATGAGTGCACAATCATTCAATACAAATGCAACATCCACATGTCAACATATTAATGTTCAACCATATACGAATGCAAACATATATGCATATGAAATATGAAGTGACTGAGCCGATCTAAACCTAGATTGTGTGTGTATATGCAACCACGAGCAACCACTAGCAATCACTTGCAACCACTTGCAACCATCATCCATAACATGTTTCAACTACATGTTTCCATCCAAAGGGTTTCTACCTAAAAGATACGGTCGAGGAAATATACCTAAAAAGATAGATAAAAGCGCAACTTAAGGAAAAAGAAAGATCAAGGATGTACCCTCGAACAGAAAAGGGTAGGCAGTGCGGATTCTAGCTTCAGTTTCCCAAGTCGCGTCTCCCTCGGCGTCGCTCCACTGGACTTTGACGAGCTTGACTTCGCGGTTGCGTAGCTTCTTCACTTCCGTTCCTAAGATGCGGGTTGGAACTCTTCTTATGGTTGCTTCGCGTTCCACTTCGGCCTCTTCGAGGATATTTGGCTCTACCACTTCAGCAGACTCATGTAGACATTTTCGGAGGTGTGAAACGTGAAAAACGTTGTGGACTCCAGCCAACTTCTCGGGTAGCTCTAATCTATAGGCCATTTTCCCAATTTTCTCGACGATAGGGAATGGCCCTACGAACCTTGGTGCTAGCTTTCCTGTGGTTCCAAAACGAACAACGTTCCTTAGCGGTGATACCTTGAGAAAAACTCTGTCTCCAACCTCGAATTCAAGGTCAGTTCTTCTCTTGTCGACGTAGGACTTTTGTCTGTCTTGGGCCGTCTTCATCCTTCTTCGTATTAAGTCTACTTTCTCTGAAGTCTCTCGGATCATATCTGGTCCAAGTATGAGCTTATCAGTAGACTCCCACCAACAAGTGGGCGATCGGCACGGTCTTCCATATAAAGCTTCGAAGGGCGCCATTCCGATGGTTGCTTGATAGCTGTTGTTGTAGGCAAATTCCACCAAAGGAAGGTGGTCTTCCCATGTCCCTCCGAAGTCGAGGACGCATAGCCTTAAAAGGTCTTCCAAGACTCTGTTCACTCTCTCCGTTTGGCCGTCGGTTTGGGGATGATAGGCTGTGCTCAAGCATAACTGCGTTCCTACTGCTTCTTGCAGACTCCGCCAAAATTCACTGGTGAAGATGGGGTCTCGATCGCTAACAATGCTAGACGGTATTCCATGGAGTCGAACGATTTCCTTAAGGTAAAGTGATGCTAGGGATGAGGCAGTTCTTTTACTTTTGACAGGTAAAAAGTGGGCGCTTTTAGTAAGCCTATCCACTATTACCCAAATGCTAGTGTTGCCTCTCCTAGACCTAGGCAGCCCATCGATGAAGTCCATTGAGATGCTATCCCACTTCCACTGCGGGACCTCCAGAGGATGTAGCAGTCCGCCAGGCTTTTTCTGTTCCGCCTTAACCTGTTGGCACACCATGCACTTAGAGACGAATTCTGCCACGTCCTTTTTCATGCCGTTCCAGAAGAAAGTCCTTTTTATGTCTTTGTACATTTTATCTCCGCCTGGGTGTATCGTCATCTTGGAGTGATGTGCTTCTTCGAGAACCTTCTTTATTAAATCGTTTGTCTGTGGGACGCATAGTCTTCCGTCTCGCCTTAGAAAACCCTTATCGTCGACGGAGTATCTGTTGAGGTGACTTGAAGTCTCGCCCCTAATTAGCCTATCAATTATTTCTACAAGCTGAGGGTCTTCGCGTTGTGCTGTCCCTACTGAATCCACTAAAGTTGGGCGCACTTCGAGAGATGCTAGCAAGCCCGGTACGAAATCGGAGGAAGGCCTAAAGTCGAAGCTGGCTATAAACTCTAGGTTTTGTCTTTCAACAAACAACGGGCTTAGGGTCAACTTCTTTCGGCTCAACGCGTCTGCCACTACGTTGCCTTTTCCCGGAGTATAGGAGATTTCGAAATCGTACGAGGCAAGAAACTCCATCCATCTTTGTTGCCTCAAGTTAAGATCCTTCTGCGAGAAAAGATATTTCAACGATTTATGGTCAGTGTAAAGTTCGAACTTCTCACCTAGGAGATAGTGTCGCCAAGACTTGAGTGCAAAGACGATGGCGGCTAACTCAAGATCGTGGGTTGGGTAGTTCTTTTCATGCACCTTCAACTGCCTCCCGCCATAAGCTACTACCCTTCCTTCTTGCATTAAGACGGCGCCTAGCCCTGTCCCACATGCATCCGTATAAACAGTGAACATCTTGCTCCCATCTGGCAGCGTCAAAACTGGGGCTGTTGTAAGAGCCCTTTTCAGTCGTTGGAAAGCAAACTCGCAATCCAAATCCCAATTGAACACTAGATTCTTCTTAGTCAATTTCGTGAGCGGAGCTGAGATTTTCGCAAAATCCCTTATGAATTTTCGATAGAAACCTGCTAGTCCTAGGAAGCTTCGGACCTCAGTTGCATTCCTTGGTGTCTTCCAATCCTGTACCGCCACTATCTTAGCAGGGTCCACCGCTAACCCTTGTTTGGATACTATGTGCCCAAGGAACCTCACCTCTTCTCTCCAAAAGTGGCATTTGGAGAATTTGGCTTTTAGTTGATGGACTCGCAAAGTTTCCATGATTGCCCTTAAGTGCTGAGCATGTTCCTCTTCACTCTTTGAGAAGATAAGGATATCATCTACGAAGACCACTACGAATTTGTTGAGGAAATCTCTAAATACCCTACTCATCAGGTCCACGAAGTAAGCAGGTGCATTTGTCAAGCCGAAAGGCATGACAAGCCATTCAAAGAAACCGTCTGGGGTTCTGAACGCCGTTTTATCGATGCTATCTTCAGCCACCCTTAGCTGATGAAAACCGGTTGCTAAATCGAGTTGGGAGAAAACAGACGCTCCTACAAGCTGGTCAAATAAATCGTCAATTCTAGGGAGAGGGTGCCTATTCTTTTTCGTTAGCTTGTTGAGCTCCCTATAGTCAACACATAGACGGAGTGAACCATCCGCCTTTGTAGCGAACACCACTGGAGCGCCCCATTCTGAAATGCTCCTCCTAATGAACCCCTTTTCTAGAAGCTCTTTAATCTGTTTACTGAGCTCTTTTCTTTCTCGTGGAGCCATATGTCTAACGGGCAACGCAACGGGCTTTGCATTATCTACAAGATATATGCGGAAGTCTATTTCCCGCTTCGGAGGCAAGCCCTTCACCTCTTCGAAGACATCCGGATATTCCCGGACCACTCTAACTGATTGCAAATTTTCAACAGAGGCATCTAGCGATTCAAGATAACTAAGCATAACCGCATACGAGGGATTACAAGAAATTTCCAAGGTATTACCGAGCTGGGTTAGGAGCCTAACAACCCTTTTCTCACAATCAAGGATGGCCCCATTACTGGATAGCCAATCCATACCCAAAATCAAACCATACCCCGAAAAGCCCAAAACAAAGGCACTACATTGAAATTCAACACTTAGGATAGAAATTTTCAAATCCAGACAGATCATAGACAAATGAGCTGGGCCCCCAATTGGGTTTGAAACAATTAAGGGGTCCTCTACCATACTAGTTTTTAGGTGCAGAGATTCTACTAAAGCAGACGAGATAAAGGAGTGTGATGCGCCAGAATCAAATAAAGTGCGAACGGGGTGATCATAAAGATAAACTACACTTTCTACAGAAGTATTGGTACCTCGCTGTTGCAAAGGTGGCGCTTCTAGCACATGGACCTGTGCCCCTGGGGTGGTTCCAGCCCTCTGCCCCTGTCCTCGTTTCTTTGGGCAGTCCTTAGCCCTGTGGCCCGTCTCACCGCAAGAAAAGCACCCACCATTCTCCTTGGCCTTCTTTTTCCGGCAGTCCTTTACTAAGTGCCCCACTTTGCCACAGAAATTACACTTCCTCTTCTCTTTGTTGCCTTTCCCGCCCTTCTTAAAGTCTGTCTTTTTAGGTTGCAAACCCTCTTTCTTCCCTTGAGAGCTTTCTGCCTTTGTCTCCTTCTTGCCCTTATCCTCTTCATTCAGCAATGCCATTTGCACCAATCTTTCATACGTGGCTCCCATGGGTATATGGGTCATGGCCAAACTGTGTAATGGCTCATTCAACCCTTTGACGAAACGGAGAGCCTTCTTGTGCGGGGTGTTGACTAGGTCAAGCCCAAACCTAGCCAGCTCATCAAACTGATTCACATACTCTCTAACAGTCTTGTCTCCTTGCTTAAGGAATAAGAATTTTTCCAACTGCAAACTTCTTTCCGCATCTGAGAGAAATTTTGTCTCAAACCTTGCCCTAAAGTCCTCCCATGTCTCCACTGGTCTTTCAGCATTAGTGACTTCCCACCAGTAGGAAGCCTCGCCCTTCAATAGCCACACCGCCAGTTGTACTTTTTGCCTATCCTCTACCTCAAAGATGATGAATAGGTCCTCCGTTTCTTTCAGCCAATTTCTAGCTGCTACGAAGGACTCAGTTCCATGGAAATCCCTTCCTCCCATAGCTTTAAAATCTTTACATATCTTAGCAAACGTGTTTCCCCGAGGAGGAGGAGGTGGAGGAAAAGGTGCTGTTGCAGCTGGATGATTTCCTTCCGCTGGGGGAGGAGGAATGGTAGGACCTGGCTGAGTGGCCCTAGCTTCTAAGAACCGTCTAAACCAACCAGGTATTGGCACCCCTTCCGGCAAGTTAAGTTCTTGGGACATGCTGAAACAAAAAGGATAGATTCAAAACAAAGGATAAGAGATAGTACCTATGGCTTTGGGGAGTGGACTTTGCCTTTTTAAAATAAAATAATATTTTTCCCTTAAAAATGCTTCTTTAAATTTTCTTTTTTGAAAATAATTTTTCAAAACTTTTTATCTTATCTGGTAAACCTATGCTCTGATACCAAGTGAAACACCCCACCTCCGTTAGGGTCACTCTCAAAGGGAATGCCCTAATTTTGGTGGAGGTTTATAAGTACAAGTCACAGATATACAAGACAGATATAAGAACACATATTTGTAAACAGCGGAAGAACAACAAACTTTTATTTCATAAAGTCAAATACGTGTTACAACAACATCCTTTCCAAAAACATAACATAACACTTTCATAATCTGTCTTGAGTACATTATTTAAAGAAGCATAAATAAAACATAGATAAACTGCAAAAGCCCCATAGTGGATTGTCCAAAGCCATAGTTTAAAACAGGAAAGTCCAAGCAATACATTTCTCTTCTTCAAGCTGGATGCTGAGGTAGGTCAAGCTGCTGTGTTCCCTCCCTGAGGACCTGGGGGGGGGGGGGAAACGGAAGAAAGAAGACGAAAGAAAAGTAGAGTCAGACATAAAGCCTGAGTAAGTCTAGTACTATTTTGTCTATGAATAAAGAACTGGGTATGATAAGTATAAACAGGAAGTGGGCAAGCACAATAAACTTGGTTAAATTGTCTAGGGTCGAATATACTATCGTACCCCATGTTAATCTCTGAACCCATATAAACTAGTTTCCAACTGGCACCCCATAATCAGGGTGATGTGATCCATTCTACGATGATCGGCTCCTACTCGCATAGTTACATGTGTCTTACGGCCCCCGATGTTGTAGTTACCTATGCTGGTCCCACCATGGGGTGTATCAAGTCCCATAGTGGCAACCCGACACAACCTTAGAGTGCACAGGTATGCTACTGGTGTCCAGTGCCTTGTTTTTCTGCGCCGGAGTGTGTGCACGCCCGCACCCCGTTAGAACCTACACTGCTACACCACCACCGTCGCTTTGACCTCTTACAATCAGCCCAGTAATCGTGCCCCACCCTGCCTAGTTTCAGGGTATCCTGATACACCTTCTAGGGTTACTGCTGAAAAGGGTCCCCCGTTACTAGGTTTTCTATCTCTAGCCAACATGCTAAGTTGGTTAAGTGTTTCCTAACCTAACCCCACCAGTCCGTTTAGTTTAGCATGTTCCATTTTGATTAAGTCTTTAGTTCACTTAATCCTAACAATCCTGACTCAGCCTTAATTGTCTTATTAAGGCCCTGACCTCTCACATTAGACAGGTATTGTTGTGGCTGCGTGTTGCCGGTTGGTTCCGGGCAGTCTTACGCCACAACTCAGTCTAACCTCGGGTCCTTGCTGGGCTCCATGTTTAACCTCCCACATTGGATAGGTATTGTTGTGACTACTGGACAGCCGGGCGGTTCCGGGCAGGTTTACATCACAACTCAATCCAACCTCGGGTTAAACACATCGTATGTTCTACATTTACATATTTTGTCATTCTTCTTTATTTCTTATATGTAAATATTTGCGGCCCATTATTAAGTTAATGGTGTAAAGGTTACACCAATCACGGGCCTAACCCATACTTGAATTTGAGCCCTTCTATTTTATATTTTCATTCATTAATTAATTTTAACCCAACGTTATTTTCCCCCGTTTTACACGTCCGTTTATATATATATTGGGCTTAGCCTTTTAAATCCCAACTTAGCCATGCGAAAAGGGGAGGCTTAAAGCGTGATTACATACACAAAGAGGGGAAGGTGAGCGCATGAACTTGCATATGACGTTGGAAATACATAATAGAAACTGGTGTACTTGCATATATATACTTTGGTCATAAAGCATAGGTGACATGAACCAAACCATGTAAACTTAAGATAAGAATCTAACTTAGGTGTCACATAGTCTTAACTACAACATAGACCTATATTCTCATTTAGGCATAAACATAAACAAGTCATGTTCATAAGGTTTCTACATGTTTACAAAGGGGATACTTTGTTACTAACACAAAAGCATAGTTCAACTTATTCATGATCACATAACGATGGTATAAACATACTTATGCATAAATATTCCTAAACATGGTGTTTGCTTTAAACTTTGCAAAAAGGGGTTTTTGAGTCTAACCTAGCCATGTCTCACATATGTCATCATATAATCCTTTTAAACAAGATAGACTTAATCATGGATTTCAATTATGCCAAATATCATTCATAGCCTAGCCATATTCATTCGCAAAATCATGACTTAATACATGGATTATGGTGTCAAAATTCCAACATAGTTTCATATGAACTATAACAACCAAACTTGTTTCAATTACTTGCAAAATGATTTATGCATAAAAATATACATCATGATGGCATAATAACAAAGCCCCAAACTTGCATGAATTTCAATCAACTACATACATGTAGCTTCAACATAGATTCCATAATTTGCGAAATATTCCAAACGCATACTTGCATAGAACTACCGCATGTAGTTCTTTATAATGAATAACATAAATTTTGCACAAATATGAATTACTTTATTATCCCAATTCAAGCATACAAATCAGCACAGTTATTTATTCATACCAAAGTAATACTCTACTTACAATGGTTGCGGCGAATTCTCTAATTAAGAGATATGATTCCTTTGTTGAATTGATTGGCTTTAGGTTGCTTGAATTGCTTTAGGCTTTAGAACTTTCTTCCTAATCCTCTCTCTAGTTGGCGGCTACCTCTAGTCGTTCCTCAGCAACATGGCGGCTATGTTCTTAATTTGAATGAATAGATTAGGGTTTAGTCTAGGGTTGTTTATATAGAGGTTAGGAATTGATTAGGACCATTGATGTTGCTAGGTTAGATCGTAGCCATTCATTAGATAGAGAGACCAATTAGAACCCGCCACCTAGCCCTAATGACAAAGCAGACCACAGAGAATCGGCCAAACACAGACCTGGCCAGCCAGGTTGACTGGGCTCGACCAGGTCGATACCCCTGTCGATAGGGCTGTCGACAGCCCTGTCGACAGCCCAGTCGACCTGGGTGGCCCAGGCGGGTGTTCTTCCACCCTGGCCCATTGGGCCCCACTTCGGAATATTTAATTATTTAATTCTGTTTGAATTTTAAATTTAATTCTCAATCTTCCGAAGGCCATATCTTCTTCATACGGACTCCGTTTTTCGAAAACTCGGACTCTATTTCGCGTATTTTTCCGAGACGAACGCAATGGCGTATCCCGTTTCCCTTAGTTCTTTGATTTCAAATTAATTATACTTTAATTTGTTAATTTCACAGTTATAGAATTTGCGGGGTGTTACACTTTTTGTCCACTCCAACTCTAAGTAAACGGCCTTCCTTCTCGCCAAGCCTCCTCCAGTGACAAGTCCCAATCCAGTTCGGATTTCCTTGGTCAGTTCACTAATCCGATCCGACCCCTGCTCCGATCCGAACCGGTTAGGAACCTGCACATTTCTGCAACTTTCCAGCGAGCTTTCTACGCCATTCGACGACGTTTTCGACCAATTTAACTATTCTAATCAATCATAAAACATACCATAGAGTCATAGCAACATGTAAGAGCAACCACAAACACCAAACAACAATTCAAATGAATCAAAACGGATCAAAAGTGGCCAAAACCCCACATTTTCCCATAACCTCTCTTAATCATGTTTAGGCACATACTTAGTAAAACTTAACCAAATCGTCTAAATTTTCTAACAGAGGCATAAAACATTATTTAAGAATTTCTAAACATTTTTCCAGAATTTATTAGTGTATAAATTCGCTAATCTTCACTAATTACCCTTAACTACCGTAATTAGTGCAAAAACTACGCAAATCACTCACCTTGGCCACAAATGAAACACCAAATCTGAAATACTCTCTGTTTGGGTCGAATTCCTATGTATAGCAGCAGCTCCAACCTTGCCCTGATGCTATTTGGCCTTGTTTTGATGTGGTTTAGGCTTAATCTTCACTAAAAATGTGTTTTGGAGTGGTTTTAGAGGATGGAAGCCATTACTAAGGTCTCAAGAAGGTTTGTGGCGGCTCAAAACTGAAATGAAAGTGATTTCCTAACCCTAATCAGTCCTCCTATACCTCTAAACCCGAAATTCCCCTTTGGGCCTAGTTGCTGATCACCCGGTTAAGCCCAATTAAGCTGTTTTTCACCATCTGAAACTTGTTTCAGCCATATCTCCCAAACTTGGATCAACAGTATCCTAGAATGAGAAAACTCATTAGAGATAGGGTTAGTAATTGCCCAAGCATGAGTCCAAAGTGAAAAGTTTATAATTAACGTATTTGTGATTATATATGCAATCCAGTATTAGAAAATATAATTTTTGAATATATAAAGGTTATATATTTTAAAGGTTAATCAAGTAAGAATATTATTGAAACTAATAAAAATGAAAATAAAATGATTAGTTTAACAATTTTTAGCTTCGTTCCTTTTCGGGGACGAAAAGATTTTAAGTGGGGGAGATTGTAACAACCCGGAATTTTGAGGCCAATTTAAAATTTTTATTTTATAAATTTTAATGGGATTTTAAATAGTATAAATGATTTATTTTAAATAATAATGATTAAAAATTTATTTTAATTGAAGTTAGAACGAATATATTTATTTTAATTACAAAAGGAATTAGAAATAACACGGTAGTTTGAAAAGTCAAAGCTGAACTTTGACTGACCATACAGGAGGCAAATTAAATCGGATTTTAGTGAAACCAAAAATATTAGAATCTATTTAAAAATATCTTTCTAACGAATCTGAAAAATAGAAATTTCACAGCGGGAATCAAAAGTTATGCCCAGTTTAATTTTCAGAATAGTTGCTGTAGAATATATATATATATTTTAATATTAAAAATAGCCATTTTTCAAATGACCTTTGTTTTCGACGAAACCACTTTTGTTGGAACCGGAATGTCTAATTATTGCTAGGTTTCAATTTTTAGAATTTTCTGAATTAATATGTGAGCGTAGCAAAAGAAAATGTGTTTTGTTCAATTCAGTCAAATCGGATCGATCAGAAAATGGTCATTTTTCAAACGGTCTCGGAATTCAATGAAATTAGTTTTGTTAGGACCGTATCGTCAAAACATAGCCAGATATAATTTTTCTGTAATTTATAGAGTCAGTATGTGGCCCCGGTGAATTTATTTGTACGGTTAAATTAAATAACAAATGTATTTATTTTAAATTAAAGAAACCTGGCTGAAAAACAGTCGTTTGGGCTGACGAGACATGGTTCATTGGATCCGGAACGGGGGTTATTAGCTAGGAATGATTGTCGTTGGACTGAATTTGGAGCAAATAGGATTAACGGGCCTTCTTTGTTAATAAATGAATTTGATAATTATTATATTATAAATTATAAAAAAATCAAAACCCTTCTTCATCATTATACAGCCTCCGCCCTTCCTGTTCATGGCCGAAATTGCGCAAACTTTCCCCCACTAAATTCATACGATCCACTCAATGAAATCCTCTCATCCTTTTGAAGATTTTATAGCTTTCCCTTCCCTTACTGACAACACCCCCTTACCTTGAACAACCGACAAGAACCTGCGCCCCAAACCTCCACCGTTCGAACCGCCGCCCACCCCTGAAGCCACGATCGAGTTCAACCTCGGTGGTACCTCCCTGCGTGCCACCTGCTCCTCTCCGGCATTCTTGTCTTGGATCGTCGCGTAGTGAAATGAGGTGATCGAGAAGTGGAACCCTAGTATAGAACGAATTGAAAAACACGGCGGCCTTTGTCTGTACAGTAAGAAGAACGATGGTAATTAAGGAGAAGAATTAGTAATTAATTACATTAATTATTTAATTAAATTGTAATTGTTTAAAATGGTATAATTCATTCACACAGCGACGAAATCGAACGATTTTCGAAGCGTTGAAATCGTGAAGAGGAGATCTACGTGACAGGACCAACTAGAATAGATTCTGAACTTGTTAGAATTTTAGATCCACTTCAAACCAAGGTGAGATTTCTATTTTATAATTTAAAATTGATTATTTACTGAAAAGTGAAATTTATATTTATTTCATATAAAATTCATGTGATGTTGTATATCTTTATTGAAATATTGATTTGTGTTGTGATTACGATGCACCAATGAAGTGAATTGTGTGTATGCATGTTTGTTAGAATTTTGTGTATACAATAAAAACCCTATTTTTATTGTATATATAAAATATTTGACATTTCCTGTTTGTTATAAAATAGTTGAAAATAGTTATATCATGTTTGTGACAATAATCAAATTGTCATTTTGACTGAAATTAGATTAAACATGACTAAATTATCATTTATGTTGGACAATAATTAGATTGTCATTTTGTTGAATTGGATTAAACAAAATCAAATGGCATTATGTTAGAATTGACAAATTAGTATAAAAACACCGTTTATGTTAGAATTAACATTAGAAAAGAAAAGACAATAAAAATTACCTTTTTATTGTAGTGTGAAACATTAGAAAAGAGCAGACAATAGAAAATTACATTTCTATTGAAATGTGAAACTTTAGAAAATTGCGGACAATAGAAAATTACATTTCTATTGAAATGTGAAACATTAGAAAAGAGCAGACAATAGAAAATTACATTTCTATTGAAATTTGAAACATTAGAAAAGAGCAGACAATAGAAAATTACATTTCTATTGAAATATGAAATAGTAGGAAAGAGTAGACAATAAGGATTGCATTTTTATTTCAATGAGAATCATTTTTGTTGAAATAAACTAAACTATCATTTTTGTTAAGTAGAAATGGTTAATAAATAAGATTTTTGTTAAGTTAAAATAGAAATTTGTATACAAATAAAGTATCCTTTATTTGTCATTAGAATGCATAGGAAAATGTAAAAACCTAAAATATTCTTTTTAGGTTATCTGAACATATAGAAACAGGTAAGCAAATAAAATATTCTTTTATTTGTCTTTAAGAGAACATAGAAATGTTAGGTTAGCTATACATATCATTTTATTGAAATGGTCATGTTTAACAAATTAAGAATTGTTAGATTATAGTTGTCAGGTTCAGCAAGTTAGAATTGTTAAATTATGTTAATGATAAAATTTACAATTTTCATCATATATGTAGGAAGGATTAAAAATATGCCTTTTGTCATTTAATTAGAAATGAGACAAATATATTTATTTTTGTCCTTTAAAAAGAATGAAACCAAAATATACATTTTTGGTCATTAAAAAGGATTTAACCAAAATGGACATTTTTGGTTCATTAAAAATAATTGAAAAAAAAGATACATTTTCGTTCATTGAAAAGAAGGTGTCATTTTTGTTCACTTAAAAATGAATAAAAATAATATATTTAAAAGTGATATCTTTATTTACATTTTGGATGTAAACAAAAAGAATAGGTTTAAAGTGACACCTTTATTTACATTTTAGATGTAAAGAAAAAGATCAGATTAAAGGTTACATTTTTATTTACATTTTAGATGTAAATAAAAAGATTTGATTAAAAGGGTATATTTTTATTCACATTTTAGATGCGAGTAAGGACATGAATTTATAAAGGATATTTTATTCACATTTTAGATGTGAATAAAAACTTAGAATTAAAAAGTATATTTTTATTTACATTTTAGATGTAAGTAGAAACATGATTAGAAAAAGTACATTTTTATTTACAATTTAGTTGCAAATAAAAACATGATTACAAAAGGTACATTTATATTTACATTTTAGGTGTAAATAAGAACATGGATGAAAAGTTGAAATTTTTATTTACATTTTAGATGTAAATAAAAACATAGAAATAAAAGTACAATTTTATTTACATTTTAGATGTAAATAAAAAGAATGAATTTGAAGTTACATCTTTATTTACATTTTAAATGTAAATAAAAGGATAGATTAAAAAGTTTCATTTTCATTTACATTTTGATGTAAATAAAATAAGAGATTTAAAAGCGACATTTTATATTCAATAAAAAGATTAGAATTAAAAGAAGTATTTTTATTGTCATTTTAGAGACAATAAAAAGAGTAGATTTATAAGTGGCATCTTTATTGATGTTCTATACTCAATAAAAAGAATATGTTTTAATGTTATATTTATCGTCATTTTAGATTGCAAAAAAAAGTAGGTTTTATTAGCACAATTTTATCGTCATTTTAGATGCGATAAAAAGAATAGATTTTAAAAGATTACATTTTTAATGTAATTAGAAATGAAATAAAACGATTTCATTTTTAATGTAACTAAAGATGAAATAAAAAGATTGCATTTTTCAATGTAAATAAAGAATGAAAGTAGAATATTACATTTATTATGTAATAGAAGAATGAAGGAAAAATATTACATTTTTCGTGTAAATAAAGGAAGAATTGGAAAATTACATTTTTATATAATGTAATTAAAAGAATTAGAAAGTTACATTTTTAGAATGTAATTAAAAGAATAGAAAAATCACATTTTTGATGAAATATAAAGAAATAGGAAAATGTAAAGGAATAGGAAAATGTAAATAAACAGGAAAATGTCATGTTTTAATATATAAATACATGATATCATTAAAAATCACATTTTTAATGAAATATAAGTAAAGGATATAAAAAAGTGTTCATCGTTGGAAATGGGAATAATAAACAATAAAAATTTACATTTTTATTGTCATGTATGGGAAAAAAATGTACATGTTTTGAAATAGACTTCTGTTCATTAAAAATAACATGAATATGAAGTGAAGAAAATTATTTAAAAGAATAGATTTTAATAGTTGAAATTGTCAAACGATTTATATTTTTATATATATATATAAATTAAAATTAAAATTAAAACGAAACGCACGCGGTAGTTCGCGTTTCGTCAATCGTGATTTTAACGATTATACAGAAAGATCCGACGGTCAGATTTTCCCAAAACTGGAACCGTTAGGACCGCTTTGGGAAAACTTCCCAATGATATAAATCTCGTCTAAATCCAACGGTTAGATTTCGAGATAAGTGCAAATCAAATTTGGATAAAAACAGCGCCAGGGCCGCCTATTGACCCGAAGCGTCGTTTAATTATAATTGAGCTATTTTAATAAAATAAAAATAGCGATAAACCGTTACAAATAAATATGAACGATATGAAATGATTTAAATGAAAATTATTCGAGGAATATTTGAAAAGACCGAGTTCAACTCATTTCAAATAATTACTACGACGATGTAAGTCGAAGATTTGAAGACGGTGATTGAAGACCGATGATCTTCACATTGAATGGATGAGGACTACTAACGCCCGTGAATGGAGAAGCTACCTTGGAGGCGCTGCAGTGGTAGTTGTCTGGACGTATTTGTTGATTGTTCGGATGTGCGAGGAATAAGGTGCCTCTGGTTTTGTTTAGACCCAGAACGGACTTGTAAAGGGATGGTATGTCTGACGTTGTATTCCTTTACGCTGTATTCGTTGATCTCTGCTGAATATATATTTGTTTGGTGTTTAACATCCTTCTCTAAGACGTACGAGCTTAGAGGTTATATATTGGTAGGAATCAATGGTACGGTATGGATTGACAATGTGGCATGCTAAGATGCATGATCAAGGCTTTTGTTGAAAAGAAGAGCCTTGTGGTTGATGATCAAAGCCTAGCCTGTTTAGGCGTAGCTTTGTGTATCGCGTGACTTCGCAAGCCTCACACCCCGGTATGAGTCAAAACGGGATTAGGACTGCAGGGAGTGCACACGTTTCTTTCTAGCTAGAGTGATGTCAGCGACCTACCAGCCCTGACATTTTACTTATGTGGATGATGGATTATGAGGTACCTCAGTTTTATAGGTTGTTAGTGGCCATATAGAGGTTCAAAAGAACCGGGAAGCGTGTGTTCATGCATAACTAATCCACTAAGCGTCAAAGTGTGGACCGACCCTGAAGATCCGAGGGTACACCAGAGTCCGAATCCTGAGGCATTTGCTAGAGTGTCTCGAATCAGAGAGGACGATCCCTAGCCTCGATTCATGATGGAAACACAATTTCCAATACGACACCATGCGGTTTTGATTGTAGAACTAGTATGGCGACACAGTAGGATGGGGTACTATGCCGTCTATGATTGATACATTATGATTGAAACGTTTTTGAAACATATATATACTAGTAATAATATCAAATCCGTTTTTATCGTATCAAGCATTTTTGACCATTATAAAGTAAAACTCTATCCTCCGGTTTTCGTTGCATTGTGTGATGGGACTTGAGTCTTATAATGGTTTCATTTTTCTTAAAAGCATTGCGTTGTTTAACGATTTACTTTATTTTATGCATTGGCAATCCAATGGAGTAAACCTGTTCCGCGTTAGCGGCGTGGTCCTGTGATTAGCCTTATTATTAAATTAGTTAAGTTAGATTTCTCATACCAGTCCCATGACTGACCTGTAGTTTGTTTCACTGGCAAACTCGGGTGCCCTCTTTTCCACACGGGCAGTCGAGTAGCTTTTGCAGATATCTATTATCTTGAGCAAGATTCTGGATCGAAGCTTAAAGCTGTGTCCAGAGCATAGAAAGTCTTCCGCTGCAATGTATTAAATTCATTGTAATTTACCTTCCGCTGTATTATTTCATTATTCGATGTACTCTGATATTCTGTACTCTGATGTAACACTATTATGATGTTTATAAAAGTCTGTTGTTATTGTTGTAATGTGTTGTATGCCCAGAGTTAATGCATTCGAGAATTTCCAACTTTTGGATCAGACCTGTGTGGTTTATGGTCAAATCAAAGGGTGGGAATTTTCGGGTCATTACAAGTAATCTAGATCTTCCTTCTGTCTAAACCCTTTTATTACAAGTCTCTCTTTATACTTGTCTATTGAGCCGTCAACTTTCAATTTTTTCTTAAATATCCATTTATATCCTAGTGGTTTTGATCCTTTGGGTGGATCTGCTAGTTCCCATGTATGGTTTTGTAAAATTGATTCTATTTCACTATTGACCGCCTCCTTCCAGTATGGAGCCTCAGGAGATGACATTGCTTGTTGGTAAGTAAGAGGTTCACTTTCTATCATATATGCATAGAAATTGGGTCCAAAGGATTTCGAAGTCCTTTGACGTTTTCTCCTTCTGGGTTCCTCAACCTCAGTTTCAACATTTCTCTCATTCGAGCTTTGATTAGCATTATCCTCAGGAGTATATGTATCTCTTAATATCTTTTGAACAATTGTTTCAGTAGAGGATTTTAGAGGATAAATGTGTTCAAATAATCAAGAATTTCGTGACTCGATAATGGTGTTTTCATAAATGTCATCAATTTCAGATTTATACACCAAAAATCGATATGCTTTACTATTACGAGCATATCCAATGAATACGCAATCTATAGTTTTTGGTCCAATTTTGACCTTTTTCGGTTTTGGTATTTCTACTTTGGCAAGACATCCCCACACTTTCAAGTATTTGTAGGATGATGGTCTATTTTTCCAAAGTTCATGTGAAGATTTGGATGTTTTCTTTCGTGGTATTTTATTCAAAATGTGATTTGCCGAAAGAATAGCTTCTCCCCAAAAGTTATCTGGTAATCTAGAACTAATTAGTAAGGCATTTATCATTTTTTTAAGAGTTCTATTTTTCTGTTCGACTATACCATTGGATTGAGGTGAATATGGGGCTTTAGTTTGATGTATTATTCCATGCTTAGCACATAATTCCTCAAACGGAGACTCGTATTCTCCTCCTCTATCACTTCTTAAATATTTTATTTTCTTATTGAGTTGATTCTCAACTTCTATCTTATACTGTTTAAACATGTCGATTGCTTCGTCCTTACTTCTAAGGAGATATACTTGACAATATCTGGTCAATCATCAATGAATGTGATAAAGTACCTCTTTCCACCTCTAGTTTGACACATTTTCAAATCACATACATCAGTATGTATTAATTCTAGAGGTTCGGTCTCTCATTCAACGTGATGAAACGAGGTTCTAGTCATTTTCGCTTCTGCACAGATTTGACATTTATAGTTGGAGTCTATGTTACATTTTGGTATAAAGTCTAGATTAATCAATTTTCGCAATGTTTCAAAGTTAACGTGCCCTAATCTAGAATGCCAAATGTTAGAAGAGTCTACGATATAAACAGAAGATTCAACTTTATTCATATCATCTTTTGGTACAATGGTAGTTACATTAGCTTTAAATAAACCATCACTAACATAGCCCCTTCCCACATACACCCCATTTTTCGATAATACAAATTTATCAGCCACAAATATGAATTTGAAACCATGCTTGCTAAGAAGTGATCCAGAAATCAAGTTTTTACGAATGTTTGGAATGTGAAGGACATCGGTTAAGGTAAGTTCCTTTCCAGAAGTTAGTTTGAGCACGACCTTTCCTTTTCCTTCAACTTTTGATGTGGATGAGTTGTCCATAAACAACTGTTCCTCCTCGGTAGCAACCTTGTACGTCGTGAACATCCATTTATTTGCACAAATGTGGCGAGTGGCCCAGGTGTCCACGAACCATTCCTTGTTGTTGCCAACAAGGTTACATTCAGAAACTACCGCGCACAAGTCCATGTTAGTAATGCCATCAGATACTTCAGCCGCATTTGCTTCAGACTTCTTCTTCTTTCCACGACATTCTACTGCCTTGTGTTCTATCTTTCCGTAGTTATGACAAGATCCTTTAAACCTTTTAGCCTTTTTATTTGGACCATTTTCGCGCTTTATTTTGTTTGGCTTTTCTTCTTCAACTACATTAGCCTTTGCTGCCATGTTGAAGGACCCCTTTTTCTCTGATTTTCGATTGTCTTCCTCAATCCTCAATCGAACCACCAATTCTTCAACAGTCATTTCCTTACGCTTGTGCTTTAAGTAATTTTTGAAATCCTTCCATGAAGGTGGAAGTTTTTCAATTGCAGCAGCCACTTTGAATGATTCGCTGAGTGTCATTCCTTTGTCATTTAACTCGTAGAAGATGACTTGCCGTTCTTGCATTTGACTAATAACAGTCTTGCTGTCAATCAATTTGAAGTCGAGGAATTTACCTGCTATGAACTTCTTCATTCCTGCATCCTTAGATTTGTATTTCTTGACGATTTCAGTCCATAGTTCCTTAGAAGTCGCAGCAGTACAGTAGACATTATACAGAGAATTATCCAGGCCGTTGAGTATATAATTCTTGCACATAAAATATGCATTTTTTCAGACATTAAGGGCTTCAACCGTCGTTGCATCTGGTTCCAATTCAGCCATCATTGGAGCAACTTCTGTTAGATAATTTGCAAGGCCCAGAGTTGTCAAATAGAACAACATCTCTTGCAACCACCTTTCGAAATATATCCCCGTAAATTTTTTAGGCTTTTCGCTATGCAATAGACTTACCGGTGGGACGACAGTCGGAAGCCGAGTCACAGTCAGTACTGGTGCAAAAGTGTTGGTTTGTTTAGCCATATTCGCCTGTACAGTGCAATACAGCAACACCAAATACGATTTAAGATTGTTACAAAAAACGATTCTATGTAAATACAATAATTGCAGATCACTTTTAGTAATCTGGGAACTTAGAAGAAAAAGATATAGAACATCGAGGAGGAAGTATTGTCACAGTTGATCAGATAATGCCTAGATTGTAATCTGAGTCCAGTCCAAAACCGACTATTTCCTTAAATCGTATTTGCGCCCCTTTGTAGCACTTGAGGGCTTTGATGCAAATCGATTCCTAAGATAAAACCGATCAAGTTCGTTGTACAGTGCAGTAGGCGAAGCAACGATGAATGCAAGGTAGTTTTATTTATAGAACAGAGCGTTGGAGGAGGAGGAGGGAGAGCAGAAGACAGAAAATCGATGATGATTTGATTTTCGCTGTCCTTTATATAGGCTGTCAAGAGGTATCCATTTGTGAAGGGTTGTCGCTGTTCGAATTGCAACGGCAACGACTGCTGGAATGGTTGCGACCCTTTACCAACAGTCATTTCCGTTGGTATTTGCGCGCCTGTATTAAAAAAAATAGCCATTTGAACAGCGCAAGCAACCCTATACGATCACGAGACCCCAAGAGCCCCAAGGCCCTAATCTTTGACCTTTTTAATTTAATATGAAAGATATGCATGCTTTGTTCATGCTATTCCATTGCCTCTCTCTCTTCCTCTTTCTTTTGAAATAACATATCAAGCTTTTGTATTGTAGTGAATTAAGGCACAAGTTTTCCCGATGTGGGACTTAGCAATTTTGCCAAATTTTGCCAAATCCAGTTAATCACTTCCAATAAGATAACCTTATCAGTTCCTGGTTATTGTCTTCAGTGGGACCTAATATACTGCAACAACTAATTGGTTGCAAAACCGCTCATGAGATTTGGCAAACCATTCAACAAATTTTCGTTCACATTATGCTACAGGGGTTATGAGTTATAGAAGTCAACTACAAAACATCAAGAAAGGAGATATGTGCATCAAGGACTCCAGTAAACATTAATGTAACATCCCGAGATATTGCGCTAATTTATATTTTCAAATTTAATGTTGATTTTGGATAACAATGGATAAGTGCAAGGTTAATAAAAATTATTAAGTGAATTTAATTGATATAAACTTGAATAAGCTTATTAAACGGCGAATTCAATAGGTTATTAATATAATAACTTGTATATGATTGTAGACATAAGATTTGGTTATTAATTTAAATAAAACAAATTAACCAAATATTGTAAATAAATAACAAGATTTCACTTGATCATATTGAAATGTATTAAGGAAAATTAATAGTTATGTGAATGCATTTGTTTATGTGTTTACAACAATAAGCTTATAATATTTTAATTAGCATTTGTAATTAGTCATAGTTTGCAAAACCCAATATTAATGCATTGAAATAAAGTGGAGACAAATGGCAATAAAGATAATTGAATGGTGTAATTAGTGAAAATTAAGAATGATAATTGAAGGAATAAACTGAATGTTTAACTAATTGTAAAAAATAACAATTACAATAGATATATGTGAAATAATTTGCCTTTGTTATAAACAACAAATATACATACGCATTTGAATTGATAATTTATAATAATTCTTAAATTTCATATTTATTATTTAATACATAGATGATAAATTGGAAGTAAATGGCAATTAATGCAGTTAAGGTGAATAAAAATTTGTAATAGTAGAAGACTAACATAATAAATTTTAAACCAAGCGTTAGGTAGGACAAAATGTAACGATATATGAAATAATAAAGTAAATTTGAATGTATGAGACTGAATCAAATTTAAGTTATAATAAATAAATTGATTGCAATTAACTGTAATTAAGTATTTTGTTACCATGCATTAAGTATTTTGTTACCACACAATTAATGAGATTTAATTACAGTTGAAACCAAACACTGCAAATCTATGTAATAACTACCCTAAATTTTGATATGTAAATTTGTTTTAAAATTTTAGTAAACGTTTAGGTAACCATTTAAGTAATCAAATTGATGGAATTAAATAATGGTTATAAATGGAATGAACATTTAATTTGGATTCAATTACAATAATTAAAATGAAGAACTTGTTGATCAAAATTACTTCACTATTTGATGTAGATATAATAATTAATGTCAACATAAGTTGAATTCCACTAATCAGGGATGGAAATCATATGTGTCAAACTGACTGGTTAAAAGTCTAATTTTCAAAATAACGGTTACTGAACAATCAAATTTCAAAGCTTAATATAAGGTATTTAAGGTTTTATTTGGATATAAATGAAATTACTAAACTTTTAAATTCAAAAAAAATTGAATATATATAATTTGAAATAAATAGTATATGCATGTGTAAATAAATGCTAGTTATGTCCATATGATATTTTATGGTTTTATCGAATCATAGTATAAGCATTCATTAGAAATTTAATTATATCCAATGGGTTTCGGTGCTAATGAAATGGCATAATTTAGGTAACGTATATTTAGTGATGGATAAAGAAAATATTGCAAATCTGAAATATAGAAAAAATTAAATTTAGAAACTAATCATCTTATGTTTACTGATTTCTTATATTTCATTATTTTCTCATATGACAACAAATGAAACAAATAGCCGCACCCTGTATTTCTTTCAGAAAATGTCAATGGCCGCTCCTCTTATATATCCTATGAGAAAAACATTAGATCTCCTAAAATACTACACAAAAAAATTTCTTGTTTTAATTCCAGCGTACTCATATCTTAATTATCTTCGATTTCATACCTAAATTTAGAGGTGCGATGGAATTTGAGTGGTGTCGACAATTGTTAAAGTGAAGGATAAGAAGCTTGGATTGAGATTCTTGATTTATATAGGGATTGATGCACGAATTGAACATCGTATTCGATTTTGTGACATGGAATAACATCTTGTGTGCGAATTTGGGTTGATTTCACGACAAAATTTGTCGCAACCTGCATGGTGCGTGCGTGAGGAAGCTGGTAGACGCAATTTTATGGGAGGAGCGAGCTTGAAGTTATTGTGATGGAGAGGAAGTGTGCGCGAAGAGAAATTCGTTGGATCCATCCATTCGAGTTTTCGTTGAGAAAAAAAAAGAGATTGAGGAGAGAAGTTATGTACATTGGTGGGTTTCATTTTTCCTGTAAGTGTATTGTACCAGAGTAGATGGGTGAAGGGAGAAGAAGGTGATGACGTGTCATAGTTGTTAGTAAGTGAGGTTTTATGTTTATTTTGTATATATTTGAATTTCAAATCTTAAAATGTCAATAACTTTTGCATGCAAACTCAATTTAATGCACGGTTGGATCCGTTGGAATCATATCAACAAGCTCTTCACGATGGCGCTGATTTGGACTGATTTTGAGGTAGTTAAATTTTGGGGCTTATTTGGGATTCTAATCTCGTACGAAATCAAGATGAGTGAATTTCTCGCTCACAATTAACTGAATTATTCGCATACTTGTTAAATAAAATTATGAAACAAGTTTGATTGTATGGTTGTGATTGAATATTGATGGTTGTTAAAATTGACATACAAGTTAATTATAGTGTAAAATTAGAATTGACATTAAATTATTTATTCGAAATTCAACTGCTAGTCTGAAACCTCGATATTTGTTATCAAGTGAAACGATATAATATTGACAGTTTGGATGAAATGGTTGCGATGAAGTTTAATTTGAAATTGGTTACTGCATTGGTATTGACACCGAAATGTTAATTGAATTGGTTAAAGCAATTATTCCAAAATATATTGTGAATTTGGAAATGGGACAGAGAAACAATTATGTTTTAAAATTAGTTAATTATATGTGTACCTATAGTTTCTGAAATAAATTATGTTTTTTTACTTATTATTAAATAGAAAATTATTTTGGTAAAACATTTAATATATGAATATATAGTAATTTAAATTATTTTATCATACTCTAATTATTTCATAATATGTATTTTTTCGATTAAAGGTTTTATTCAAAATTATCTATTTTTTTCAAGTTATTTAAACATTTGTAAATTCGTCCCAAGTTGGAATTTTTCTCGATTTAAACTGTGGATTCAAGTTGAGATTTGAAATAAAATATATTCTCCTTTGAATAAGAATCGATGTTTAAATAATCTTGATATTGATATGAAAATTTGGGGGCATGACTATTGTTTTAAAAATGCGCTTATTATTTGGAAAGACTGGGATCGAATATATGTTCGAAAATCATTCCAAGTAATAATACGACATTATAAAGCAAATTGGAGACGTCGAAGTAACGAAAGAAGACCCTTAATTTTTGGATTTATTTGGATTGATTGCGGATGTCTCGATTGGGCTGATCACTCAATACGAGGTTACAAGTGGCATGAGGTCTGAATATATTTGAAGATTTTCGGATTTTGTTCCATTCAGACCCAGAATGGACTTGTATGGATTGTGTGTTTAATATTGTAATTTACTGCGTAGCACTGATTTTTGTTAATATATATCGGATTGTGGAAAATAAATTATTCCCGCCTCTAAGTTTTTACGTGCTTAGAGGTTATGTATTGATAGAAATCAGTGACGTGTTGTAAATTGACAATGTGGCATACTCAAGTTATGAAGTGAGCTAGTGGTGATAACATGGTGTAAATCGTGACTTCGACGAACCTCACACCCTAGATTGATGGTAAACAGGTGGTTAGGTTGTATATATATCTCTATTGAAACTCGAAAGCTTTGGCAGTAGATCTACTTCGAAACCTGAGGAAAATAAAGGGTATGTTCGGTGTCCGTGTCTGGATGTTAACCGGTGGTTTACCTTGTGTTTGGTGTCTGAGTCTGGATGAAAACCATGAACCGTGAGGTTGCACCTTGTTCTCGATTGATCTTTCGTGTCTGGAACAATCATATTGGAACCCAACAACCAATACGAGCCTTTTGTTTTGTTTGTAAACTATGTATGTGGGCATAGCTACTATGCTTGCTAAGATTAATATATTTATTTGCAAAATGGTTTTCAAGACTATGCACTATTAATAGTATTGAAAGAAGATTTTCACGTATGAAAGCATGTTTGGTTATCATAAGATAAAACTCGCCCATTTGGTGTGCGCTTACATTGTGTGGTGTGGGACGAGCTTATGATAGCTTCATTTTTCCTGAATCATTTGCGAAATTTCCATAATACTTCTTTAGATTTCTGCACCCATAACACTCATGTTATTTCATATTTTAATTTGAATAATATGTGAATGATTTAGTTCTGATCCGAGTGTTTGTTGTGTTTCTTTTTATGCAATACGCTTGGGTTAGCCTGAGTTTTCAGTTATTGAAGATGACGTTATGAAGATGAAGATGGAGCTCAACAGACGTATCTATTATTATTATTTCGCTGCAAGTATCAGTATGTTTAGTATAGTTAACTCTGATAATTGTTGTAAAATATAATCAAATGTATGTTTTAACAGCTTCATGAACTGTTATATAATTACTATATTTTGTCCTTCCGCTGTGCGATTCTGTATTTGTTTTCTTCTTCTCTTCTTTTCCTTATATAACCCAATAACTATCCGTAATTTTGATTTGTTTACGTCAACATTGAGGATCATTGTCAATTTGAATGGTCAAAAATCACGGATGTTACGTTTGGTATCAGAGCTTTGGTTTAGAGAAAATCTTGGCTCTATTTGGGATTAACTCATTAGAGATAGGGTAGTAATACCCTAGAATGAGTTTGAGCTTATATGAGTGAGCATACTTGTAATTTTGATATAAAATGGTTTTGTGTGTTGATTTGTTCTGTTGAGTATTTATGAATTCTACTCGGTGCTTGGGACGCCAATGTATCGATAGGGATTTCTAAACACTCGAACAAGGCTTATCGACATAATGTTGTTTTGAATTATATTTTATATATAAATATAATTATTTGAAAACATATGAATTTTGATTTAGTTGATGATAATATTAAATTTTTCATCATTTATCATTCGATTAATTAATAATTAGAACCATTGATTATTGAACGGTTTAAGAAAATCAAATATTGAAATTAATTGATAATGAAATAAGAAGTAAATATGAATTTGAGAATTTAATTTTGGGTGGTTTTGCAATATTGATTCAAAAATGAGTTTTTAAATATGACATTATATTTCAAATATTGTTTTGTATAGAAATTATTTTCAAATAAATTTCCAAACTAAGCGTATACTCCCCACTTGTCTTCGAGAAATGATTTTGGTGATGAGTGCACGCATCATCAGTGTCTATTTTCAAGAGTTTGAGTGGGGTGATAGCTTAGAACTTTTATACCTTGTTTTGCGAAATTATATTTTTATTTAAATCTTTTATAGCTTGGTTTGATATAAAAGATATAATATATGAGATATTTTGAAAGTGATTTGGAAATAAATCCAAAGTTGAATTCTTAAATTCTCAAATAAATAATGTTTTTTCTTCTTCTTAAAATCAATGAATTGAATTAAACATGAAATTGCATAAAACCTTCAAATGGTGAAATAAGGAAATAAATCTAAGAAAGAGAAATTAAAGTAAGAAAACATTGGAGTTGAAATAATTTGGCAAAAATTGAACTTAAGTAATACTCATTTTATATAGCATGTATATGATTTACCGAATGTATATAGGAAGTCAAATTGTTATGGGAATAAGGAATTTGATAACATACTAATAGTTCTATGAATGATGAATGTTGAAATTAAAGGAATGGCTTATGAAATAAATAAAAACTTAAGTTGTGATTATAAGTGATGAATACTTAACTTGATATGGAATTTAATGCAAGTAAGTAAGATAAACATGGTAAACTAAATTATTAACGAAATGGATTAAATAAACTAATAAATGAGACAAGATTGAATAAATTACAAGTGAATAGTGAGTATAGCGATAAAATTTGGAATGAATCCAATCATAAGCAAACAAACTTGTATGTAAATGAAATAAATAAAGGCAAAACAACAGAATATGGATAAGGAATGAAAAAAAAGTGAATTGCATATCACTGAAAATAACAAAATGAAATTGTGTAAATTGTATATTCACAATGGCAAAAACTTGTAATTATGCTTTAATTAGATGTTTTACTTGTTGCTTTGCTAAAATTGTTATGTCATGTGTGAATTAATTTATGGCGTGTATGTTTGTTACTTATATATTCGATTATTCCCTATATATATTTGTTTGTTAATATTTGTTGTTGAGTTTTGTAGCAGACACCGATGGAATCCACTCGCTTAGAGGACGCTTACGCTTCGTGCTTTGCTTTTGCTCGCTTAAAATAAAGGTAAGATGCTAAGAAAAAAACCCAGTGAAACGCAAATGAAAGGTACGTATAATGGTTTTTTTATTATGTTTGGATATTATATATTATTTTCCATATTTTGGGATGCCTCATCACTGAGATGGGATGTATATTTGTGATATTATATATATTGTTTTTTTTTCGGACCCCTTCGTACAAAGGAGACTCTACCGAAATTTTTCGTGAAATCTAGACTTTGAAAATTTTGTGAAATTTGTTTTCAAACTCATATTTCTATATATTTAATAAATGTTTTCTAAGTTTTGTCGAAATTTTATATTATTTTAATTTTATTTTGCCACTTTGTTACTACATTCATTTTCGGGAACGAAAAGTTTCTAAGTGGGAGAGAATGCAACATTCCGAGATTTTGCGTTAATTTATATTTTTAAATTTAATGTTGATTTTGGATAACAATGTATAAATGCAAGGTTGATAAAAATTATTAAGTGAATTTAATTGATAAAAACTTGAATAAGCTTATTAAACGGTGAATTCAATAGGTTATTAATATAATAACTTGTATATGTTGTAGACATAAGATTTGTTTATCAATTTATATAAAAGAAATTAAACCAAATATTGTAAATAAATAGCAAGATTTCACGTGATCATATTGAAATGTATTAAGGATAATTAACAGGTATGTGAATGCATTTGTTTATGTAACAACCCAGAAAATCAGAACCAATTTAAAATTTTTATTTTGGCAATTTTAATGAATTTTGAATATTTAAAATGAATTATTTTAAATAATAACGACTAGAAATTTATTTTGAATAGAATTAGAACGTATAAATTTATTTAAATCGAAATTAGAATATAAATATTTATTTTAGTTATAAAAGGAATTGAAAATGGCGCGGTAATTTGAAAATTCGATTTCAAATGAATGTACAGGATTCAAAATAAATCGGATTTTAGTGAAACCAGAAATATTTGAATCTGTTTGAAAATATCTTTCCAACGAATCCGAAAAATTGAAATTTCATAGCGGGAATAAAAAGTTATGCCCAGTTGAAAATTCAGAATAGTCGCTATGGAAATATAGCCCTTAAAAATAGAGATTTTGCAAACGACCTCCGTTTTCGACAAAACCACTTTGGTTCGATCCGGAATGTCAAATTATTACTTGATTCCAATTTTCATAATTTTTGGAGTCAATATGTGAGCGTGGCGGATTTAAACGTGTTTGGTCAATTCAGTTTGAATTTAATCGACTGAAAAATGACCGTTTTTCAAATGGTCTCCAAATTCAACGAAATTAGTTTTGTTAGGACCGTATCGTCAAAACATAGCAAGATTTATTTTTCTGGAATTTTTGGAGATAGTATGTAGCCCCTGTAAATTAAAATGTATGATGAAAATTCAATATATCGATTTATGTTTTAATTTGAACGGAAACTGATTGAAACGATAGAATTGGCTTACCGGACATATTCCATTGTGTTCAGAATGGAGGTAATTAGCTTGTGGCGATGGTCTTTGGGCCTCGTTTGGACTTCATATTAAAAAGTTGCTTTTTTGGAAATAATATAATTATAAAATAAAAAGAAATATTTAGATAACCCCCTCCCTCTTCTCTCTCCCCGACATCTCAGATCTAAAAAAAAAAGAAGACCGCGCAGCCGCTGCCGCGCGATCCGCCGCCCACCGCCGCAGGTGGCCACCGCCCCCTCCAGACGCCGCCATGCCGCCACACACACCTCCGCCCCTCTCTCCTCCTCCAACGACGAAGAATGCGAGCCCCCCTAACCCAAATCGAACGCGCCACCCCCTGTCACCATGGCGCCGCCTCCCATACCTCGTGCACCACCCCTTCCAACCTCCAACGCCCTGAGCCGCCATCCTCCTCCCCAAAACCAGCGGTATGTTTTTATTTATTTGTTTGTTTGAATGTAATCAGTTTTAAGGAAATAAAAATTGGGTTTTTAACAATAAAGATGTGATTTTTCTTTATAAATAAAAATATGATTTTTATGTTAAAAGATTTGATTTTTATATTAATGATTTTAAATAAAGATTTGATTTTTATATTAATGATTTTAAAATAAAGATTTTATTTTTATATTAATGATTTTAAAATAAAGATTTGATTTTTATATGAATGATTTTGAAATAAAAATGCGATTTTTGTATATAAAAACAAAGAATATAAAATATGATTTTTATCTATGTAGATTTGAAATAAAAATGTGATTTTTATTATTTGAATGTCAAAATAAAAATTCAATTTTTATTATTTAAACAGCTATAAAAAATTTGATTTTTATATATGAAGTAGCGGAATAAAAATATAATTTTTATTATGAAGTTAGCGAAGTAAAAATATGATTTTTATTATATGTATAGCGACATCAAAATATGATTTTTATATTATAGGCATCGTTATAAAAATATGATCATTATATATATAGTAGTGAAATAAAAATATGATTTTTAAAATATATATAACGTAGTTAAAAATATGATTTTTAATATAAATTTCGTGAAACAGATTGCGTTGGAATCAGAACAACGAATCTAAGCTATAACAAAGCTCGGTGGAGTGGATCCCAAAGGTGATAATTTCTCACTTTAATTTATTTTCTAGTAAGAAATATATACTAAGATGCAGACGGTGCTTAGTAGCACCCGACATCTTTGTTTGAAACCATGTTTGTTTGATTGTTTAGTTGATTAGATTATTTGTTTGAATTTGGTTGTTTGGGTGAATTGAATTGATAGAATTTGGTTTGTACATGGTGCGAGCCATTATTAGGCGAGAGATAAGGCTAGGCCTTATTCCGGTTCTAGTATCGCGTCGTTGTGCTGTCGAAATTTTCTAAAAAAGTTAGAACAATAAAAATATCATTTTTGTTGTATAAATGAATTATGTAAAATATTCATGAGATGAAATAAATATTTTATAGTTAAAAATATAATTTTTAACGTGTATATGAATAAAATAAATATTCATTTACAAATCGGACGATTTGTTTATGTACACACATTTGGTTGATATTGATTGGGACGATATATTTTACACATCGCCCAACTGCAAAAATAATAATCAGTGTTTGTTGTTTGAAAACCCCACACGGGTATTGGGATGATATTGGACATACACTAATCCCAATATTTAGTTGTATGTTAACTGATGGGTTGACAGACTGTTGTAAGCGTTAATTATTTATGTTTAACGCTTATGCAGTTGTGTAATGCACTCTGGATGATGGTTGACTTTGTTTGATTGTTGTTGTGTACATGTGTGTATGAAATCCATATAAATAAAATTATATGGTAATTGACTGTGTCTGATTCCAATTCGGAAAGAACGAATATTTTAAATTAACAAATGTTTTAAATTGACGAATATAGAATATTTTAAAATAACTAATATTTTAAAATAACTAATATTTTAAAATAATATTCGGTATTGGATCAAAATACGATTTTGATGTCCAACTTGGGATGGACACGAAAATATTTAAGTATATAAAGCCTTGTTAATTAGATTAACACCATTTGAACGTGAACGATATTTATATCGATTTTATTCATTTTTATAATGAATATCGAAAAGGAAGTGATTTCAAAATCTAATGTTTTGAAAATATTATCATTTACATATTAATGATTTGGAATATTCAATTTTGATTTAAAATTGAATATGAAGTTGAAATCGTTTTGAAAACGAATTTAAAATGATTTATAAAATACGTTTTAAATGGAAATCGATGAAATATATATATATATTTAATAGCCAGAATAGAACGCACCGCGCCGCAGAAGTTCGCGAATTTCGACCATTGATTTCGAATTGACATTACGGGAGATCCGACCGTCGGATTCTCCTAAAACCAGAACCATTGGGTTCGTATCGAAAAGAGCTTTCCAACAAATGCGAGAGATTTGAAATCTAACAATTGGATTTGGAATTATGTCCAAATCAAATTTGGAAAAGGTCGCTGTAAGTGAAGTTCGATGACCGTTCATGGAATTTGACTGTACGGGCCTTGATAAAATTATTAAAAATAACAATAATTAGTGTAAAATAATAATAAATGATTTGGAAAGAATTAGGATGAAAAGTTCCATGTTAGTAAAGATAAAAATATATTTTTATCGAAATGAACTAGTTATGAACTAGAATTATGAAATCCAATATTTTTAAACAAATAAATTGGATTTGAAATGGTTTTAGAATAACCAGAATTTCCAATATATAAATTGGAATGGATTTGAATCGAAATTATCTTCGGGATATTTCGATATTGGATCCCGTGATTATACGGATATTGAGGAGAAATTTGGAAGATATATATAGTTATTCCCAATACGATATTTGTTGATTTAAGAATTTGATATTGAATATAAGCCGATATAATTTCTATTCCGAACCTTGTATTTAATATTGAATTGGATTTGGGTTTGTCGTGAATGGTGTCTTAAATAACACTGTTCTTAAACCCAGTGTGAAAAGAATAAATCTTTTAATTAAGATTTAAAGAAAAATTACCAATTAGTAAACATTTAATTGGAATTGAAAGTGGAATGTGAATTGGGTTTATTGTGAACTGTGTTTTTAACGACATTCATTCTTTACCGATTTACAATGAAATGTGATTTGGAATTTATAAATCTTTTTATTAAGATTTAACGGGAATTTTCCAAAGTAAAGTTTTCCAATTTAATATATTAAATTGGAATTGAATGGAATTCGATTTGATAATAATCGAAATGAGATTCTGTGCAGGAAGACTGTTAATATATATGGAATGTAAAAGGATTTGTCGTTATTCCATTTATATTATTAGTCGGATACGGAAATTGATATCGAATATATATATTGATTTGCTTTCCGTGAAGATTCCATTATTAATGGAATGTGATTTGGATTTATCGTGAACTTGTTTTAAATGACATTAGTTCTTTAACCCAGTTAAAGACGGGATTACATGTCTAGCATTGTATCTTGAACTGTATGGTTGATCTCTGCTAAATATATATCTGTTTGGTGGCGGAGAATTTATTCTCTTGCTTAACACCCTTCTCTAAGACGTACGAGCTTAGAGGTTATATATCGGCAGAAATCAATAGTATGGTGTAGATTGTCGATGCGACGTGTTAGTGTTTCCAAAGTTAAATAATCATTAATATTGATTTTTGGGAAGATTAGAACTAAGAAGAGTTTTAATGAATCTTTAATTAGATTAAAACGAGAATGTGATAATTTAAATTATCAAATTCGGGAAATGATCGAGAATGGAGTAGCATCAGTTTTTCTCCAAGTGATAGTTAAATCTTTAATTAGATTTGAATGGAAAATGATAATTAATTTTACCGATAACACCGTGGTGTTAGTTATGGAGTAATACTAGTTTTGCTCCATGGGATGAATAGGTTGGGATTGGAAAATTAAATAAATGATTACTTCTATATGGTGCATTAATCCAGACTAGTTTGGAAAACCTTTAAATGGTTTGAATGATATCCAAAGGAAGATTAAAGAATAAATTTCAAAGAATTTATCTTTGATAAAATTAATGGGAACCTTTCCCAAATGATATGAATATTTGAATAAAAGAATATTCTGGATTGGAATCAGGCGTATGTTGTATTTTTATAACACTTGTTCATTATATACGCGAGTTATTCAGAAAGGCCGGGTTTATACCCATTCTGAATAACTGATTCAACGATAAGTCGACGATGAAGACGGTGGTTGAAGACCGGAGGTCTTCACATCATTTGGATGATTACTGATCTCATGATTGGGCCGTACACCCAAGACAAGGTAACAAGTAGTGATCGTCCAGACTTACTTGGAGATCGACTGGATATACGAGGACCTCTCTCCTGTATTGGACACGGGACAAGGAATAAGGTGCCTCCGGTTTCATTCAGACCCAGAACGAACTTGTAAATGGATGTGTGTATGATATTGTATTTTATTCTGTGTTGATTGATCTCTATTAAATATATATCTGTTTGGCGGCGGATAATTTATTCTCTTGCTTAACGCCCTTTTCTGAGACATACGAGCTCAGAGGTTATATATCGATAGACATCAGTTGCATGGCGTGAATTGCCAGTGTGGCATGCTGAGATGCAGATGATCAAGGCTTCTATGGAAAAGCAGAGTCATGTGATTGATGATCAAAGCACGGCATTGATATAGCATAGTTTTTTGTGTATAGCGTTAATTCGCGAGCCTCACACCTCGGCATGAGTCAAAACGGGATAGGACCGTTGGGGGAACATGACGTTTCTTTCTAGCTATGGGTGGTGTCAGGATTTTGCAAGCCCTGATATTTTTATATTTTTACCTATGTGGTTGTTGGATTGCGAGGCGCCTCTGATATATCAGTCTCTACAGAGCCGATGGATATTGAGTCATCTGGCTCATAGACGCTCGACAGGGTGGGGAAATGTGTGTTAAGGAATTGCCAATCCATAAACGTAAGGGAGCACCGGCCCAACTGATCCAAAGGTTCGCTGCGGGGGATCCTGAGGCATTTGCTAGAGTGTCTTGAATCGGAAAGGAGCCATCCCTGGCCTCGACTCATGACGGAAATCCAATTTCCAATACATGACATTTCAGTTTTGATTGTAGAGCCTAGTATTGGCGACATGATAGATGGTACCCATGCCGCCTATGATTGATACATTTATATTTGAAGTTGTTTTATACACTACGCACTTATAATAGTATCAAATGATTTGTTTTAAACGTACCAAGCATGTTTGGCTATTATAAGGGAAAACCTTATCCTTCGGCTTGCGTTGCATTGTGTGATGGGACCTGAGTCTTATAATAGCTTCATTTTTCCAAAATGCATTGCGCTGTTTGTTTTATGCACTGGTATTCTTAGGAGGAAACCTGTTCCTTGTTATATGGCGTGGTCCCTTGATTTACCAAATTTTAAAGTAAAGTTTTAAATAAATGTTTTAGTTCTCACACCAGTCACATGACTGACCTGGAGTTTATTGTTTTAACCTAAACTCTGGGTGCCCCTATTTTCCACACGGGCAGCTAGTAGTTTTGGTTTTGCAGAATTATATTCACAAGATCCTGGTTTACAGCTGGAACGATATTCGGAAAGCTCTGTATCCGTTTATCTCTTTCAGTTGTGTTTTGTATTATTTTCCGCTGTGATGTAATGTATTTTAATCTCCGATACTTATCAAATGTATATTATTTGTTCATACTCTGTATATTATGGTACTTTGATGTAAATAGTTGTAATAAGAAATGAAATGTTCTTCTATTTATGTTCTGATTTGTCGTGTTCTCAACTACATCCGGGCTTTCCTTTACGGGGAAGTTTGGGTCGTGTCAGTTTATTTGTTTACAACAATAAACTTATAATATTTTAATTAGCATTTGTAACTAGTCATTGTTTGCAAAACCCAATATTAATGCACTGAAATAAAGTGGAAACAAATGACAATAAAGATAATTGAATGGTGTAATTAGTGGAAATTAAGAATGGTAATGAAGGAATAAACTGAATGATTAACTAGTTTATAAAAATAACGGTTACAATAGATTAATATATTAATATGTGTAATAATTTGACTTTGTTATAAACAATAGATATAAAAACGCATTTGAATTGATAATTTATAATAATTCTTAAAATTCAGATTTATTATTTAATACATTGATGATAAATTGGAAGTAAATGGCAACTAATGCACACAATTAATGCAGTTAAGGTAAATAAAAATTTGTAATAGTAGAAGACTGACATAATAGATTTTAAAACAAGCGTTAGGTAGGACAAAATGTAACGATATATGAAATGATAAAGTAAACATTGAATGTATGAGACTGAATCAAATTTAAGTTATAACAAATAAATTGATTGCAATTAACTGTAATTAAGTATTTTGTTACCATACATTAAGCGATAAATGGAAGTTACTAACGTAATAGGATATAAAAAAGGTGACAATTATATCTATAAATTCAAGATTGGATGAAAAAAGGAATTGAATAAAATCAAACCCATTTAGTGGAATCAAATGTATATAAACACACACAGACACACACACACATACTCTTAGTGAGATTTAATTATAGTTGAAACCAAACACTGCAAATCTATGTAATAACTAACCTAAATTTTGATATGTAAATTTGTTTTAAAATTTTAGTAAACGTTTAGGTAACCATTTAAGTAATCAAATTGATGGAATTAAATAATGGTTATAAATCAAATGAACATTTAATTTGGATTCAATTACAATAATAGCAATTAAAAATTTATTGATCAAAATTACTTCACTATTTGATGTAGATATAATAATCAATATCAACATAAGTTGAATTCCATTAATCAGGGATGGAAATCATATGTGTCAAACTGATTGGTTAAAAGTCTAATTTTCAAAATATCGGTTACTGAACAATCAAATTTCAAAGCTTAATATAAAGTACTTAAGGTTCTATTTGGATATAAATGAAATTAATGAACTTTTAAATTCAAAAAATAAATAAATGAATATATAGAATTTGAAATAAATAGTATATGCATGTGTAAATAAATGCTAGTTATGTCCATATGATATTTTATGGTTTTATCAAATCAAAGTATAAGCATTCATTAGAAATTTAATTATATCCAATGGGTTTCGGTGCTTATGAAATGGCATAATTTAGGTAACGTATAATTAATGATGGATAAAGAAAATATTGCAAATCTAAAATGTAGAAAATATTAAATTAAGAAACTAATCATCTTATGCTTACTGATTTCTTGTATTTCGTTATTTTCTCATATGACAACAAATGAAACAAATAGCCGCACCATGTATTTCTTTTAGAAAATGTCAGTGGCCGCTCCTCTTATATATCCTATGAGAAAAACATTAGGTCTCCTAAAATACTACATAAAAAAGTTTTCTTGTTTTAATTCCAGCATACTTGTATCTTAATTATCTTCGAACTCATACCTAAATTTAGAGGTACGATGGAATTTGAGTGGTGTCGACAATTGTTAAAGTGAAGGATAAGAAGCTTGGATTGAGATTCTTGATTTATATAAGGATCGATGCATGAATTGAACATCGTATTCGAGTTTGTGACATGGAATAGCATCTTGTGTGCGAATTTGGGTTGATTTCATGACAAAATTTGTCGCAAACTGCATGCTGCTTGCGTGAGGAAGCTGGTGGATGCATTTTATGGGTGAAGCGAGCTTGAAGTTATTGTGATGGAGAGGAAGGGTGCGCAAAGAGAAATTCTTTGGATCCATCCATTCGAGTTTTGGTTGGGAAACAAGGAAGAGATTGAGGAGAGAAGTTATGTACATTGGTGGGTTTAATTTTTCCTGTAAGTATATTGTACAAGAGTAGATGGGTGAAGGGGAAAGAAGGTGATGACGTGGCATAGTTGTTATTAAGTGAGATTTTATCTTTACTTTGTATATATTTGAATTTCAAATCTTAAAATGTCAATAACTTTTGCATGCGAACTGAGTTTGACGCACAGTTGGATCCGTTGGAATTGTATCGACGAGCTCTTCGCGATGGCGCTGATTTGGATTGATTTTGAGATAGTTAAATTTTGGGCTTATTTTGGATTCTAATCTTGTTCGAAATCAAGGTGAGTGAATTTCTCACTCACAATTAACTGAATTATTCCCATATTTGTTAAATAAAATTATGAAACAAGTTTGATTGTTTGGTTGTGATTGATTGTTGATGGTTGTTAAAATTGACATACAAGTTAATTATAGTGTAAATTTAGAATTGACATTAAATTATTTATTCGAAATTTAATTGTTAGTTTGAAACCCCGATATTTGTTAACAAGCGAAACGATACAATATTGATAGTTTGGATGAAATGGTTGTGATGGATTTTTGATTTGAAATTGGTTACTGCATTGATATCGACACCGAAATGTTAATTGAATTTGTTAAAGCAATCATTCCAAAATATATTGTGAATTTGGAAATGGGACAGAGAAACAATTATGTTTTAAAATTAATTAATTATATGTATACCTATAGTATCTGAAATAAATTATGTTTTATTACTTATTATTAAAAAGAAAATTATTTTGGTAAAACATTTAATATATGAATCTATAGTAATTTAAATTATTTTATCGTACTCTAATTATTTTATAATATATATTTTTTCCGTAAAAGGTTTTATTCAAAATTATCTATTTTTTTTAAGTTATTTAAAATTTTGTAAATTCGTCCCAAGTTGGAATTTTGCTCGATTTAAACTATGAATTCAAGTTGAGATTTGAAATAAAATATATTCTCCTTTGAATAAAAATCAATGTTTAAATAATCTTGATATTGGTATGAAAATTTGGAAGCATGAATATTGTCTTAAAAATGTGCTTATTATTTGGAAAGGCCGGGATCGATTATATGTTCGAAAACCATTCCAAGTAATAATACGACATTATAAAGCAAATTGGAGACGTCGAAATAACAAATAAAGACCCAGAATATTTGGATTTATTTGGATTGACTATTGATGTCTCGAATAGACTGATCACTCAATACGAGGTTATAAGTGGCATGAGGTTTGAATATATTTGAGGATTTTCGGATTTTGTTCCGTTCAGACCCAGGATGGACTTGTATGGATTGTGTGTCTGACATTGTAATTTACTACGTAGCACTGATTTTTGTTAATATATATCGGATTGTGGAAAATAAATTATTCCCGCCGATAAGTTTTACGTGCTTAGAGGTTACGTATTGATAGAAATCAGTGACATGTTGTAAATTATAATGTGACATACTCAAGTTATGAAGTGAGCTAGTGGTGATAACATTGTGTAAATCGTGACTTCGACGAACCTCACACCCCATATTGATGGTAAACCAACGGTTAGATTGTATATATATCTCTATTGAAACTCGAAAGCTTCGGCGGTAGATCTACTTTGAAACCTAGGGAAAATAAAAGCATGTTCGGTGTTCGTGTCTGGATGTTAACCGGTGGTTTACCTGGTGTTTGGTGTCCGAGTCTGGATGAAAACCATGAGCCGTGAGGTTGCACCTTGTTCCCGATTGATCTTTCGCGTCAGGAACCATAATATTGGAACCCAACAACCAATACGAGCCTTTCGTTTTGTTTGTAAACTATGTATGTGGGCATAGCCACTATGCTTGCTAAGATTAATATATTTATTTGTGAAACAATTTTCAAGACTATGCACTATTAATAGTATTCAAAGAAGATTCTCATGTATGAAAGCATGTTTGGTTATCATAAGACAAAACTCACCCATTTGGTGTGCTCTTTCATTGTGTGATGTGGGACGACCTTATGATAGCTTCATTTTTCCTAAATCATTTGTGAATTTTCCGTAATACTTCTTTAGATTTCTGCACCCATAACACTCGTGTTATTTCGTATTTTAATTTGAATAATATGTGAATGATTTAGTTCTGATCCGAGTGTTTGTTGTGTTCCTTGTTATGCAATACGCTCAGGTCGTCCTGAGTTTTCAGTTATTGAAGATGACGTTATGAAGATGAAGATGGAGCTCAACAGACGTATTGTGACGGCCCGCCCCGCACCAACCGACATTTACTCCAAACGTGCGCTGTACACATGCCCAGTTGGCACGGAACGGGTCGCTAGAAGGAAAAGGAAGAAGGAAATGAACATACAAGGAACCTGTAGAATGTCTCACAGCGCATAGAACAGAATATAATAATAACATACTTGACATAAAACAGGAGAGACAATGCATAAGCTGAAAATCAGAACTAAACATCATAGCAGCGGAAATCCAAAATACAGCTTATTACAACTTTCAAACTGTCTCAAAGCAAGGTAAGATAAATGAGGTACACTACTAATGCCCAAGTAGCGACCACCAACGACACAGGGAGGATGTGTATATATATATAATACGTGGAAGCCTCCTGCCCGCCTCCGAATCAGCTACTCGCGCATCCCCAGCTAACCTGTCTCTAGTCTGCTCGTGTGAGCACCCAGAGTAATAAGAGGAGACATAAAACCCTGGGTCAGACATAAAGCCTGGTATGAGCGATAAGCATCTAAAGTGAACAATAACAGGTAGACTAAAACATACCTGAACCTGGACCTGCAACCAAAGAGTTAGCACTACATACTGTACAACACTCTAAGGTATCATATCAAACAGTGTAAAGATACGGAGGTGGGGGAGGTGTGCATGTCATAATGATGGCAAACAATCAAGCATAGCATCCATCCTCACATCTCTCACTCAGTGCATAAAGCATACGATATCCACCACTTCGATCACCCAACATTCCTTGCTACGATCACTTTGCCCCATGAAGTCATATATGGCTTCACTGCACTGCTAACGTAGCCACTAATTCCTCGCTATGTCCACTAGCCCCATGGAGTTATTCACCCCATTTGCGCTGGCTCATAGCCTTACTAATCCTTACTATGTCCACTTGCCCCATGGAGTTATTCACCCCATCTGCGCTGGCTCATAGCCTTACTAATCCTTACTATGTCCACTTGCCCCATGGAGTTATTCACCCCATCTGCGCTGGCTCATAGTCTTACTACGCATCACCTTGCCCCTCAGGTCGCAATGACCCTACTGCACTGATAACGTAGTCTTGCTACCATCACCTTGCCCCTCAGGTCGCAATGACCCTACTGCACTGATAAGTAGCCCATCATTCCTTTTTAGTGGTGAATCGAAGTTATGAACGTCGACAACTCCTTAGCACACGTCCCGCAGCAAAGTCCAACCATGAAGTGAACTCATTGGTTCCCAACTGGTTCCGGGATCCTGAGCTCTAACTCCCATCTGGACTACCTTTGCATCTCGGGTTATTGGTCATCACAATCGAATCGGATCGGATCAGCCTTCACACTCTTTGTCGGATCGGATCGGCCTCTGCGTTCGGATCAGATCGCCCTTCTTCCATCAGATCGGGTCGTGGTCCTCCAGCTCGTGGCTCCTTTTTCCTAATTCGGATCGGTATCACCACTTAGGATCGGATCGGGTTGCTTCATCCGGGTCGGGTCGTGTCTTCTGATCGGGTCGGATCGTCTCGCCTAGTCCCCATCGACTCGTGAACTCCCCACCCTCTTCTGGTTCGGATCGGAAGTACTTGTTGGTTCGGATCGTGCTTCCACTACCGGATCGTGCCACCCAACTTAAGTCATGACCAACTCCTTTAGACGGATCGTGACGCCCATGCTAGAATGGTTCGGGTCGCGCTCCCCTCCACCGATCCGATCCGGATTCTGGGTCATTTCCTGCATGTTTCCTGCGACTGTTTTTACGCCATTCGACGGCGTTTTTGACCAATCTAACACTTCTAAACGACCAAAAAGCATACCATACAGTCATAGCAACATGTAGTGTCGATCCCAAACATCAAAACATAAATCATAGCATATGAAATGGATCAAACATACCCAAAATCCCATATTTTCCCCCTAAGCATGTTTAGGTGAAACCAATGATATGATTAGCAAAACTTAACCAAACGGAACCAAATTTCTAACAGAGGTTTAAAATATCATTCCGAATTTTATAAACATTTTTCCAGAATTTTATCATGTTTAAATTCGCTAATTAACACTAATCAACCCTAATTAGCCATAATTAGTGCAAAACTATGCAAATCACTCACCTTAGCCACAAAACAAACTAAGATCTGAAATAATTCTCTGATTTGATGTGAATCTCAATGCCAAACAGCAGCTCCTTTGTTGCTTTGGTGAAGATCTTCCTTGATTAGGGGTTGCTAAGCCAAATCCTTAACCAAAAGATGTTTTGGAGGTGATTTAGAGGTTGGAGGCCATTTTTAGGGTTCCTTGGTGATAAGTGGAGGCTAGAAAACTGAAATGAAATGATCCTCCATCTCATTTCAGCCCTCCCATAACCCTAATCCCGAAATGGGTTATGGGCCTACTCACTAATCACCCGTTTTGGCCCGGTTAAGCAGTTTTTCACCCTCCAAACCTTGTTTCAGCCATATCTCCCAAACGGTAAGTCCGTTTGGCTATTATGACCACTCTACGGAAAGAGAAACCATCAAACGAATCTAATGGAAGTGGTTTCAGGTCAAAATTCCTTTCCTATCAAAAGTTATGGCCAAAACAGTACCGACTAGGGGCAAAATGGTCATTTAAAAATCGACAAAAATCATGAACGGGGGAAATGACTCTAATAAATGCTTCCCAAAGTTACATGACCATACAACTTCACACGGGAAAGAAATAAATATCCTACAATCCTATGATGTGTAGAATACGGGTCGTTACACTCTCCCCCCCTTAAGAAATTTCGCCCCCGAAATTCCTAATCAAAACACACACAAGGGTCCCGCATGCCTATCAATCATAAAACAACCATCAAACATGCAAAACAAGCAAAACAAGTCTATCCTAGCATGCGAAATAACTAAATCGCAAAGTAAATCTTACCAGGCAAAGAGTTCTGGATAAGCCTTTCTAATGCTCTCCTCTGTCTCCCAAGCACAATCATTCTCGTCCTCGCCCCACTGAACCTTGACTAGCTTCACCGACTTTCTTCGAAGTTGCTTCGTATCGTGCCCCACAATACGAATCGGCTTGCGGTTCCCAACCGCCTCAGGTTCTACTTCGAAGTCCTCCAACTGATCAGGTGAAATAGTCACATCTGAGTCGTGAACGAACTTCCTCAGCTGGGAAACATGAAATACATTATGAACTCCCGCCATTTTCTCTGGTAAGCCAACTCTATACGCCAAATTCCCGACTAACTCAAGAACAGGGAACGGGCCAACAAATCTTGGTGCCAGCTTGCCTCTCCTGCCAAATCGTATCACGCTCTTCAACGAAGATATCTTGACAAACACCAAGTCACCAACGGAGAATTTCAAGTCTCTTCTCCTCTTATCAGCATAACTCTTTTGCCTATCCTGAGCGGCTTTCATTCGTTGCTGAATGATCTTGATCTTATCGGAAGTTTCTCTCACCACATCTGGTCCAAGCACAAACTTCTCGCCAGTCTCTATCCAACATGATGGTGAGTTACACGGTCTTCCGTACAAAGCTTCATATGGAGCCATACCGATACTGGATTGGTAGCTATTATTATATGCAAACTCTACTAAATGCAAATGATCATCCCATGATCCACCAAAATCCAATATACAAGCTCTCAAGAGATCTTCCAATATACGATTCACCCTCTCCGTCTGACCGTCGGTCTGAGGATGATATGCGGTACTGAGATGTAATCTTGACCCTAGAGCCTCTTGTAAGCTCTTCCAAAACCCACTAATGAACAACGGGTCTCGGTCACTCACAATGCTTTTGGGTACTCCATGAAATCTCACTACCCACTTCATATACAATTCTGCCAACTTGGCTGCTGTTCTGGTCGATTTGACTGGTATAAATCTTGCACTCTTAGTCAATCGATCCACAATTACCCAAATGCTATCATATCCCGATCTAGTCCTTGGTAAACCATCGATGAAATCCATCGAAACTTGTTCCCATTTCCATTCGGGAATTTCTAATGGTTGCATCAACCCTCTAGGCTTCTTTTGTTCGGCTTTAATTAGCTGACAATTCATGCATTTGGATATAAACTTACCAACGTCTCTTTTCATCCCTTCCCAGTAGTAAGTCTGTTTCATGTCTCGATACATCTTATTACCACCGGGATGTATAGTCAGTTTTGAGTGATGACATTCTTTAAGCACTTCATCTCTCAAACCATTCACGTTGGGCACAACTAGTCTTCCATTTTTCCGAAGCCATCCATCTCGATCAAGCCCATACACATTCATCTCCTCATCGATACCCATCTCTAACTTGGAGATGATTTCTAATAAATTAGGATCGTCCCTTTGGCTAGAACCAATCCGCTCTATCAAAGTGGGTCTGATCGTCAAACTAGCTAGCATAACTGGATCCAATTCACACTTTGGTCTGAAATCAAACCCCGCGATATACTCCAGTTGCTTCCATTCAAGAAACATTGCCCCTAAGCTGGCATGTCTCCTACTCAAGGCATCGGCTACCGCATTACCCTTCCCAGGTGTGTATGCGATATCAAAATCATACGAAGCCAAGAACTCTAACCATCTCTGCTGACGGAGATTCAGATCTTTCTGAGAGAAGAGATACTTTAAAGATTTATGATCGGTAAACAGCTCAAATCTTTCTCCCAAGAGATAGTGTCTCCACATCTTCAGCGCAAATACAATCGCTGCCAATTCCAAATCATGGGTAGGATACTTCTTCTCATGCGGCTTTAGCTGTCGACTAGCATAAGCTACAACCCTACCTCCTTGCATTAATACAACACCCAGTCCGGTACCACAAGCATCTGTGTATACCGTCATCTCTTCATTCCCTTTAGGAATGACTAACACTGGCGCACGCGTCAACCTCTCCTTTGGACTTTTGAAGGCATCCTCACACACTCCGTCCCAGACGAAGGACCGATTCTTCTTCGTCAACTGAGTCAACGGTGCTGCTATCTTGGAGAAGTCCTGGATAAACTTACGATAATATCCAGCTAATCCCAAGAAACTTCTTACATCTGTAGCATTCTTGGGCGTAGGCCAATCTTGTACCGTAGCCACCTTCGTAGGGTCCACGGCAATACCACTCTCAGAAACAACATGACCCAAGAATCTCACTTCCCTTCTCCAAAAATGACACTTAGAGAATTTCGCTTTCAATTGGTGTTTTCTCAACACCTCCATCACTATCCTCAAGTGCCCCTTGTGTTCCTCCTCTGTCCTTGAGTAAACAAGGATATCATCCACGAACACAAGAACAAACTTATTCAACTGATCTCTGAATACTCGATTCATAAGATCCACAAAGTAGGCTGGTGCATTGGTCAACCCAAATGGCATGACCAACCACTCATAAAATCCAGACGGCGTCCTAAATGCCGTTTTCGGAACACTCTCATCCGCCACTCTTAGCTGATGAAATCCTGTCGCGAGGTCCAACTGGGAGAACACTCTTGCTCCTTCCAGCTGATCAAACAAATCATCTATCCGCGGTAGAGGATACTTATTCTTCCTCGTCACCTTATTCAACTCGCGATAGTCCACACACAAACGAAGGGAACCATCTGCCTTAGTGGCAAATACAACTGGTGCTCCCCACTCGGAGACACTCCTTCTAATCAATCCCTTCTTTAAAAGATTGCTAACCTGCACCCCGAGCTCTCGTTGCTCCCTTGGTGCCATACGACGAAGTGGCATCACTATAGGTCTGGCATCTTTCACTAAATCAATACGAAACTCAATCTCTCGGTGTGGTGGAAGCCCGGTCACCTCCTCGAAGACGTCCGGATACTGGCCAACCACGGGCACATCTGACAACTCATCTTGCGGGATGTCGAGGGAATTTACAAAACTAGCCATAACCCCATCACTAGGTAGGCTACCAAACACTACCCTCCGCCCATCATCCGCCCTCACTGTCACCAAAAAGCCCTCACAGTCTACCACCACCCCGTATCTTTGGAGCCAATCGACTCCCAATATAATGCCATACCCAGTAAAGCCCAAAACAAAGCAATCACATACAAACATACATCCATGACTCGATAAGACCAAATTCCTGCAAATCATACTAAGGCTAGTCGAACCACCAATCGGGTTCGTCACAATCAATGGTCTATCGACTATCTCGGGTTCCAGTCCCAACCTATCTACCAGGTCACTAGATATGAAGGAACGGGAAGCCCCAGTATCAAATAAAACTCGAATTGGTACATCATAAATAGAAAGCATACCTTGAATAACAACATTCTTCCCTTTCTCCGCCGCAGTTGGGGCATTCGACGAAGAAGGAATAGCATCAAGAGCATATGCTTTCACAATCTGCTTCTCCTTAAGAGGTTGCAGACACTTATCCTTCTGATGTCCCACTTGACCACAGTTGTAGCACTTCCTTTCCGCTGGCTTGGCCCGACATTCCTTAGCATAATGGCCTTTCTTTCCACAGCTGAAGCACTCAACATCCTTCTTGCTCTTTTTCTGGCCTTCTTTAGATTGATCCTGCTTCCTCTTATTCTGAGAGCTATTCTTGCCTCCACCACCTGCTTGCGGCTTTGGCCCTTCTGCAGCCTCGATCTTTGACTTAGGGTAAAGGCTTTCTGATCTCAAAGCTTTCCCCACGATCGATTCAAAAGTCTCATCGATGTGGTTGATAAGCCTCTCCCCCAAGTATCCATCCAAACCAGTAATGAACTTCTCGTTCTTCTTTTCAGGAGTATCGATAAGAGACAGTCCATACTTCGACAAAGTGTCGAACTCAGCAATATAATCAGAAACTGCCCTCCCATTCTGCTTCAGTTCCAAGAACCTCTTGAACAACACTGACTTCTGGGCAGCTGGAATGAACTTCTCGCTAAAGCGAGCCTTGAACTGAACCCAAGTAACCTGGTCCTCTGGAGTGGCTGTTCTTATAGCATTCCACCAATTCATCGCTCGCCCTTGCAGCTGACGAGACGCTAGCCTTCTCTTCATCGCATCCTCCAGACCCAAGTCATCAAAGATACGATCACAGCTATCCATCCAATCTTGAACATCTGTGGCCGACTCCGTTCCGTGGAACGGCTTCCCACCAAGATTAGTGTAATCCTTGCATAACTTGGCGAAATCGACCCTAGGCGCCTGCACTACTGGGCCATCACCAACTCCGGGATTGGGAACTTCCCCTTGCACTTCTCTAAGCATGTCTCTCATGAGGTTGGTAAACATCGCCCTCATGTCAGCGGCATTCCCATTATTGGCCCCTCTACCGGTACCTCTAACATGTCGGCTCATCGTCAATCTGAAAAAGGAAAACGATCAACGACCCCATAGTGGTACTAGTGCAGTGCAACTTCATTCTTATACTACTAATAGTATATATACACATAGCTTTTGAAAACCAAAGTAATCACAAATACGCGCTCTCATATACGTACTAACTCTCCCTAGTGTCTTTCCCTAGGTTAACTACGCAACCTCGCTCTGATACCAAGTGTGACGGCCCGCCCCGCACCAACCGACATTTACTCCAAACGTGCGCTGTACACATGCCCAGTTGGCACGGAACAGGTCGCCAGAAGGAAAAGGAAGAAGGAAATGAACATACAAGGAACCTGTAGAATGTCTCACAGCGCATAGAACAGAATATAATAATAACATACTTGACATAAAACAGGAGAGACAGTGCATAAGCTGAAAATCAGAACTAAACATCATAGCAGCGGAAATCCAAAATACAGCTTATTACAACTTTCAAACTGTCTCAAAGCAAGGTAAGATAAATGAGGTACACTACTAATGCCCAAGTAGCGACCACCAACGACACAGGGAGGATGTGTATATATATATAATACGTGGAAGCCTCCTGCCCGCCTCCGAATCAGCTACTCGCGCATCCCCAGCTAACCTGTCTCTAGTCTGCTCGTGTGAGCACCCAGAGTAATAAGAGGAGACATAAAACCCTGGGTCAGACATAAAGCCTGGTATGAGCGATAAGCATCTAAAGTGAACAATAACAGGTAGACTAAAACATACCTGAACCTGGACCTGCAACCAAAGAGTTAGCACTACATACTGTACAACACTCTAAGGTATCATATCAAACAGTGTAAAGATACGGAGGTGGGGGAGGTGTGCATGTCATAATGATGGCAAACAATCAAGCATAGCATCCATCCTCACATCTCTCACTCAGTGCATAAAGCATACGATATCCACCACTTCGATCACCCAACATTCCTTGCTACGATCACTTTGCCCCATGAAGTCATAGATGGCTTCACTGCACTGATAACGTAGCCACTAATTCCTCGCTATGTCCACTAGCCCCATGGAGTTATTCACCCCATCTGCGTTGGCTCATAGCCTTACTGATCCTTATTATGTCCACTTGCCCCATGGAGTTATTCACTCCATCTGCGCTGGCTCATAGCCTTACTAATCCTTACTATGTCCACTTGCCCCATGGAGTTATTCACCCCATCTGCGCTGGCTCATAGTCTTACTACGCATCACCTTGCCCCTCAGGTCGCAATGACCCTACTGCACTGATAACGTAGTCTTGCTACCATCACCTTGCCCCTCAGGTCGCAATGACCCTACTGCACTGATAAGTAGCCCATCATTCCTTTTTAGTGGTGAATCGAAGTTATGAACGTCGACAACTCCTTAGCACACGTCCCGCAGCAAAGTCCAACCATGAAGTGAACTCATTGGTTCCCAACTGGTTCCGGGATCCTGAGCTCTAACTCCCATCTGGACTACCTTTGCATCTCGGGTTATTGGTCATCACAATCGAATCGGATCGATCAGCCTTCACACTCTTTGTCGGATCGGATCGGCCTCTGCGTTCGGATCAGATCGCCCTTCTTCCATCGGATCGGGTCGTGGTCCTCCAGCTCGTGGCTCCTTTTTCCTAATTCGGATCGGTATCACCACTTCGGATCGGATCGGGTTGCTTCATCCGGGTCGGGTCGTGTCTTCTGATCGGGTCGGATCGTCTCGCCTAGTCCCCATCGACTCGTGAACTCCCCACCCTCTTCTGGTTCGGATCGGAAGTACTTGTTGGTTCGGATCGTGCTTCCACTACCGGATCATGCCACCCAACTTAAGTCGTGACCAACTCCTTTAGACGGATCGTGACGCCCATGCTAGAACGGTTCGGGTCGCGCTCCCCTCCACCGATCCGATCCGGATTCTGGGTCATTTCCTGCATGTTTCCTGCGACTGTTTTTACGCCATTCGACGGCGTTTTTGACCAATCTAACACTTCAAAACAACCAAAAAGCATATCATACAGTCATAGCAACATGTAGTGTCGATCCCAAACATCAAAACATAAATCATAGCATATGAAATGGATCAAACATACCCAAAATCCCATATTTTCCCCCTAAGCATGTTTAGGTGAAACCAATGATATGATTAGCAAAACTTAACCAAACGGAACCAAATTTCTAACAGAGGTTTAAAATATCATTCCGAATTTTATAAACATTTTTCCAGAATTTTATCATGTTTAAATTCGCTAATTAACACTAATCAACCCTAATTAGCCATAATTAGTGCAAAACTATGCAAATCACTCACCTTAGCCACAAAACAAACTAAGATCTGAAATAATTCTCTGATTTGATGTGAATCTCAATGCCAAACAGCTGCTCCTTTGTTGCTTTGGTGAAGATCTTCCTTGATTAGGGGTTGCTAAGCCAAATCCTTAACCAAAAGATGATTTGGAGGTGATTTAGAGGTTGGAGGCCATTTTTAGGGTTCCTTGGTGATAAGTGGAGACTAGAAAACTGAAATGGAATGATCCTCCATCTCATTTCAGCCCTCCCATAACCCTAATCCCGAAATGGGTTATGGGCCTACTCACTAATCACCCGTTTTGGCCCGGTTAAGCAGTTTTTCACCCTCCAAACCTTGTTTCAGCCATATCTCCCAAACGGTAAGTCCGTTTGGCTATTATGACCACTCTACGGAAAGAGAAACCATCAAACGAATCTAATGGATGTGGTTTCAGGTCAAAATTCCTTTCCTATCAAAAGTTATGGCCAAAACAGTACCGACTAGGGGCAAAATGGTCATTTAAAAATCGACAAAAATCATGAACGGGGGAAATGACTCTAATAAATGCTTCCCAAAGTTACATGACCATACAACTTCACACGGGAAAGAAATAAATATCCTACAATCCTATGATGTGTAGAATACGGGTCGTTACACGTATCTATTATTATTATTCCGCTGCAAGTATCGGTATGTTTAGTATAGTTAACTCCGATAATTGTTGTAAAATATAATCAAATGTATGTTTTAACAGCTTTATGAACTGTTATTTAATTATTATATTTTGTCCTTCCGCTGTGAGATTCTGTATTTGTTTTCTTCTTCTCTTCTTTTCCTTATATGACCCAATAACTATCCGTATTTTTGATTTGTTTAAGTCGTCATTGAGGATCATTGTCGATTTGAACGGTCAAAAATCACGGAAGTTACAATTAAGGCACTATGTGATCAACTAGCTACATCAGGTCATAAAGTTTTTGATTATGAACGGGTAATGTTCCTATTAAATGGTTTAGATGATGATTATGAAGCTATTGTTATTGTCCTATCCACCAATGAAACCTTTCCATCACTATAGTTTGTATAATCAACACTAATGTCCCATGAAGCAGGACTGGATCATAACAAAGCCGTTGCAGATTACTCAGCTAACTATATATCCAACAACCATAAACACAAGATTCAAGAAAGAAACAGTGGTAACAACAAAGTCCAAAAAGGTGCAAATTGAAGGAGTGGCTTCAGACCAAGAGGAAGAGGAGGAAAATGGAACAACAATAACAATAAACCTAAATGTCAAGTTTGTGAAATAATAGGACATACAACAAGCAAGTGTTACTTCAGATTTGATATAAACTACAACCCATCTCAACAAAGCAGCAGTTCAAGAAACCCAAATGCTTATATTATTGATTCACAGCCGAACAACAAGAACAATGTAGAAGCAAAGGGAAATGACACAGCTAGATTAGATGACTTACTTTATAATGGATGGTATCCAGACCCAGGAGCCACTAATCATGTGACCAACAACTTAGCAAATCTGAACATTGAAACAAGGAATACAAAGGTAACAAAATTTCAATTATTGGTAATGGTAAGTCTGTGTCTATATCTCATACTGGAAATGCAAGCATTAGTGGCATAAGAAATCTATATCTAAACAATCTGCTTTAAGTGCCATTAATCAGAAAGAATCTCTTAAGTGTCTCACAATTTTCCAAAGACAACAAAGTATGCTCTGAATTTTATCCCTAGTGTTGCTTAGTAAAAGACTTACTGACAAATGAAACTTTGTTGCAAGGTAAAGAGTATAAAGGAATTTACAAATTTGATGTTATAGGTTTAAGAAGTGCAAGTGTTAAAGGAAATTGCAATGATTAGTATCAAGTAAACGCTGTTGAAAGTAATAATGTGTATGATTTGTGGAACAAAAATCTAGGTCATTCCAATATGAATATTGTAAAGAAAGTACTGATTAGTAATAATATTGATATTAGTGAAATTCCTTTAACTCATATATGCACTTACTGTCAAACTGGAAACAATCACAAACTTGCACTTCTAGATTCTGAGAGAAAATACACTAAACCCCTTGAATTAGTAGCAATAGACTTGCGAGGTCCAACACTTATATATATACTGACTATGGGTACAAGTACTACATATCATTCGTAGAAGCTTATTCTAGACATGTGTGGACATATTTGTTGAAAGCAAAATCTTAAACTTGTAAGGCTATGTTACAATTTGTAGCTAATACCAAAAGGCTTTTTAACTGCCAAATTAAAACCATCCAGACAGATAGTGGGAAGGAATTTTCCCCAATGAAATAATTTTTTCAAAGGAAAGGTACATAACATAGATTCACCTATCCTCATGCCTCTAAACAGAATAGACTTATTGAGAGGAAGCACAGACATATAGTAGAAACTGGGTTAACTATGCTAGCTTAAGCATCGACGCCCTTTGAATTTTGGCATGATTTTTTCATAACTGCAGTTTATTTAATTAATAGGCTTCCAACAAAGGTTTTGAATTACAAAACCCCACTGGAAGACCTTACAAAAGTTAAGCCTAATTACAAAGACTTAAAAGTCTTTAGATGTCTATGTTTCCCTTATTCAAGAACTTAAAATTCACATAAACTACAGTTTAGATCCTCTTTATGTAATTTTTTAGGGTATGCTAGTGGTTTTAAAGGTTATAAATTCCTAGACAAAAATGGAAGAGTGTTCATCCCTAGGAATGTTGTGTTCACTGAAAATGAATTTCCATTCGATAAGGAAGAAATAAAAACTACAAGTAAGGTCTATAACCCTAAGTACTCCATACCAAACGTAACTAGTAGTTCAGATATTATTATACCTATCATAGAAAAAGCAGGTACAAATACGCAGACAGAAAGAAGCAAAGATGACTCTCAACTCACAATGTCAACATATGGGCTAGGTCAAGAGTCAATTCTAGGCAGTACCAACACCTTCAATTAGCCTTGTGATGAGAACAATCAACCTCTAACCAATAGACTAGAGATGAGGGTCAAGGCAGTGGTGTTGAGTACAATGAAACAGGCGACAGTGTACCACAACAAGCCATTGAATCTAAAAGACACCGTATGATTACAAGAGCTAAGAGTGGCATCTTCAAACTAAAAATATCATGTACCACCACTGAGCCAACATCATTTCATCAAGCTTTTCACCGTAAAGAATGAAAAACAGCCATGTGTGATGAGTATAATGCATTGATAAAATAATAATAATTGGGAGCAGGCTGCAAAACCAAACAACAAAAACATTACTGGCTGTAAATGGACTTTTAGAATCAAGGCAAACACTGATGGATCAGTTTCTAAATACAAAGCAAGACTGGTAGCTAAGGGTTATTCAAAAAAATATGGGTTTGATTTTAAAGAAACTTTCTCACCTATTATAAAGCCCTCATCTATCACAATTGTTTTAACTATTGCACTACACAGATGCTAGACCATCAGACAACTTGATGTAAATAATGCCTTTTTAAATGGTGATTTGCAGGAGGAGCACTACATGGAACAACCTGAGGAGTTTAAGCAACAAGGGAAAGAATCATACGTGTGAAAATTAAACAAAGCTATATATGGGCTGAAGCAAGAACCCAGAGTCTGGTTTGGAAGGCTAAAATATACCCTTGCCAAACTAGGCTATTAACCAACTAAATATGACAACTCCTTATTTACAAGAAATTTTCATGACACTGTTACCTACATACTTATATATGTTGATGATTTCCTGATTACAGGTAACAGTAATGTAATGTCCTAGGTTTTTAAACTAAATATTTCTAAACCGTAAATCAATGATTTTGTTAATAACTAATTTAATTAATGAAAGTAACCCCATTTATGTAAATAAGAAAAAAGTAACTAACTTTTTCTACATACTTATACATCTGCATATGAGAATTTCCCACTTTTGTATACATATCATTTGTTGCAAACTTCTTAGTTAGCATATTAAGCCAATGAAATTAGGAACTAAAATACTTAAGTAAAATCCTTAATAATTTCTTCATGCTTAAGGAATTATGGACAAGAAGCTTGTCAATTTAGTGTTCTAAACAGGATCTAATGGAAGTATAAGTATACTTCCTTTCATGAAGACTGGACACTATTTTTCAATGAAGCATTTAATGCAAGTTTACTTTACAACTAAGACTTTGTATTTAGAGAAAAACATATTAATATGTGGAAAACAAGCTTTGTCGAATGATGGTAAAGATAAACAGAGCATCTAGCTGTTTGGGAAAAAAATCCTATTTGTTCCCATCAATGTGTAAGATTTGAATTAGCCTTCATTCATGATAGGATAGACAGTTTTGGTTAGAAGCATTTAATTAAGGGTACAAAACTTAGCAGCAAAGTAAGATTTAAAACAATATTTTTTCCAAGTCATTTCATGTTTGCATCAGCCCGTATGAGTATATAGTTTTGGCTGTAGCTAGATGAGCAACCCCGTTTAATCACATCAAAACTAGATATACAGGAAACATATATTTACAACCACAAAGTACACGTTGTACTAAATGATCAATTGCCTTAGCAGCAAAATTTCCATTTCTTTTGAATAATTTATACCAAAATCAAGTAACAACTTGCGTGTAGCTATACTGCAACATATAGGATATGTACATCAGCTAGTAGAAAACATGAACCTTGCCTCTAAACATTTTCTATCCATGACTATTCACTGCAAGCATTAAATACATTATTAGTTTATTATTATTTTGCAACTATAAAAGGAGCATACCTTCACATTTTTGCATACACCATTTTCGATCTCAAACTGAAGAAGTAAGCAAACCAGACGACTACTTAACATCAAGCCGATCACAGGAAAAGTGAGTAAACACTCACTTCTTTATTGTTAAAAACCATGCAAGTATTTAATTATGCTTGTTAGGACTAAATTGCTAGACCATGCTGTTTGATCACGGCTGAGATCTCCCATGTAATGCAAGTTATCTACTCATGTCTATACTACACTGGTTACGATTGATAAACATTTTGGCTGATACATATATTGAATATCCCTGAGACCATGTGATAAAAACCATGGGTACACAAATAAAAAACCACTCTGTTTAAAATACCATGCCTCTGTTCTGGAGAAACTTTGATGGACGATATAAGTAAAACAAATGTACAAAAGCTTTATTGCAAATCTAGAAATGAATTTACTGTAAAACTATATATACTCCATTTCAAAACATTTCTCAACCTTACTTTGTTTTTCCACACTCTTATGTCTTGTTTGCTAAGGATAAAAGTAGACTTCAGTCCTATGAGTAGAAAATCACCACTCAGGTTTGTATACAATATTAACCAGGGGACACTAGAAAATAAAATATGTATATGGTTTTAATACATACAGTAAAACCAAGTTGAACTATTGAGTTTTGAGGTGACCAAGTGTCGAGAAAACTCGGGCGTAGTGTGGCAAGTGTATCAGCAACACGTGATGGAAGTTTTGGAGTTGATAAGTGTGTGTTTAAGCGACAATAGATCATTGAGTTAGCGTCAGTATGAGTGCGTCATTTTTCAATTCGGCCGAGACACTCTAAAAATGCACACTGTGTACATACTTGTTAAATCATTCACTCTCTTTATTCCAATTTTTACATCTGTTTGCTAAGAGAAAGGCTAGACTTTGGTTTGGAAAATAATCATTTAAGTTGGTTGTTTAACAGTAAATTTATCAACATATACATGTCGTTTAAATATATACAGTAAAGTAAAAGTTTTGATACATTTCAAATATAATGAACTCTGAGTTTTTGCCTCGGCTTCGGAATTTGGGGTATCGATTTTCATTGCGATAAACTATGATGACACATGTGACCAAGTGTCGAGCAACTTGTGGCAGAGTACGACACTAGAAAAGAGAACATGGCGTGAGGTTGACCAAACGTTGGGTGTTAATGGCGTAAACAATTCCCTTGCGCTTAAGGATGTTTCGGCAAAGTCCCGTCGACATATCCATTTCCAAAACAGACCATCGAAGGGCTTCCGAGCGAGAGACGGTTTCAGTTCAGATCGTGCTCATGTCGGAGTAGTAAAGAGGTTTGGGTACGGACCATTTCGTGTGTGTATGTGCACATAAAAGTAGTGCACAGTGAACCTTGTTCCTTTAGTTGGGTTCTGTAAGAGTTAGAAGAAATGTTGGAGAACAAAATTGGGTGCACCGCAGCTATAATAAGGTAGGAATTTGTTCAAAAAGGAAGAAGGGATGGCTCGTAGGAAATTGAACTAGGAAGTAGGATCAAACTAAGAAGGAAACAACAGCAGGTCTCAGCTGAACCAATGTTTATAAGGACGGGTTCTTCTTTTGTCGTGGGTTTGGGTAGGCCACGTGGCCAATATAAGGTAATTAAGGGTATGAATGGGTTGAGGTAGTGGACGTTTTAGCAGGCAGGAAATTGGTTAAAGAATGGATGGGAGTGTCGAAGTGTGAACTGGAAAATGGGAAATCATAAGGAAATGGGAACGAATTAAGAAATGTTTGGAGTAAAATATATCTAGCAAGTTACACAAGAAATGATTTAAAGTAAGGGGATGTGGAGTTTAGCAGGAAGACAATTGTTGAGAAGAAATGGAGATGGCGAGTGGGCTTTAGGGCGTAGGCATTATAACATGGGTTAAAAATAGTAGGGCTGTTTCTTTTGGCCCAAGCAAGAAATCAAATATCAAATAAAACTAACCAAAGAAAAATAAATAAATAGGATAATAGAATAAAGGAGTAAATATAAGTATGGGCTGAAGTGTTTTAAAGAGGATTTGACAAGTTAGAAATGAAAAAAAGAAATAATAAATATAAAGTAGAAATTAAGTATAAATTAAATTATTTATGTTTGTTGGAAATAAAAAAGATAATTTACAAGGTGTAAAATGTCGTATAAACAAACCGACATTTTAGAGTAGAATACCATGTGCGACGCACACGCTTTAGTTGTTCATTTAAAAAGGATAGTCAAAAGCAAATAAATTACCGTGTGCGATGCATATGCTTAAGTGGTTCATTTATAAAAGATAGTCAAAATGTCTGGATTTAAACAATGCAGTCATATACCATTCTGTTTGGTTGAAGATCATAAAATAGAAAATGAATTATACTTAACCCTATTCATTTTAAACTGATAACCATTTCTTTAGAGAAATATTGAGATCTAGTGAATAGTGAAAACAGTTCCTAAATTTCAACGGATAGTAAAAGTCATTACGTGAATCATTTTGAAGAGTCCGAAATTAATATTCCACTTCGATTTGATTTATACGTCGCATGTCAGAAATATTGAAGATAATTGAAGACGGAGATATGCAAGGGCTATTTTTGTTTTACAATATAGTGCCTTCGGTTTGTCCAGTCCTATGACAACTTGTGTGGACGAATGTCTGACAGAGTACTCCTAACTAATCACATACATTGATCTATTCAAATGTAGTTATGGGAGGCAGAGGAATTCGTTTCTCTTGCTTTATACTTGTAATTTATTTTTGGAGAAGTCAATTAGTAATTAGCGGGTTTGACGATGTGACATTCAATGCAAATAAAAAGCGTGTGTCAAGGTAAGTTAGCTTCAAGCTTCACAACCAGGAAATGACAAAAATCGGGCAGGCAGCATGGCTATATGGGTAGCTTCCATTAGGGTGTATTATCACCTATCTAGAGATTCATTTTATTCCTTATTCTATCGATGTTGTCCCATTCGGGAAATGGTTGTCGTACACAACCATTGGTGATATACATTCGATACACTCAAGAGAAATGAGTGGTCGGTCATGTGTGGCCGGGTTACAAGAAGTTCTTATTGAACCCAGCGTATTCCTCTATAGAGATACACTATTGGAAGGTGGTTCCATACCTTGTCATAGTTGGAAATCCATTACCCATGAGCGTTAAGTGGTTTTATTTGTATATTATGTAAGTAGAATGTGAGATGCAAACATTTTACTAGATTCTAAATAATTTGTGGAAACCCTATACATTATCATAATATCTGATTTAAATACACAAACTGTTTGATTCTCATAAGGTAAAATCCCGTTCCGTATTTACGGCGTGGTCTTATGAGTATGATTTTATTTCTTAAATTTGTTTTAAAATCGTTTACTCACACCAGTCCCCGACTGACCCAGAGTTTATTTTTCTGTGTTTACTTTGAACTCTTGGGTACTCATAACACTTCTTATGGGTAGACAAGTGATCCAGGTCTTGACTTAACTTTTGAAGTAGCTGGATGGGAAGGATCTGAATGTTGGCCTATCTCTCATGTTTATGTATAATTATCTGTTAGTTGGTTTATCCATGATGTTATGTATAATTATCCGCAAGTTAGTTTATCACAAATGTTTAAGTATGTAATTTGTGATGGCATGTATCCATATGTATGAAGTACTCTAATGTGCTTGACTTATGATGTATAATATTCGGGTTATTATATTATGTCCAAGTTCCGCTGTGAGATTCTGATGTTTTCTTTAGTTTTATCTTCTATCTATCTTTTATTCTTATATAATGTTACAACTTCCGAGGTGTTCGCAAGTTGGATCGTTACAGTTGGTATCAGAGCTTAGATTACTGAATACCTAGGCTTTGGGTGAGTATTGAGAGAGCGTATTTGAAATTAGATATTATATATATATATATTATATACGTACTTAGGAGGGATCGACCTGAGTTAGACGACTGAGTATTTTAACATCTGATCTAGTTTGATTATCGACCTGATATATTCAGGTAAGAGGTCGAGCTAGTGGAACCACCACTACCAATGGTCATAACACTACTCAGAATCCAGTAGAAAGCATGGAAGAAGTTGCGCGAATTCAACCGAGATCGAATTTTGCAACTATCTGTAAGGAGTATTGTGACGAAAAGGAATTTCGCTCGGTCCGAACCAGTCGCTAAACCGACCCAGACCGTTCGAAACACCCTATCGTTTGAGAACACGACAAAATAGAACGCATACAAAAGAACATTTCATTGTATATTACAACAATGCATCAGATTACAAGAATATACAGAGTATAAATGAATATTACACAGAAATATCTGAGATTTAAATTACATTTAAATACATAGCAGCGGAAAATAATACAATACACAACTAGAAGAGATATACGGATACAAAGCTTTCCGGATATCATTCCAGCTGTAAACCAGGATCCTGTGAATATAAATCTGCAAAACCAAAACTATTAGCTGCCCGTGTCAAAATAGGGGCACCCAGAGTTTAGGTTAAAACAATAAACTCCAGGTCAGTCATGTGACTGGTGTGAGAACTAAAAACAGTAATCTTTATTTTTAAAGTTAGGTGAATCAAGGGACCACGCCGTATAACACGGAACGAGTTTCCTCCCAAGAATACCAGTGCATAAAACAAACAGCGCAATGCTAAATAAAGAAAAATGAAGCTGTTATAAGACCCAGGTCCTATCACACAATGCAACGCAAGCCGGGGGATAGGGTTTTCCCTTATAACAGCCAAAGAATGCTTGATACGTTTAAAACAAGTCCTTTGATACTATTATAAGTGCATAGTATATAAAACAACTTCAAATCATAAATATCAATCATAGGCGGCATGGGTACCATATATCATGTCGCCATATATAGGTTTACAAATAAAACCGCAAATGTCACGTATTTGGAAATCGGATTTCCATCTATGAACCGAGGCAAAAGATAGTCCTAAACCGATTCGAGACGCTCTAGCCCGCCCCTCAGGACCCAGACTCAGGTGGGCCCTTGGATCCTCAGGGCCGGCCCACCGATGTGGATTAAAATGCCTGAACATGCGTTTCCCCGCCCTTTGGGGCGTAAATGAGCCAACTAAATGACTCCATCGGTTCGAGAACGACCGATCAATCCGAGGCGCCTCGCAACAGCAACAACCACATAAGTCAAACTCGTCAGGGCGTGTAAAACCACTGACGCCACTTCTAGCTAGAAAGAAACGCATGCCCTCCCTGACGTCCTCTCCCGTTTTTGGTTCATACCGGGTGTGAAACTCGCGAAGCAAACGTTACACAAAGCTACGCCACAAAGGCCTTGCTTTGATCATCACCACAAGACTTTTCTTTTCAACAGAAGCCTCGATCAATTGCCACTTAGGCATGCCACACAGGCAATTCACTCCATGCGTTTGATATCCATCAATATATAACCCCTGAGCTCGTACGTCTCAGAGAAGGGCGTTAAGCAAAAGAATAAATTCTCCGCCGCCAAACAGATATATATTTAATAGAGATCAATCACACGGACTAAAATCCAATGTCAGACACACAGTCCATTTACAAGTCCGTTCTGGGGCTGAACGAAACCGGAGGCACCTAGTACCCCGCATATCCATCGATCTCCAAGTACATCTGGACGATCACCAACTGTTTCCATCTTCTTGGGTGTACAGCCCAATCAAGATCATCAGTAATCACCCAAACGACGTGAAGACCTCCGGTCTTCGACCATCGTCTTCATCTTCGACTTATCGTCGTATCAGTTATTCAGAATGGGACAAACCCGGTCTTTCCGAATAACTCGCGTATATTTTAAATAAGTGTTACACAAACACAACATATGCCTCATTCCAATTCATCAGTCACTAACCGTAAATTAATCAAGAGAATAATTTCCTAAATATTAACCCCGAAGGTCGAAACCAACATTAGATCAATATCCAGAAAAACCATTCTGCTTAGCTAACCGACAGTTAGTTTCTAAATTTCACATTCATAGGGAAAGGTTCCCATTAATTTTATCCAAGATAAATTCCTTGAATTTATTTTTTAATCTATTTTTGAATATCAATTCAAACTAGTCGGGATTAACGAACCTTACCGAAGTAATCATTTGTTTTAATTTCCCAATCCCAACCTATTCATCCCATGAAGTAAAACTGATCATACTTCATATCTAACACCACAGTGTTATCGGTAAATTCAATTACCATTTCACGTTCAAATCTAATTAAAGATTTAACTATCGCCTGGAGCAAAACTGGTGATACTCCATTCTCGATTATTTCAATCTAATTAAAGATTCATTAAAACTCCACTTAGTTTTAATCGTTAACTGGGTTAAAGAATCCGTGTCATTTAAAACACGGTTCACGATAAACCCAAAGTCACATTCATTAATTATCGGGTTAAAGAACGAGTGTTATTTAAAACACCGTCCACGATAAACCCAAAAATCAATATCGATTCAATTCCAATTAAATATCATTCAATTGGTACACTTCATTAAATCTAAATAAAAAGATTTAATCTTTTTTCAACTGGGTTCAAGAACAGTGTTAGTGAAGACACCATTCACGACAAACCCAAATCACATTTGATATTCAATACAAGGCTCTGAATAGAAAATATACCGGCTTATATTCAATATCAAATTCCACGACTAACAAATATCGTATTGGAAATAACGATATAAATATATCTTTCAAATTTCCGTAACAACATCCGTATAATCACGAATTCCAACATCGAAATATTCCGAAGACAATTTCGATTCAAATCCACTCCAATGCAATCATTGGGAATTCTGGTTATTTTTAAAACCCTTTTTAAATTCAATTTATTTATTTAAAAATAAATAGAATTATAATTCTAGTTCAAAACTAGTTCATTTCGATAAAAATCTATTTTTATCTTTTCAAATATGGAGTTTTTCATCCCAATCCTTTCTAAATCATTTCTTATGATTTTACACAAATTATTACTATTTTTAATAATTTTATCAAGGCCCGTACAGTCGATTTCCATCAATGGCCATCGAACTGCACTTACAGCGACCTTTTTCAAATTTGATTTGGACGTAACTCCAAATCCAACCGTTAGATTTTGAATTTCTAATATTCGTTAGAAAGCTCTTTTCGATACGAACCCAACGGTTCCGGTTTTAGGAGAATCCGACGGTCGGATCTCCCGTTTTGTCCGTTTGAAATAAATGGTCGAAATCCACGAACTGCCGCGGCGCGGCGCGTTCTATTCAGGCCATTATATTATATATATAATATATATTTTGTCGATTTCTATTTAAAACGAATTATATAAATAGTTTTAAATTCGTTTCAAAAGCAATTTCAACTTCCTTTTCAATTCAAATCAAAATTGAATTCCTCTTTGTAAATTCGTTTTAAAATTCATTTCTATTCAATTCAAATTTCAATTCAATTTGAATTCATTTCAATTCTCTTTCAATTCAATTTGAATTCGTTTTCAATTCAATTCATTTCGAAATCGTTTTCAATTCAATTCATTTCGAAATCGTTTTCAATTCAATTCATTTCGAAATCGTTTTCAATTCAATTCATTTTGAAATCGTTTTATATTCAATTCATTTCTGTTTTAAATTCAAAAACGAATGTAATCGATATAAATATCGTTCACGTCAAAATGGCGTCAATCTAATCAACACGGCTTCATAAATTTCTATTTTCAAATATTCTATTTCAAATATTTCTTTTTCAAAATAGTTGTTATTATCAAAATATTTCGTTCAACACATGACCAATCTCAAGAGATGAGTACTGTCAACACATGAACCTTTTTTTTTTTTTTTTTTCTAAATTGGAATGAGGCCCAATCAATCACCATATAATGTTAATTATATGGATTTTCATACATTACACACATATAATAACATTGCAAAATAATCAACCATCAACCAAAGTGCACTACACTGTATAAGCATCAAATATAGATATCTAACGCTTATAACAGCCTGTCAATCAATCGATCGACATATTTAATCAATCAGGATGAGTGAACTTCAAATTTCATCCCAACACCCGTGTGGGGTTTCAAACAATCAAACACAGATTTTATTTGTGCAGTTGGGCGATGTGTAAAATTTATCGACCCAATCAATGTCCTTCAAATAGGTGTACATAAACAAACCGTCTGGTTTGTAAATGAATATTTATTTATTCACATTCACGTTAAAAATTATATTTTTAACGATAAAACATTTTATTCCAACATATGAATTTCTATTCAGTTCATTCTTTAAATAAAATGATATTTTTATTTATCTAACTTATTTTAGAAAATTTCGGCGGCATAACGGCACAATACTAGAAACGGGACAAGGCCTAGCCTAATCCCCGGTCTAGTGAAGGCCCATGCCATTCACACATCAATCAAATTCACCAAACAACCAATTCAAATCAAGTCATCAAATTTATTTATGCAACCAAACAAACAAGTCCATGGTCTGTGGACGATTGTGTCGGGTGCTACTAAGCACCGTCTGCATCCTAGTATATACATATAACTAGAAATGAAATTGAAGAGTGAGAAATTCTCACCAATAGCTATCCTAGCTCCACGGCTCTTCATTTGCAGAAGTCTTCGTCGTTTCGCCTTTTTGTCACCTTCGTTGACCGTAGTCACTACATATATAAAAATCGAATTTTTACTTCGTTGTTCAATATATAAAAATCGAATTTTTACTTTGCTATTCAAAATATAAAAAAATCGAATTTTCACTTCGCTATTCAATATATAAAAATCGAATTTTTACTTCGATGTTCAATATATAAAAATCACATTTTTACTTCGATGTTTAATATATAAAAATCACATTTTTACTTCGATGTTTAATATATAAAAATCACATTTTTACTTCGATGTTCAATATATAAAAATCACATTTTTACTTCGATGTTCAATATATAAAAATCACATTTTTACTTCGATGTTCAATATATAAAAATCACATTTTTACTTCGATGTTCAATATATAAAAATCACATTTTTACTTCGATGTTCAATATATAAAAATCACATTTTTACTTCGATGTTCAATATATAAAAATCACATTTTTACTCAACGTATATAAAATAAAAATCAGATTTTTATTTTGCTACATATACAAAGATGATATTTTTAATATCATCATCATGTAAAAAAATATATTTTTACGCCTTCTATATAGTAAAGATTATATTTTTAATACTTTAAAAATATCAAAATCATATTTTTCCCCTTTCTACATAATAAAGATTATATTTTTAATATTTTAAAAATATAAAAATCATATATAAAAATCTGAACTTAAATCAAGGACTGATACAAAATAAAATTGATTTCATTAAAGGCTGTAAATCACCTTTGTTTCCCGTCAATCTCGCTGAGGGCCGCTGGAGGAGCTTGCGGGTTCAAAAGGGCTGCTGCATCCGAGGGGGGGGGGGGGTCTTCGGCGAGGGCTCCATGGGTTTTGGGCTAGGGTTTTCTCTTGGGGAGGGTACGGATTCAGAAGGGGACAAGAGAAAGGGGGGCGAGGCGGTCTTCTGTGGCACGGCGGTGAGGTCATCGGAGGAGGGGCTCCGGCTAGTGGCGGCTTCGATTCTGAGCTGAAGGGGGGGGGACTTCTGGGTTGTCGCGCCGTTGGGGGGGGGGGGTCTTCGCTCCGTCGAGGAGGGCAGGGGATGGGGGGGGGGTTTGGATCTGGGCGGCGCTGACCATCGGAGAGGGCGACGGGGTGGGGTGGCGATGGGTGTCGGTCGCCATCGGTTGGAAGCAGCGGTTTTTTTTTTCTTTTTCAAATTTCCTTTCTGATTGAACTAAATCGAAAAAAGGGGGGGCCAACGTGATTTAAGGGGAGATGAGAGAAGAAAATATTTTTTTTTATTTAATTTGCAAAAAGTTGACTTTTACATACGACCTCGAAACGAGGCCCACCGCCTATCGTTCATAGCGTTTCACCCCCATTCCGAACACAATGGGATATGTATCGTAAGCTGATTCGATCGTTTCGATCAGTTTCCGTTAAAATTAACATATAACTCTATATTTTGATTTTGAACGCGTATTTCATTTTACCTGGGTCACATACTAACTTTATAAATTCCATAAAAATATTTTCTAGCTTCGTATTGACGATACGGTCCTAACAAAACTAGTTTCGTCGAATTCTGAGACCGTTAGAAAAATGGCCATTTTCCAGTCGATTAAAATCAACTGAAACTGGTCAAACGCGTTTTCCTTTGCCACGCTCACATATTGATTCGAAAAATTATGAAAATTGAAATCTAGCAATAACTTGACACTGCGGACCCAACAAAAGTGGTTTCGTCGAAATCCGAGGTCGTTTGCAAAATTCCCATTTTTACGGGCCTGAATTCCATAGCGACTATTCAGAATTTTCAACTGGACATATCTTTAGATTCCCGCTATGAAATCTTGATTTTTCAGATTCGTTGGAAAGATATCATCAATTAGATCCTAATATTTTTGGTTTCACTAAAATCCGGATTGTTTTGCACCCGGTACATTCAATTGAAGTTTGAAATCGAATTATCGAACTACCGCGCCATTTTCAATTCCTTTTTATAATTATATATTAATATTTATATTCTAACGACGAACTATATAACTATATACGTTTGAATTATATTCAAAATAAATTTCTCGTCGATATTATTTAAAATAATCTATTTTAAATATTCAAAATTCGCTAAAACTGCCAAAATAAAAATTTTAAACTGGCCCAGAATTTCCGGGTTATTACAACCTCCCCCACTTAAAACTTTTCGTCCCCGAAAAGAAACAAAGTCGAAAGTGGTTTGATTAATCAACTCTATGTTCGATTTGGCTTCCATTCTCCAACTTTTCAGTTTTTGAGAATTTTCAAATTTTCAAAAATTTGGCTAACACCCTAAATTTTCGAAAAATTTCGCCATAACCTCCCCTGCACCGGGAGCATCGGGGAATTTCAAATAGCTTCCCCGGTCCTTCTAATCTCAAAAAGAAAAAGAAAAAGCCAAGCGGCTAGCCAATAGGCTCATAAAATCATCATCACCCAAACAAAACAGTAAATTATGTAGTAAACATGTACCTATTTGTCGGGCAAACAAATTTTATTCTTCGGCTCTAGCCTCCTTGATATGACCTGATCAATGTAAGTATATGTATATGCAAGCAAATGCGACCAATTTTCAATATAATCCAATATTTGATTCAATTAGGCATAATGGTTCAAAATTAGCAAACAAATAAACAAACAACTCAAACATCAATCCATTAGTGAATTAGAGTTTCAAATTGATAAATTTGATATATAGTCAAAAATCTTGTTTTTGATGCCAATTCACAACAATGTATTCTAGCTATATTAGTTTTGGTTCTCACACCAGTCTAATGGAAATATATAGAAATCACACCTTCGAAACACGAACATAAGTTCGGATGATGATCGATCAATCATCAGAACCTTCTCCGGGCGTCTAGAATGTGATTCTGTATCTATCTAATATACTAAAACTTCGAATATACGTTCATGACGCGTATATGCAAAATCTTTATATATCAGATTGTCCATATTCAAAATAAATAAATATTCAAATACGTATAAAATGGTTTAAATTTTCAAAACAAAAATTGTTTTCATTTGAAAAATATACCCTTCACACTCGTTCTAGGATACTATTGATCCTATCTCTAACGAGTCATTCTAATTGGATATTACTAATCCAATATCTGATGAATTCTTTCGTATGGTTCTAATGTGTCTTGTTCTCGAGCTCTGTAAACCAAAGCTCTGATACCAAATGTGACGAAAACGTGAAATCCGGTAGGCTTTGCAACCATTCCTTCATCCTCCATTCCAGCAGGTAAAACCCACCGCGGCTCACAGTGGTCCCCCAATAACTTGTTTTACGGCGACCCTCTCGAGTCTCCCGGCCACTGCCTAACCAACCCCCACCACAAGGGACATGTGGGGGTAAGAGTCTCCCGTTCGCCACCAAACCGCGAAGCGAGAACCCCCCATCACGACTGCAACAAGAACTGGTGATACTCCATTCTCGATTATTTCAATCTAATTAAAGATTCATTAAAACTCCACTTAGTTTTAATCGTTAACTGGGTTAAAGAATCCGTGTCATTTAAAACACGGTTCACGATAAACCCAAAGTCACATTCATTAATTATCGGGTTAAAGAACGAGTGTTATTTAAAACACCGTCCACCATAAACCCAAAAATCAATATCGATTCAATTCCAATTAAATATCATTCAATTGGTACACTTCATTAAATCTAAATAAAAAGATTTAATCTTTTTTCAACTGGGTTCAAGAACAGTGTTAGTGAAGACACCATTCACGACAAACCCAAATCACATTTGATATTCAATACAAGGCTCTGAATAGAAAATATACCGGCTTATATTCAATATCAAATTCCACGACTAACAAATATCGTATTGGAAATAACGATATAAATATATCTTTCAAATTTCCGTAACAACATCCGTATAATCACGAATTCCAACATCGAAATATTCCGAAGACAATTTCGATTCAAATCCACTCCAATGCAATCATTGGGAATTCTGGTTATTTTTAAAACCCTTTTTAAATTCAATTTATTTATTTAAAAATAAATAGAATTATAATTCTAGTTCAAAACTAGTTCATTTCGATAAAAATCTATTTTTATCTTTTCAAATATGGAGTTTTTCATCCCAATCCTTTCTAAATCATTTCTTATGATTTTACACAAATTATTACTATTTTTAATAATTTTATCAAGGCCCGTACAGTCGATTTCCATCAATGGCCATCGAACTGCACTTACAGCGACCTTTTTCAAATTTGATTTGGACGTAACTCCAAATCCAACCGTTAGATTTTGAATTTCTAATATTCGTTAGAAAGCTCTTTTCGATACGAACCCAACGGTTCCGGTTTTAGGAGAATCCGACGGTCGGATCTCCCGTTTTGTCCGTTTGAAATAAATGGTCGAAATCCACGAACTGCCGCGGCGCGGCGCGTTCTATTCAGGCCATTATATTATATATATAATATATATATTGTCGATTTCTATTTAAAACGAATTATATAAATAGTTTTAAATTCGTTTCAAAAGCAATTTCAACTTCCTTTTCAATTCAAATCAAAATTGAATTCCTCTTTGTAAATTCGTTTTAAAATTCATTTCTATTCAATTCAAATTTCAATTCAATTTGAATTCATTTCAATTCGCTTTCAATTCAATTTGAATTCGTTTTCAATTCAATTCATTTCGAAATCGTTTTCAATTCAATTCATTTCGAAATCGTTTTCAATTCAATTCATTTCGAAATCGTTTTCAATTCAATTCATTTTGAAATCGTTTTATATTCAATTCATTTCTGTTTTAAATTCAAAAACGAATGTAATCGATATAAATATCGTTCACGTCAAAATGGCGTCAATCTAATCAACACGGCTTCATAAATTTCTATTTTCAAATATTTCTTTTTCAAAATAGTTGTTATTATCAAAATATTTCGTTCAACACATGACCAATCTCAAGGGATGAGTACTGTCAACACATGAACCTTTTTTTTTTTTCTAAATTGGAATGAGGCCCAATCAATCACCATATAATGTTAATTATATGGATTTTCATACATTACACACATATAATAACATTGCAAAATAATCAACCATCAACCAAAGTGCACTACACTGTATAAGCATCAAATATAGATATCTAACGCTTATAACAGCCTGTCAATCAATCGATCGACATATTTAATCAATCAGGATGAGTGAACTTCAAATTTCATCCCAACACCCGTGTGGGGTTTCAAACAATCAAACACAGATTTTATTTGTGCAGTTGGGCGATGTGTAAAATTTATCGACCCAATCAATGTCCTTCAAATAGGTATACATAAACAAACCGTCTGGTTTGTAAATGAATATTTATTTATTCACATTCACGTTAAAAATTATATTTTTAACGATAAAACATTTTATTCCAACATATGAATTTCTATTCAGTTCATTCTTTAAATAAAATGATATTTTTATTTATCTAACTTATTTTAGAAAATTTCGGCGGCATAACGACACGATACTAGAAACGGGACAAGGCCTAGCCTAATCCCCGGTCTAGTGAAGGCCCATGCCATTCACACATCAATTAAATTCACCAAACAACCAATTCAAATCAAGTCATCAAATTTATTTATGCAACCAAACAAACAAGTCCATGGTCTGTGGACGATTGTGTCGGGTGCTACTAAGCACCGTCTGCATCCTAGTATATATATGTATAACTAGAAATGAAATTGAAGAGTGAGAAATTCTCACCAATAGCTATCCTAGCTCCACGGCTCTTCATTTGCAGAAGTCTTCGTCGTTTCGCCTTTTTGTCACCTTCGTTGACCGTAGTCACTACATATATAAAAATCGAATTTTTACTTCGTTGTTCAATATATAAAAATCGAATTTTTACTTTGCTATTCAAAATATAAAAAAATCGAATTTTCACTTCGCTATTCAATATATAAAAATCGAATTTTTACTTCGATGTTCAATGTATAAAAATCACATTTTTACTTCGATGTTTAATATATAAAAATCACTTTTTTACTTCGATGTTTAATATATAAAAATCACATTTTTACTTCGATGTTCAATATATAAAAATCACATTTTTACTTCGATGTTCAATATATAAAAATCACATTTTTACTTCGATGTTCAATATATAAAAATCACATTTTTACTTCGATGTTCAATATATAAAAATCACATTTTTACTTCGATGTTCAATATATAAAAATCACATTTTTACTCAACGTATATAAAATAAAAATCAGATTTTTATTTTGCTACATATACAAAGATGATATTTTTAATATCATCATCATGTAAAAAAATATATTTTTACGCCTTCTATATAGTAAAGATTATATTTTTAATACTTTAAAAATATCAAAATCATATTTTTCCCCTTTCTACATAATAAAGATTATATTTTTAATATTTTAAAAATATAAAAATCATATATAAAAATCTGAACTTAAATCAAGGACTGATACAAAATAAAATTGATTTCATTAAAGGCTGTAAATCACCTTTGTTTCCCGTCAATCTCGCTGAGGGCCGCTGGAGGAGCTTGCGGGTTCAAAAGGGCTGCTGCATCCGAGGGGGGGGGGTCTTCGGCGAGTGCTCCATGGGTTTTGGGCTAGGGTTTTCTCTTGGGGAGGGTACAGATTCAGAAGGGGACAAGAGAAAGGGGGGCGAGGCGGTCTTCTGTGGCACGGCGGTGAGGTCATCGGAGGAGGAGGGGCTCCGGCTAGTGGCGGCTTCGATTCTGAGCTGAAGGGGGGGGGGGACTTCGGGGTTGTCGCGCCGTTGGGGGGTCTTCGCTCCGTCGAGGAGGGCAGGGGATGGGGGGGGGGGTTTGGATCTGGGCGGCGCTGACCATCGGAGAGGGCGACGGGGTGGGGTGGCGATGGGTGTCGGTCGCCATCGGTTGGAAGCAGCGGTTTTTTTTTTCTTTTTCAAATTTCCTTTCTGATTGAACTAAATCGAAAAAAAGGGGGGGCCAACGTGATTTAAGGGGAGAGGAGAGAAGAAAATATTTTTTTAATTTAATTTGCAAAAAGTTGACTTTTACATACGACCTCGAAACGAGGCCCACCGCCTGTCGTCCATAGCGTTTCACCCTCATTCCGAACACAATGGGATATGTATCGTAAGCTGATTCGATCATTTCGATCAGTTTCCGTTAAAATTAACATATAACTCTATATATTGATTTTGAACGCGTATTTCATTTTACCTGGGTCACATACTAACTTTATAAATTCCATAAAAATATTTTCTAGCTTCGTATTGACGATACGGTCCTAACAAAACTAGTTTCGTCGAATTCTGAGACCGTTAGAAAAATGGCCATTTTCCAGTCGATTAAAATCAACTGAAACTGGTCAAACGCGTTTTCCTTTGCCACGCTCACATATTGATTCGAAAAATTATGAAAATTGAAATCTAGCAATAACTTGACACTGCGGACCCAACAAAAGTGGTTTCGTCGAAATCTGAGGTCGTTTGCAAAATTCCCATTTTCACGGGCCTGAATTCCATAGCGACTATTCAGAATTTTCAACTGGACATATCTTTAGATTCCCGCTATGAAATCTTGATTTTTCAGATTCGTTGGAAAGATATCATCAATTAGATCCTAATGTTTTTGGTTTCACTAAAATCCGGATTGTTTTGCACCCGGTACATTCAATTGAAGTTTGAAATCGAATTATCGAACTACCGCGCCATTTTCAATTCCTTTTTATAATTATATATAAATATTTATATTCTAACGACGAACTATATAACTATATACGTTTGAATTATATTCAAAATAAATTTCTCGTCGATATTATTTAAAATAATCTATTTTAAATATTCAAAATTCGCTAAAACTGCCAAAATAAAATTTTTAAACTGGCCCAGAATTTCCGGGTTATTACAAGTATAGTACTCTAGGAGGGAAGGTTTTCAAAGGAACCGAATCTTTTATTGAAGTTCAAGCGTGGCTGAGATCTTGTGAGAGGATTTTGAAAGGACTAAATTAGAATGATATCTAATTATGTTGATATAAGAAATAAAGTTAAAATTTTAAATTGAATTATAATTTGATATTACCAGTAATTAAGTACAAAATTAAGTTATTAACGGGGTATGAACCCATGATAAGTGAACTGGTTGATTTTTGAAATAGAATCAGATTTCTATGTTCCGAAATGGAGATAACTAATTTAATAATTAATTAGTTAAGGGAGACTGTGGATGGAACTTAATGGAGCTAAGTGTATTGACCTGAGGAGTTGAATATGGATTCAAGTTTAAGAAGAGAATTTGGGGCAGATAAATATATTTGAACAGGTTGATTCAAATTAAGGAGTATATAAGACTTGGAAATTTTTCCACATGAAATCAAGGATATTTGGAGTGATATAAGTAATGAGGATTTAAGATTTGGGATTAAGAAATTGGAACCTAACTGGAAAATTGGTTAAGTTGGATGATTTTTTGGGTATCGATCTGATGTTGATTTCGGTCTTCGGGGTTGATACTTAGAGGGTTATACGTTTACCGATTTACGGTTAGGAACTGATAAATGTTGAGAAAAAGAAATGCAGTAATGGAAATGTTTTCCAATCAGGTGACAGATATTTTTTAGTTATGGAGTAACTGTGATAAAATTTCTGATGTGTGTTGATTATTTATGTATATAAGTTATAACTTGAATCTACGCGTTAATCTCAAATTTCAAGGATGAAATTTTTATAAGGAGTGTATATTGTAATATCCCGGGTTTTTAAACTAAATATTTCTAAACCATAAATCAATGATTTTGTTAATAACTAATTTAATTAATGAAATTAATCCCATTATGTAAATAAGAAAAAAGGTAACTAACTTTTTCTACATACTTATACATCTGCATATGAGAATTTTTCACTTTCGTATACATATCATTTGGAGCAAACTTCTTAGTTAGCATACTAAGCCAATGAAATTAGGAACTAAAATACTTAAGTAAAATCCTTAATAATTTCTTCATGCTTAAGGAAATACAGACAAGAAGCTTGTCACTTGAGTGTTCTAAACAAGATCTGATGGAAGTATAAGTTTACTTCCTTTCAAGAAGACTGGACACTATTTTTCAGTGAAGCATTTAATGCAAGTTTACTTTACATCTAAGACTTTGTATTTAGAGAAAAACATATTAATATGTGGAAAACAAGCTCTGTGGAATGATGGTAAAGATAAACAAAGCATCTAGCTGTTTGGGAGAAAATTCCTATTTGTTCCCATCAATGTGTAAGATTTGAATTAGCCTTCATTCATGAAAGGATAGGCAGTTTTGGTTAGATGCATTTAATTAAGGGTACAAAACTTAGCAGCAAAGTAAGATTTAAAATAATATTTTTGCCAAGTCATTTCATGTTTGCATCAGCCCGTATGAGCATATAGTTTTGGCTGTAGCTAGATGAGCAGTCCCATTTAATCACATCAAAACTAGGTATACAGGAAACATATATTTACAACCATAAAGTACACGTTGTATTAAATGATCAATTGCCTTAGAAGCAAAGTTTCCATTTCTTTTGAATAATTTATACCAAAATCAAATAACAACTTGCGTGTAGCTATACTGCAGCATATAGGATACGCACATCAGCTAGTAGAAAACATGACCCTTCCCTCTAAACATTTTCTGTCCATGACTATTCACTGCAAGCATTAAATACATTATTAGTTTATTATTATTTTGCAACTATAAAAGGAGCATACCTTCACATTTTTGCACACATCATTTTCGATCTCAAACTGAAGAAGTAAGCAAACCTGAGGACTACTTAACTGTTGGAACTAGATTAACCCTGGGGGGGGGGGGGGGTGAATAGGGTTTTTTGATTTTTAGTAGGATATTAAAAATTATCAGATCACAGAATGCAATAGAAATAAAAATACAGAAAGTAAATAACACCCAGAGATACCCAGCTTCGGCAAAATTCTTCCTACTGCTGCATTCCTAAGGTTTCTACTAGGTGTTAAAAATAGATCCCGTTTACAATCCCATGTAAACTCGCAGCGCCTGCTCCTGTCCTAACCCTACGCTCAAAACCCTAGACTGGTCTATATCCACTAGACCAAATTTTCCCCTAGTTTTACAGACTCTAGTAAACTGCCAGTTAACACCCTAACTGGTTTCCCTAGATTTTACAGAACCTAGAAACTGTTAAGACGATTTTCAAAACAAAATAGAAAATACAAAACGAAGTAAAGGGTCCTCCCCTTTTTCCTTGAACTAGAAAATAGGTCGGCCCATCTTTCTTTTGTAAACCCGATCTCTTTTATTTTGTAAAAAGAAATGGCAGCTAGGGTTTTCCAATTCTTCCCCAAATTGATCGATTGCTTGATGGAATGATGTCGTGGTTCTCTCATTGCTTCAACGTGATGATGTCGATCGATTTGTGATCCTCCTTGCTTCACAGATTTGGGAAATTTCTTCTGTTCAAAAACTTTTGAGTAATTTGGGTAATTTTGATTTCTGCTCTTTAGTTTTAGCCTTGTGTATTCGATACCATGCCCATGATGAGATGGTGTAGAATATATAGGGTCATACGAACCCTAAATCTCTGATTTCACATGTAAACGATTTGGCTGATTTGGATCGGTTTCGACTTTTGATTTCTTGGCTTCGATAAATTCGGCTTGATTGATTTTAGTTGCATTCCCTTTTTGGTTTGCCTTGGCTGAATGTTGTTGCATGATTCTCAAAATGGTAAAAAAAACTTTCTCGAAATGATGCTTTGAATTTCTCTTGCCAAATATGAATTTCTGAAAATTTGAATGCCTTGCCAAAAACACAATTCACTGATTTGTAAAAACAAAGTGATTACTTAATTGCCTAAAAAAAAATACTTTGTCCATTTTCTGATTGATACTGAAAACAACACTTTGCCAAAAATTCAACATATGATTTTCTGGAAATTCATTTTTGCTCTGTTCGAATGCATTGCTGATTTGCCAAAAAAATTGATTGCACCATTAACATCTTTCCACAAATGCAGATAGAATAACTGGAATTGTAACAAGCCATATCTGGAAACCGAAATGACTTCCCTTGCCATATTTGTTGCTCACTGATTTGTTTTGAATGGAAATCCATTTACCATATTCTTGAATGCTCTGTTTTTACTTGCTTTGCATTGTGCTAACCCACCACCATATGCTTGCTGATCAAACAGCTATCATCCATATTGCCATTTGAGTTGCTTGACACATATGTGTCCATGAACTGTTGCACCACATTTGCATTGCTATACATGTATATTTGCTGTGTGAATTAGCCTCTTGCACCATATATTGTTGCTGTGTGCGCCACCCATGTATTTCTTGTTGTGCTTCTTACTGTTGCACCATGTCTCCTTTGTCTTCACATGATCATGCTTCAACTAATTTCTGCTGCCATATAAACTCTAGTATTTTGGATATGCTCTACTTTGTAGTTGTGTTTTGATGCTCGACCATGATAATGCTGTGTACACACATGTACATGATGCCACACTTCTCGTTCAGTTTTGCACCTGAGTTCGATATACTTGCATTTGAGCTTTGACATTGCTCATTTCAGTTTTGTTTAGCCTATCCTGCAACCCTTCATATATATATATATATATATATATATATATATATATAAAAGCTTGTCCATGCTTCACTAGTTACACACCCATGTATTGACTGGAACATCATGACTTGTTGCGCATGTAATTTGAAGCATGGTTGGACTCAAGTGAACATTTGCTTTGACCTCGTATATCTCAAAGTATCCACTTGCTTGTATATGAGATTTCCTGGCTGTCTTGTACCATGTCTACATTATGCTGTTATACATGCTACATGAACCTGTGCTCCAAACTTGTTATATTGTTGCCATATACCATCTACATGCTGAGTTGCTCATGCTTGTACACTTGGACATTCAAGAGTCTACTCCATTCATGTTGCATGTTTATCCATTGCCTGAACTAAACTGTTTCACCTTTCTTTGACATGTTACATGCTATTGAAACTGATTTATGTGCTTGAGCTATTTGAAACATTTTGGGCTGAACTCCATGATTCGACATGCATGTGTTATGCTGAACAATTTCATGTTCACTACTTCATTTCACTTCCATGTGGCTGGAATGATCATGTTTGCCCTGTCATGATGCATTGTCGTTGACTTATTTTGACTTTGTTGACCGTGCTGCACTGAGTCGAGATGGTCCACGTGGCTACTTCTCAGTTGCACACTGATTGGCGAGGCAGTGCACACGTGTGTATATGCAACCATCAGAGTGATTTTCTTGTCCCTCCACTGAAATATTTTATATATACACTGACTGTCTTATGGTATTTACAGTGTATCACTGTGAATATCACAAGCTGTCTAGAAATAGTCGGAAAAATTAGATCGAGTCAGAAAAATGATGAGAAACACACCGAAATTCTGAGGCAAATAAATTTCCAAAATATAAATTATATTTGCTAGAATTTAGAATATTATTTCTGTTCCAGATACTGTGTGTGTTTCTGTATGTGACAGGTATGAAGACTGGACTGACCGAAAGCTGTGAAAACAGAAGACTGAAGACAATAAGACAGTGTGTAGTGTCAAATAAACGTATGAGTCTGAAACTGTATATGAGTCAATGCGATTGTATATATAAAATGTAACTGTGTATCTGTTGTGTATGTATAATTGAGTGACAATGAATGTACTGAGTGATGATGAACTATAGTGAGGAGCTGTGAGAGAATTGTACTGATATATGTAATAAACAAATTTTTTTGAAATAAAATATTATTTTATTTTTGTCAAACAAACTTGTCTATCGTATTCAGTTTATTTACAAGTACATTCTCATGTGAATCTAATATATAGTGGAGTTATAAATAGTTGTACTGTTTGTATGTTTGAAATATAATATTCAATTTAAATAAAATACTGTATGAATATATGAATGTTTGTACAGTCGTATTCTATTTAAATATAAATATTATATTCCTGTGTATATATAGAACAGTATAGTAACAAACACATTTAAAATATTATTTATTAGGTTGTTATCATCAAACAAAAAACATATAATTGTGCATACAACGCCGTTATATACAACATTAACATCAAGCCGAGCACAAGAAAAGTGAGTAAACACTCACTTCTTTATTGTTAAAAACCATGAAATTATTTAATTATGCTTATTAGGACTAAATTGCTAAACCATGCTGTTGGAATCATGTTGTTTGATCATGGCTGAGATCTTCCCTGTAATGCAAGTTATCTGCTCATATCTATACTACACTGGTTATGATTGATAAACATTTTGGCTGATACATATATTGAATACCCGTGAGACCATGTGATAAAAACCATGGGTACATAATGAAGACATCGGTTCACAGTCACTTATCTCATTTACTATGTACTGGCTGGGCTTGGCCCATGTATCTTATTACAATTGTTCTTTGTTTACAGTGCGACTATATATAAGTTAGCCCACCGTTTTGTACATTAACTTTCTGTTATTACAATAGTTCAAGAATCTTTCTATTGAAATAAATCAAAACTATCTTCACTGCAAATTCTATTTTGGTATCAGAGCTACAAGCCTAACGGCATCAACGAGATCCTCCATCGCATCATCAACGAATACCTGCAATATCAAGATCTGAAAGCAACTGCACACATTAGAGGGGTTAGCATAAGATCTGAAATAAACTGCATACATTTGAGGGATCAATTCATATCGGTTATTCCTTTCGTTTAACTGCCTCGCCAACGAGCGATATCAGAGAATTTTCATCATTTATCACCAGTGGCTGCAGTTCACCCATCTGATCATCGTAGATCATCATATGGGATCAGTTTCTGGTTGCAGAGATCACTGTAACCAATAGGATTGCCGTCCAAGAATCACCACAGTGTATTTCTGGTTGCGAAACCCATTGGCAACAACAAAATTGCCATCCAAGAAACGTGATTTCTGAACTAGTGTTATTCAAGAATCGTTTACCAATCAGTTTCCTCCTATTATGGTAGGAGATAATGAAAGCATCAACTCTGCCACCACTGGCAGAGTGTCATCTGAAACCTCTTCGTCATCACCACCCTTTAACCTCGTAAAACCAAAAAGCCATGTCATTAGTATTCTCCTCGATGAAGATAACTATATGTTATGGAGATATAAGGTGGAAACTGCTATAAGAGGATATGGGTTGCAAGAATACGTACAGGGCACAAAATCAGTCCCACCTGCAACAATCAAAGACAAAGATGGAAATCTTGTAAGAAACCAAGATTATATCATGCACCAAAAACAAGACAGCCTATTGGCATCTTGGTTAATCTCTTCTATAAGTGCAAATCTTCTATCACAAATTATTGGTAAGACAACTTCTTATGAAATATGGAGTGCAATAGAACAAATCTTTAATTCGCAATCAACAGCGAGAGTTATGCACTATAGAAGTCAATTGCATAGTATGCGAAAGGAAAATATGGCTATGAGTGAGTATCTCACCAAGATCAAAACATTGTGTGATCGACTCGCAGCTACAGGACACAAGATATCAGAAAGTGAGCATGTGTTGTATATTACAGGGGGTCTAGATGAGGAATATGAATCTATTGTCATGTTTATTGCATCACAAAAGGCTATTCCAGATCTAGAGTATGTTCGCTCAACATTATTGGCACATGAGAGTAGAATTGACGACATAAGTTTGGACGATTGGTACCCAGACAGTGGTGCTACGAATCATGTGACCAACAATCTACAAAACCTGAACCTTGGCAATAAAAATTACACAGGTACGCATACTGTTTGTATGGGAAATGGTGAGACGACAAGTATATCTCATGTTGGCCGTGGGCACATCAGAGGTAAGAAGCAACTCTATCTCAATAATTTACTAAGAGTACCCAGTATTACAAAAAATCTAATTAGTGTATCACAATTTGCTAATGACAACAAAGTATACTTTGAGTTTCACCCAAAATACTGCTTATTAGAGACATTCTAAATAGAGTCATCTTATTACAGGGTAAACTGGACAAGGGTTTATACAAGTTCAGCAATGTGAAATCTGGTTAAAGAACTAGTTCAGAAAATTATTGTAATAATGCTAAAGTTTATCATGTTGACAGTGGTGCTAAATTTGAATGTTGGCATAATAGATTGGGTCATCCAAATTTGAAAATTATAAAACAAGTGCTGAATGAAAATAATATTAGTTCTGAATGCATACCTGATTCATTTATTTGTACACATTGTCAAATTGGCAAGAGTCATAAATTGCCTTTTAATGACTCCAATACTATATATACTGCACCTCTTGAATTGATTGCAGCAGATCTTTGGGGTCCAGCACCCATGAATTCAGATCATGGACACGGGTATTACCTTTCTTTTGTAGATGCCTTTACAAGGTACACTTGGATTTTCTTTCTCAAAAACAAGTCAGAAACTTGTAAAGTAACCAAGCAATTTATTACATACATAGAAAAGCAAACCGATTGCATGGTAAAAATGTTTCAAACTGATGGGGGGTCTGAATTTAAACCTTTAAAACATTATTTAGAAAGCAAAGGCATTCAACATAGGACTACATGTCCATACAGTTCTGAGAAAAATGGTTTAGTTGAGCGAAAACATAGGCATATCGTAGAGACAGGGTTGACACTGATGTCACAAGCATCTCTGCCAATAGAATTTTGGACAGAGGCATTTGCAACATCAGTGTACTTAATAAATAGGTTACCCACTATCATACTCAATGGAAAATGTCCCTATGAAATGCTACATAAAACTAAACCAAATTACTTAGAGTTAAAAACCTTTGGATGCTTATGCTTCCCACATCTCAGACCCTACAATAAGCATAAATTAAACCTAAGGTCCACGGCATGCACTTTCCTAGGCTATGCTAGTGATCAAAAAGGTTTTAAATGCTTAGATGGCAGAGGAAGGATTTATGTTTCTAGACATGTGAAGTTTAATGAAGCTGTATTTCCTTTTGCAGACAACAACATCAAAACAGTCAAAAAAATAACTAGGGCAGAGAAAGTGATCATCTCACCAACAGAGTTGACTGAGTATAAAGCTAGTGAACCTGATCAAGAAGCAAAGGAGAGTACAGATGATGACTGCACTGTACCCAGTACCAGAACAAGCTTCAGCTCATCAGATCCACTAAACAGTATGTTTCAGGATGATATTGCTACTCAAGGATATGCTGACATTAGTGAGTGTCATAATGAAGGTGGTACTATGCCTAGTGGCAGATAGACAAGGGATGACAACAGTGGAAGACCTAATAATACAAACAGTGCAAACACAGAAGATTCAAGCAGTGCAAATACTGACAATGCAGAAGACCATGCACAACAAACTGGGGTGAACAGACATCACATGCTAACTAGAGCTAAATGTGGGATATTTAAACCAAAGTTATATAATGTTAGTTTGAACGAGAGAGAACCTATCAATTTTAAAGAAGCAGTCAGCAATGAAAACTGGAAAATGGCTATGAAAGAGGAGTATAATGCATTATTGAAGAACAAGACCTGGAGTTTGGTCGAAAGACCCAAGCACAATAACATCATTGGATGCAAATGGACCTATAAACTGAAAAGAAAGCCTGATGGAAGCATTGAAAAATACAAAGCCAGACTTGTTGCGAAAGGATATTCACAAGAGTTTGGATTCGATTTTACAGAGACTTTCTCTTCAGTAGTTAAGCCCACTACCATCAGAATTATGTTAACCATTGCCTTACATAAACAATGGAATATAAAACAGCTGGATGTACATAATGCATTCCTAAATGCAGATCTACATGAAGAAGTTTTTATGATGCAACCTGGAGGATATGAGATTGAAAATAAAGAAAATTTTGTATGCAGACTACATAAGGCTATTTATGGTCTTAAACAAGCATCCAGAGTGTGGTACGAGAAACTCAAAGACACATTTGCAAGTTTAGGGTTCACTACAGCCAAGTCAGACAATTCATTGCATATTAGAAAAAGAGGTCATAATATGATATTCATACTGGTGTACGTTGACGACATTCTCATAACTGGAAATAATGATAAAGAGATCAGCAGTATCATAAAGCACATCAGTGACACATTCTCCATAAAGGACATGGGGAATCTAAACTATTTTCTGGGTATTCAGATTTTACAAAAATCTAAGGATGAAATTATTCTATCTCAAAGGAAATACATTTCAGAGATTCTGGCTCGAGCTAAAATGGATAAAGCGAATCCTCTACCTACACCCATGACTACAAACATAAGATTATCTAAACACAGAGGTGAAGCGATCAATGATGCAAAATTCTACAGAAGCATAGTTGGGGCATTGCAATATGTTACTGTCACGAGGCCAGAAATTTGCTACAGTGTAAATAAGGTTTCACAATTTATGCACAATCCCTTAAATGAACATTGGTGTGCCGTCAAAAGAATAATATGTTATTTAAAAGGCTCTTTAGATCATGGTTTAAGGTTAATAAAAAGCAAAGAAATTAATCTACAAGCTTACAGTGACGCTGACTGGGCTTCAGATCCGGACGATAGACGGTCGACATCAGGTTATTGCATCTACATGGGCTCGAATCCGATTTCCTAGTGTTCAAAGAGGCAAGCAACAATTTCACGTTCTAGCACTGAAGCTGAGTATCGATCTGTGGCAAGCACAACAGCTGAAATTATATGGATTAATTCGTTGACCAGAGAGCTAGGGTTCCAATCCAGTAGAAAGCCTACGATTTGGTGCGATAATATGAGCACCGTGTCTCTCTTAGCAAATCCCGTTCAACACGCACGCACAAAGCACATCAAGATCGATCTCTACTTCGTGCGTGAACAAACATTCGCCGGAAAACTAGATGTGAATCATGTACCTTCTTACTACCAAAAGGCTGATGTATTGACAAAAACCCTCTCCGCCAGAAATTTCCAGAGATTGAAAGAGGAATTATGCGTAATCGATGGCGGCAGAGTGAAAAAGGAAAATGGAAAACCCTAGTTGCATTTGAGGGTGGGTAATGAAGACATCGGTTCACAGTCACTTATCTCATTTACTATGTACTGGGCTGGGCTTGGCCCATGTATCTTATTACAATTGTTCTTTTTTTACAGTGCGACTATATACAAGTTAGCCCACCGTTTTGTACATTAACTTTCTGTTATTACAATAGTTCAAGAATCTTTCTATTGAAATAAATCAAAACTATCTTCACTGCAAATTTTGTACACAAATAAAACATCACTCTGTTTAAAATACCATGCCTCTGTTCTGGAGAAACTTTGATGGACGATATAAGTAAAACAAATGTACAAAAGCTTTACTGCAAATTTGGAAATGAATTTACTATAAAACTATATATACTCCATTTCGAAACATTTCTCAGCCTTACTTTGTTTTGCTACACTCTTATGTCTTGTTTTTGAGGATTAAAGTAGACTTCAGTCCTATGGGTAGAAAATCACTATTCAGGTTTGTATACAATATTAACCAGAGGACACTAGAATATAAAATATGTATATGCATTTAATACATACAGCAAAACCAAGTTGAACTATTGAGTTTTGAGGTGACCAAGTGTCGAGAAAACTCGAGCGTAGTATGGCTAGGGTATCGGCAACACGTGACAGAAGTTTTGGAGTTGATAAGGGTGTGTTTAAGCGACAATAGATCATTGAGTGAGCGTCAGTATGAGTGCATCATTTTTCAGTTCAGCCGAGACACTCTAAAAATGCACGCTGTGTGTATACTTGTTAAACCATTCACTCTGTTTGTTCCAATTTCTTTGATCTGGTTGCTAAGAGAAAGGCTAGACTTTGGTTTCTAAAATATTCATTTAAGTTGGTTGTTTAACAGTAAATTTATCAACATATATATGTCGTTTAAAGGTATACAATAAAGTAAAAGAGTTGATACATTTCAAATATAAAGAACTCTGAGTTTTGCCCTCGGCCTCGGAATTTGGGGAATCGATTTTCACTGTGATAAACTATGATGACACATGTTACCAAGTGTCGAACAACTCGTGGCAGAGTATGGCACTAGAAAATAAAACATGGCGAGAGTATGAGGTTGACCAAACGTTGGGTGTTAACGGCGTAAACAATTCCCTTGCGCGTAAGGATGTTTGGGCAAAGTCCAATCGACATATCCGTTTCAAAAACAGACTGTCGAAGGGCGTTCGAGCGAGAGACGGCTTCAGTTCAGATCGTGCTCATGTCAAAGTAGTAAAGAGGTTTGGGTACAAACCATTTCGTGTGTGCATGTGCACGCAAAAGCATGCACAATGAACCTTGTTCCTTTAGTTGGGTTCTGTAAGAGTTAGAAGAAATGTTGGGGAACAAAATTGGGTGCACCGCAGCTATAGTAAGGTAGGAATTTGTTCAAAAAGGAAGAAGGGATGGCTCGTAGGAAAATGAACTAGGAAATAGGATCAAACTAAGAAGGAAACAACAGCAGGTCTTGGCTAAACCAATGTTTACAAGGGCGAGCTCTTCTTTTGCTGTGGGTTTGGGTAGGCCACGTGGCCAATATAAGGTAATTAAGGGTATGAATAGGTTGAGGTAGTGGACGTTTTAGCAGGTAGGAAATTGGTTAAAGAATGGATGGGAGTGCCGAAGTATGAACTGGAAAATGGGAACGAATTAAGCAAGGTTTGGAGTAAAATATATCCAGTAAGTCACGCAAGAAATGATTTAAAGTAAGGGGACTTGGAGTTTAGCAGGAAGACAATTATTGAGAAGAAATAGAGATGGCGAGCGGGCTTTAGGCGTAGGCATTATAACATGGGTTAAAAATAGTAGGGTTGTTTCTTTTGGCCCAAGCAAGAAATCAAATATCAAATAAAACAAACCAAAGAAAAATAAATAAATAGGATAATAGAATAAAGGAGTAAATATAAGTATGGGCTGAAGTGTTTTAAAGAGGATTCGACAAGTTTAGAAATGAAACAAAAAATGAAATAATAAATATAAAGTAGAAATTAAGTATAAATTAAATTATTTATGTTTGTTGGAAATAAAAAAGGTAATTTACAAGGTATAAAATGTCGTATAAACAAACCGACATTTTAGAGTAGAATACCGTGTTTAACGCACACGCTTTAGATGTTCATTTAAAAAGGATAGTCAAAAGCGAATAAATTACCGTGTGCGACGCACACGCCTAAGTGGTTCATTTATAAAAGATAGTCAAAATGTCTGGATTTAAACAATGTAGTCATATACCATTCTTTTTGGTTGAAGATCATAAAATAGAAAATGAATTACACTTAACCCTATTCATTTTAATTTGATAACCATTTCTTTAAAGAAATATCGAGATCAAGTGAATAGTGAAAACAATTCTTAAATTTCAACTAATAGAAAAGGGCATTAGGTGAATCATTTCGAAGAGTCCGGAATTAATATTCCACTTCAATTTATTTTATACGTCGCATGTCAGAAATATTGAAGATAATTGAAGACGGAGATATGCAAGGGCTATTTTTGTTTTACAGAGTAGTGCCTTCGGTTTGTCTAGTCCCAGGACAACTTGTATGGACGATTGTCTGACAGAGTACTCCTAACTAATCACGTACATTGTTATTTTCAAACGTAGTTATGGGTGGCAGAGGAATTCGTTTCTCTTGCTTTGTACTTGTAATTTATTTTTGGAGAAGTCAATTAGTAATTAGCGGGTTTGACGATGTGACGTTCAAACTAAATAAAAAGCGTGTGTCAAGGTAAGTTTAGCTTCAAGCTTCACAACCAGAAAATGAAAAAAAATTGGGCAGGTAACATGGCTATGTGGGTAGCTCGCATTAGGGTGTATTATCACCTATCTAGATATTCATTTTATTCCTTATTGTATCGATACTATCCTATTCAGGAAATGGTTGCCGTACACAACCATTATTGATATACATTCGATACACTCAAGAGAAATGAGTGGTCGGTCATGTGTGGCTGGATTACAAGAAGTTCATGTTGAACCCAGTGTATTCCTCTCTAGAGATACACTATTGGAAGGTGGTTCCATACCTTGTCATGATTGGAAATTCGTTACCCATAAGCATTAAGCGGTTTTATTTGTATATTATGTAAGTAGAATGTGAGATGCAAACATTTTACTAGATTCTAAACTATTTGTGGAAACCCTAGACATTATCATAATATCTGATTTAAACATACAAACAGTTTGATTCTTATAAGGTAAAAGCCCATTCCGTATTTACAGCGTGGTCTTATAAGTATGATTTTATTTCTTAAACTTGTTTTAAAATCGTTTATTCACACCAGTCCCTGACTGACCCAGAGTTTATTTTTATGTGTTTTTTTTAAACTCTTGGGTACTCATAACACTTGTTATGGGTAGACAAGTGATCCAGGTCTTGACTTAACTTTTGAAGTAGCTGGATGGGAAGGATCTGAATGTTGGCCTATCTATCATGTTTATGTATAATTATCTGTTTGTTGGTTTATCCATGATGTTACGTATAATTATCTGCAAGTTAGTTTATCACAAATGTTTAAGTATGTAATTTGTGATGATATGTATCCGTATGTATGAAGTACTCTAATGTACTTGACTTATGATATGTGATATTTCGAGTTATTATATTATGTCCAAGTTCCGCTGTGAGATGCTGATGTTTTCTTTAGTTTTATCTTCTATCTATCTTTTATTTTAAATAATGATACAACTTCCGAGGTGTTCGAAAGTTGGGTTGTTACAAGTAAGGGGGAGACACAAAGGAAACTCAATGTCTTAACGCAGAATTTTCTTTAAAAGACCTAGGAAACCTCACGTACTACTTAATATTGAAGCAAGTAGAGTGTCAAACACTAAAATTCACTTAAACCAGAAGAAGTACATTTCAGAACTCCTACTCAGTGCAATATGGACGAAGAAAATTCTATATCCACTCCTATGATAAGCAACTTACATTCGTCAAAGAATAATGGTGAACACATTGCAAATAAGAAGTAGTACAGAAGCATAGTGGGAGCATTAACAATAACAAGGCCGAACATCTCATATGGTGTGAACAAGGTCAGTTTGTTCATGCAACAACCTTTAAGTGAACATAGGAAAGCTATCAAAAGAATTCTACGATACCTAAAGGGTACAATCACCGCAAACTGAAACTACAGTCATGTAACTCACTCAATATTAGTGCATACTCAGATTCAGATTGGGAAAATGACTATGATGATAGAAAATCAACTTCTGGGCATTTCATAATCTTAGTAAACAACCTTATATCGTGGTGTGCAAAAAATCAAGCAACTGTGTCTGGATCTAGTACAAAAGCAGAGTACAAATGTATAGCAAGCACAACTGCTGAAATTATACAGATTCAAACATCGCTAAGTGAACTAAAAATAACAACTAACAGGGTAACAACTGTTTGGTGTGATAATATAAGTGCAATAGCACTTACATTGAACCCAATACTCATTCCAGAACCAAACACATGGAGTTGGATATATATTTTGTCAGAGAACAAGTAAACAAAGGGAATCTATGTCACTACGCCATAAATGGCCTTCTACAACACAAAAAAATGTTGGGTCAGACCCAAAAAAATGTTGCCATAGGTCTTTGGCAACATTTTTTCTGTACTGCAGATTTTGTCATTGCCTTAGACCTCAAGGCAACATTTTGACTATTTAAGGCAACATAAGAAATATTGTTGCAATAGAACCCTATTTGGGTCTATAGCAACATCCATACGGGTCTGTAGCAACATTCCGAAAATGTTGCTATATATATTAACTTTCTGAATTTGTTTGTGTCCACATCTTGTATACTATACTATTTTGCATCTCACATAATAATATATATTGATACTGAATAATAATATTGCAAGAATTTAAATGATTCAAACAATATTTTATTCAATACAATATTTCAACATTTAAATAGTACAATATTTTGCATCTCGCTATAATACAAGTCACATTCACACCTAAATACATACACTCAAATACTTAATACATTGTTTGTTTTTGTATTTGCTCCACACTTCTGGTCCATCTCATGCTTTCAGTTTTTCTCTTGTTTACCTATAAAATAAACAACTAGAGCAATAATATGAAAATAAACAAATTTAAATTTGCAAAAACATAATTTTGTTTGTGTGTTTATTTGCCTTAGGTATTCGGGTCGTTTATCATCATATTTTGATTGTGCAGTATTTGTTTTTTTATCAGTATTCACATGGACAAACGAATCTCGAGAGCATGCACGTGTACACTACAAATCACAGTCAAAAGCATGTGTGTACAGAGTAAAAATGGTGAAGCACAAATTCAATACACATGCAAAGATCAGATGAAAGTAACTAGATGATAAGCGAACGGTGAGCATAGCTCAAGAAGGTTCAAGAATGGACCAGATGCCACAAAACAAATGCATCATGACACATATATACACACATATTTGCATGTATATATATATTTATATTTATATTTATATTTATATACATGGTAAAGTATAAATGGTTATACAGTATGGTCAAGTGCATAGCATAGTGAAACTTGGTGATATGGTCAAAAACTATAAGCAGCTCTTAAATGAAACAAAGCAAAGCGCATGGACCCAAGTGCACAAACTCACAAGATCACAAACAGTTCAAATATGCATCAGTGTATACAAGTACAGACATAAGAATGTCAAGCCAGAAAATTTAAGTGCTAATACAAGCAATTTGAATGGTCTTAAAAAGGAAATTCTTTTTTCAAAATTGATTGGTTTTTGAATGAAGAAAGAATTTAAATCTCCTTTGATGGCAAGAATATTACAAATTTCTAGAAATCAAGTTTGGATACACGGGAATCAACCAAGCAATTACACAACAATAAAGAGCCAAATCAATTCATGAAATCAGATATTTAAGGGTTTCTTAACCCTATAAATATACACGCATTCATCATCGAAAAATCATTGAAACCAAGCAACAAATTCAAGAGTAAAAAGAAAATAGAAAATTTGAAACAACAATGATGAAAATAGAAAATTTTGGTTTACCTTTGTGTTTATTGTACTCAATCCACCACCACACATTGATTCACTGTCGTCAATGTCGAATTTTGCACCCTATGATGGTTCATCTAAGAATCCAACTCCAGATATTGTGGACTCAGCATCAAAATGGTCATTGCAGTTGTAAGAGTGAACCCTCAGATCATGTCATAACTGTATGATAAATACATATATGAGTTACTGAAAAGTTTTTTTTGCTGTTTTCATAACAAAATGACATTTATGCTAACATATCAGAAACAAATTGTGAAACTGTGGTGGACAAAAAATATACGTGATGACAACTTACCAACTAAAAATTCTCAGTACAAGCAATCCTAAATATTGCGTCTTTCATATGATAACAACCTAATGTCTTGTGTTATTACTGTGGAGTATATAGCAATCAGCGAGGTAATAATTAACAATAATAGGCTAACTTTCAAAAGACGCATAAATCAAATCTAAGCAGTTACGCCCTACAATTTCATAATCAAAGATACATATGTGATATAATCTCAGTCTATACATGATTTGTTTCAGTCAATGCATACAAATAACAAATTCCTTGGGGAAATCCAAGAATTATGTATAGGAAATCCGGTTAAAAGAGCTAGCTGCTACGCAACAATTAGTGATCTAGAACCGCTAATAAATACTTCAGACAACGAGTCATCAATTTCTAAACAAAATGAGTGAAATGACGGTGGGTAGAGTGATTCGATAAACCCCCTTACATCGTCTCAAGAAACCAAAGAATTGAAGACTATATTGAAGATATCTATACCAAAAAAATCTGGAAATGAACATTAATAACGGATTTGTCAAAAATCATAACCACGCTAATTTTATTTTTTACTTTTTTTGGGGTAAAATGTTGTATAAAATCGCTATTCTTATTTTTAGCGAAATTTGTTCCAAAATAAAAAGGAAAAATTCTCTTCTACGGCATAGATTCACAAATTAGATCAAATAGAGCCAAAAATAATAAGCAGCGATGTCAAATATTTACGATAAGCGAAACATGCAAACATTTCAATTAAAATTATACGCAATTATACCTTGTAGAAAAAGCAAAAGGCGATAAGACGCCTGAGCTATATCTCGTAGCCCATCCGATTGCCTTTCGTGGATGCTCTATTTTTGGTGATGCCGCCATTGATTTTTGATTTTGTGGTTCACACGGTGCGTTAATTGCTTTCAATGTTTCAGAAACTGAAATCAGGAGGTTGAGGTGCCCAAAAATGAAAATTAGGGATCAGAACGATTTTGAAAATTTGGGGGTGAGAACGAAATGAAAGTGATACAAGAGCTTTAGTAAGGAAACAATAAAGCTTTTGGCGGGAAAGTTTGTTAGGAATGCTTTTATCTTTTTCTGAGTTAACAATATTGCTTTTCTTTTACAAATTCTAGGAGAATTCTAGAACGTGGTGTGTGAGCTGTTAACCTAGTATAAATAGGATGAAACTGTAAAGGTTAAATATAAGAAATGAATTAAAACTTCCTTCTCCCATCTACGTTTCAACTTCTTCTTTCCTTTTTTCTGTTTTTCTCTTCTCTGTTAATTTCACCCTTAACATTGGTATTTGATGACAATTTTTTCTTCAGTATATGCTAAATAAGTTTGACAAGGTTTTCTGACTTCAGCCTTGAGGACAAGGCTGTTAAAGGAAGGGAGCTATGATACAGGAGCTTTAGTAAGGAAACCAATAAAGCTTTTGGCGGGAAAGTTTGTTAGGAATGCTTTTATCTTTTTCTGAGTTAACAATATTGCTTTTCTTTTACAAATTCTAGGACAATTCTAGAACGTGGTGTGTGAGCTGTTAACCTAGTATAAATAGGATGAAGCTGTAAAGGTTAAATAAAAGAAATGAATTAAAAATTTCCTTCTCCCGTCTACGTTTCTGCTTCTTCTCTCCTCTTCTCTATTTTTCTCTTCTCTGTTAATTTCACCCTTATCATTCGTATCAGAGCAAATCCGCTGCAAGAACCTTGCCTGTAAGCAATTTTGGCACCTCAAGCAGCAACAAGATGATTTCCACCATAGAAGAACGCATCAAGAACCTGGAGAAAAGAATCGATGATCAGAACAACAAGATTGATCAAAAATTCGAAGAAATAATGAAATTGATGCAAGTAATTCAAGCTGAGGCAAACAAAGCAAGGAATTCTTCAAGTCCGTTCGGTAATGCTGCTACTAACTCTACAATCACTACTTCTCCTTGCACCAGATCAGAAACCATCTCACAGCCATCAAATTTGGATCCAACAGAGATGTTTGACTTAGAGGCTGCTACAATATTTGTAGATTCAGAATCTACTCAAGAGTATGATGAAGTATGTGAAAACGAGTGTTTGCAAACCATCGGGCCAGTTGGCTTAGATCAGCAGGTAGTATTACTTTTCTATTCTCAGAGCACTGTTGCTAAAATGGGTTTTGAAACTCCCCAAAGCCCATTAGAAATTTTTATTAATCATTTGGGAAAGATTAGCAATGAATCACTCCTTGGTTTGAATTTATATAATGGAATTAAGAAGCAATTCGACTATCAAACCTCTTTTGCAAGGATTGTTCAGTATGGTCATATATTGTTTGATGTTATGCTTGAAAGGGATGCTAAGAGGATTTTTGAAAGAATGGTGTTCATATTTGATCCCGGAGGTGAAATATTTGATGTTAAAGATTTGTTTAGTGTATGCTCAATAAGTTTGATAAGTTTTTTCTCGGCTTCAGCCTTGAGGACAAGGCTGTTAAAGGAAGGGAGCTATGATACAGGAGCTTTAGTAAGGAAACCAATAAAGCTTTTGGCGGGAAAGTTGGTTAGGAATGCTTTTATCTTTTTCTGAGTTAGCAATATTGCTTTTCTTTTACAAATTCTAGGAGAATTCTAGAACGTGGTGTGTGAGCTGTTAACCTAGTATAAATAGGATGAAGCTGTAATGGTTAAATATAAGAAATGAATTAAAACTTCCTTCTCCCATCTACGTTTCAGCTTCTTCTCTCCTTTTTTCTGTTTTTCTCTTCTCTGTTAATTTCACCCTTAACAGAAAGAAAGCGGATGAATAAAAATAAAAATGGGAAATAGAAATAGCTAAGGTGTGGATTGATGCTGTGGATTTTGTTTTAAATGATGATATAGATCGCTGAGGTTTAAAATTTTATTAATTTTTTCAATCTAGATATATTTATAGCTACTACAACATCTTGTTGATATCTATGCTACCACCTTGAAGCGAATGTTGTAGTAAAACCAAAATTTTATAGTTGCCGCAACATTTTAGCTGGCAATACCTTGCAAATCTGATGCAGAAGCCCATCTACAGCGTAGTGTGTGTAAATCACGTACCATCAGCTTACCAGACCGTAGATTTTCTCACAAAACCTTTGCCAAAGCAAAGATTCACTCACTTTAGAGAAAAGCTATGTGTCGTGAACACTCAAGAAGAGAGCAAGACCGATTCTTCCCAATTAAAGCCAAAAGCTGAGCAAAAGCTTTCGATCAGAACTATGACAAGGAAAATCCAGTATGTGCATCAGAGAACGAGTAGATCCATGCTATTTATCATGAATCTGTTCGCAACTGACCGCCACCGTGGATGCGCCTCACTTCTTTCCTCTTCTCAGAGTCATACTTCTACTTTCTGACATTCCAGAAGCCCCATAGCTTCAATTGATTCATATTTTAGTAAAGCCTAACGCCGCCTAGGGTTTGAGGAGGAGAATTAAGAGAAGTAAAATGAATCGGTACAGGGATAGTTTAACTACATCGCTCTATTACATTACTTTCATTTATCATGTAATGGGTCGGTTGTCTTAAGCCCACATTAGTTTGTATTTGTCAGGGTTCTTTTGTTTAGACATGGATCTGGTGATCATTAAAGAGTAACACAGACGAAGTTATGGGGTTGAGAGTGAAGAAATGGAGACGAGTATCAGTAAGAACAGCAAGAATCTACAGATTTGACATAGAGTGGAGAAAAGAAGAGAATGGAGATAATAAGAATCAGATGAATGCAGTAATTAGAGAATTATTGGAAGGTAGAATTTTATTGAAGCAAGGAAATGATTTCAGCATACATTATCACGTGTACCCCCTTCTTATTTATAGGGTACTCGTCACATATCTCATTTACATTAATTATCGAGCCCATTTAAAACATTAAAGCCCCTTACAACTTATGCACTGAAGAGAATGGCTGCGCATGTACACACTTGTGCACATGCACACCTGACATTAGCATCATTAGGATCGACACTAGTGATCACTGAAGAGCACTTGCCTAGCAGGTCTACTTCTGGTGGGCGGGAGCTTCTCCGACACTTCAGTTCGTCGCTGGTGATAGCTTCTGGAATATCAACCCAGGTGTTTGTGGATTTGCCCAAATGAAACCCTAATGCCATGCTCATATTTGATGAATTTTTTTGAGTACTAACACTCCCTCCCTCTTCAAAACTTGACCTTGTCTCAAGGTCAAATGTAGGAAACTTCCTAATTAGCTCCCAGTAGTCCTCCCGCGTCGCATCATTCTCGTCCTTCTGCTTCCATTTAATCAACACTTGAGTGACAGCTCGATTATTTTTAGGCACAATTCTTCGATCCAACATTAGCTCTGGTTCATCCACAAGTTCTTCAGTATAAGATGGAATGTTCTGTTGTATAATTACTCCTCTTCCATGTCGTTTCTTGAGCTGTGATACATGAAACACTGGATGAATTCTTGCTCCTGGAGGTAGCTTCAGCCTATAAGCAACATTGCCAATCTTTTGCATAATCTGATAGGGTCCAAAAAATCGAGGTGAAAGCTTGGTGGTCTTAGTGGTGCTAACTGTGATTTGCTTGTAGGGCTGTAATTTTAAGTAAACCCAATCTCCCACTTCAAATGATCTTTCTGTTCGGTGTGCATCTGCGAATCTTTTTGCTCTTTCTTGTGCCATCAATAAGCTATCCTTCAACATTTGAAGCACAATATCCGTGGAAAATAACTCTTGTTCTACAAGAGGCACCTTAGCAGTATGGGGAACATATGATAATAAGGAAGGTGGATTGATTCCATACACATCATAATATGGAGTTACATTAGTGGAGCTATGCCAGCTGGTGTTATACCAATATTCTGCTAAGGGCAACCACCTTGACCATTCGTTTGGCTTGTGACAAACAAAGCATCTCAAATAACCCTCCAAAGTTTTATTAACAGCTTTGGTTTGACCATCCGTTTGTGGATGGTATGCTGAACTTAAATTTAAGGTACACCCCTGTAACTTGAAGAGCTCTTGCCAAAAAATACTGGTAAAAACAACATCTCTATCACTGGTAATGGACTTAGGGAGCCCATGTAATTTAAATACACCTTCAAAGAAAATTTTGGCAATGTCTTGAGCTGTATATGGGTGCTGTAGTGGGAAAAAATGCGAGTATTTAGTAAGTCTATCCACTACTACGAATATAGCAGTGAATTTCTGACTTTTGGGGAGCCCAATCACAAAATCCATTGATATATATGTCCATACAGCTTCAGGGATAGGAAGAGGATTCAATAACCTAGGAACAAGTATGTTCTCACTTTTGTTTCTTTGACAAGTATCACATTCTCGCAGATATTTTTCTATATCATTTTTCATTCCTTTCCAATGGAAAACCTTCTTAAGCCTATGCTTGGTTTTCCTAACTCCTGCATGACCCCCTAAAGGAGTAGAATGGAATTCTTGTAGAATGATATCAATAACTTCTCTGAAGTGTGAGTCAACATATATCTTATTTTTATAGAAAATAAGCCCATCAACAATGGTATATTTCCTGAATTCCTGCGGTTTTTCCTGGATTTTCTGTAATTTGTTTTTGTACTTTTCTGATTGTGACATTAGTCTCTTAAATTCAGGTAGCCATAGACTCTCCACTGTAGAAATAGCATGACACTGTTGGTTTTTTTCATTGTTGTTTTGCTCCTCATGCACACGTGAGAGTTTGTCTGCTGCAACATTATCTTTGCCTTTTTTATATTCAACCTTATAGTCAAACCCATGGAGTTTTGCTAACCACCTGCCCTGTATTCCATTAGTCACCCTTTGTGTCAATAAGTGTCTCAAACTCTGGTGATCCGTCCTAATAATAAATCTTCTACCTAGCAAATATTGTGACCACTTTTTGGTAGCTAATATTAAGGCTAGTAGCTCTTTTTCATAAGTAGACAACAGTAAGTTTTTTCCATTGAGAGCCTGACTTAAATATGCTAGTGCCCTTCCATCTTGAGCAAGCACAGCGCCTATACCAACCCCACTTGCATCACATTCCACCACAAAATTCTTATCAAAGTTGGGCATGCCTAGGACTGTTGGCTCTAATAAACATTGCTTGAGTTTTTTGAATGCTTCAGTGGCCTTCTTGCATTCAAAAACCTTAGCAAGGTTTACTGCTTCTCTAAAATCAGTAGGGTGAAGGGCAAGAACATCAAACTTGATATTTTCTTTTAAGCCATCAATAAATTTTTCTAACAAGAATTGATCTGGCAAAGCATCACAGAGGGCTTGTAGTTCTTCAAATTTATTGAGGTAAGCACGTACCGTAGTGGTTTGCTTCAGATTTGATATAGCTCCATAAGGTCATTGTAATTCATCAGTTGCAAATCTAATGAGCATTTCTTCCTTGAAAATAACCCATTGAAGATAGTTCTTGACCTTTTTCTCCAACCATCCGTACCAAAGATGTGCCTCCCCCTTTAAATGGAAAGAGCATGTTGGTACCCATTCTAATTCATGGGTGTTGTGATAGCGAAATAGGTGTTCCACTTGACTGATCCATTCAACCACACTGCCTTCGCCGTTATATGTGGGGAATTCCAGTTTGATGACTGTATTTTGAAGGAGTTTTGGTTGGTTGGTGCTGGTTTGGTGATTCAGTGTAGCACTTAAAGGTGCACTTACTAATATACCTGCAGAATTTCTTGATACATCAATAACAGAATATTGATTAGGTCTAACTGTGTTCATCTGATTTGATGGAAGATTTTCATTCAAAGAAGATTCAGGTGATGTACTGACATTGCTTCTTTGAGGAGGAGGAATGTAAGGGCTTTTGGATTGTGATTTTTGCTCCTTAAATTCCTTAGTTAAGCTGTTGATTGCTTCATAAATGCCATCCAATTTGGTTGTCATTTCTTGGTTAGCTTCTTGGAGCTCTCGAATGGCCAAAGAATATTTTGCAAACATTCGATCTTGCCTTATCTTTTCAGGATCTCCCTCGTTTAGCACACCAATAACATCCTCTTCATCATCTGAATTGTTTGGTGAATCTTGAGGGTTAGGCTCTGATACCATTTTGACAGGGTTCTTTGTTTAGACATGGATCTGGTGATCATTAAAGAGTAACACAGACGAAGTTATGGGGTTGAGAGTGAAGAAATGGAGACGAGTATCAGTAAGAACAACAAGAATCTACAGATTTGACATAGAGTGGAGAAAAGAAGAGAATGATAAGAGAATGGAAATAACAAGAATCAGATGAATGCAGTAATTAGAGAATTATAGGAAGGTAGAATTTTATTGAAGCAAGCAAATGATTTCAGCATACATTATCACGTGTACCCCCCCTCTTATTTATAGGGTACTCATCACATATCTCATTTACATTAATTATCGAGCCCATTTAAAACATTAAAGCCCATTACAACTTATGCACTGAAGAGAATGGCTACGCACGTACACACTTATGCACATGCACACCTGACATTGGCATCATTAGGATCGACACTAGTGATCACTGAAGAGCACTTCCCTAGCTGGTTTAGTTCTGGTGGGCGGGAGCTTCTCCGATACTTCAGTTCGTCGCTGGTGATAGCTTCTGGAATATCAACCCAGGTGTTTGTGGATTTGCCCAAATGAAACCCTAATGCCATGCTCATATTTGATGAAATTTTTTGAGTACTAACAGTATTATATAAATACACGAGACTATGTACATCATTGTGTAACTTTTGAACAGAACGTTCATTTTTCATCAATAAAACATTTCATCTACTTTTCTATCCGAACTCAAAGTTAGGACAGAAGTAACCACAATTAAAGGAGCAACATCCGAATTAAGAAGCATATAATCAAATCTGGTGTTACCCGAATCCATATTCAACTGAGGTTTCTCAATAATACTGATAGAGCTGCAAGTATATCACCAACAGGAAATGGATCTTCCACGGCAACAAAAACAGATGGCAACTTATTCAATTTACTCATCGAGTTGCATTTAGAGAAAGAATTAGGTTAGAAATTAACAACAAAGTTTATACATTAAAATGAATAAGAATTTCATCAGACAGTTTAAGCCCGTACACCATCTCATTTGAAAAAAACCTAAAAAATATATTCTTAAATTTAAAAAGGACAAACAAAGGCGATAAGGATGTCTTTCAAGATAAAGGAGAAGGCAACGAAGGAAAAGCATTAACATTACTAGAATTCGATTGAAAAATGTATCGAAAAGAGCAATAGTTTACTAAGTGTACGTTCGGCGGTCCAAAATGGACCGTTATCCTAACGACCAAAATGTGGCCGCTGAGAGGCGACGCTTCGCCTCCCAGCGATCACATTTTGGCTCCTCCTCCGCACTTTATATTACTCCTCTTTCTTCACCATCTTCTTCTACTCTCCTCTCTTCTCCATTTTCTTCTTCAACACTTTCTTCGATGGTCTATTCATTCTCAGACTCAAACGGTTCGAATTCTGAAGATATGAAATATATCGTTATTATTGAACGTATTTACGTGAAAGACACAATGAAATAGGTCGTTGGTTGCACACGTCAGACTATACCGGTTTAATGTGGGTAAACAACATATTAAATGGTCACCAAGAACGATGTCAAATAAATTTCCATATGAAACGTATCTGGTTTCTTTCGTTATGCGATATGCTAGAAAATTATGGTTTGGTTACAATAAATCGCGTTGGTGTTAGAGAAACAGATGTCATATTTTTGTACACTATAGCTGCAACTCTTTCGAATAGACAAACGACTGAAAGATTTCAACGGTCAGGTAGCACAATCTCTCTTTGTTTTCATGCTGTTTTGGATTCCATTCAATTATTAGCTGCTGGTATTATTAAGCATGTTGATCCTCAATTTAACACAATTCCAGATGAAATTAGAACATCTAACCGTTTACTACCCTTACTTTAAAAACTGTGTTGGTGCCATCGACAGAAAACACATAGTGGCATACTTAACTCAAGATCGAGTTGTTCTGTATATAGGACGGAAAGGATACCCTACATAGAATATTTTAGATGCATGCTCATTTGATTTACTGTTTACATATGCTGTAACCGGCCAGGAAAGTACTGCGCATGACAATCAAAATTTTAATTTCATTGCGAATGACAGATCTTGCAATTTTCCTCATCCTTCTTCTGGGCAGTATTATGTAGTAGATTCTGGATTTCACTTACTACTAGCTATCTACTACCATACCGTAATGTTAGTTATCATATTCCACAGCTTCGTGCAACTACAAATCAAGGAAAGTCGAATAATGAGATTTTTAATTTCTACCATTCGAGTTTACGAATGGCAATATATTGAGAGAACATTTGGGATATTGAAAAAAAATTCGTTGTGAAAAATATGCCAATGTACGCATTCGGAACTCAAGTAAAAATTATTATTGCTACAGTGGCTATACACCATTATATATGCAAATACAACATGGGTGATCTAGATTTTATGGCGTATGATAATGATCCAGATCTTATTATTGAGGGGTATTTTGAAGAATATGCCCACTTGAGAATTGCAAGGAATAAAGAATTTGCACCGGCTCAACGAGATAAAAACATTGAGATGACAATACTTCGAGATAGAATAAGAGACGAACTTGTTGGAGCAGAGTTGCACTGATCGATTTGTACTATGTTGTATTTCTGCCTTTTATCATTTTCTGTATTAGTATTTAGTGGGCTGCTTTATTTAGTTTACTATGTTATTCTACTTTAACGATAATGTTCGGTTTTAAACATAAATTAATTAAATTAACAAACAAACATAGGATGGTACGCTTAGATGGTCTTCTTAAACCCACAAACACATTCTCCGCTTAACTAAATGATCCGCTTAAATGGTTCGATAAAATTCTCCACTAAAATACACAGCTTCCGCTCACCGCAAACGCAGCCAAAATGTCTAAATGCCAAAACAATTTGTTACAGAGATAAAAACATTCCTCATAAACAAAAAATACATTTTTGATAAAAAAGGCAAAACAAGACGGAGTGTTTTCTCAAAATGGTTTTATCAAGAAAAAAAGGAACATAATTTATAGAATAATTAAAGGTTTTGTGACCAAAAAATAACAAATAAAACACCTGATAGGTTCTCTATAGTTCGCAACTCTATGAGATCAATCGTCGCATCATCTGAAACACAAATCTGTAATCTTTTTGACATGATTCCACAATTTAAGTTGTAAATGAGAAGAAGAGGAAGTTGCGATAAATTGAGACGGATTAGAGATAACAAAGGGGAAAGATCTAGTCCGACTACAATTGCTAGAAACACTCGGTTGTGAAGAGGAAACAGGAGATACTACAAGAAACAGGCCAATTAGCGACGGCAAAATACCATCGCCAGCCGTCGCAGACCCTCGCCAGCCGTCGCTAAATACCGTCACAAATAATGTGGACGCTAAGCAAATAGCGTCGAACATGGCGATGGCTTTGGACACCATATTAGTGAGGGCTAGCGACGGCTAGCTTGCCACGTGGACAAACGGTTATATTTCAAATATTCGACACAAGCCATCACCATAAAGTCGTCGCTAGCCGTCACAACTCGTGGCAAATCTATACAAATATGCCGTCGCGAGCCGTCGCCATGCGTGGAAAAGCTGAGTCTTTGACCCTCGCCTGTCGTCGCCAGCCGTCGCAATACGAGACCAGAAAACCGTCACTAGCCGTCGCTAATCTGAAACATTTTTTTTTAAATTTAAGCTGCTAACAAGCCATCAAACCACACCAATTCAATCCACAACTCATATACAACCAGTTTCACATTCTATCGCCTCAAAACATCACAAAACAAGTCCAAAATACCATCAAAACGTCCACATCAAACAAAAAAAGTCCAAAATACCATCAAAACGTCCACATCAAACAAACCAAGTCCAAAATACCATCATCGTCTCCACAAAACATCACAAACATCTCAAGTTCATCACCAACAAGTAGCTTGTATTTACAAACCAAGTCCAAAAAAAAGGGACAAGTACCTACCTACTCATCCTCGTCGTCCTCCTCGTCCTCGTCCTCATCCTCTTCGTCCTCCTCCTCATCGGCCATGGTAGCAGGCTCACTCGGCGGCATAACCCCATGCTCCTGAAGATATGCAGCAATCCGCGCATCCAACACGGTCTCAAGCAGGTTCTTCTGAAAATCCTCTAAAGCTGCAACCTGCTGTCGAAGCATGATGATCTCCTCCTCGCTCTGACGTCTCGTGTATGAGGCCTGAGTCCCCGACATCTGTAATTATCATATTATATGCGTGTATGAGATAAATTAATATTTCAATGGTATTGCAATGTACATTAATGGTTTATACAATGATTGTAATAGACTTGTCGATATCAAATTCACACCAATTAATGAAACCAATTTGTAGTAATTATTCATGTCAGTAATTAATATGTGATAAATTAATATTTCAATGGTATTAATATGACATAAATTTAAAGTAATTATTAATGCCAGTAAGAGATAAATTAATATGTGATATTTGTTTACGTGAATTGAGTACCTAAGTGATATTAATTAATAACACTTGGATATGTTTAAATCCTTTAATAAAACGCTTTACCTCTATGTTTCCAAAGCCATAGCGTCTACCCCTGGTAGGCGGGTCGATGATTTTGTTCCAAATGCGATTGCACTCCTCCACGTCCGGCTCTTGACCTAACTGCGTCGCTCGAGCATCTAATAGCGTCCTGTATTTGTCCTGTGATAGCGGACAATTATGGAATACATTAAATATTCAATTTCAAAATAACAATGTGAAATACAAATTATTACAAATGCTAACCATCGTTTCACAGGCCTTAGGGTCCGTCCACGTATATGTGGTGTTACCCTCCTCATCTGTCCGCTCGACGGCATGAGTCTGTGTAAACACCTCAGCAAGTGTAGGCTCCCGTTGCAGAGTTGACATCTGAAATGATACAATATATATTTGGAATTTACCAATACGATTTAAAAAGTTTAGAACTATTTTTAAATGTGATTTATCGTTCGTACCAATTCACGACGATGCTGGGAGAAGGACTTAGACCCAGCCCGATGCAAAGCAGGATTTTTGAGCCTGTTTGCTCGGTTTCGCGCTGAAAGCTCCTGTATATTTAATTATATGATTAATTGATGGATATACAAAATAAAATTTTAAAATAAGCTTAATTAATTTACCCTCGCAGCTTCCGTGGCCCACAATTTCTGGAAATCGGCGTAGACCTCCTCGCTCATCCACTGAGGCCTCTTTTTCGCTACTTTTGCCTTGTATATATTTCCTGAATAATTTTTCCTCATCTTCTGGTTCCATGCATTCAGGAAAACATCCATATCTTCTTCGTTGACCCGTACAGCACACTGTAAATTAACAAACAAATTGCATTACATATTTTATATAATTTTGCAAATGAGAAATATATTTATACTTACAAGAACCTCCGCGAGGATGGCATTCCTAATATGCATAGGAATATCGTCCCAGTGAGGCCACGCCTCTGTCCACCGAGCGAGATATGCATCTCTGGACACACGTAAAACAACCTCTCCTGGAATAATATCAAACCCCCTGTAGAAAGTACGATGTTAGCATTTAATAACTTTTGAATACTAAGCATTTACGAAATTAAAAACTTACCCTGCGGACTTGGGCACAAGCTCTACGACCGGACGTAAATCCGGTGCTGTACCGCTCGCACCTGCCTCTGAACTGTGGGTATGTCGGCGTCTAGGAGGCATATCTGTCACAAACATATTATTTCGTGTAATAATAACTCATATATCATTATGCACATCCATTATCAAATAAAGTCATACAACATATATTATCAAATGCAACTACAAGACCCATTTACATAAAAGAAGAACCAGATAATAGATAACCGTAGTATATCATATAAGTTCATAACATAGCACATCATATAGAAAACATCATTGTACGTCTCATAGCTCACAACATAGCACATCATATAAAACATATCATTGTACATCGTATGTAAACAGCTAACGATACAAATAATATTATTCTTCTTCATTTTCTGATTCAGTCTCGGTCTCATACTCTATATCGTAGTCTTCTATACTCTCAAATGCTTCTATTAATTCATTTGATTCATCGTTTAAAGACTCTAAATTGACATCATTAGCAATTATTATTTCATCGGTTTGATTTGCATCCATTTGATATGCTGCATCGTCTGGAATAGCAATTCCTTCAAATGTAAATTTTGCCTTTGTTTTAATTACAGCAGACCAATCTGCTTTATCTCTTTTTAAGGACGGATACGGAGCAAAGTAAACTTGTAATGCTTGCTTTGCCAATACAAAAGGATCATACTTATAGTAATGTGATGTGTGCTTTATTTCTATAAGCTTATAATCTTTATGCACGTTGATTCCATTACCAGGAACATTGCTGAACCAGTTGCACTTGAATAGAACAACTTTTTCAACGGGTTGTACATAATATGTCAACTCTAAAATCTGTGTCAAGACGCCATAAAAGTCTTTTATATGCTCTTCGGGATCATCACTACCTTTGACAAATACACCACTGTTATATGTTAATCTGTCAGTACCATGTTCTTTGGTGTTGAATTTAAATCCATTGACGAAGAATATTGGATAAGTCTTAACATTTCTTTTTGGTCCAAGCGCGAGATGTTGCAAACCCTCGTCATTGACGCAGTTTATTGGATCGTAAACGTACTTCGAGAACCATTTAGCAAAATCTTTACTGAGATCGCCATTTGGATTTTCTGATTCGTAAATACTGCAAATATAAATGATTTTATTACTAGCTAACAATTGATGTACACATAAATGTAATAATGTTAAAAATTTAGTACCTAACAAACGGTGCAACTTCAGCACAATTTAGAAGAACATATGTGTGTGCTACATGGTGATCTCTATCATCTAACCATATTTCTACACATTTTCCAGAAGATCGTCCATATTGTTTAAAAACAGATAACATTGTCGGACAAAAATTGGTTTCCACGGTTTCATCATTACGAGGACCACTTACAAATGATAGGTTCACATGATCACTGAAGTAATGAGAAAAAAAGAACGAAGCTTCTTCTTCAAGATAAGATTTGCAAATCAAACCTTCAACTCGTGCTTTTTGTCGTACTTTTTTCTTCAGATGATTCAAATACCTAAAATAAAATTAATTCAATTTATTTGCACTAATGTCACTTTGAATTGTAAGCATAAAATTTACCTTTCAAAAGGATACATCCATCCATATTGCACTGGAACTCGAAGAATTGCTTCGGATGGAAGATGAATAGGTAAATGTTCCATTACATTAAAAAATCCTGGAGGGAAGATTTTCTCCAATTTGCAAATCAATATCCGAATTTCAACTTCAAGTTTACGAAGACCATCAATTTTTAACGTTGTCGAACAAAGCTGTTTATAGAATAAGCTTAACTCTGTTAAAACACCCCACACTTTTACAGGCAATAATTCTTTGAACACCACTGGTAATAAATATTCCATCATGATATGACAATCATGACTTTTCATCCTACTCAATTTATTGTTTTTATAGTCAACACATCTACGAAGATTAGAAGAAATCCCATCCAGACATTTCAGTCCCTCAACCCATTTCAATACAAGTTTTATTTGTTTGTTGTCTAGTTCATAGCACGCTTTGGGTTTTTTATTGTCATTGGGCTTCATATGAAGTTCTGGACGTTTACAATATTCTTCTATGTTACGTCTCGAATATATATCGTCCTTTGTTTTTCCTTTGACATTCAAAACAGTATTAAACACGTTGTCAAATACATTTTTTTCATTGTGCATAACGTCGATATTATGTCGAAGTTTGAGATCTTTCCAATAAGGTAGCTCCTAGAATATGCTTTGTTTACACCAATTATGAATGTCAGATTTACCCGGAATTTCTGTCTGTTCTCCATCCTCATGGTTCTTGGGATAATCCTTTATAATATCGTATAATTCTTCACTTGTCCAAATTTTGGGTGCTTGCAGAGTCATTCCGCTGTTAGCTTTAAAGTTTTTTTTATCTCTTCTAAAAGTATGATTGGTATGCAGAAAACAACGGTGACAATCAAACCACGAATGCTTTCTTCCATACCGTAAGAAAAATGCTTGCGTTTCTTCCATGCATAAAGGACAAGATAGACGACCGGCCGTACTCCAACCTGAAAGCATCCCATATGCAGGAAAATCACTAATCGTCCATAACAAAGAAGCGAACAGACGAAAATTCTTTTTTTTTGAAATGTCGTATGTTTCAACTCCTTCATCCCATAGTTTTTTCAACTCTTCAATTAATGGTTGTAGATAAACATCGATGCCTTGTTTTGGATCATTAAGGACCAGGAACGACAACAGTGAGAAACATATATGGAGTTTTCATACACATCCATGGAGGTAAATTATAAGGAGTAACAATAATAGGCCAAGATGAATATTTACTACCAAACTGAGAAAATGATGAAAACCCATCTATACATAAACCAAGTCTGACGTCACAGCTCTCAGCGGCAAATATAGGATACGTCCTATTAAAATGTTTCCAAGCTTCTCCATCCGATGGATGTGTCAAAGTTCCGTCTTCTTGTGTTCGCACACTATGCCATCGCATATGACATGCATTGACTGAGGATGCATATAACCGTTGTAGTCTAGGGATGATTGGTAAATAATGCATTCTCGTATACGGAACTTCCTTACCTTTCTTTTTTCTAGGTTTATACCTTTCGCCGTCACATTTTTTACAGTTTCTAAGATTAATATCATCTTTCCAATACAACATGCATCCTTTAACACAAGTATCTATTTTTTGGTACGGCAAACCGAAAGCCGACATTAGTGTTTTCACTTTGTAATGACTATCGCACATCAGATTATCGGGTGACATATGTCTTTTTGCAGCTTGTACAACCGATGTAAATGCAGCTTCTGTAAGGTTAAATTTTGATTTCATGGTGATGTACTCGGCGGTTACCGATAATTCAGTTCCACTTTAACAACCATTCCACAATGGCCGCTTAGCTGAAGCCAATAAATCATATATTTTTTTGGCTTCCGTGTTCGGTTCCTCTTCAATATTTACGTCATCATCGTCAACCTGACTGATAGGGAACATTGACCGTGCTGCATCTTCCACCATATCTTCTATTGGATTTGTCATAACTAATTCGACCTCCGACGCTACAGGATTTACTGTAGGCGCAACAAGTTCTCCATGATGATCCCATAAATAATAATTTGGCACAAAACCTGATTTGTACAAATGTACTTTAACGATGTCTGGTTTATGAAACCTCATCAGTTTACACTTACTACACGGACAACGAAGCTCCTCGTAATTTCGATTATTAGATACTGCAAATCTAACAAATTCATTTACACCATTATAGAAATCTTCTTTCACTGAGCCTTTCATTCCAATTCTAACGTCATACATCCAACTACGGTCAATGTAATAATTGGACATTTTTCCTGATTCAAAAATATATGTCTGTGATTTCGATAACACATACATATGTTGTTCAAAGAATTTATTCAACGCACGAATATTTTTAATGGTTCATACGTACAATAAAAGTGATGGTTTTAACATACGACAATTTATTTCAAGGTCTAGCTATTTTTAATAGCTCCTACACATGTTAAAAGTGATGGTTTTAACATACTAGAATTTATTTCAAGGTCTAGCTATTTTTAATAGCTCCTACACATGTTAAAAGTGATATTTTTAACATTTTAGAATTTTATCCAACACATGAACATTTTTACTAAGATATATATATTATAAAGATAAGATTTTTATAACTAGAATATTTTTATAAAGCTATATAGATAATAATGAAAATATTTTTAGAAAGCTATATATATAATAAAGATGATGTTGTTATAATGAAAATATTTTTAGAAAGCTATATATATATATATAATAAAGATGATATTTTTATTGTTCTAGCATTTTATCTAACATATGAACATTTTATATAAGCTATAAACAAAACAAAAAAACATATGTAAATATTTCAGGAAATTTCGGCAGCATAACGGCAGGGTAATTATAACCGGCACCGTCCCGATGTACGGCTCCTCGCGCTACCTAAAGCCTCGCAGCTTTCGACAATGGGGAAATTTCAATAATCTAGTTCGTACGCAGACGAATCTTGTTCTTAAACTAATCAATTTCAATTCATATCCTCACCCTACAATCTATTTTCACTCAATCACTCTGGAATAGGGTTGCCAAACCCATATTCAATCAATATTTCCATATCATGATCCTTTCATACCACTACAACCAATCATTCACAATCACATCCAATTTCATACCACTACAACCAATAATTCACAATCACATCCTTTCATATTTACTCCATTTAAAATAAATATCAATTGATTTTTATAAATTCAACATCAATAATTGATTATTATCTATAAAATAAGGGTTCATAAACACATACATATGCTCAAAATCAATTACTAACCAACAATATTCGCTAATAAACAACTAAATCCACATTTTAGGGTTTCAATCATTACTAAATCAACTACATTAACTCAACAATCATCATATAATCATATAACATATGCATTTAAATCATTATTAACTAATTAATTGAAGAAATAGGTTAGAAATTATACCGGGAGAGGAAGAAGCAGCTGATTGAGATGGGAGGAGAGGAGGCGACGAAGAAGAGGTGGCGGTTGGCGTCGGCGGTGGAGAACTGGCGAGGGTTGGCGTCGGCGGTGGTGAACTGGCGGTGGTTGAGTTTGAATTTTTTTTTCTCGATCGATGGCAGAATGGGGGAAAAAATCCTGTAGCCTCGCGGTATATTTGTTTTTGGGCGACGGCTGGTGAGGGCCGCTTTTTTGGTCGTCACCAACCGTCGCCACACTCCGTCGTCAAACTCACCCTTTCTTGTAGTGAGAAGGAAGAGACATGAAATATTAATGAAGAAGAGGCACCATTTTTTTAAACGATGAATAACTTGAAATGTATCTCTCCACAATACCTTGGTATCTGATCACAAGCACAACAAGTCAATATCATCTTTTCATCATCTTATCTCAAGTGTCAACCGGTGCTTCAATCAAAGATGCATATCCATGAACCAATAATGATTCAAATCAAGCATCTCCAAGCAACTCTGAATTCAAACAACTTTTTTGACTATCTTCAACGTCGACTAACAGGCAACCAATCCATATTTACATTCATCAATACGATAAAACTATCCACCAACTCCTGACCACAGTGATGCAATCAATGCCTATATTGGTAAAACAAACCAACAACTTACTTTGATATAAGCATCTGAGCATTAGAGAGGGCGGAAACATCTGAAGCACGAAGGCGAGCTATCTAGTGAAACAAAAACCGATTTGAGCAAACATAAGCTCTTGCTTCTATCACTAGGAATTGAAGTTTGTTATAATTCGCTTAATGATTTTGAATCCAGTCAGAACGAAAAGAGATGTTGTAATAATTGTTGAAATTTTGATATAGAGTGTTTGTACATAGATTTGTAAAGTAGCAGAATGAATACATATGCATTGTATATAAAGTGCTATATATATAGCAACCGATACAGTGAATAAATTGTAAATGGATTTCATCCTGTTATCAAAAGAATTCAGGTAAAGCTAGCTTGAAGACCCACTTGAGAATAGATGAAATCATGTGATAGAGTAATGGCCGGTAACATTTCATTTTATTCTCTAATACGCCCTCCTCAAAACTTACCAAAACCCTAGATTGATTCACGTGGAAAATCGTCAGAACTGTGGCAAAAATAAGATCAGTGAAAGCTCCACAAAGCGTTAATGGCTTCAAATATTAGGATTGGAGGGTTGAATAACACCAGATTTGAGAGATTCGAGAGATTTATTGAGTCGCTTGTCCCGATTTGAGTTGATCAGATGACTGTTGCTTGAGTTCTGGTGACTTTGAGAGTAGGCAAATTCTATTTCAACCCACCATGTTAGGTAGTAGCCCCCCAAATCATGAAATAATCAGTAAACCCATAAATTTAGTTAGTAGCCCCCCGTTCTTTTAAAAAAAAAAAAATACCCTTCCACGTAGGGGGACTACGTGGTTTTTCACTGTACCTCGTAGTTGCCCTACGTGGTTCATCAAAGTACCACGTAGATGATCTCCGTGGTTCATTCATGGACCACATAGACATACTACGAGGTACACCAAAAAACCACGTAATGCAACTACGAGGTGTTCAAAAAACTGGAAAAAAAATATAACAGTAAAATGGCAGTTTGGTCATCGTATTTTTTTGATAAAATGGGGGGCTACTAACTAATTTCGTGGGTTGAAATAGAATTTGCCTTGAGAGTATTGTTTCTTCTCGTCTTGATATGAACATCTGATGGTATGCGACTTTGAGGGCTCTGCTTCTCGTTGTCAGTAACGTTGAACTCAAATCTAAACCTGGTAAAATTAGTCACTGGGATAGCTTTGGTTAAGATAACAACCCTTTGGTGAGTGTCGGGTATATGATTCACGTGTATTTCTTCTTTTTGAATTAATTCTTCGACGAAGTGCAAGTTAGTCTCTATGTTCTAGGTTATCATGTTGAATAAGGTTCTCTGACATGCACACCGCACTTTTGTTGTCACACCATAGTGTAGGTTCAACATCAGATTTTAATTTTAGTTTACCTAGTAGAGATTGTATCTATTTGATTTTTGCTGTCACATTTGCAATACTTCGATATTCAGTTTCAGTGCTAGATCTCGAAATAGTAGGCTGCTTTTTTGAACACCATGAGATTATACTGCTTCCAATGTAAATACAACATCCTGTAGTTGACCTTCGATCATCTGGATCAGATGCCAGATTAGCATCTACATAGCCAGTTAGACTTAACCGTTTGCTGGTCTTTAGAATCAATCCATGGTTGTTAGTTGCCTTTATATATCATAGAATTCTCTTCACTGCTTTACAGTGTACATCCAAGGAATTCTGCATAAATTATGAAACTATGTTAACACTTAATGCAATATCTGTTTGGTTATAGTTTCATATTGCAATGCACCTACAACACTTCAATATTATTTAATATTAAATATTGCTTCTCCCCTATATTTAGAATAATGTCGTCCGCTTATCATAGGAGTTAGTTGGGAATTAGCAGTATTCATCTATGTTTTGACTAAGAGTTCATTAATGTACTTTTTATTGCATAGGCTAATTCAGCACTTGATCTTTCGATCTCTATGTCCAGAAAGTACTTTAATTCACCCAAATCCTTCATGGATTGATTGATATACTATGTCAACTGATCTATGTTTATAGAGTTGCTGCCTATAATAATGAAATCGTCTACATATATTAGTATGTAAACTGTTGAAGAACTATTTACTTTAATGAATAAAGAGCTATCTAATTTAGTAGATTGATAACCTAACTTTAGTAAAGTACTTTTCAGTCTATCAAGCCAAACTCTTGGTACTTGTTTTAAACCATAAATACCATTTTTAAGTTTGCAGACATAGTTAGGGTTTAGATTGTAACCTTGTGGTTAACTAATATAAATCTCCTCTTCTAATATCCTACTTAGGAAGGAATTATTAACATCTAAGTGTTTAATATGCCAATTTTTGCACAATGCAATAGTTAGGATTAGTCTGGTCTGATGGTTATTATCTTAACTACATGTGAAAAGTTTGATTGAAATCAAACCCATGTTTCTGTGTAAAGCCTTTAGCCACCAGCCTAACCTTATTCCTATTTATTTCCCATTTGGGTTTTTTTTAATCTGTATGTCTATTAGCATCCTATGAGCACCTTGTACTCATCACCCACTGATGCCTTCCAGTTTTTATCTTCTCCAAGGCCTAATGATCAAAAGAATCAGGTTCAACACAACTGGATGACATATCAAACAATTCGGGTTTTAAAATATCATTTTTTATTTTTGTGACCATTGGATGACCAGATTGCACTTGTGACTCATTTAGTGGTGAGTGATCAGTATGCTCTGATTTTGTTGCGTATTCAGATATAGTTGCTTTTGTTTTCTCTGAGCATTTTCAGAATGTATCTATGTTTGTGTAGGAGAATGAGAAGTGTGGCTGAGTGGCTTCATGCATTCATAACCTTCAGAATTTGGTGGTAGTGAATGGGAAGCATCAGCAACCTCATTGTTATCCATTTGATACTAGATTTCACAGTATTTGGGTATGGTAGGTATGGTTGTCTTGGCATTGTAAATTTTGCTTATTGTCTTTATATATTTATTGCTGAATGGAAACTCATTTTGATTGAAGACCATTGTTAATACCTTAAGTATTGATTTAATGACAAAAACCATATAAACATTACCATTAACGTGTCTTCGAGCTGTGCAGTTATATCAGATATATTATCTAGACATTTGTAGAGATAAACAAGAGTAAAAAATAAGAATTATAGAAGAATGTTACTCAGAGCAATGGATGAATTATAGAGGAAGGATAATTAAAGCAACTGAAGACCAAAACCTATAGAGAAATTGAAATGATGAGGAGTTGGTTGAACCTTAGAATATATTGTTAAAGATCCCATGGGAATTATACTTGAAGCTCATCAACCAATGACCTCAACCAAATCACCAAAATCCACAAATATAAGAAAATTTACAACACTTATTAGTGTTACTGTTCATTTTGCAACACTACCATGTCGTCATAGGGTATCCTACCACGTCGACTACCAACTGTTTTTCAGAATTTCAAATTTTAAATGAGGAGACATTTCCCTCCATCTCTTCACCAAAAGACATGACCCTTCAACAACTATATAAAGGCATCTAAAATCGAATTTTGACATCAGAAATTCTCATTTTCTCATACTTCTCCAAACATTTGCAATTGAAATCTATTGAATAATTTCCAGGTATCTTTGCAAATCCACTCTCTTTAACTCTAATCCTTTAAATATTTGCAAACCACACAATATCAGAGAGTTGTACTTGAATTCACATCATTCTCTCTCTGATTTTATCCTATTCCTCAAAGAATTCAAAGATAAATTGTCACTGAAGGTCTATAGGATCACTGTACCGAATCTGCAAGAATATTTATTGAATATACGATAACTTGCCATAGTTTGTTGTTGGTGAAAAGGAGATGATCTTTCTTGTAGCTATAAAATCAAGAGAGTGTATCTTGTTTCCCGTAAAATCAAGATTATAAAGGTGTTCTTGCTACCCGTGGAAAGCAAGCAGTTATGGTGAAATTCTGCACGATGGAGTGCATGACTGGATGTAGGACTGGTTAATCTGAACCAATATAAAAATCTGAGTGTTATTTAATTTTCTGCATTTTAGTTTATTACTTACTTATTTTCTAATTACTTGTTTCTTGTTGCAATTTGAGTTAATACTCTTTTATAGTCATAAGTAAGTAGTAAATACACATTTCACCACTTCTAGTGTCTAACGACCATAAGATCCATCCAATACTGTGTTGTAAACACCTCATTTTCCAACAATCACATGCATGCTTATATAAAATTTTCCTACATCATCAAGGCACTTACATCCTTTTTGGTTAGCCGTATAAACCAGAAAGTGCAAGATTTAGACCTGAAATTTAACTTGTTAGTATTGTCTTAAATATTGAAAATGCAGGCATCCAAAGGTTTTTAGGCTATGATAATCTTGTTTAACATTTTAAAGCTTTTCAAGTGGTGTTAAACTCTTCAATACTTTTGTTGGTTTTCTATTAATCATGTAAACAGATGAACTGAAGGCCTTTAGCAAAAGTTTTAAAATTAAAGTAACTTGGGTCAACAGTGTTAAACCGGATTCCACTATGTGCCTTTGTTTTCTTTCAACCAACCCATTTTGTTGAGATGTGTATGGACAAGTTGGTCTATGTACAGTACCCTTTTCTAAAATTAATGATTTAAAAATTTGAGTTCACTTCTACCATTAGATTGTAGAATCTTTACAAATGCATTGAATTGTATCTCAATTGTGGTAATGAAGTTAATAATAACATCGTGTGTTAGATTTGGTTTTTAGAGAATAAACACTAGTAAATCCAGTGTATGCATCAACAATAGATATGTAATATTTATAGTCAAAATCTGAACAATAGGTGCATGACCCACAAATCAGTAGCAATTAATTGTAGCGGTAATACAGTATCAGGAAGTACAGCTTGCAGAACTTCAATATCCATAGGCTTATTAGGTAAATGGCAATTGGCGCATACAATTCGCCCGGTTAACAGTGTATTTAGTGCTAGAATCATTAAAGAGGAGTCTATGAATTTTTCTCATTTGACAAAAATCATATATGTATGGTAATGTAATAGGGTCAAACACCATACTATTATTAGATAGAATTTTCATTACATTTTTAGTACTTGGATATCCAAGTTTGCAGTGCTAAAGATCAAAAATAATTTCGCTGCTATCAGCTTTGTCCATCTCATCCAAATTACGACATTTATCTTCATTTACTACATTATCACACCTAACAAAGTTAAACTTCTATGATCCTTTGATGACATCACCCTGTAAAAATAATATCTTTAGTACATCTCTAACTAAACAATATTTCAGATAAAGTTCAAAGAACATATTATTATCTTTAGCAAACAAGATACACCAATTAAGTTCTTTTTAATCCTTGGTACTCTTAGTGAATTATGCAAGTATAGTTGTTGTTTTTCCCTTAAAACATGCATTACCAACATGAATGATTTGAATACACTTACTATTTCCCACTGAATTGACTGATTACCTCTGTATTGTTTACTTCTAAGATTCAAGTTGTCAAGATTGTTTGTTATGTGGCCGGTTGGTACAGAATCAGGACACTAACTATTATCTAGTAGATGCTCTATCTTTACTGTTTCATTTTGGTTGGCGCTCCTATTGTAGTTGTCATGATTGTCGGCATCTTAATGAACTTGTGCAACATTTACAATGAGTTTATTGTTATTTCTTTGATTCTGATTTGATGTGTAGCTGGAATTGAATCTGAAATAAAGTTCTAGAGCGACATATGTCCAATATTTTCACAAATTTGGCACTTAGTCCTATTACTACTATTCTATCTGCCTCTTCCTTTGGCTCTATTAGAATTTCCACTTTGTTCTACCCTATCGGTGATTTGACTTTTCCTTTGCATGCAGTAGTTAGAAAAACAGTGTAGTTAGTCTCTTACAGCCATTTGCTATTAATTCTTACTTCATAGGATATGAGAATAGATTGCACTTCATGGGGAGTACAAATTTTTGAAATATTATAATAGCAATGTTTGTTTCATAATCATCACTTAATTATCTAACAAGTATAAGACTTGATCAGAATTTTGCACCTTATTGCCTAACATTCAACAGATCACATAATTTCTTCACTTTTGATATATATTCCCTCATTAATGAATTGTCTACTCCGATGCTTTGAAGTTGCCATTTATAGTGTAAGACTTTGGCTGATGACTGGAATCGTGGTCCATATTTCATTAGAAGTACTACAACCGATCACTTGTGGTAATAATTTGGCCCTGATAGATATAACAACCAAGAACATATCAATCAATCTTCCCTATGATATTTGATATAGCTATCATTGGCCTCTGTTCTTTTACCTTAATCAGTAATGAATTTGGCTGGTATAGCTATAGTTCCAAGAATAAATCCGTCTAAACCATACCCATATATATGGTTGTCTCAACTTGCAATTTTCAAAGAAGATAGTTGTCTTCTTCTAAATGCACAATAATAAGCCGACTTTATGGACTAATTATCATTTTAACTAATTGTTGTACAGATGCACTAGTTGGATTGAGAGGATCAATTCCATTGTCTGAAGCCATTGATGTTGTTTTATCTTCGATAACAACAACAGATGATGAAAAGTAGTGAAATCAAAAGATAAAAAGGTACATAAAAATTGCTGAGACTTATCAGAAAATAAAGGAGATCATAAAAATAGGTATGTAGCATCCAGTTAAACTTTTATGATGAAATATTTCTTTTTGAATAGTTTCCTGGCATGGTTTTAGTTGTTTTTTTGGGGTTCCTTGGTTTTCTTGATTGATTTCTGGTGGTTTTGCTTCTATATCAATGAGAATATTGTTAAGATGATCAGATGTAGCCAAATTTTCTGGAATTCAGACATGGCACTGATTAACTTGATTGTATTCTCCTTAAATGATGAGTTAAACACTCTGATGAGAATTTACTCAAATGATAAAACTTTCCTGATGAGTAAACACCAACTCAACAACTTCTTGAATGAATGTGCCCTCTGGCAATGGTGCACTGATACCAAATTAAAGTTTGATACAATTTGTTTGTTAATTTTGAATTTAATCAGAGTGAAAAGTGATGTATCGTAATAATTGTTGAAATTTTGATACAAGGTGTTTGTACAATGATTTGTAAAGTAGCAGAATGAATACATATACATCGTATGCAAAGAGCTATATATATGTCGCAACAAAAACGACGAATAAAATGTAAATGGGCTTCAGCCTGTTATCAGAAGAACTCATGCAAACACCTGAAGATCTGCTTGAGAGTAGATGAAAGCATGTGACAGAGTAATGACCGATAATCTTATTCTCTAATACTGGGTAAACGAAATCATCACCATTAATTCTCTATGTACATCAGCTCCATGTCCAAGCATCTAGATTGCAAATTTAAATGCAACAGCAATCATCCAACACCTCAAAGTCATCATCAATAAGGCTTTACCCTGCTTCTGTTTCAATTTAGTTCATCAGCTAGTTATCGTCGTTAATTCTCTTTATACACTGAAAACACACCGCTTTTCATCATCAACATCAGTGCACACATCAGCATCCCGAGTTCATCTAGGCAACAATGGTTATTCCGACTCTATATCTAAAACTTGGTGGCAACTAATATCATCAATGCCTTCACTTCCAGACTGCGGCGCAGTCAAAGCAAGGAAAAAAGTTCAATAATGAGGCCAACCAATCAAAATCGGTAGTACTCATACTTTTGCAACGTCAAACTAGGAGGAGGCAATGCATCCGATTTTCTTGTAGAATTCTTTTTGGGAAGAATTCAATTTATTTGTTTTTGATGTCGTTTCACTCGATAAGGAAGAGGCTTAAAAAAAGTGTGTTGCCTAAAATTTTATACTACACTTTTCCTAATAACAAACTTTTTACGGGACTACCAAATGCATTTTTTTTGCATAGTAAACAACCACCTACATAGAATTTATTGTGTTTATCAATTTTATTCATGGTACTAGAAAAAGGAAAACTGGATGCCCTTGGCATTACACTAAAAAAATGGGAAATAAGAAGGCGATAAAGTGAAGAGTTGGGTCGTGGGAGATCACGTGTTCAAGAGGGGAGATTTTTTTTATTTAGTTTGTTTTTATTTTTGTATTTTCAAACACTAGATTTTTTTGTTTTAGGAATGAGAGATGTGCCCATAGTTCAGGGGTTCATATCTCAATGAGACTAAGTCAAGACGAGGTTGCGAATTTACAGGTGTTAGTGACCAAAGCTGGATAAATCTGTGTGTTCTTTACTTTTTGCATTTATGTTTTCACATTATTTATCTGTTTACTATGAAATATTTTAAATACCCTATTCATCATATACTTGATATAATGTCTACCCAGCCTACAATAGATTTAGTGAGAGTCTGTCCATTTATGTTCGAATTATTTTTAATAAAATTGATTTTTCATATTGGAAATATTAGATGGAAATATATTTAAAATATGTTGATTTTCATATTTGGGATGTCACTGAAAATGGATTAAATTTGTTAGATAAGAATAATTATTCTATTAATGATGATGCTATGAATATTCTTATCCCTACACTTGATAAATTTGAATTTGATCATATCTTTCATTATTTGATTGAATAGGAAATTTTGAACATGCTTAGTGCCAAATGCGGTTGAAAAATCAATAATAATAAATAACTCCATAAAAGTGGTAGAAAAGGAGAACTATGTTTGGCAGACTTCACAAAATTGATTTGATGACGACAATGTAAAAGACGATGACACTGTCACACTGACTCAACAGATAATGGGCTAAGTGTTTTTCACTTAAAGATTACTTTTCATGTATCATGAATTAACTAGAACCATTGATATATAAAAAAAAACAAATTGAAATCTGAAAAACTTGAATTGCGCTTGGAAAATGCTAAATTGGAAGAAAAGTTTGAAAACATTCAAAAAACTAAAACCATCGACTGCAAAAAATGTTTAATTTCGAATTTTTTTTATTTTTTTTGCTTCAGTGAAAATTTTCAATTCCTGAATAAGTAATTTTGATTTTGAAGAAAAATGAATGTGAACTGATTTGTAAAAAAAAGTTTTGTAGAAGGTTTCGAAGATTGCTAAAATATTTAAACTTGGAAAATGTATGGATTTCAAAAATGAATTAATTGAAATTGAAAATAATTTCAAGATCCTTGAAAGTAAAAACATGAATTTGTATAATAACAAAACCACATTTGGAAAAAAGGAAATTGAAAATACCAAGGATTTTGAACTTGAATTTTGAGAAAGCTAACTTTTGAAAACTGAGATGGTCCAAGTTAAGACCAAAATTAAAGGGATGAAAATGAAAACACGTTCTTAAAAAGAAATGATTTTGCAAACAGGGAGTATCCTATTAGTCATCATTCCAAGTTAACATATGAAAATAATATATAAAATCCAAAATCAAAGACCTTGAGTTGACTTTAAGAAAAATTTCCATGGGAGAGAAATCTTTTAAGAGTTGTTATGAAATTCTTTACGAATAGCAGAAAAAGAATTGGATTTTAAATTGTGTTAGTTTATAAACAAATGACTAATAACACTGTTAAGGGAAGAAGTGTTTTCTTAGAATGTGTGAAATGTAGCAATATTGGACGTAGTTAAGATAACTGTCAAAATAGAAATATACATAAACGAATCAAACAGAACTGAGTTTCTGTGGGTATGGTTGTTATTATTAACAACTTGCCATATAAAAAAAATTGGGTGCTAAAGGTTTCAGTTGTTAGGAAATCCGTTCTACGGTTTCGATGAAAACAACTAGTAATGGAATTCATGTATATATATATACATATGTATGTATGCAGGCTATCTACAAGATTGACTCATGATAAGACATGATAACCATGATTGATAACAAGCAAAGGAAATACCAGAAAGGGCAAATCAATTAAAGCAATGAAGAATACACAGAATGAACAAGGAATTGCTGATACACAGTATTAGACGTCTGAAATTATTTTTAGACATCTGATGGTATACTCGAGAAAATATCTGAAGCAACTTCATACGTCTGAAATTATTTTCATACATCAGTTGGTTGATTAACATAGAAATGTGTTTATTTTATGCTCCTATATCTTATATTTTGTATATAAATAAATATTATTTGGGTGTTATTTTGTCACTTTTACAGATATGCCAAATAAGCCACATGCAGCCATAAAAATAGAAAATAAAGATCAAAATGCTGCGTATATACATATGAAGATCTGCAGATGAAGACTTCGCATTGTGTTTCTTTTGGAGTTTAATATATGCTCATCTTTGGTAGAAAAAATCTCCTGAAATCTTATCTCTCTTCAATTAGTCGCATGCCAAATAAGGAAGAGATGGGAGGAATAAACTGCTAATTAATATGGGAGGAATAAATTGCTAATTAATTGGCCCATATATGCATAGATTGGATTAGGGTTTTAGATTGGCTATCTATCTCTTATAAATATCCATGTAATCTCATTGTAAACGATCATCCTGGAATGAATTTAGTTTTCTTCTTCTTCTCTTTTCTTTTAATTCTGTAATTTTTATTTTTATGGCAATTTGTGTTGTCTAGTCAATTAGATTTGCTAGAACACAATTGCTATTGCAATTTTAATATTCATTAGTGATTCACCGTTTGATTAGATTCAGTGGTAATCCTAATTTTATTTTCCTGTTAATTTATTTTTATTCTGCACTTTTATTTCCAGCAATCTGTTTTATTCTTAATCATTGAATTGATTATAGATTCGATTAGATTCAAATCTATAATTCATTCAATTGCAGTTTTACTTGTTTTTATTGACAATTACAATTTTAGTTATCGGTTCAATTAGATTTGTTCTGAACTAAATTGTAATTTCAATTTTATCCCATCTCCAAGCTTTGTCTAACTCGCCCAAGAAATTATATAAATAATTTAATTTAATTTAATTTGCCTCCCTGTGTTTCGACCTGCATACTACACGATCTGTGCGCTTGCAGTATTTATTTCAAAATCTGCGCTTTTCTAATCCATAGGAAAGCGTCGATCAAGTTTTTGGCGCCGTTGCCGGGAAGGTAACGATTAAATTTTATTATTTATTTAATTTCCGATTCGTGTTAGTTTTTATTTTTTTCCTTTTGTTTTGTTGTGTATAAATATATAAAAAAAATCTTGATTGATTGATTTAGTATTATGACTTGATACCGTAATCTTCTAAATCAAGAGAAAAAAAATCTTTCTAATTTTTGTTTTAATTTATTTCCTCTTCTCCCATCCATTTCCTTCTTTTCTTTCTTTGTATAATTGTTTTTTCTCCTCTTTACAGTTTTCTACAAAAAAAAAAATTACAAATTTCTTCTCTTTGCTGTGTCTTCTTCTCACCACAATAACATCTTGCCAATTTTGTGATTTCCTTCCTATTATCAGTACATAGTCTTTCTTCCTCTACAAGCCTTAAAAAAAAGCTTGCAATTTTTTCATATTGATTGTTTTCCAGTTACAACTCTCTCTTTCCATTTTCTTTTTCATTTATTTCTTTCCTATTCTCTCTTTTACAACAATAAAACAAATTAAAAAAAAAAATCTAAATTTTCTTTCCTTCTTTACATTCCCATTGTTTTAATTCTTCCCTTTTCTCCCTTCATAGTTTCCATATTTCTCCTCTACTCTTCCATAAATCTCCTCCACGCAAAACTGCTCTGCCCCCTTTCACCAACCATATAGAAATCACTCACATCACGCACCTTTCCATTGCTATCATTTTCTCCCATAGCCTCATCTTCACGTTCAAGCAAACTACACCCAGTCCGCTTCTGAAACAATTATGCTCCTCACCGCAATCAACGAGCCTCACAACACAATAATAGAACCTTCAACCCGAACGCCCTAACTAAACTCACAATCCCCTAACTCGATCCGCCTCCTCCATCACACAGTCTTCTGGCATCGACCCACTTCGTCATCACACCTGGATTTCCTCAAAACCGAAACCCACATCGATTCAAAAACCCAATCCTCTCCACCGAAACAACTGCATCGCAAACCCATAACCGTACTACTGCATACCAAATCCCAATCGAAACCCGATTCACCACAATCGAAGCATCAGCAAACCCACCGATTTGAAAATCCAATTCGAAAAAAGGGGGCAAGACTTCTTTTGGCTTCGGCTCAATTTTTTTTTTTTTTTTGGGTGATAGCTCTTGAGGCTGCCGCTCTTTGGAGACAAAGAAAGAAAAAAAGATATTCTGCTTTGACCGTGTCAGAAAATAAAGAAAATAAGGAGGCGTTGATTTTATAATTGGGGATGATTGGTTTCCTAATAAGAAGGGCGTATGAATTTTGATTTTGAGCATGCTTTTTATTAAATTCAAGTTGCCTTCCTTGTTGAGGCATAATTTTAACCTTTCTTAGTTCAAATTTTAGTGTGTGGCATTGTTTTGTTCTGTGATATTGGTGAATGAGTGGCTTCGCCATTTGAATGTGAGTGTGTGCTTTGAGGAAGTCCGTGAACCTTTCTGTCTAGAGTTAGAGTTTTTCATTTTTGTTAGTCATAATTTTTATTATAGCTAAGTTAGTTTTTTCCTCTCTTCACTCTTATTAGTTTTCAGTTTTCATTTCACTTGCCCATCTTTTTTCAAAAAAAAAGGAGATCAAATTCAAAGATTGTATTAAGGAAGAATTCGAGAAATAAACAGAAATTCAAAGATCAGTCAAATTGCAAATGCTGGGATTTTAATCGCTCAAATTACTCGAATCTTCTGGATGGACAACCATACACCACTATAAAATTTTCTGAACTCTACAGGTGCTCTGCTGCAAAGAAAAAAAGAAGACATTGCTTGTAAAATTTTCTGCAGGGGCAGCGGCTTGCATGCACAATTTTTTATTTATTTGTGCAGTTATTATTGCCTGATTGTTCTGATTGGCTGAAATTTCCATAATTGAAATCTGCATTCTCATTGTTTTCAACAATAAAAATAGACATTGTAAAATAATATAATTGAAAAGTGGTGTTTTGTGAAGTTGACTGCCTCGTACAATTGGATCACGGATATATAGTAGTCCAATTTATAGAACTATTAGCAAAAGAGGTTGCATACTACCTGTAAAACATTGGTCATATCCCTTAGTATTTATACTATACGTGAACGACCATAAGACCCTCTTCCCCCTTCTAATAGAGTCAGTTAATTAATAGAGCGCAGCTTAGTATTTTATACTATTTTGAAGTGATAATAAAATTTGTCTTGTCGTGACTTCTTTAAAATGTCTGATTCAAGAAAATCATTGAGAGAAATGTGGGATAATAATCGGAGTAGACGTCCTCTTGAAGAGCATGAGAATGAATTACAACTCATGAAGAAAGATTTTCCAAAAATTCGTGAGTCCAATGCCAACAATTTTCAAAATTTTCCAAATGACCAACATTTTCAAAATCATGGACATGATCAAAATTGCGATTTCAACTCAAATTTCAATAATTTCGATAATGGGCCACATCCACATCAAAATGGCTTTGAATCCCAATATAGCTTTGATCCACATCAATATGGGGTTGTAAACTAAAATTTTCAAAATTATAGCCCATATCAACATCTTGAAAATAACCAAAATCACTCAAATTTTAACAGTTTTGGTTACGAACATAATTTTTATGATCAAAATGATTTCCAATATCATTGTCATTTTTCTGAAAATTCAAACAACCACCACATTGGAAATAATTTTGATTGTGAAATTGATGTGGACTATAATTTTGAGAATCAAGAAATCCAAAATGAGAGCTCTCAAATCAACGATTCTGAAGAATGTCATTTTGATGAGAGGGAAGAAAGGCTAAATAAAAAGATGGATGAACTTCTCTGTTTAATGACATCTTTGAAAGAACAACGAGAGCAACAAAATCAAATTCAAACAAGCGATGAATCAGAAAATAATCCATTCTTTACTGATAGTGAAAATTTTCAGATAACAACTTTGGAAATTGAGAATAACCATCTAAATGAAGTTGTTCACAATTCAGTAAATGATTTAGACTTCAACTCTTTTCAGGAAAAAGATTTAAGCTCAGATTTTGATCTTTCAAACTGCGAGAAACTTGAAAATTTTGAAATTTAACAAAATGAAAATGTTGAATTTTTCAAAAACTCAGAAGTGGAAATGGATTTTAATGAACATGAATTTTTTGGATTGTATGAGGATGAGTTGCCAAAAGAGGATGAAATAGAATCAAGCCACCAATCCAAGTTTGAAAATTTTGATTTTGAGGTTTCAAACGAGCTTGAAATTGTCAGTGTCAAAAATACGTTGTCGATTAATAAAATTGAGAAATGTGATCACATAGCCTTGAACAACACTCAGAATTCAAATTTCACGATTACAACCGAATTTATATACGATCGCAAATTTTTGAATAATTACATTGATAAATTTGTTGAACACATGAATTATTTTTGGAATGCTGGCTTGGTTGAAAAAATTCATGTTAGGATGACCCTGGACATTTATCTATTGGACTATAAATCTAGGTATAAAGATGAGATGGGTTTTCAAAAACCTTTACTTATTAGAAAACATGCTCAGACATAGTTTGATTGGGACTCATCGGGTTGGAACCAAGTGTGGGGGAAAAGGTTGGTGGCATTCTTTGCATCGCATGCATCGGAAACACATATATCATTGTACGTATGATCCATTCTTACATATAGCTAGACTGAATTTCATTCTACAAATAATTTTGCATTTGATCCATCTTTGGGTTTTATCTTTTACATTTAGAAAACGTGTTTACAGTGCGGACACTGTTTAGTTCTAGTGTGGGGGGAGTCTGCATTGCATCCTTTTTTTCTTCTTTTTTTTCATGCATTTAGATAGGACCATCATGCATTCTAGATCGTAGTAACATGCAATTTTTTTTTTAAAATACGACTCATTTTAGATTGATAAAACAAAATAAGTCAACAATTGTTAGTCAGTTGATAGTAATTTTTTCTCTCAACTAAAATCAAATAAGAAATATGATGAAAAGTTGAATTTTGAGGGATAATAGTGTAACCGGTAAATAGAGAGATTCTTAGGTGATGGTCATGAAGTTTATTCTAAATCGTAGTCTTTGTTTAATGAGTGGAGGACTTAAAGTACTTATACTGGCTTTTCGAATCTTTGAAACTAAGTTGTATTAAGCTGAATTCGCGTAACTCTCTCCTGTTCTTATATTTTCAATAATAATAATAGCAATCCATGGGTATCCAACATTGCTTGTATATCTAGCGTTGGTGTGCAAACCCGCCAAGCTCTATCTGACATGTTGTTGACAAAGTCAGCGTCGGAATATCTTGGTCTCATTTTATGAGTTGGACACCTAAGGATTACTGACATGTTGTTGACTAAGTCAGCGTCGGTCTACACAATCCTCCAAGCTCTGTCCCAACTCTCCATCAGTCCGCAAGGCAGTGTATGGGTGGTATACCTTGGTCTTTTAAGTTAGGTGTATGTAATTAATCATAAATTTTAACTTTTATAGAGATAGAGAATAAGCGATGATGCCCAAACATTTCTTGACCTTATTGATTTGACTAACTATACACAAGGAAATTAGAATATCACTTTACAAACTATGACAAGCAAACTAAGAATTTATTTCATGGCTGCACTATGTATCGACCAAACCAACTGGTCAAACTAAAATTTAACATTGAAAACTTGATTTATGTTGAAAATTTATGAGAAGTTGAGGTATCTAAAATAAAATCAACTGATTAAGAATTGTTAACTTAATTTGTTGTACCACTTTCCTGAAACAAGTCGTGTTTTCATTTTTTTGTTTTCAATTGCATAAGTCCTCTACATTCATAGTCTGCATTGCATCCTTTTTTTCTGATGCTTTTAGATAGGGCCATCATGCATTTTAGATCGTAGTAACATGCAATTTTTTTTTTGAAAATACGACTCATTTTAGATTGATAAAACAAAATAAGTCAACAATTGTTAGTCAGTTGATAGTATTTTTTTCTCTCAACTAAGATCAAATAAGAAATATGATGAAAAGTTGAATTTTGAGGAATAATAGTGTAACCGGTACATAGAGAGATTCTTAGGTGATGGCCATGAAGTTTATTCTAAATCGTAGTCTTTGTTTAATGAGTGGAGGACTTAAAATACTTATATTGGCTTTTCGAATCTTTGAAACTAAGTTGTGTTAAGCTGAATCTGCGTAACTCTCTCCTGTTCTTATATTTTCAATAATAATAATAATAGCAATCCAAGTGTATCCAACATTGCTCGTATATCTAGCGTTGGTGTGCAAACCCGCCAAGCTTTATCTGACATGTTGTTGACAAAGTCAGCGTCGGAATATCTTGGTCTCATTTTATGAGTTGGACACTTAAGGATTACCGACATGTTGTTGACAAAGTCAGCGTCGGTCTGCACAATCCGCCAAGCTCTGTCCCAACTCTCTACCAGTCCGCAAGGCAGTGTATGGGTGGTATACCTTGGTATTTTAAGTTAGGTGTATGTAATTAATCATAAATTTTAACTTTTATAGAGATAGAGAATAAGCGATGATGCCTAAAAATTTCTTGACCTTATTGATTTGACTAACTATACACAAGGAAATTAGAATATCACTTTACAAACTGTGACAAGCAAACTAAGAATTTATTTCATGGCTGCACCTTGTTATCGACCGAACCAACTGGCCAAACTGAAATTTAAAATTGAAAACTTGATTTATGTTGAAAATTTGTGAGAAGTTGAGGTATCTAAAATAAAATCAACTGATTAAGAATTGTTAACTTAATTTGTTGTACCACTTTCCTGAAACAAGTCGTGTTTTCATTTTTTTGTTTTCAATTGCATAAGTCCTCTACATTCATGTAGTTACATTAGTGCCATAGCATACTGCATTTGGATTTTGTGGGCAGTATCCACTAAAAACCCTCACGAGACACCACTAGTCCTACTAGGGACACCTAGAGGTTTAACGGCTTGTTGCATACGCTCAATGCAATCATGTTTCCTATGAAAGTGTGACCTATCTAGTTTAGTTTTTCATTTTTATTTTTACTCGAGGACGAGTAAAAGATAAGTGTGTGGGTATTTGATTAACATAGAAATGTATTTATTTTATGCTCCTATATCTTATATTTTGTATATAAATAAATATTACTTGGGTGTTATTTTGTCACTTTTACAGATATGTCAACTAAGCCACATGCAGCCATAAAAATAGAAAATAAAGATCAAAATGCTGCGTATATACATATGAAGATCTGCAGATGAAGACTTCGCATTGTGTTTCTTTTGGAGTTTAATATATGTTCATCTTTGGTAGAAAAAATCTCCTGAAATCTTATCTCTCTTCAATTAGTCGCATGCCAAACAAGGAAGAGATGGGAGGAATAAACTGCTAATTAATATGGGAGGAATAAATTGCTAATTAATTGGCCCATATATGCATAGATTGGATTAGGGTTTTAGATTGGCTATCTATCTCCAATAAATTTCCATGTAATCTCATTGTAAACGATCATCCTGGAATGAATAAAGTTTTCTTCTTCTTCTCTTCTCTTTTAATTCTGTAATTTTTATTTTCATGGGAATTTGTGTTGTCTAGTCAATTAGATTTGCTAGAACACAATTGCTATTGCAATTTTAATATTCATTAGTGATTCACCGTCTGATTAGATTCAATGGTAATCCTAATTTTATTTTCCTGTTAATTTATTTTTATTCTGCAATTTTATTTCTAGCAATTTGTTTTATTCTTAATCATTGAATTGATTATAGATTCGATTAGATTCAAATCTATAATTCATTCAATTGCAGTTTTACTTGTTTTTATTGACAATTACAATTTTAGTTATCGGTTCAATTAGATTTGTTCTGAACTAAATTGTAATTTCAATTTTATCCCATCTCCAAGCTTCGTCTAACTCGCCCAAGAAATTATATAAATAATTTAATTTTCCTCCCTGTAATTCGACCTGCATACTACACGATCTGTGCGCTTGCAGTATTTATTTCAAAATCTATGCTTTTCTAATCCATAGGAAAGCGTCGATCACTGGTAAACTCGGGAAAATATCTAAAGCACGCTTCAGACGTCTGAAATGATTTCCAGACGTCTGACCTAGGTTTCAGCTGGAAGAAATGGACTTCAACTGTCACATTTTCAAAATACACTTCCGCTTCTCTTCAGTGCAACTCTTCACCATCAATCAAGACAAACTTTGGATGATCAACAATGGCTGCCACCACTCAAATTCCTCATAACTATAAAAAGCAGATAGATATAAAAGAACAACAACTAATCCGACTTACTCGATTATCTCTATATTCTATAGTCCCTGAATCTATCTATTAGCATTATAGCAATTCACATCATCAAATAAATTCCATATACTCCTGCACCTCATAGAAAATACTACTTTGAAAATATATTGGAAGTTCGTGCACTCATCGGTCAATATCGTATTGTATTAGAGCACACTATTTACAAAAAACTTTATTATTACTTAGGCATGTTCCTTCAGGCGAAGCGAGGGTCTGAATTCCAAAGGGGAGCTTCGAGAATAGACGTAGGACGGGAGGTCCGAACCAATATAAAATTATAGTGTGCATTTTCCATATTTTCATTTACATTATTATCTTATACTTAGTAGCACATATATACATACATGCCTATATACTACATGATCCATCCCTATAGACTTTCAATTGGTATCAGAGCATGGTTTTTTAATCAAAATACAGTAACACATTTTTGTATCACACTAATATGACAAGTATATTTCAAGTAGAACAGTCTACAACACGTCCCTCACTTTTTAATGGTCCAAACTATGCCTATTGGTCAATCCATGTGTGAATTTTTATGAAAGCTAACTAATTAGAAATCTAGTCTGCCACTCAAAATAAGTACGAAGCACCTACCACTGAAATGAGTGCATGGATCGAGGTATAATAATCTCAGCTTCAAATAATGCAAAAGAAATGAATGCTGTATTTTTTTCTTTAAATAAAAATGAATTTTCACAAGACATATTATGTAACACTACATATGATATTTGACGTAACTTACAAGTAACACACGAAGGTACTACCAAAGTCAAATAAACTAAGATTTCAATTTCACAAAATCAATTTTCATCTTTTAAAATGAAATAAATGAGTCTATAGTTGATATTTATTCGAGATTCCAAACTATTCAACATGATCTAATGACATTAGGAGTAAAATTCACCGATTTTTATTTAGTATCTCGGATACTCAATTCTTTTACATCTAAGTGGGAAAGAAAACTATTAGCTATTGATGAAGCAAATGACCTTTCAACACTCAAAGTTGAGGAATTGATAGAAAATTTAATGTCCTATGAGGCTAACCTATAGGCTAGAAGGGGACAAAACAACGAGAAGAACATAGCTTCTATAAAAAATAATGAAGTCTCAGATTTGGATGAAGATGAAATTGTGTTTATTACCAAAAAACTACAATAAATTCAAGAAATTTAGAAGGATGACAAAATTTCAAAAAGATGGAAAATTAGGTGACACAAATCAAACATCAATCAAATGCTATGAGTGCGATGAATTTGGCCATATGAAGAAAGAATGTCCAAAATTCAATAATGACGTGAAGAAGAGCAAAAACAAAAATTCAAAAAGAAAAGAAAAGCTTTTCAAGTCACCAGGGATGATTCAGATTCTCCCTCAACTGACAGTGGTAGTGACGTGGAACAAGCTAATGTAAGCTTTATGGCAAAATCGGATGAGGTATGTCCCAAACTCACTTATAACGAAATATTAGACTTATCATAGAATTAGATGATAAATATACAGAAATCAAAAAGTTAAATAAAGAATACATAGCTAAAATGAACCGAGCGGAGCTTGAAATAGGTATGTTAAAGGATGAAAAAACTATCCTAGAAGAAGAGTTAGAAAATATTCAATGAAAAATTATCTTTAGAAAATTATTTACTAACAGCAGGATTAGGAAAAGTTAAACTAGAAAATAATGATTTATTAAATGAGAATATAACTTTAAAAAGTAATCTATAAATATTATGTTCTGAAATCTCAGAACTCAAAAGTGAGTTAGAAAAAATTACTTCAAATATTTCAAAGTTCAATAAATGAAAACAAAATTTGGAAAATATAATAAAAAATTCCAATGCTTTGGAAATAGAAATGGACTAGGTTTCAAAAAGGATTTAAAACCTAAAAATTACAGCTTTCTTTATAAAAAGATCAAAAAGACAACTGTTAATAAAAAGGTTTTAAAACCTATGGAAATAAAAATATGGATCCCTAAATCCAATAATAAGCTTATTAGACAAAAGCACATTGGTAATTTCTTAAAATATGTTGTTAATAATACAACTTATACTTTTAAAGGTCCTAAACCCACTTGGGGTTTCGCTGCCTTCCCCACGTAACATTTAGGACCATAACGGGGGAAGTACCAATTAAATTATTTTATGTTGTAGGTACCCAAAATAAAAATAAGAAGAAATAGATTCGATACTTAATAGTGGCTGCTCCAAACACATGACCGGAAATGCAAAAATGTTATTAAATATAACATGTCTTGATGGAGGCACGGTGACCTTTGGAGATAAATCAAAAGGATATGTTGTCGACATTGGGGAAGTCATCAGTTCCGGTATTTCTAACTCTCCTATTAGTATAAATATTTTGTTAATTGAAAATTTGAAACATAATCTTCTTAGTACAAATCAAATATGGGATAAAGGCTTGCAAATAAAATTTAGAAAAGGTAAATGTAATATTGTTGATAATAATAATAATATAGTATTTAAAAGATTTAGAAATAAAAATATCTATGTCTTAAAAATGAATATAAAACAAAATTCAAATTTATGTTCAATAGCCAAACATGATGATCCATGGTTATGGCATAAACGATTTTGTCATATAAATTTCAAGTATATTAATAAATTAGCAAAGTACGAGTTAGTAAAAGGATTACCTAAAATAAACTATAAGGCATAAAATTTGCGTGATGCATGTCAAATTGGTAAATTAAAACGAAGCTCGTTTACACCTAAAAGTGATATTTTCACAAAACAACCTTTAGAACTAGATTTATTTGGTCCAACTTAAGTACGGTCTGTAAATCACAACATATATGTTTTTATAATAGTAGAAATTTTTTTAAGATACATCTGGACTCTTTTCTTAAAACATAAGAGTGGCACTTTTGTATGTTTAAAATTTTTGCTAACAAAATCAAAAATCAAATGGATTTAAAAATAAAAAATATTCGAAGTGATCATGGCAGAGAATTTGAAAACAAACTTTTTACAAATTTTTGTAATAAAAATGGAATCAATCACAATTTTTCTTTTCCTTGCACAACTCAATAAAATGGTGTAGTAGAAAGGAAAAATCGAACGTTATAAGAATGTGCATAGACACTACTAAATTGCAGTAACTTACCAAAACAATTTTGGGCTGAGGCTTTTGCTAGGACTTGTTATGTTTTAAAAAGAGTAACATTGAATCCGAAAACGAAACATACTTGCTACGAAATGTTTTTTGGTAAGAAACCTAAAATATCATATTTCAAAACATTTGGTTCAAAATGTTTTATATTAAATACAAAAGACAACCTATGAAAGTTTGATCCTAAAGTCGATAAAGGGATCTTTGTTAGATATTCAGATTGAAGTAAGGCATATAAAATTTTCAATAAACGAACTGATGTAACTAGGGGAAGTTTGCATGTTTCATTTGATGAAAATTTTCTTAATAACCAAATTAATGATGATGAAGAAACTGTATCTATAACAAAAAATAATTCAAATCTTCTTAACAATGAGACAAATGTTCAAAACAATATTTTAAATTCATCACCAAGAATTCTAAGAAATCACCCTAAAGGTTATATTATCGGAGATCTTATTGCAAGAGTTACTAGAAATCAACTTAATCAAATAAGTCACATTGCATTCGTACCAAATTTTGAACCTAAAAATTATAAAGAAGTCGCTAATGATGACTTTTGGATATTAGCAATGTAAGAAGAATTAAATCAATTTGAACGTAATAATGTTTGAAAATTAGTTCCAAGACTAGAAAATCAATCTTTTATCGGAACAAAATGGGTATATAAAAACAAATCAGATGAAACAGGTAATATCGTTAGAAATAAAGCATGTTTAGTAGCTCAGGGTTATAATCAAGAAAAAGGAATAGATTATGATGAAATGTTTGCCGCTGTTGCCAGATTAGAAGCTATACGTACACTATTAGCTTTTGCGTGTCGTCATGATTACAAGTTATAGCAAATGCAAAAGTGCCCTTTTAAATGAGTTTATTAAAGAAAATGTATATGTAGAACAACCACCAATTTTTGTTCATGGAAAAATAGCTCGATCATGTTTTCAAATTAAATAAGGCCTTTTATGGTTTAAAACAAGCTCCTAGAGCGTGGTGTGAATGACTTAGAAATCACTTGATCTCCTTTGGTTTTCAAATAGGAAAATAGATACTGCCCTTTTTATTGAACGAGAAAACAATGATATTTTAGCTGTACAAATCTATGTTGATATTATTTTCGGGTCAAACAATGAAAATTTATGTGCTGAATTTTCAAATATCATGAAAAGCGAATTTGAAATGTTACACATGGGAGAATTAAACTTTTTCTTAGGTTTACAAATAAAACAACTTAAAAATGGAATTTTTATACATCAAGAAAAATATTGTAATAATTTATTACAATGTTTTGACATGGATAAAACTTCAAGCAAACCAACACCAATGAGTACTAGTGTTCAATTAAAAAAAGACGATAATGGAAAAGACTTTGACAGAAAATTATATCGTAGTATGATAGGTTCATTATTATAGTTAACCGCTAGTCGACCCGACATTATGACGAGCATATGCTTATGTGCTAGATTTCAAGCAAAACTAAAAGAATTTTACGATAACTATAATCTATCTAATACTAAAGACTATGGTTTGTTATATCCTAAAAGATCATCATTTGAACTAGTTTCTTATAGCGATGCAAACTTTGGTGGATGTAAAACAGATCGTAAAAGTACTAGAGAAACATGTCATTTTATCTGACAATCACTAATCTTATGGTTTAGTAAAAACAAAACTGTGTATCTTTGTCGATATGTGAAGCTGAATATATCTCCGCAGCTCTAGCATGTGCAGAAGTAATGTACATGCAGATGATGCTTAAGGATTGTGGAAAAATCATTGAAAACTCTCCAATTTATTGCGATAATACAAGTGCTATAAACTTATTTAAGAATCCAATTAATCACTCTAGAACCAAGCATATAGATGCATGACATCATTTTTTACGTGATAATGTAGAAAAATGTGTTATTACTTTAGAATATGTAAATACTGAAAATCAAATAGCAGACATCTTTACCAAACCGTTAAACTAACAAACATTTGTTAAACTATGACGTGAACCAGGGATACACTCTTTCTTTGAATTAACATAACAATTTTTTTTCAAAAATAAGCATTATTTTTTATCCACAAATAAATAATAGTCGGTGTTTATTTACCATACAATTTTTAGGAATGGTCTCTTCACAAGTTTACAACAACTTTCTTTTCTATTAATAGCAATACAAACCAAAATAAAAACTAAAAACAGTTTTTTCATACACATCATGTTTTCTAAAAAATTCACCTCCTCCGATGCAGGCCCAATCAAAACTCCTTCACCTTCACGTTTTCTTCCATTACCAGATTTTTCGAAACAAAAACGTGGACTATCTCCACTCCTCAAATGACTTAAAAAACGATAAGCAAACAATCAATGGAAATTTAGATGAAATATCTCATTATCAATGCTAGATGATGGAGATGCAAAAAGAATATACTACAAATAAGAAGGCACCATTCAACATCTAAATTTTCTTGAAAAAACACTCTATGCAATGTGTAGACACTCGCCGACAAAAAAATGTCTACATAAAAAATCTCCTTATCTCTGCGAAACTCCAAAAAAAAGCATACACCCAAGAAATTACGAGTTGAAGGGCCATCATCACCTTCTCCAAAACAACCACCATGGTCGCCAATCAACTAAAATGATTAATATAAGGTTTATTGTGATGATCAAGAAAAATAAAAGCATTACGATTTTGTATTTATACTTTATTGAGTGAAAATAAATATATTCTTTTATAGATAAAAACAAGAAGCGAAAAATTGTTCATCGACTCATATATACATAAAAACTGGAATTATCATCTGCTACTATTTTCAGATGTTTGAAATAACTTTCAAGAACATTATTTTTGATAGATCAGACGTCTGAAATAATTGAGCAGACGTCTGAGAATGGTCTCGACATTGAAATAACCAAACATCACACATATCAAACGTCTGAAAATGGTCTCGGGATAAAATTTGAATAGAAAACACATCTTTCAAACGTCTACCAATATATTCAGACGTCTTAAATAACTTTTGGTTACTAACTCTGCTTCAAACCACCCTTACAGACATCTAAAATTAACCTCAGCCATCTGAAAAATCTTTTAGTTTCCTTTTTGAACCTACTACAAACGTCTAAAAAAAAATCTAGACATTTGAAATTCGAATCCATAGTTTTATACATATATATCAAACGACCATTTCCTTCTTCCTCCTTCAATTTTTCGTTCAAAACTCAAAATCCCTAACACTAATTTATCAAAATCAACAAATTCATGGCGCCTAAGGCTAAAAGTGGTTCAAAAAGGAAAATAGAGGAAGGATCAACATCAAATCCGCAATAAAATCCCGAAAAAAACCCTCAACCGTGTTCTCAAACCCAAATTGAGAAATGGATGAATAATGCTCCTTTTTCTATTGATCGATGCAACGAAATCCAAAAGTAAAAGCTATATGTGGGTCCATTATATTTTCTACAAGATTATACTTTATATGAACTACATAGGTTATGTCAAGATGATGGCCTTGATATACTCATCTCATATTCACATAATAATGTTAAAATTAATCAACTTCCGATATTCTTATTTTATGCTACCTTAGATAGTTCTACCGTTTGGAATACCAAAAATGAAGTGGCTTTGGTCCAGCATTTATGGAAATACGATATGATACATGTAACACCCCGTAATTCTGTTAATATTAATATTCACAAATTAAAGAATAACTAATCTCAGACGTGAGAATTGTGGCAAACGGGTTGCGCCATTGTGTTCGTCTCGGAATTCTGGTTGAAATAGAGTCCGAGTTTGCATGATTTGGACTTCGTATGAAGGAGATATGGCCATCGGAAGTTTCAGAAAATTCAAAATAGATTTCAGAAAATTCAAAATTCGAAGTCAAACAGGCTAGGCGGGAAATTTCCCGCCCAACACCCAGGTCGACTGGGGAGTCGACTGGGCAGTCGACACCCCAGGGACCAGGTCGACTGCGCAGTCGACCTGGTCCAGTCGGCTAGGGTTTGACTGAGCCCAATCTTGAGCTGCTGATGTGTCTTTAGGGCTGAGTTGGCTAATTTAACGGTTCAGGTTAGTTCTGAGTTGATCTGACGGTCTAAATAAATCCTAAACTTTATAAATACCTAGGTAGTCTCTCACTCTAATTCACATGAAAAATAGAATAGCCACCGTCATACCGCCGCCATGGAACTCAGTGTAGCCGCCGCCAACTAAGAAGGAAGAAAGCTAATCAAAACCCTAATTCTACTCAACTCTAAAGCAAATCAAGACTCTCTTTCTTCTATAATTGTGAGTATGATGATTTTAATAAGATTATTAGCAAACTAATTAGATTAAGATATGATATGGATCATAAGAAAATGATGTGAATTGTCATATATGTTGTTGTAAACCTTATGCTATCATGTATGTTGTAAATCCTATGTTATGTGATGATGATATCCTATATGTTGTAAATCATGCTATGATGATATTATATATGTTGCAAGTTTCTATGCTAAGTTGCGATGTTACAAAGTCATGATATTATTATCTATGCTAATTAGTTCATGTTAATCAAATCATAATATTGATATTATTTGGGCTATGTTGATTTATATGACAAATCATGTATGCAGGTTTAGATTGATTAGTAAAGATTATGAACATATGCCATGACATCTATTTAGATCTAGAATTATGCTATGACATGGGTGAGTTCTATGGGTTAGATGCTAGTTTACACCATCATTATGTTGCATAAACCACATATGCCAGTTTATACATGAATTTGGATTATGATCATATTATGTAAGTTGTGACATTTTGACACCTTTAGATCTATGACATGTGTAGTTTTATGCAAGTTGTAGTTTTGCCTATGCAAGTCTAGGTGTTGGACATCTATCACACATACAAGTTTCACCCTTTTTATGATTAGATCTATTTTAGTCATATGTATATGTTGTTGTTGTGATAATTTCTTTCTATGCTATGAGTTAGGCTATTCGAGTCTAACGTATATTTTGCGTTGAATAAGCGAACGTATAACGTGGGGTAGGGGTAATAATAAGGATTTAATATTAAGAAGTTGGGGTGCAATTGATATGATTTTGCATGCCATAAGTGGATGGCCATAATTGAGTCAATTATGGACATCATTAAAATTGGAATTAATTAATGATTTGAATAGGGATATATTTAAAACTGGGTAAAAGATTATAAGTAATAATCAATGCTTAGGACACGAGGTTGGACTCGTTTGTGACGTAAACCTGCCCGGACCCGCCCGACAAATCCAGTAGTCACAAATGTCAGCCCAATGTGAGAGGTCCTAGGCCCAAATTAAAGCATAACAGTTGTAAAGACACGAGGTTAGACTCTTTTATGGTGTAAGACTGCCCGGACCCGCCCGACAAATCCAGCTGCCATAAATGCCAGTCTAATGTGAGGGGTCTTTATGAGGTTATGGTCTGAATGAATTAAGAAATACTTAACCAGATAAACATGTAAGGTGGGACATGGGGGTTAAGTAGGTGCCTTGGGTGGCATGAGGAATCTAGTGGTTGCCTTTAGTGGCATTTGAAATACGATTAGTAAGACTTAACCAAACACAGATGTAAATGAACATGACTAAGAAGAGGGTTAAGTGGGATATACTAGTGGGGACAAACTTAGGTGGATAGCTTGTGGGGGCCCATTTCAACCAGTATCCTAAACATATCTTTCTGGGCTCGATCCAAGTCGAGGACGGGACACGCATACTGGGCTTGACTATAAGAGGCCAAACGGGTTAGCGGTGGCAACGCAAGTCCAACGGGTTTCATATGCGTGTGTGGACCCGGGCTGGTAGGTAAGACGTTGTTGCATCGTGTAGGTATAAGCCGTGCATTCTTTAGTTGTATCGGGTTGCCACTTTAGGGGAGTGATACACCCCACTGTGGGGCCAGCACAGATATCTACGAGTAGGGAGCCGATCGAAAGTGGGTAGTGGGGTACACCTAGCGGAGATAGGGGCAGGCGGCACCTATGTAGTTAGCTAGGGGTACGCAAGGCTATTTATATAATTTCTAAGTGAAGCAAGTGGGATCAACTTTGAGGGTGACTGGTGTGGTGCAGTGTAGTAATTATTCGTTAGTAATTAGGTGTGCCTTTAACGTTATCTTTATCACGTTATCTTTATCTGCTCTTCTGTACCCAATAGTTCATAGATATTTCCTTATTTTCCAGCTTATGCCTTAGTCTAGTTATTTTGATAATAGTATTGTTAGAATTATCATACTCGCCAGACTTTATGTCTGACCCCCTCTATTTCTATCTTTTTCCCCCTCCAGGTCCTCAGGGTGGACCCAGCTTTAGTGGAGTTTGATTGGATTGCTTTATCTCTCTTTTGGAAAGCTTGGTCCGTTGAAGTAAAGTCCAGCTTGTTATCTTCTTTAATGGCTATTTATGTATTGGGGTTATGTATTTTGTTTTATCAAGATGGATATTGTACTTGACTCTGATTTATGGTTTTTATGATGTAACAAACATGTTTAATTTCCGCTGTAATAAAATAAAGTTTTAGATTTCCAAGTACTACTTATTATCTGTCTTGTTGTAATTTTTCTGTTCTATATTCACTTAAAACCTCCATGGAAGTTAATGCATTCCCTTTGTGAGTGACATTAATGGACGTGGGGTGTTACAATACACCCATGAGAGCATAGGTCATATTCTACAATGTTCTAACACTGGACAAAATCTTTATGAAATTCCAGACATGTGTTTCGAACTAAGAGATAATATCACATATCAAATTTGGGAAGATCATATGACATAGTTCACTTCAACAATTTTACACCCAAAACCTAGGCTTTTTACCCAAATGCTTATCAATACAATTATTCCCTGCCTAGTAAGCCATGAACAAATAATTAATCTTGAGCACAAAGCATTATACACTATTTTCAATGGGACAAAAATTAATTGGGCACAGTTTATATTTGATGAAATGAAGAATTTTTGGAATCGATCACTTAGATCAATTATCTATGCTCCATATATTATGAGGTTATTACAGTCATATAAAGTTCTTTCTTATTTATCGACGTTTGAAGAGTTTCATTTAAAGAAGATTCGAAAAAGTTTTCCAGCTTATGCCCATACAAAAAAAACCTCCTACATTTGTTACTCTTGGAGAATGGAAGGAAAAATGTCAAGGACAACAAGAATATCATCAACAACATCAACAAGAACTTCAACACGAACCTCCTCCTCCTTGTTCCTTTTGAGTATTAAGCAAATGAAGGGTTGATTCCTCCTAAAACTCAAATCCATCCTAATGAGTCGCTTTGTGAAATAATGCTTCAAAACCAACACATTCTTCACCAAAATCATCTGGCCTTAGGAAATCGTATCGCTAAATGGAACTAAGCCTTGCATCACGAATCACAACAGTTGAAAAGAGTATAAGTATAATGGTACTTTTGCTTAAGGAACTCCTACGACATACACGATCACCGACATAATCTTCACCATCTCCTTTCTCCTCGCTAGAAAAGGATGTAGACTAAGGGGAATCACCAAAAATCGGTGATAAAGATAAGGAGGTAGAGAGAAAAACTCATGATGACGTTGCTTAAGAACTGTATAAAACTTCATATTTTGATGACTATGTAAATATTATTTAAAACTTTATGTTACGACCATGACAATGTTGTGGAATTGCTTAAATAGTGTTAAGTTGTGTAATTATGTAACAGTATTATTTTGATTGTTCTACTATGCTTAAATATACCTTCGAACTTTGGTGTGCACATGCTATCTAATAAGTTTAAATACTTATCTTCTTAATATATTATGGTATGATCAGTTATATTTTTTTTTTTACTATGGCGTGTACATGATATCTAAAGTTAAATTTATCTCCTTTTCGATAATGATAAGGAGGGAGAGATTTATTCGATGGAATTCATATATTTATGGGGAGTGGTATAAATTATATTTCTAAGTACATTGTGTAGTTGTCATCATCAAAAAAGGGGAGAATGTTAGGAAATCCATTCTACGGTTTCGATGACAACGACTATATAATGGAAATCATGTACATATACACACACACATACACACACACACGCATATATATATATATATATATATATATGTATGTATGTATTTAGGCAGGCTATCTGCAAGATCGACTCAGGATAAGACATGATATCAATTATTGATAACAAGCAAAGTAAATACAAGAAAGGGCAAATCAATTAAAGCAACGAAGAATACATACAATGAACAGGGAATTGCTGATACACAGTATCAGACGGCTAAAATTATTTTCAGACGTTTGATGGTGTACTCAGGAAAATATCTGAAGCAAGCTTCAGAAGTCTGAAATTATTTTCATATGTCAGCTGATAAATTCGGGAAAATATCTAAAGTAGGCTTCAAACGTCTGAAATTATTTCCAGACGTCAGACCTGGGTTTCAGCCAGAAGAAATGGATTTCAACTATCACATTTTCAAAAGACACTTACGGTTCTCTTCACTGCAATTCTTCACCATCAATCAAGACAAACATTGGATGATCATCAATGGCTAACACCACTCGAATACAACTCCTCACAACTATATACAGCACTAGATTCAAGAGAAAATAACTAAACTGACTTACTCGACTATCTCTATATTCTATACTCCATGAATCTGTCTATTTGCATTCTAGCAATTCACATCATCAACTAATCTTTCATGTACTCCTACACCTCATAGAAAATGCTACTTCAAAGATATATTGGAAGTTCGTGCACTCATTAGTCAATATTCGTGTTGTATTAGAGCACATTTTCGACAAGAAAACTTTGTTGAAACCAAGCCCGTTCCGTTGGCTGAAAAGAGGGTCTGTTGAGAGTAGAATTCCGAATTGGAGTTTCAGGACTGTACGTAGGACAGGAGGTTCGAACTAGTATAAAATTCTGGTGTGCATTTTCCATATTTGCATTTACATTATTATCTTACAGCTAGTAGCGCCCGCACACACACACACACACACGCATACATATACGTACTTGCCAACATACTATACAATCCACCCCTATAGACTTTCATTAATTATAGATGAAAATGGTCTTACATATCCTTCTAGGTCGATCACTTCCTTCCTAACATGTTGGTACAAATATGGGCCTGGGCTAACTGCGGTGAAGGCTGATTTTGAGTTGTTTTATACATTTGACGAAAGATAATTATAATGCTTCTTAGCTTAAGAGAACAAAGTGGAGTTCTATGCCTTTGATAACAATTCAAAGATGAGCTCGTTGAGAAATTCAAACATTAAAAGCGAATTTGATCAGTATTGTGGTGTTTGTAGTGCGCTTATTAGATGATAATTGATTTTCATGCTTGACATTGATGATGAGATCATTAAAAGGCCTAATGCTAGTGTTTGAGGTACCATGACACACTGTAATTTCGATGTTAGCTAGCTGAGCTAATTAGTTACGATTCGAAATATGGGATTTGTGCAAATGATGGAATTTAACAATGAAACTTGCGTCATTGCATTTGTAGCGAAACTCTGAGCAATTGCCATATATGGAGTTTGGCGAACATATTCCGTATGAAGAAGTTTATAAACAAAAAACAAACTTTGAACAAATACAATTTAGTAATAAAATTATAAGTATTTATATTAATTAGGAGGCATCCACATGCAGATCCCCCTCTTCCAAGCGATTGACCCATTGATAGTGGAGCGATCGACCCACTTGTGGTCAAAACCTATAAAGAATTATGACCTGAATGACCTAAATTTAGTATATTCTAATCGAACAATTGTGGTTGGTTCTTGTATCTACAAATAGAGGTTTAAATCTTCATTCTCATCCCATATTTTCCAGAGATGAAGACGAAGCTATGTTATTTCTTCTTGTCCTCCACTTTCTTCCAAATCTTAAAATACGAATTGTATATTCGTATGTATATATTCCTCTTTTAGAAATCAAAATACAGATAAGATGGTTGAACCAACCAACCTACGTGCTTAAGATATGTTCTACAAATCTAGATCTAATCATTCAATCAACTCCTTTTTCTTCCCATTCTCAAATCTTTTTTTTATGTATAATCCTCCTATATATATATTTTTTGGATTTAAAAGGGACCGTAGATGGGTCCAAAAATGGTAATTTATATTAGGAATTTAGGAGCACTCTTTTAAGGATAGTAGGACATTATATTTACCGTCTTACAATAAGAATTATCTTGTTGGCTCTGTTCTGATCTTAATGCCTAGATTTACCTTTTAGCTGATTTATAGAGTTAACCTTTCGTTACTATTAAATTTTTGTCTACATATCCATTTGTAGATATTTTTTTGTTTTTCACTTGGATTTGGAATTAGTCCCACAAGAATTGAATTTGAGTAGATTTTTGTTTGGTGCTACTATTCACACTCCGATTTACACTTCGGGCCACCAAAACTAAAAGCACCACAAATATTTCGAATTTCCTCTGCTTGCTACCGTCTAAATTAATAACCTAAAAATGGAGAGACTACCAGCACCTTCCTTTACACGAACGCTTCCTTCCTCACTTACATCATGCATTTATGTTTTTTGAGTCATTTGATCGAACGTCTTGCATCATATTATCACAACCATCATGTTTATCGTCCAATTTATCATCATTCAAATGCTTCATCTATCAAGCGAAAGTGAGACAACAAGGAATTTCGCTCGATCCGAATCGATCGCTAAACCGACCAAGACCGTTCGAAACCCCTGATTGTTTTGAGAACACGACAAATCGGAACGCAAACAGAAGAACATTTCATTGCTTATTACAACAATTTCATCAGAATACAAGAATATACAGAGTATGAATGAATAAAATACATTCAATAAATATCAGAGATTTACAATACATTACTTAGCAGCGGAAAAATAATACAAAACATAACTGAAAGAAATACACGGATACAGGGCTTTCTGAATATCACCTCAGCTATAAACCAGGATCCTATGAATATAAATCTGCAAAATCAAAACTACTAGCTGCCCGTGTCGAAAATAGGGGCACCCAGAGTTTAGGTTAAAAAAATAAACTCCAGGTCTGTCATGTGACTGGTGTGAGAACTAAAACAGTTATTTAAATCTTTACTTTAAATCAGATATATCAAGGGACCACGCCGTATAACACGGAACGGGTTTCCTTCCAAGAATACCAGTGCATATAACAAAACAACGCAATGCTTTTTGGAAAAATGAAGCTATTATAAGACCCAGGTCCCATCATACAATGCAACACAAGCCGGAGGATAAGGTTTTCCCTTATAATAGCCAAACATGCTTGGTACGCTAAAAACAAATCATTTGATACTATTATAAGTGCATAGTGTATAAAACAACTTCAAATATAAATGTATCAATCCTAGACGGCATGGGTACCATATATCATGTCGCCATACTAGGCTCTACAATCAAAACCGCAAAGTCACGTATTTGGAAATTGGATTTCCATCTATGAACCGAGGCAAAAGATAGTCCTCTACCGAATTCGAGACGCTCTAGCCCGTGTCTCAGGAAAGCGTGCAGGCAAGCCTTGGATCGTCAGGGCCGGTCCACCGATGTGGATTAAAATGCCTGAACACTGCGTTTCCCCACCCTATGGGGTGTCAATGAGTCCACTTACTCCATCGGCTCCACATAGTCACCGATATACCCGAGGCGCCTCGCAATCCGACAACCACATAAGTCAAACTCGTCAGGGCGTGTAAAACCACTGACACCACTTCTAGCTAGAAAGAAACACATGTCCTCCCTGAGGTCCTTCTACTTTTTGTGGTTCACAACCGGGTGTGAGGCTCGCGAATTAATGCTACACAAAGCTACGCCACAAAGGCGGTGCTTTGATCATAAACCACAAGACTTTGCTTTTCAATAGAAGCCTTGATCAATTTCCACTTAGGCATGCCACACAGGCAATTCACACAATGCGACTGATATCTATCGATATACAACCTCTGATCACGTACGTCTCAGAGAAGGGTGGAGTAAGGGAATGAATTCCCCTTCACCAGGCAGATGTAAATTTAATAGAGATCAATCAACACAGAGAAAAATCCAATGTCAGACACGCAGTCCATACAAGTTCGTTCTGGGTCTGAACGTAACCGGAGGAACCTTATTCCTCGCATATCCATCGATCTCCAAGTACGTCTGGACGATCACCAACTGATTCCCTCCTCTTGGGTGTACAGCCCAATCACGATCATCAGTAATCACCCAAATGACGTGAAGACTTCCGGTCTTTGACCACCATCTTCATCCTCGACACATCGTCGAATCAGTTATTCAGAATGGGATAAACCCGGTCTTTCTGAATAACTCGCGTATATAATAAACAAGTGTTACACAAACACAACATACGCCTCATTTCAATTCAGAATATTCTTATACTTTGGGAAAGGTTCCCATTAATTTTATCAAAGATAAATTCTTTAAATTTATTCTTTAATCTTCCTTTGAATATCAATTCAAACCAAATTATGGTTTATCCAAACTAGTCGAGATTAACGAACCTTACCGAAGTAATCATTTGTTTTAAAATTTTCCAATCCCAACCTATTCATCCCATGAAGTAAAACTGGTAATACTTCATATCTAACACCACGTTGTTATCGGCAAATTCAATTACCATTTTACGTTCATATCTAATTAAAGATTTAACTATCGCCTGGAGCAAAACTAGTGATACTCCATTCTCGATCATTTCGATCTAATTAAAGATTCATTAAAACTCCACTTAGTTTTAATCTTCCCAAAAATTACTATCAATGATTATTTAGCTTGGGAAATCATACCCTGTCTTTAACTGGGTTAAAGAACCAATGTCATTTAAAACACGGTTCACTATAAACGCAAAATCACATTCCATTCTATCATCCTCTAACCGTAAATTAGCAAGTGAACAATTCCCCAAGTATTAACCCCGAAGGCCGAAACCAACATCAGATCAATACCCAGGAAACCATTCTACTTAACTAATCTCCAGTTAGTTTTTGATTTTATTAACTCCGTTGGGTCTAAGAACAGTATTATTAAAGATACAATTCACGACAACCCAAATCACATTTGATATTAAACACAAGGCTCTGGATAGAAAATATATCAGCTTATATTCAATATCAAATTCTACGACCCACAAATATCGTATTGGAAATAACGATATAAATATATCTTTCAAATTTCCATTACAATATCTGTATAATCACGAAATCCAACATCGAAGTATTCCAAAGACAATTTTGATTCAAATCCATTCCAATTCAATTATTGGAAATTCTGATTACTTTTTAAAACCCTTTTCAAATCCAATTTATTTATTTCAAAATAAATGGATTATAATTCTAGTTCAAAACTAGTTCATTTTGATAAAAATATATTTTTTATCTTTTCAAATATGGAATTTTTCATCCCAATTCTTTCCAAATCATTTCTTATGATTTTACACAAATTATTACTATTTTTAATATTTTTATCAAGGCCCGTACAGTCGATTTCCATCAACGGCCATCGAACTGCACTTACAGCGACCTTTTCCAAATTTGATTTGGATATAATTCCAAATCCAACCGTTATATTTCAAACTTCTAATATTCGTTGGAAAGCTCTTTTCGATACGAACCCAACGGTTCCGGTTTTAGGAGAATTCGAGGTCGGATCTCCCGTAATATCCGTTCGAAGTCAATGGTCGAAATTCGCGAACTGCTGCAGCGCGGCGCATTCTATTCAGGCCATTATATATATAATATATATATATTTCGTCGATTTCCTTTTAAAACGTATTTTATAAATCCTTTTAAATTCATTTTCAAAACGATTTCAACTTCATATTCAATTTTAAATCAAAACTGAATATTCCATATCATTAACATATAAATGATAATATTTTCAAAACGTTATATTTTGAAATCACTTCCTTTTCTATATTCATTATAAAAATGAATATAATCGATATAAATATCGTTCGCGTCAAAATGGTGCATATCTAATCAACACGGCTTTATATGTTTTAATAACTTCGTTATTCTATTCAACAAATGAATATTTTCTTCAACACATGAATATATATTTTTCAACACATGAATATTCTCAACACATGAGTATTGTCAACACATGACTATTTTTGTTATTTAATATATTTTGTAAAATTATGATTTTTATCGTTTAATTCTTAATCAGACTCCAACCGTAAATTAGTAAGAGAACGATTCCCTAAGTATTAACCCCGAAGGCCGAAACCAACATCAGATCAGTACCCAGGAAACCACTCATCTTATCTAGTTTCCAGTTAGTTCCTAATTTTATATATGATAAAGATGTAAATTTTATTGTTAAAATATTTCGTTCAACACATGATAAGTTTCAACACATGAATATTCTCAACACATGAGTATCGTCAACACATGACTATTTATTCTATTCAACACATGAATCTTTATTTTATAATATTCTTTATTTTCCAAATTGGAATGAGGCCCAATCAATTACCATATAATGTTAATTATATGGATTTCCATACAACACATGTATATAATAGCAACGATAAATAATCAACCATCATCCAGAGTGCACCACACAACTGCATAAGCATTAAATATAGATAACTAACGCTTACACAGTCTGTAACGGCCCGCAAATCCGTACCATCTGAGTTGACTAATAACACCACACGTTCAACCCAAATTGCACAGAAATACGAATCATTTTTTTTGAAAGAAGTTAGAGGATGAGAAATAGAAAGAAAGAAATATCAGAATAACAGAAAAACGAAGAACACAAATCTCACAGCGGAACGAATAAAATATATTATATAACATAACTTTGAAATACAAATCAATAACTTTATATACATACCATCATTAGAACACAACAGTTATTCCTGGAACAGTCATAAACACCTGTTTCCAGTTACAACATAGTACACAACGGAAATATGATAGTCTATAGCTAACTGGTGAAGCCTCCTGCTTCCAGCTCTCCCAAGTGAATCTGAAAAATCCCAACTACTTGACTGCCCGTACAAATTTGGGCACCCAAGAGTTTAGGGAAACAAACAAAATAAATTCTGGGTCAGTCATGGGACTGGTGTGAGTAAACTCCAACCATTTGTTTAACTTTAAAAATCCTTTCTAAAGAAATGATAATAGTAAGACCAGCCACACATAAACATGGACGGTTTTTACCTTACTATAACCCAAAACACTTTGATACAAAAATCCAGTGATATTATAATAATGTCTAATCAAATAAATGGAATATAGCGGAACGCTTGCATCTCACGCTCCATATATAATATAAAATCAAAAAACCGCAGGGTGCTTATTGGAGATTGGATTTCCAACCTGACAAGGTATGGAACCACCTTCCGATAGTGTATCTCTAGAGAGGAATACACTGGGTTCAACAAGAACATCTTGCAACCCGGCCCATACATGACCAACCACTCATTTCGCTTGAGTGTATCGAATGTATATCACTAACGGTTGGGATCAGCAACCGTTTCCCGAATGGGACAGCATCGAATAGAATAAGGAATTAAATGAATCTCTAGATAGGTGATTATACATCCTAATGGGAGCGACCCACATAGCCATGCTGCCTGCTCGATTTTTGTCATTTCCCGGTTGTTGAGGCCTGAGGCTATGATTACTTTCTCTTCATTGACAGCACAATCACTTTGAATGCCACATTGTCAGATCCGTTAATCACTAATTGATTTGCACAAATATTCTTGATGTTATGCTAAGGAAATAAATCCGTTGCCACCATATATATTTGCACAGATCAACATATTCGATCATTGGAAATACTTTGTCAGACATCCGTCCATATACGTTCGTTCTGGGACTGAACGAAACCGAAGGCACAATTTCTGTTAATAGAAAAAGCCCTTGCATTTTACTCCGTCTTTGATTATCTTCATATAATCTGATTCGCAATGCTACTGCCTATATGGAGTGGTTCTCGGATAATAATCCAACCGGTCTCTCCATATTGACAACGATATTGGCAAATACTTCGATAGTCGGTTATTTGACTATCGAAGAAAAACAAACATCCATTCAAAACAATCACTGGGCCCCTTGATTTCTATTCATTAATTAAATCACCCTTTCCATTTCCTTATCAATATTTGTTAAACAATATTTTCAATTATCATCTCGGTCTCTTACATTCTTTGGAAAACATTTCTATATCTCGCCTGCTTTTATTTCCTACACTTAGAAAATATATTCTATTTGAAATTGAAACAATTTCAATCACTTATCTCTTTCCCGACTACTTTAATTATACTCAGGAAATATTTACTTTTATATTTCCAAAATTCCACCACTTGGGTTAAAACGAATGCTGTGTAAACATCATTATAACAACCCAAAATATTTTATTCAACTAACTCTTTTTCAAACGCTTCTCTTCGAGACTGGATCCTGCTATTTATCAATTAAAAATGAAATCAATCAAGTTGGGGTAAAAATTACCTCTCAGACCTTGACTGAAAACATCCTCAACTTCAAAACGGCAAAACCACTTACCTCAAATAAACACACTATAAAACCTAATTATTCATTTTTAAAACATGTATATCGTTTGCTTTCTATTTCTAATTTATAGATTTCCCTTTTTGTTTACAATATTCTATTTTTTTTATTTCGTTTCCTTATCGAATTCTATATATATCGATACATTGATTTCTAACTATCAAATTATCTTAAAAATATTCTAACTCCTTAAATTCCCGGAAAATTCGCCATAACCTCCTTTGTACCGGGAGCATCGAGATATTTCAAATAGCCTCCTATGGCTCTTTCCATTCAAAAAAAAATCAAAAAGCCAAGTGGCTTGCCAATTCGGCGCATAAAACCTCATATGGAATTTAACCGTGTACCTTTTTGTCGGGCACATAAATTAAAGTCTTCATATACTTCATCCCATACCTGTCTAACACATGCTATCCTGTTTTCAATTCAATTCAACTCAATCCATTCGTTTGAATTCAGTTCCGCCCATTTATTCTTTAATTAGCTATTTTGCCTATTCCACTTTTTGTTTGAACATAACATGTTCAAACAAAATATTTAACTTGCTCATAACCAAATTGAATTTCAATTTCAATTCTAGTTTCCTTTCTGATTTCAAATATAAATTTTCAAATTGAATTCACTTATGCAAAGCCTAATATCAATTCAAAATCTCATTAACTAATTACTATTCAAATTAGTTAATTCTATTCAATAATCAAAAATCTGATTTCTGTTTCAAAAATCAATTCATTACTCCACTTGAGTTCACATATAATTTACAACTCAAATATGAAATTTTCTAAATAGAAATTCAGATTTTTTTCGCTTAAAATCCTTTTATAAAATTAAATAAACCGTTATGGTTTTTAAATGGTTATGGCGTTGTTTTTCTGAAAATTTGATTTTGACATAACTCCATATATATACGATGAAATTTAGATTTTTCTCCTCCATTAGAAAACTATTATCAAATCGGTCCTGACATTTCTTGTTTCAAAGAATTCCGACTTCAATTGAGTTCTGTATACTCAATTGAAGTTTGAAACGCCAATTTATGAACTGTAGTGCTGCGGCGAGTTCGTTTTAATTATATTTATAAATATAAACGTTTAAACTTCGTCTATAATAAATTCAACTCCATTCTGATATATTTTTAATATATATCAAATCAAATTTTCCCAATTCAACATACTATTTCCAATCGTCTAAAATTGTCGATTTTTCCTTATTTAGTAATAAATTCATCTATATTTCGATCTTCTATATTTAATTTCAATTCCCTTTTATAAATTATAAATCCTTTGGATTTATTTCTATTCTTTTTAAAAATCCACATTTCGAAATATATTTCGTCGTTCCCATTTCGAAATGATTTCAACTTTCTATTTCAAATTCTCTTTGAAATTTCTATTTTCAAATTCTATTTTCAATTCTATTCTAATTTCTGTATATTCAAATTCTATTCAAATTCTGTATTCAAATTCTATTCAATTTCTATATTCAAATTTTATTCAAATTCTATATTTAAAATTTCTTTGTTCAAATTCCATTTCACTTTCTATATTCAAATTCTATATTTGAATTTCCTTTATATTTTCTATATTTAAACTCCATTTGAATTTTTATATTCAATTTCTATTTGAATTTTCTTTATATTCTATATTAAACGAGTCTTGATTTCCAATTCAGTTGAAATCAATAATTTCTACTTTGGAAAAATACTTTCCCTTTTCAACTTCACACTTGTGTTTTTATTTCTGAATTACCCAATGATAATTCTTTTCACTTCATCTATAATCTTCGTGGGTATTGGCCTGATGTTGGTTTCGGCCTTTGGGGCTAATACTTAGGGAATCGTTCTCTTACTAATTTACGGTTGGAGTCTGATTAAGAATCAAAAGATAAAATTTCGCGTATTAAGCATTCTTTCTCTGTTATAAGGTAAAACCCTATCCTCCGGCTTGCGTTGCATTGTGTGATGGGACCTGGGTCTTATAACAGCTTCATTTTTCTTTACTTAGCATTGCGTTGTTTGTTTTATGCACTGGTATTCTTGGGAGGAAACTCGTTCCGTGTTATACGGCGTGGTCCCTTGATTTGCCGAACTTTAAAAACCAATATTAATAACTGTTTTAGTTCTCACACCAGTCACATGACTGACCTAGAGTTTATTGTTTTAACCTAAACTCTGGGTGCCCTTATTTTCGAAACGGGCAGCTAGTAGTTTTGGTTTTGCAGATTTATATTCACAGGATCCTGATTTACAGCTGGAACGATGCTCGGAAAGCTCTGTATCCATGTATTACTTTCAGTTGTGTTTTGTATTGTTTTTCCGCTACTATGTAGTTTAAATCTCTGATATTTTCTGTGTAATATTTATTCATACTCTGTATATTCTTGTATTCTGATGGAATTGTTGTAATAAACAATGAAATGTTCTTCTGTTTGCGTTCCAATTTGTCCTGTTCTCAAAACGATCTGGGGTTTCGAACGGTCTTGGTCGGTTTAACGATCGATTCGAATCGAGCGAAATTTCTTACCGTCACACAATTCTAATTTCAACAAAAAGGACAATTTTATGTTGTCAATTCTAATTTCAACAAAAATGACAATTTTAGTTATGTTGACAAATCTCCTTATTTCCATTATATACAATTTTATCAAACAGATCACACCAAACAACATCATTCAATCTAAATCAAATCACGTATAACCACAAACTGAAATTAACATCGTCTTTGTAGAAATTTCTAAACACGATAATAATTAATTAATTTTAATTATTTAAAAATAAATCTCATAGTGTTTTACTCCTTCAAAAATTTTAGATAGCTCCAAATCAGTTCTAGTCAGTTCTAAAATGTAGATCTGGATTTCACGATTCCAACGCAATTTGTTTCGTCAAATTCTGTTGTCGTATGAACAAGTTATAGAATTTAATACATTTGATTACATAAACACTTAATTAATTAATTAATTAATTTAATAATTTCCTTAACCTTAATCGCTAATCAGGGTTTAGCCCCTTAATCCATCGTCTTCAAATCTGGAAGACCGCTCGCATGTTTATCATCGTCACCGCGCCTCATCCAAGCCACCGGCCCCTGATCCACTCCTACGTTGTCGAAGCCTTGGTTGACCTCTACCAGTGCCTCGAAGCACCCCAAACTCGAAGCTGCCACCTGCCTTGAAATCCTCACCAAAGACCACAACTTTGAGCCTCAAAACCGAACGGAAAACAATATTAATTCAGATCATGACTGTTGATCGCATACATCTCGTAGAGGAGAAGAGGTTTGCTTTTGGAAAATCCTGAAATGGAGGCGTGGATTAAAAGATAATTGAAGAAGAAGAAGAGAGCATCTGGTTTGTCCATTCCAATTGAGCGGCGGCTGATTAGGGTTTAAGGGGAATACGAAAACGCTGTATTTATATAGTATTTCTATTATTTTATTTATTTATTTAATTCAATTTAATTCAAATAATACTAGTTTAGCACCTCGAACTCCAAAAGAATCCCAACGACTGTCGCCTTAGCTAATTACCCCCCATTTCAGACACAATAGGATATGTTTCGTAAGCCAATTCTAATGTTTCAGTTAGTTTTTATTTAAATTAAAATATAAATCTATATATTTTAAATTTAAACGTACATTTTAATTTACTGGGGCCACATACTGACTCCAAAAATTCCAGAAAAATAAATCTAGCTAGGTTTTGACGATATGGTCCTAACAAAATTAATTTCGTTGAATTTGGAGACCGTTTGAAAAATGACCATTTTCTGGTCGATCCAATTTGACTGGAAATGACAAAACACGTTTTCTTTTGCCACGCTCACATATTAATTCCAAAAATTATGAAAATTGGAATCTAGCAATAATTTGACATTCCGGATCCAACCAAAGTGGTTTCGTCGAAAACGGAGGTCGTTTGCAAAATGGCTATTTTTTATATTAAAATATATATATATAAATTCCATAGCGACTATTCTGAATTTTTAACTGACTATAACTTTTTATGCCCGCTATGAAATTTCAAATTTTCAGATCCGTTAGAAAGATATGATTAAACAAATTTAAATATTTTTGGTTTTACTGAAATCCGATTTATTTTGAATCCTGTACATTCAGTCAAAGTTCAAATTCAAATTTTCAAACTACCGTGCTATTTCTAACTCCTTTTATAATTAAAATAAATATATTCATTCTAACTTCGATTTAAATAAATTTTTATTCGTTATTATTTAAAATAAATTATTTTAAATATTCAAAATTTACTAAAATTGCTAAAATTAAATTTTGAAATTGGTTCCGAAATTTCGGGTTGTTACATTATGTCTGACCCTTTTGTTTCTCCTTCTTTCTTCCGTCCCCCCCCCAACCCCACCCTCTCAGGTTCTCAGGGAGGAACACTCAGGCTTAGTCAGGACTCAGATATCATCTTGCTAGGAGCTACTTCTGAAGTATGGCTCAAGTTATTGTCTCTACTATGGCTTAGCTTTTTCAGTTGGAGAAATTATGCTTTTTATTTACCTATGTACTCTTATGATGCAAGACAGAAGATATTTTATTGTAATGGTTTTTTTGACTTATGGTATTATGGACCACGGTATTATGTTTTATGTTTGAAATAAAAATTTAAAATTTTTGTTGCTATCTTATTTATATATGTCTTGTAATTATTCCGTGTCTGTTTACCTATAACGCTTCACGAAACTTAATGCATCGCTTAGTGAGTGACATTAACGGACGTAGGGTGTCACAAACAGCCCAAAGTAATAAGAGGAAACATAAACCTTGAGTCAGTCAACAGTCTTAGTGAGCGAAAAAACATCCATCTAACATCACCAATAAAGTATATGAGAATAGGTAGATTAAGCAAACAATCTACCAAAATACCAGAGAAGAACTCAACCCCATCTTCCCCACATTGAACAGTGATAGCCTTTACAAGAAAGCATTTCAACCAAACGTCCATGGTAACCTGAACAACTATTTGTTCATGGCAATCAGAAGTTACAAAACAATAACAATAAGAGCAACTAGTTCAAATGACCTAAGCCAAACCCGTGCTAAGCCCGTACAAATGACCTAAGCCAAACGACCCGTACTAAGCCCATGCAAACGACCTGAGCCAAACCCGTGCTAAGCCCGTGCAAACGACCTGAGCCAAACCCGTGCTAAGCCCGTGCAAACAACCTAAGCCAAACCCGTGTTGGGCCCGTGCAAACGACCTAAGTGCAACGAACTGAGCGAAACTCGTGCTAAGCCCATGCAAATGACCTACGTGCAAAAAACCTGAGCCAAACCCGTGCTACGCCCTTGCAAATGACCTAAGGGCAATGACCTGACCAAAACCATGTTAAGTCAGTGCAAACGACCTAAGTGCAATGACCTGAGCCAAACTCGTGTTAATCTTGTGCAAACGACCTAAGTGCAACGACCTGAGCCAAACCCGTGGTAATCTCGTGCAAACGACCTAAGTGCAACGACCTGAGCCAGAATCGTGCTAAGCCCGTGCAAACGACCTAAGTGCAACGACCTGAGCCAAACCCATGCTAAACTCGTGCAAACGACCTGAGCTTCATTTCTTGGAGAAGAAGACACGACCCGACATATGAAAAATGACCCGACTCCAAATTTGAATAGCTCCAAACTTGACCAAATCACCACCAACCGACAAAATCGATGAAATCAACTCATCCAAATCATCCAATTCAACCATTAACACTTCATGAAATCATAAAAAACACTTAAATAACAATTAATCATCCATAAGCATATAAAATTCACCAAAAATCATGATAAATCTATGAATGAATATAATAATGGATCTAACTTGCATAAACATATGAATTAACATAAGAATTACCGGTTTATGTTGCTAGATTTGATCCTATGGTGGTTCAAATAAAATATACTTACCATGATGTAGATCTAGGTGAAAACAACTTGAAAATGATGAAAATAAGAACAAACACCCCATATACTTGATTGAATCCGTGTGAGAGATACTTATCACTCACCAATTATCCAAAACAACACAAAAAAATGATGAATATCAATTTCGGGCAGCGAGAACACTCTTCAAACCTTCCAATTTGATGAGATCTCTTTTCATTTTGTGTAGATCTAGCTTCAAACGATGTAGATCTTCGATTCTCTTATGTAGATCTAGAATTTTAATGGTGGAAAGGTGTATTTGATTGAGCAAGGAGGATAACGAGCTTATCCAAATGAGAGAATGAAGAAAGTAAACTATTCTCCATGCCTCTAACCCCCTATTTATAGCCTCTCACCAGCCCACTAATGGGCCTCTCCAAATCAGCCCACTAATGGTTCAAAAACCTGAACAACAAACTGTGAAACACAAAAACAACGATTCCTTCCAAACCGCTGAACCAAATCTTTAATGTGACCACTCTACGGAATTGGCATCAACATTTCCTTCCTAATGAGACTGATCGCAACACTTGATTCGATACCAGTCAAAAGTTATGCCCTATACAAGACTGACAATGTAACACCCCACCTCCGCCAGGGTCACTCTTGCAAGTGCACTGGCTTTGGAGGGGTGTTGGACAAGGTAAACATGCATAAAGATATCACAAGACAGAATATATAAGTAAAACAGAGTAAGTAAAGCAGCGGATAAAACTACTATTTCAAAACCATAGTCAACTTACATTAAAAGTACTAAGTCATTATTTTCCAACTACTACAAGTCTAGAAAGATAAACTGAAAACTGGAAATAACATAAAGTAAACTATCCCCAAAGTAGACGTGGTAAAGCCATAGCGAGCTCAAGTCCAAACCGTACATGAGTTGTCAGAAAAGCAAGCCAAAGATCCAAGCTAGGTGCTAGTGTTCCCACCCTGAGAACCTGGGGGGGGGGGGAAGAAAAGAGGCAAAAGGAAAACAGGTCAGTCAAAAAGACTGGTAAGTCCTACCTACTATTAGTATAAAAACTAATAAAGTTAACTGGACATGTATAACAGAGATGAAATATAGGGATGGTAACTAAACTGGCATGGTAAATAGTTAACAAGATAGATCAAGTGTGGCATCGCATATACAAGGTTAAGTTGCACCAAGAGTGTACTAGTACTCCAACCCATGTCAAGTATAAACAAGAAATGATCCCTTGGCCCAATAGGCCCAATATCATGAGATGACCCCAGTCAAGGTCCAACTATACGATCTAGTCGATCGGCTCCCTATAAGCCTAACTCGTCATGTATCGGTGTCATACGGCTTAATCATGGAATGTAGCTAACTGTGCAAGGTCCACCCCAGGGTGTATTCATCCCTAAGGTGATAACCACAGACACAAAACAAGCACGCACAGTCTAAACCTACTGGTGCCCATGTTCAACTCCGGACTTAATGTGCACGACCATGGTCCGCCTGAACTTAACTGGTGCACCATTCAGTCGTCTCTTTTGGTCTCTTACAATCAGCCCAGTAATCGTGCCCCACCCTAGCCTAGTCCAGGGTATCCAGATACTCCCAAGTAGGTTACTGCTGAAAAGGACCACGTAACTAGGGTTTTAAATGGGTTAAGTGTGGTTAACCCTATCCTAACCATGTATCAAGTTGGTTAAGTGTGTCCAAGAAATTCATGACTTAACCCTATCAATACATCGTGTTCAACTGGTTAAGTGTATTCAAGTAGTCCATGACTTAACCCTACCAATCCATCGTGTTTAATTGGTTAAGTATTCAAGTAGTCCATGACTTAACCCTATCATGTGGCATTAATTAACTTAATGCACCCCAACCTCTCACGTTAGACTTTGTTGTGGTTACTAGTTAAGCCGGGCGGGTCCGGGTAGCTTTACACCACAACCTAGTCTAACCTCGGGTTTTAAGTGCGATATGACCAACTACTCACATTGGGTCCTATTGTTTGTAGCCACTAGTTAAGCCGGTCGGTTCCGGGTAGATTTATGCTACAAACTCAACCCAACCTCGAGTTGGCCACTTTCATGTTTTCTACATGTCATGTCCACGTTCATGTTTTCAAGCATAATCACATGTCATATTTTCAAGTCATGTTTCATGTCATTTAAGTTTACCCATAACGTAACCCCATCGCATGTAAGTTCGCATCAACACAAATAGATCAAAAGGGGGAACATAAGAATATGACAAGGTGGGCATAAGATGGCAAAGTCTATCACAAGTTAAACATGGTGATATTTGAGGCAAAAGGGGTTCAACATACTAGCATATGGCCTCAACATGTATGATGGCATAGAAGGTGACTTGGCCCCAAACATATCAAATAGCATAAGGGTGCTTTGGCCTCAAGCATGCCTAATAGCATAAGGGTGATTTGGCCACAAACATGTATGAATAGCATAATTAGCAAATATGGTGGTAAAATGGTAATAGTTGACATAGGGTGACAATCCTAACTTGTGCATAGCAAATAGGTTCAATATCATCATATGCATGTTAAGGAACATGAGGGGTTAAGGTTTGTTAACATGCATAAGCCATAATCCATTTCATAGCATTTTTCCCAAAGGTCAACATGAACGGTACTAGGTTCATGATAGGTCCACAATCATAGATCAAGAGAGACATGAATAGATCTATGCATACAATGATAGGTTCAAGGCAAATATTGCACTTAGGTCCAATTCCAATCTACACATGTATGGCATTAAACTTACCAAATAGGGTGATAAACTTGTGATTAGCATATAGGTCCATCATGGCAAGTTAATATCAAGGTCATGAGGGGTTCTATGTTGCATTTATGCACAATCACCACATAAAGCTCATAGCTTTCCACCCAAAAGTCAACATAAATGGTACTAGATTCATGATAGGTAAACATTAGGTCCACAAACATAGATCAAAAGGGTCATGAATGAATCTAAGCATGAAATCCAAGGCAAGCATAACACAAAAGTCTCATTTCAACTTGCTACATGTCATATTAAGTTCATAGTTTAGATCTAAGAGTAGAGTAGGGCTTACAAAGCGTGGCTATGAGAACTAGAACCAAATAGAACAAGATAGAGATGTTGTAGAAGCTCTAGGAATGATGTAGCAACACAAATAGCCTTGAGAATAGGTAGCTCCTTTGATTTAATGAAGAAAGATGGCTCTTTTTTTGCCTTAGAAGCTATCAAGCTCTCATGAGGAAGATGATATGAAGATGGAGGCCATGATTAGGGAGCATTTTGGCATAATTTCGTTGTAGGATTGATTTATGAGGGTTTAGGCTAGGTCTAGGGGTGCTTATATAGAAGTTTAGGTTAGTTTAGGCCATAGGATTAACCCTAGTTTAGATCTGAGCCATCTAATCACGTCACAAGCCAACAAAACACGACCCAAGAGCCAAAACAGGTGCATTAGGCCAGACTGGCCCGACCACCCAGGTCGACAGGGGTGTCGACTGGGCAGTCGACACCAACTGGGGCGTGTCGACTCCCAAGTCGACTCCCCTGTCGACTTGGGGGCTGGGCGGGAAACTTTCCCGCCCAGTCTGTTTGGCTCCTGATTTGAAATTTGAACTGTTTTTGAACTTGAAATTTTCTGAAAACTTCTATGGGCCATAACTGGGTCATACGGACTCCAATTCTCGAAAACTCGGACTCTATTTCGCGTATTTTTCCGAGACGAACGCAATGGCACAGCCCGTTTCCCTTCATTCAGATTTTAACATTTAATTCTGCCTTGATTAATGTTATAACATGTTATTCAAAATACGGGTTGTTACATTCTCCCCCACCTTAAAGGATTTCGTCCCCGAAATCTTCAAGTTAGGAAGAACGTATCCTACCATCCATCATCCATCTACTCAAAACATCATCCACGAGCAGTCATTGTCCTTAAAAGATTCTAAATGCTGTATGATCATATGCGAAAGGTGTGTGTATATGTACTTATCTAATGCGGAAATCAGTTACCGCCTTAATGCAAAAAAAAAAAATGTTAGTGAAATGAGTCCATATGTATGCAAATTCCTAACATAACTTATAATCTCTACATGAGTGCACATAACATTCATCCATATGCAACATCCACGTGATAGCATAACAAGTTTCATCCATGAATAAGTATAAGCACTCATGCATATGCAATATGAAAGTGTGTGAGCCGATCTTAGTGCCTAATGTGTATCATGCATCCACGAGTATCCACTTGCAAACACTTGCAACCACTTGCAAACATCAAGCATAACATGTTTCGAATACATGTTTCATCCAAAGGGTTTCTACCTAAGGTTCTCATGACAAGGTTAACGAGATAACAAGATAAACATGGATAGCAAAAGAAAGATATGCTAACTAGGAAAAGAGATTGAGAATGTACCCTCAAAAAGGAATGGATAAAGCCCACGCATCTTCTCCTCGGTTTCCCAAGTTGCATCTTCATCGGCTTCACTCCACTGAACCTTTACTAACTTGACTTCTCGATTCCTCAGCTTCTTGATCTCCGTTCCCAAGATACGAATCGGAGCTCGCCTCAGGGTTTGCCTCTTTCTCTACCTCCATGTCTTCAAGAATACTAGGCTCAACTACCTCAGCTGACTCATGTAGGCACTTTCGGAGATGCGAGACATGAAAGACATTGTGCACTCCGGCCAGCTTCTCGGGCAATTCCACCTTATAAGCCATCCTCCCAATCCTCTCTATGATAGGGAAGGGTCCTACGAACCTTGGTGCCAGCTTCCCAACTGCTCCAAAATGATCCACACTACGCAAGGGAGAAACTTTCACAAAGACCATATCTCCAACTTCAAACTCTAAGTCTGTCCTTCGCTTGTCTGCATAGGATTTCTGTCTATTTTGGGGCGCTTTCATCTGTCTTTGAATCAACTCAACCTTCTCGGGTGTGTCCCTTATCATATTGGGCCCAAGTATAAGCTTATCTGTCGTCTCCCACCAACATGTTGGTGACTTGCACGGCCTCCCATATAAAGCTTCGAATGGTGCCATCCCTATGCTTGCTTGGTAGCTGTTATTATAAGCAAACTCTACGAGAGGAAGGTGGTCTTCCCAAGTGCCACCAAAGTCAAGAATGCATAGCCTCAACAGATCTTCTAGTACCCTATTCACCCTTTCGGTCTGACCATCCGTCTGTGGGTGATAGGCCGTACTTAGATTCAATCGCGTACCCATCTCTTCTTGCAAACTACTCCAAAATTGGCTAGTGAAGATTGGGTCACGATCGCTAACTATGCTAGAAGAAACTCCATGCAATCGCACTATCTCTCGAAGATAAACAGATGCTAGCCATGATGCGGTCCCCTTGCTCTTCAACGGAACAAAGTGAGCACTCTTCGTAAGTCTATCAACTATGACCCATATCCCATAAAGCCCAAAAAGTTTGGTCAACTAAGTGGACACCTTCACCCTAACTATATATCACAAATAGACGAGTCATACTCCTTATGGGGTTTTCAACAGAACTAAGATTGAAAATAGGACCGAGAGGATATACTTAAAAGATAGCATGCGAGTAAGCTCTACGGAATAATAGGGATCAAGGATATACTCTTAAAAAGAGATATGATGCGCGTATCTAGTCTTCAATCTTCTAAGTCGCATTTTCTTGTGCTTAATCCCATCGTGCCTTGACCGTCTTTTAACTTCACAATTTCGTAGTTTCAAAATATGAGTTGGAACTCGTTTCACCGTTGCCTCTCGTTCCACTTCCCCTTATTCTTTTCCTAAAAATACTTGGCTATAACTGCGTGCTCATGGTTTTCATGCAAGCTTTCCAAAATTCGTTAGTGAATCCTGGATCTCGTTTACAAACTATACGGTATTCTACGCAGAAGAACTATCTCTTGAAAACAAATGCCAATCCATGTTGCCAAATGTACTTACTAGGGTGATTTCTATAACCCATGCTTAAGCGAAATGGACTATCCGCCTTAGTGGCGAACACTACTCGATTGGATTACAAATTTCCAATAAAGGTGCTAAGGGATTCTAGGTAACTTATCATGACGGAACCCTAAAGGTCACACGAGATTTCGAGGGTATTACCGAGGCGAGTCATGAGCCTCGCAGCCCTATGTTCGAAATCAAGAATGGCTCCATAACTGGACAACCAATCCATGCCCAAAATCAACCTGTATCCCATAAACCCGAGAACACAAGCATTACACATGAATTCTACGCTCAAGATAGAAATCCTCAAATCCATACAAATCATAGATAAATGGGCGGAACCCCCAATTGGATTTGAAACACTAACGGGATCCTCAACTAGACTAGTACTTAGGTGCAAACTTTCAACAAGATCAGAAATAAAACTATGCGATGCGCCAGAATCAAATAAGGTATGAACAGGGAAATCCGAAATGTAAACATGACTTTCTATAGAAACACTACCTCGATCAAAGCTGGAAGAGCGAGGAGAGCCTGCAACTGCCCTCCAGAGGGTCCTGCTCGCTGAGTTTGCCTTTGCCCTTGTCCTCGCTTTTTCGGGCAATCCTTGCTGAAGTGTCCAGCCTCTCCGCAATGAAAGCATTTTCCCAACTTCCTTTTCTTCTTCCTACAGTCTTTGGCTATGTGCCCAGTGATCCCACAGAAGTTGCACTTCCTTGTCTCCCTGATCTTGTTGTCATTGCAGTTGTTGTTGTCCTTGCCTCCTTTCTCGGAATCTTCCTTCTTGCCTTGAGACTCATTTGCCTTGACCTCCTTTTTGCCACTCTTATCTTCCTCTTGAAGCAGGGCCATATTCACCAAACTCTCGAAGGTCGACCCCATGGGTATATGGGACATGGCCAAACCGTGCAATGGCTCATTCAATCCTAGAGCAAAGTGTAGGGCCTTCTTCTGAGCTGTGTTAACCAAGTCTAGACCGAACCGAGCAAGTTGATTAAACGTATCCACGTATTCCCTAACTGTCATGTCCCCTTGCTTTAGAGATAGGAACCTCTCCATCTGAAGGTTCTCTTCTGCTGATGATAGAAACCTCAGTCCAAACCTTCTCCTAAAATCATCCCAAGTTTGAATTGGCCTAGTAGTGGTGGTGACTACCCACCAATATGCAGCTTCCCCTTTCAACAGCCATACCGCCAACAGAACTTTCCTACGGTCTTCCATATCAAAGATAGCAAACAGGTCTTCAGTTTCCTTTAACCAGTTTCTTGCCTCAACAAAAGTCTCGGTCCCAACAAAATTCTTGCCACCCATCGCCTTAAAGTCCTTGCAAATCTTCGCGAAATCCGCTTGTGGATGCTGAGGAGGAGGAGGAGGAACCTCAGCTACGGGAGGAGGAGGAATGTTAGCCACGGGGAAAGGAGGAGGAATGTTCGCGGGGCCGGCTTCATTCGCCCTTGCCTCCATGTACCTTCTAAACCAAATAGGTACTGGTACGCCCTCCAAAATGGCAAAATTATCGGCCATACTGAAACGAAGAAAAAGATAGATTCAGAACGAGGAAACTAAGGATAGTGCTAATGGCTTTTGGGGAATAACCTTTTAAAATAAACTAGACTTTTCTTGGAAAAATACTTCTTTATAATCGGTTTTGAAAATAGTTTTTCAAAAGGTAAGTTTTAAAAACCTTTTGTTCAATCTCGTAAACCTTATGCTCTGATACCAAATGTAACACCCCACCTCCGCCAGGGTCCCTCTTGCAAGTACACTGGCTTTGGAGGGGTGTTGGACAAGGTAAACATGCATAAAGATATCACAAGACAGAACATATAAGCAAAACATAGTAAGTAAAGCAGCAGATAAAACTACTATTTCAAAACCATAGTCAACTTACATCAAAAGTACTAAGTCATTATTTTCCAACTACTACAAGTCTAGAAAGATAAACTGAAAACTGGAAATAACATAAAATAAACTATCCCCAAAGTAGACGTGGTAAAGCCATAGCGAGCTCAAGTCCAAACCGTACATGAGCTATCAGAAAAGCAAGCCAAAGATCCAAGCTAGGTGCTAGTGTTCCCACCCTGAGAACCTGGGGGGGGGGGAACGGAAGAAAAGAGGCGAAAGGAAAACAGGTCAGTCAAAAAGACTGGTAAGTCCTACCTACTATTAGTATAAAAACTAATAAAGTTAACTGGACATGTATAACAGAGATGAAATATAGGGATGGTAACTAAACTGGCATGGTAAATAGTTAACAAGATAGATCAAGTGTGGCATCGCATATACAAGGTTAAGTTGCACCAAGAGTGTACTAGTACTCCAACCCATGTCAAGTATAAACAAGAAATGATCCCTTGGCCCAATAGGCCCAATATCATGAGATGACCCCAGTCAAGGTCCAACTATACGATCTAGTCGATCGGCTCCCTATAAGCCTAACTCGTCATGTATCGGTGTCATACGGCTTAATCATGGAATGTAGCTAACTGTGCAAGGTCCACCCCAGGGTGTATTCATCCCTAAGGTGATAACCACAGACACAAAACAAGCACGCACAGTCTAAACCTACTGGTGCCCATGTTCAACTCCGGACTTAATGTGCACGACCATGGTCCGCCTGAACTTAACTGGTGCACCATTCAGTCGTCTCTTTTGGTCTCTTACAATCAGCCCAGTAATCGTGCCCCACCCTAGCCTAGTCCAGGGTATCCAGATACTCCCAAGTAGGTTACTGCTGAAAAGGACCACGTAACTAGGGTTTTAAATGGGTTAAGTGTGGTTAACCCTATCCTAACCATGTATCAAGTTGGTTAAGTGTGTCCAAGAAATTCATGACTTAACCCTATCAATACATCGTGTTCAACTGGTTAAGTGTATTCAAGTAGTCCATGACTTAACCCTACCAATCCATCGTGTTTAATTGGTTAAGTATTCAAGTAGTCCATGACTTAACCCTATCATGTGGCATTAATTAACTTAATGCACCCCAACCTCTCACGTTAGACTTTGTTGTGGTTACTAGTTAAGCCGGGCGGGTCCGGGTAGCTTTACACCACAACCTAGTCTAACCTCGGGTTTTAAGTGCGATATGACCAACTACTCACATTGGGTCCTATTGTTTGTAGCCACTAGTTAAGCCGGTCGGTTCCGGGTAGATTTATGCTACAAACTCAACCCAACCTCGAGTTGGCCACTTTCATGTTTTCTACATGTCATGTCCACGTTCATGTTTTCAAGCATAATCACATGTCATATTTTCAAGTCATGTTTCATGTCATTTAAGTTTACCCATAACGTAACCCCATCGCATGTAAGTTCGCATCAACACAAATAGATCAAAAGGGGGAACATAAGAATATGACAAGGTGGGCATAAGATGGCAAAGTCTATCACAAGTTAAACATGGTGATATTTGAGGCAAAAGGGGTTCAACATACTAGCATATGGCCTCAACATGTATGATAGAATAGAAGGTGACTTGGCCCCAAACATATCAAATAGCATAAGGGTGCTTTGGCCTCAAGCATGCCTAATAGCATAAGGGTGATTTGGCCACAAACATGTATGAATAGCATAATTAGCAAATATGGTGGTAACATGGTAATAGTTGACATAGGGTGACAATCCTAACTTGTGCATAGCAAATAGGTTCAATATCATCATATGCATGTTAAGGAACATGAGGGGTTAAGGTTTGTTAACATGCATAAGCCATAATCCATTTCATAACATTTTTCCCAAAGGTCAACATGAACGGTACTAGGTTCATGATAGGTCCACAATCATAGATCAAGAGAGACATGAATAGATCTATGCATACAATGATAGGTTCAAGGAAAATATTGCACTTTGGTCCAATTCCAATCTACACATGTATGGCATTAAACTTAGCAAATAGGGTGATAAACTTGTGATTAGCATATAGGTTCATCATGGCAAGTTAATATCAAGGTCATGAGGGGTTCTATGTTGCATTTATGCACAATCACCACATAAAGCTCATAGCTTTCCACCCAAAAGTCAACATAAATGGTACTAGATTCATGATAGGTAAACATTAAGTCCACAAACATATATCAAAAGGGTCATGAATGAATCTATGCATGAAATCCAAGGCAAGCATAACACAAAAGTCTCATTTCAACTTGCTACATGTCATATTAAGTTCATAGTTTAGATCTAAGAGTAGAGTATGGCTTACAAAGCGTGGCTATGAGAACTAGAACCAAATAGAACAAGATAGAGATGTTGTAGAAGCTCTAGGAATGATGTAGCAACACAAATAGCCTTGAGAATAGGTAGCTCCTTTGATTTGATGAAGAAAGATGGCTCTTTTTTGCCTTAGAAGCTCTCAAGCTCTCATGAGGAAGATGATATGAAAATGGAGGCCATGATTAGGGAGCATTTTGGCATAACTTCATTGTAGGATTGATTTATGAGGGTTTAGGCTAGGTCTAGGGGTGCTTATATAGAAGTTTAGGTTAGTTTAGGCCATAGGATTAACCCTAGTTTAGATCTGAGCCATCTAATCACGTCACAAGCCAACAAAACATGACATAAGAGCCAAAACAGGTGCATTAGGCCAGACTGGCCCGACCACCCAGGTCGACAGGGGTGTCGACTGGGCAGCCGACACCAACTGGGGCGTGTCGACTCCCAAGTCGACTCCCCAGTCAACTTGGGGGCTGGGCGGGAAACTTTCCCGCCCATTCTGTTTGGCTCCAGATTTGAAATTTGAACTGTTTTTGAACTTGGAATTTTTTGAAAACTTCTATGGGCCATAACTGGGTCATACAGACTCCGATTCTCGAAAACTCGGACTCTATTTCGCGTATTTTTCCGAGACGAACGCAATGGCACAGCCCGTTTCCCTTGATTCAGATTTTAACATTTAATTCTGCCTTGATTAATGTTATAACATGTTAATCAAAATACGGGTTGTTACAGACAATAGCAAAATGGTCACAAATAAAATTGGTAAAAATTATGGACATGTCTTATATCCCCATAAACAACATATCAAAATATGAGAATGATCCAACCCTCAGGGAATAAAATAAAAATATTTTACAATCCTTCGATACGTAAAATGCGGACTGTTACACTTTTGCACATACATGTGTATATATATACACATATATTTTGTGCAGGGGAAACATCGTCAAATAAGTGAATTGGCATGTACCAAGAAATGTAGTTCAAATGCAAACACAAACACACACATATACACAACTGTGCATATATATATATATATATATGTATATGTATATGTATATATATTGAAGGAACAGTGGTTCAACATGATCAAAATGGAACAGTCAGCATATGCAAACAACTCGAGTATTAGTGGTATGACAAAGCAGTGTGTTCAAGTGCATTACCAAGCTCTCAAGTAACACAAATGGACTGTCAAGATTCAAGGATGAGAACATGGTCGAAGCAAGCAAATACACAAGTGCAAGACAGGGTATATTGCCAATGTAATGTGCAAAGTGTATATGACATACATAATCAAAGTGAAGGATCTGTTCTTGTCATAAACAACTCAATGTACAAGGGCATTAGTTTTATTCATGGTGCAGCAAAAATTGAAGTAAGCATGAGACATAAGTGTTCATTGTTGTATACACTGTGTGCACAGCTAAAACAAAGCCTATTCGGGACAACGCTCAAAGCCTACATATCTCGAGTGACAAAAGCAGAACAACATGAACTACAAGCCAAGGACAATTGCCAAAATGATGCAAGCTTATCAAAACTAAAATGTGCAAGTTCATTTGCATACACACAAAACAATGGTGATAGTACAAATGGTTCGACATACTCACAACAGAGCACAAGACAAGGCAGCACAACAATACACACAACATAACATATATATATATACATGTATTAAAAGATGATTCATGTTTGTTTGCGCTTACATGTACATGGGAAAGTGCACAAAACCAAAATGGTTCAGCATAAATAGGTCTGCTAATATATATTGCACATGTACATGGAAGCCAACGCAGATGAATATGACAACAAAACTAAACTGTGTACATAAGAATGCATAGTGCAAAGTGGAACACAAGCTTCAGGTTCAAATGCACAAGGGGATGGCACATTTATATAATATATAAACATATAACTATGTATATATATATACACACACACACACATCTGTATATGGACAGTGATCAGTTCAAATGGCAACAGCAGCAACAACAAGCTAGATTCACAATGAACAAGGAAAATCAAACAAGAGGGTGCAGAAATGAAATCATGGTGCAATATTGTTTTGCAACTTTGAAACAGTGGATAGAACACATGTGGTTGAGTATGGGATTTACTTGCACAAATACTGCAATTAATATACACAAACAAGGAGACAACAAAATAAAAATAGAAATATACACAGGAGCATGCATTGTGAATGGAGCCCAGATTAACCAAAAATAAAATGCACCATTCAAAATGATACATACAGCGATGAAGAATTATACAACTGGATTTCATCCATTTGTTTACAATAAAAAAGAATGGCAAGAAAGAATCAAGTGTTTCCAGTTTTGGACAGTATTATTTTTGGCAAAAGTTTTTTTTGGCAAAAATCAAATCTGTTTCCAGAAATAATAAAGCAATTTTTTTGGGGCAATGAAGACAGATTTATCTTCGTTCTAGGATTGCACAAATTACTATGAGGCAAGAATTATATTTGATTGGTTTCAAAAATTAAGCATGAGGATTTTTGCAAAGTTAAATTATAGCAGGGATTTTACAAGAGCAAGAAAATTTCTTGACAATTTTCTTATACGCAATCATTTATTTTTAGAAAGAAATCAATCCAAGTTTTTCAAGTGAGAAAATCCTTTTTAGGCATGAAACAATTGTTTGTTTCTAGAAAACATTTTCGGGATAAAATTAATTCAATGATTTTCAAAAATACACGTGCAATTTCAAGTGAATTGCGAACATATTTGGCAAATGTTAAATTCTACATATAAGGCAAGAATTTTGTATACAATTTCAGGTAGAAAGTCAATCAAAGTTTTCCTGAAATACAATAACATTTTTAGGCAATGGACAAAGCTGTTTTGGAATATACAGTAATATTTTAGGGCAAAGATTCCAATCTTTCTTTCCAGAATTCAACCGCAACAAATCAAGCAACAAAAACACACGCAAATTAGGTCAAGCCAATTTCAAGAAATATGAGTTGATTTAGGATTTAATTATCCTATATATTACACCATTTCATCATAGGCAAGAGAATCCAAAAACGAAGCAATATTTCAAGAGCAACAAATTCAAAGAATCAAACTAAAATACTCACAGATGTTTCAATCAAGCCCAAATCGTTCAACCACAAGCATCAACGAATTGAAGTCCATCAGAGAATCAAACTTCACCAAACAATAGATCGTGATTTGTGGGAAGCAGGGAAAATCCTAATTTATTAGTTCGTCCGACATTCTTTTTGCAAGAGCTTTACGAAGAAGAAGCGGTCGTCTTATTTTTTATAAGGGGCTTAAGGGTTTTTAGTTTTAATTTTATATTACTTTGTTTTTACTTTTGTAATCGTTGATCTATTTTCTAGTTTGTCTATAAAACTTGGTGTTTTGTAGTATCTGTAAAAACTAGGGTTACTAGCTACGGGTTTGTAGCTAGGGGAAAATCTGATTTTGGGGACAGAAATTCGTTCAGGGTTTTGAGCATAGGATTAGAACAGTAGCAGGTTTTGCGAGTGCACAAACTGTATAGCGGTTAGCGATGGGTTCGCGAGTTTATAGGTTTTTGTATGCGAGTGTCTGTTTAATACCTAGTAAAAATCTTGAGGAAAGCAGTAGTAGGAAGGGTTTGCCGAAGCTAGGTAAAATCTGTGTTATTTATTTTCTGCATTTACTTTCTCTACTGCAATTTGTGCTGTGATATTTTTTAATATCTGGATAAAATTCAATAAACCCTACTCACCCCCTCTAGGGTTAATCAAGATCCGACAAGTGGTATTAGAGTAGGAATTTTATTAACTCTAGAGTCATGGTGTTCCCTAGTTGTCAATCCTGTAAGGGGAAGTCCAGTCGTATGCCAATTATTTTTAATGGTACAATTTTTTTAATTTGGAAGTCAGATATGAAATCCTATTTAAAGTCTGTTAATTTTGAATATTGGAATATTATTGAAAATATGGGGGCTATGCTATGTAACGACCCGTAATTTTGACAGCCAAATATTTAATTTAATTTAATTTATTTGGAATATCGATGGAATTTAATATTTAATTCGTTAATTAAACGAAGTTCGAACGTTATATATATAATTATAAATCGAGCTTGAAAATGGCGTGCAATACATAAATTCGAGTTTTGAACTTCAACTGAGAATACAGAGTCCGATATAAGTCGGATTTCTGTGAAACAAGAAACGTTGGAAGCGTGTTGATGATAGTTTTCATATGAAAGAGAAAAATCCAGATTCCGTGTTATAGTTTGCGAGTTATGGCTAAATCAAATTTTGGAAAAAAACGTAATGGAAATCGTTATCGGCCTTTAAAATGGCCATTTTGCAAACGAACTCTGTTTTCAATGAAATCAGTTTCATTGGAACCGTATCGTCAAATTATTGTCAGAAAATCAAACCGCGTGGCAAACCCATGTCGTATGTGACCACGGCAACCGTAAACGCTCGTTAAATTTCTATAGCGCGTATTTAAATAAATAAAGGAATATTTGGGCGTAACTCGAGCAGACGATCGAATTAGGCCACGAAACCAGTTCCGTTGAGTTCGTATCGTCGATTAGAGTCAGGATAGGTATATAATTTGTTATTTTTGGAGACCGGATAATTTGGCGTTAAAAGGGGTATTGTGGTGCGCGGTAAAAATAGCATACCAGGGAAACAGTCTTAGAATGTGACGAAACTGGTGTCGTTGGGTTCGTATAAACAAATTATTGTAGGATTTCAAAGTTTCAAGTTGATTTGATTTATCTGGTGACCGTGGAAAAATTAAACGCGTGTTTGTTTCTGGTTTTATAATGGAATTTTTTTCAAACGACCTCGGATTTCGACGAAACTTATCCCATTGGGTCCGGAATACCTTTTTACACTAAGATTAGCCTTTTTATCAAAAGACATAAATCGTTTATAGTGGTTTTTATCAATTACTTCATGACGAAGTTTCGCTAATAATATTATATAATGAACACCACCCGATACGGAGCTAGCTACATGTGAATAGAACTTACGCTGCACCTCTAAAAGCCTACTCTACCAATGTATCTACAGAAAACTGCGCATACATTTTCACTTCTATAGTGTGAATTCCGACAGATAGCGAAGTGAAAACACACTACTTCGTCTCTTCATTTCAGAACATGTCTACTACAGCTACTGTTTCTTCCATTTCGTACCTACTGAAGACACTGCAGCCCTCTTTTTCTTCCAGCTTAAGATCTTCTTAGCATGTGCTACGGTGATCAATAGCTACTCCCGCATGCATTCTCAAATCAAGACAGCTACAACTGAAAAGAAAACTCATATTTATCAGCCAACCTATTTGTTTCTAGCTGCTCGCCTACGTTATGGGGTACAATTAGAAAAGACTTCATCCTCATCCTTCCGCACCTCCATCTATAAATAGCAATGTATATGTTGTTCTCCTTTCACAAATTGTATCATGACCATCTCTTTTTCTTTTCCCCGAATAGAAGCTCCTTTCTTTGATGCGATGAATTCCTCTATGTACTTTTATATCTTTAGCTTTAGAAAATTTAACACCAAACTTCCGTCACTTTAATTAAACCGCCAGTCCTTGATCCCTCAAACGCTTCGGCCTGACCGTGAGCGAAGAAAGGAGATGGACTGGAGGAAACAAGTTGTGTTCAACGTGTAGAAGGAAAGTGGGTTGAGTTGCAGGAAAACCGTAAGTATGGAAGAGGAATGCATGGGGTCTGTTCATTTGCAAGACTAGGTGGAATGTTGGGATGGAAATTGAGATGGGCGGAGTGTCTATGTTGGGTTTAACACATGAAAGAAGCACCTCGAAACAGTATGTACATGAAGTAGGCGAAGTGGGATTGGTGGAGTGAAGTTTATGGTCATTCGGGTACTGATGAAGGAAGGGAGCGAAGGGGGTGTTGCTGGTAAAATGGTGAGGTTCGGATGGCCAGTGCAGGGGGTACGGAAATGGAGAAGACGCAAGTAAACAGACACATGGAGATAGGGATGATAAAGGTGACGTGGCCTATTTAATTTCTAACGAGATTACGTTTTAAGTTTGCCTAATGATAATTATATATGACTAATGGTTATTTTAATATGAATATATCTAGAGAATATAGTATACAAAATTCCTGACGTAACAAAAGCATGAACAGGCCTAATTGTTGTTCACTGTGTCGAATTGCGATTGCTACACCCTGTATAAAAAAGTGCCTAACCTTCATTTAACTACCGTAAGTAAGTTTTAGTTAATGTTGTATATAATATACTAAACCATTTGTTGAAAAGCTAAATATGATAACATTACTTATAATGTTTGTTTGTGCCCGGAACAAAGGGGTTTCGCGACTTCCTAACCAGGCTTTCACGGTTCAAATATAGTTAGTAAAACGTTAAGGATAGGTTAGTTATTAGAATATCATATTGATTTAAGAAAATTGCATGTAAAATTTACAATGTATGACCGTATTATCAGATTTGAAGGAAACCAACGACGATGGAACCATATTGACAAGCACGGGCCGATGAAACTGATCTGATCTGGGTTGGCAGCTATTGGGGTTTTTAATTAAATTTAAACATCAGTTGTTAATTTAATTAAAAAAACTGTTTCAGTGACGGGGGAATCAAGGTGAGTTAAACTCACTCAGTTTCCCTATTTATATTTTATATAAATTGGGTTTTTACTTTGTGTGCTCTGATTGCTGATGTTGATTGTTTGCTAGTATATATATTGACTGTTGATTCAACTGATGAAATTAAACCGTGTTTAATTTCAGTGAAATACAAAATCGTTATTTTAACAATTGGATCCAATAGAGTTAATTTACCTTATTGGTCACATTTATTTATAAACATGTTCAACTGTTTGAATTGTCTGAATTGTCTGTTAATTGGTGGATATTATATTGTCATTATTTGTTGTTATTGAAATTGACAGTTAAATTGAATTGATTGACCTGATTTGAGATAACCATTTGATACAGGGAAGAACAGGTTGGAGGGACCCAACCGGATCCCTCAAATATATGATTTATTTTCATATTATTATATATGAACTGTCCTATTTGGGTGATTAGTTTGATAAGTGGTCATTGATTGAAAATTCAACCTGTGTTTGGTTTTAACCTATGGGCGATATTGGTTGGGTAATCGGCAGTAAGTGGCCTGAGGATAAATTGTTTGGTTTATATTGTTTCACCGTCAGGTGAATCAGTAGAACTAAAGTTTGAAATATTTTTATAACTGGATATAGAATTTGAAATATATTATTTTGAATAAAAGGTTTGTTTAAAAGGAAATAAACATTTATTATTTCTTATTTAAATTTATAATTAATTTCTAATTAATTTTATAGCGTAAATTCTGATGTTAATCAGATCTATACACAAAGGAATAGAAATTAACCAGACGATTAAAATTGGATAATTGTTTTGTTTAAAACCATTAAATGGAATTTATTTAAATTAATTAGATTGATAATTGATTTAAAAGAGAGAACGAATTAGAATTGGTTAACGAGATAACCTTGTTTCGAGTTGCCTAAATGGACCGTTATTATTGGGATTGATTTTTGAATTTAGTGTGGTTTAAATAAAATGTTGAAAGAATATTTGTTTAATTTTAATAAGATTTTCCTTAAAGGAAATTTACTATTTATTTTAGTAATAAAGGAATTAACTACTATAAAGTAGTTAATGATCAAAGTGAACTATTGTCCGGATTAATAGTAATTTGGGAAATAGTTTTAATCGAATTAAGGTAAAAAGTATTCAGAATTTAATTGAAATCTACTTGAATAGTGAAAGGAGTTTATAAACGGTTTTTATCTTTAAAAGTCGAATTTTTACAACTAAGTTATAAAGAAGGATTTAGGCGAATACGATGCTTAAATTATGTTGACTTAGTATTCAAATTAAGTTAAAAGGAAAGCAAGATGAAAAGGGTTTAAATTAAACCAGAAATGTTTTTGAAACAAGATTGTTAATAAGCGACGAGGGTTATATCGTTAATTCCAAATTAACGTTACCTTGAAATGGAATTAAGAAAAGGGAATTTAAATAAGGTTTCCAAAGTGGAAATGGTCGAACAGATTTGAAAGGAGATTGGTAAAAGTGATTTTGGGTAAAGAAGTGGGTCGCAGGATTGTGTAACCAGATCCAATTCATAATGGAAATTGTTTTGAGACTGGAATGAAATATTGGGTTTCGATTACAACTTATATTTATCTAAGGGTAAGAACGTTGTTGATCAAGGTCTGAGAGGTAATTAAAATACCCCAATTTGAACAACATCGCGATTATCTGAAGATGATATTAGTTGGTAATCGTAAAGGAGGTTCGTGATAATACAACAAATGTTTTGAAAGGAGATTGAAGTGGAAATCTAATTGTACGTTATTTCGCTATGGTTTTGGAAACATTAAGATATTAAGTAAGAATTCAAATATCGTACTTTTGAATATTAAAAGAGTTAGAAGCTTTAATTAAATAGAAGTGAATCAGTTTGTTTTAATTAAAAGGCCAAGTGATGCTGAATACTGAACCAGTGAACTCATTTGTTGTCATTATTGAAACACTGTCTATTTTGATAGTTAAAACACCGACTATCAAATCTGTCCAATACGATTATTGGTACGGAAAGTCCGGGATCGAATTTATGTTCGAAAACCATTCCGACCAACAAATACGTGAAGATATCAGAAGATGATCGAGATGGAGCATTGAAGACTGTGGATTTTTATACATGGAAGAACCACTAATATTCTCTGCCTGGCAAGCAGAGATAAGCTGTGATTCTGTCGTGGTTGGAATCTACGGGTTGCAAGGACTTCTCGCTACTGATCCATGGGGTGATTCCTATATTGGATGCGGTAGGAAAGTGCCTTCGGTTCATCCTGTTCCTGGATGACCTGTATGGACGAGTGTCTGACAGAGTATTTCCAAAGGATCACGTACATTGATTTCTTCAAACGTGCTATAGTTGTTGGCGGGGAAATTGCCGTTCTCTTAGCTTCTAACTAGAGTATTTTTGTGGACGTCAATTAGTGATATCTGACGGATTTGACGATGTGGCATTCAAAGTGAATGGTGACTAGATGTTCAAAGATAAATTCTGGCCTCAAGCCTTATCAGTCGGGAAATGACAAAAATCGGGCAGGCAGCATGGCTATGTGGGTCGCTCCCATTAGGGTGTATAATCACCTATCTAGAGAAAATCCTATTTGCTCTTAAATCTATGTTTCAATGCTGTCCCTTTTCGGGAGACAGTTGCTGATCCCAACCGTCGGTGATGTACATTACACTCAAGCGAAATGATTGGTCGGTTATGTGTGGGCCGGGTTGCAAGACGTTCTTGTTAAACCCAGTGTATTCGACTCTAGAGATACACTATCGGCAGGTGGACACATACCTTGTCACAGCTGGAATCCAATCTCCAATAAGCACCTGGGGTTTTTGATTGTATACTATATATGTGGAGCGTGAGATGCAAGCGTTCCACTAGATTGATAATTACTTATATATAGTCATTATTATAATATCAGACAAGATATTGGTTTCAAAAATGTTTTGGGTTATCGTAAGGTAAAAATCGTCCGTGTTTATGTGTGGATTTGGTCTTACGATTGCCCTTTTTCTTTTGAAAGATTTTGAACTTTAAAATCATGATTGGATGATTTACCCTAAATATTGTGCGAGTTTATCTCACTCTGGTTCACCAGACTGACCCGGTGTTTTGTAAATGCTCGGGTTAACCCGGGGTGTACAGGTTCAAGTTATCGAATGCTGGAAAGTCCAGAGACGAGCTGGAGATGTTCAGACGTGTGATATTATATAGCTACTATTCCGCTGTGTGTTGTATATGGGAACAAGTTATTATAACTGTCCCATTTTGTGATGTACTCTGATACTATAAGTATTTTTAAAATTTTCAATAAAGATTTATTTCTGTATTATATTTTGTTCGGCTGCGATGTTAGACTCTGTGTTGTGTTGTTTTCTTCTTCTTCTTCTATTCTAATATTTCTATCTTATCTATTCTCACCCCCTAACTTCTTTCTATTACTGATCTGGAATGTTCGATGTCTGAATGGTCAACATGGTAGTTTGATGTTGATTTTCGGAGTCGAAAATCCCAGTTCGTTACAGTGGTATTAGAGCTGAAGGTTAAGTGATTACCTTGGCTCTGTGGCGTGACTCAATAGAGATGGGGTTAGCAGTACCCTAGATTGAGTTGAGTAGAGTGAACGTATTTGTAGATTTTATAAAAAAAATGTTTTATATTATGTAGATTTATTTGTTTGAGTTGTTTATGAGTTCTGGTCGATCAGTTTGATCCACTGTATCGATAGGAGTTTCTAAACACTCAAGTACGATAAACCGACGCAGTATGTTTTGAAAGAGGGTAGATGAAATAATTTTACCAAAATTATATTTGAATATAAAAGAATGATTAATATTTGAAGTATTATAGTATATTGGATGTGTTGGTTGATTATAATTGAAATGGTTATATAAATAACCAATTGGAATTCGTATAACATAAAAGCAGATTTATTAAATCTGAAATTAAAATCAGAATTGGAATTAAAATTACAAAATGTGGAAAGGTGTTGTAAATGGATTTGAATTGGATATATAAGAATTTTAAAGTCCTGGGAGATTTTAAATTGTTTTACGAGCATTGTGTTTAGTATTTTGAAATAGATTTCAAAATGAGAATGTTTAAATACGGTTTTGATAAATAATATAGTATTGAACTCACTTCGATCACTGGGAAATAACTCTGATGATGCTGGCCACATCATCAGTGTTCATTTTCGAGTTCCAAGTGACGGATTACTACCAAAAATTTTGTTTTGAATTGCTTTGAGAAAAACAAGTTGTTTTGAATCCTGAAAAGGAATATTTGATTTTTAAAAGAGCTGAACTATTTGAAAACTCCCAGGGAGATTGTTTGAACAAAAACAAAATTAAATAGAAATGTGTGAAAGCAAATATGAATTGAATTGGAACCAATTAACTGGAAATTGAATCGGGATATAATATATCAAGTAGAATCAGATTTGGAATTGGGAGACGAGAATCTGAAATGGTGTTGGACTGGTAAGTTAAGAATTGGAATTGATAATGGATGGAAATTGAGTTAAGAATGTGATTTGTCTTGGACGCATGAAGGATTGGGTTTTGAGGATAAAATTGGAATTTTGTTTGGGAATGCATGTGTATATGCTGACAGGGTAGCAGATGGAAAGGATATAATGATATGCCCGACAAAAAGGTACACATTTATTTTATATGGGTTTGGAGATTTATGAGCCGATTTGGCAAGCCGCTTGGCTATTTTATATTCTTTTGGATTGGAGAAGGCCTAGAAAGGCAAGTTGTAGTTGTACCGACTGAGCCGTATAGAGGAGACGCTGGCGAAATTTTTCGGAAATTTAAGGTGTTAGAAAATTTTCGATATTTTGAAAATATTTATATACGGTAATAAATCGGTTTTCGATTAAAGTAAATTGGATTTGGAATTTAACGGGATTTGTAACGTTCTTTCTTACCTTGGCAATTTCGAGGACTAAATTATTTTAAGGGGGGAAGAATGTAAGGACCCGTACTTTTGACAGCCAAATATTTAATTTAATTTATTTAATTTAAATATTTTACTTGGAATATCGATGGAATTTAATATCTAATTCGTTAATTAAACGAAGTTCGAACGTTATATATATATAATTATAAATCGAGCTTGAAAATGGCGTGCAGTTCATAAATTCGAGTTTTGAACTTCAACTGAGAATACAGAGTTCGATATAAGTCGGATTTCTGTGAAACAAGAAACGCTGGAAGCGTGTTGATGATAGTTTTCATATGAAAGAGAAAAATCCAGATTTCGTGTTATAGTTTGCGAGTTATGGCTAAATCAAATTTTGGAAAAAACGCAATGGAAATCGTTATCGGCCTTTAAAATGGCCATTTTGCAAACGAACTCTGTTTTCAATGAAACCAGTTTCATTGGAACCGTATCGTCAAATTATTGTCAGAAAATCAAACCGCGTGGCAAACCCATGTCGTATGTAACCACGGCAACCGTAAACGCTCGTTAAATTTCTATAGCGCGTATTTAAATAAATAAAGGAATATTTGGGCGTAACTCGAGCAGACGATCGAATTAGGCCACGAAACCAGTTCCGATGGGTTCGTATCGTCGATTAGAGTCAAGATAGGTATATAGTTTGTTATTTTTGGAGATCGGATAATTTGGCGTTAAAAGGGGTATTGCGGTGCGCGGTAAAAATAGCATACAGGGGAAACAGTCTCAGAATGCGACGAAACTGGTGTCGTTGGGTTCGTATCAACAAATTATTGTAGGATTTAAAAGTTTCAAGTTGATTTGATTTATCTGGTGACCGTGGAAAAATTAAACGCGTGTTTGTTTCTGGTTTTATAAAGGAATTTTTTTCAAACGACCTCGGATTTCAACGAAACTTGTCCCATTTAGTCCGGAATACCTTTTTACTCTAAGATTAGCCTTTTTATCAAAAGACAGAAATCGTTTATAGTGGTTTTTATCAATTACTTCATGACGAAGTTTCGCTAATAATATTATATAATGAACACCACCCGATACGGAGCTAGCTACATGTGAATAGAACTTACGCTGCAACTCTAAAAGCCTACTCTACCAATGTATCTACAGACAACTGCGCATACATTTTCACTTCTACAGTGTGAATTCCGACAGATAGCGAAGTGAAAACACACTACTCAGCTATTGTTTCTTCCATTTCGTACCTACTGAAGACACTGCAGCCCTCTTTTTCTTCCAGCTTAAGATCTTCTCAGCACGTGCTACGGTGATCAATAGCTACTCCCGCATGCATTCTCAAATCAAGACAGCTACAACTGAAAAGAAAACTCATATTTATCAGCCAACCTATTTGTTTCTAGCTGCTCGCCTACGTTATGGGGTACAATTAGAAAAGACTTCATCCTCATCCTTCCGCACCTCCATCTATAAATAGCAATGTATATGTTGTTCTCCTTTCACAAATTGTATCGTGACCATCTCTTTTTCTTTTCCCCGAATAGAAGCTCCTTTATTTGATGCAATGAATTCCTCTCTGTACTTTTATATCTTTAGCTTTAGAAAATTTAACACCAAACTTCCATCAACTTAATTAAACCGCCAGTCCTTGAGTCCTCAAACGCTTCGGCCTGACCGGGAGCGAAGAATGGAGATGGACTGGAGGAAACAAGTTGTGTTCAACATGTAGAAGGAAAGTGGGTTGAGTTGCAGGAAAACCGTAAGTATGGAAGAGGAATGCATGGGGTCTGTTCATTCGCAAGACTGGGTGGAATGTTGGGATGGAAATTGAGATGGGCGGAGTGTCTCTGTTGGGTTTAACACATGAAAGAAGCATTTCGAAACAGTATGTACATGAAGTAGGCGAAGTGGGATTGGTGGAGTGAAGTTTATGGTCATTCGAGTACTGATGAAGGAAGGGAGCGAAGGGGGTGTTGCTGGTAAAATGGTGAGGTTCGGATGGCCAATGCAGGGGGTACGGAAATGGAGAAGACGCAAGTAAACAGACACATGGAGATAGGGATGATAAAGGTGACGTGGCCTATTTAATTTCTAACGAGATTACGTTTTAAGTTTGCCTAATGATAATTATATATGACTAATGGTTATTTTAATATGGATATATCTAGAGAATATAGTATACAAAATTCCTGACGTAACAAAATCATGAACATGCCTAACTGTTGTTCACTGTGTCGAATTGCGATTGCTACACCCTGTATAAAAAAGTGCCTAACCTTCATTTGACTACCGTAAGTAAGTTTTAGTTAATGTTGTATATAATATACTAAACCATTTGTTGAAAAGCTAAATATGATAACATTACTTATAATGTTTGTTTGTGCCGGGAACAAAGGGGTTTCGGGACTTCCTAACCAGGCTTTCACGGTTCAAGTATAGTTAGTAAAACGTTAAGGATAGGTTAGTTAATAGAATATCATATTGATTTAAGAAAATTGCATGTAAAATTTACAACGTATGACCGTATTATCAGATTTGAAGGACCCAGTGACGATGGAACCATATTGACAAGCATGGGCCGATGAAACTGATCTGATCTGAGTTGGCAGCTATTGGGGTTTTTAATTAAATTAAACATCAGTTGTTTAATTTAATTAAAACAAACTGTTTCAGTGACGGGGGAATCAAGGTGAGTTAAACTCACTCAGTTTCTATATTTATATTTTATATAAATTGGGTTTTTACTTTGTGTGCTCTGATTGCTGATGTTGACTGTTTGCTAGTATATATATTGACTGTTGATTCAACTGATGAAATTAAACCGTGTTTAATTTCAGTGAAATACAAAATCGTTATTTTAACAATTGGATCCAATAGAGGTAATTTACCTTATTGGTCACATTTATTTATTAACAAGTTCAACTGTTTGAATTGTCTGAATTGTTTGTTGATTGGTGGATATTATATTGTCATTATTTGCTGTTATTGAAATTGATAGTTAAATTGAATTGATTGACCTGATTTGAGATAACCATTTGATACAGGGAAGAACAGGTTGGAGGGACCCAACCGGATCCCTCAAATATATGATTTATTTTCATATTATTATATATGAACTGTCCTATTTGGGTGATTAGTTTGATAAGTGGCCATTGATTGAAAATTCAACCTGTGTTTGGTTTTAACCTATGGGCGATATTGGTTGGGTAATCGGCAGTAAGTGGCCTGAGGATAAACTGTTTGGTTTATATTGTTTCACCGTCAGGTGAATCAGTAGAACTGAAGTTTGAAATCTTTTTATTACTGGATATAGAATTTGAAATATATTATTTTGAATAAAAGGTTTGTTTAAAAGGAAATAAACATTTATTATTTCTTATTTAAATTTATAATTAATTTCTAATTAATTTTATAGCGTAAATTCTGATGTTAATCAGATCTATACACAAAGGAATAGAAATTAACCAAACGATTAAAATTGGATAATTGTTTTTTTTAAACCATTAAATGGAATTTATTTAAATTAATTATATTGATAATTGATTTAAAAGAGTGAACGAATTAGAATTGGTTAACGAGATAACCTTGTTTTGAGTTTCCTAAATGGACTATTATTATTGGGATTGATTTTTGAATTTAGTGTGGTTTAAATAAAAAGTTGAAAGAATATTTGTTTAATTTTAATAAGATTTTCCTTAAAGGAAATTTACTATTTATTTTAGTAATAAAGGAATTAACTACTATAAAGTAGTTAATGATCAAAGTGAATTATTGTCCGGATTAATAGTAATTTGGGAAATAGTTTTAATCGAATTAAGGTAAAAAATATTCAGAATTTAATTGAAATATACTTGAATAGTGAAAGGAGTTTATAAACGGTTTTTATCTTTAAAAGTCGAATTTTTACAACTAAGTTATAAAGAAGGATTTAGGCGAATACGATGCTTAAATTATGTTGACTTAGTATTCAAATTAAGTTAAAAGGTAAGCGAGATGAAAAGGGTTTAAATTAAACCAGAAATGTTTTTGAAACAAGATTGTTAATAAGCGACGAGGGTTATATCGTTAATTCCAAATTAACGTTACCTTGAAATGGAATTAAGAAAAGGGAATTTAAATAAGGTTTCCAAAGTGGAAATGGTCGAACAGATTTGAAAGGAGATTGGTAAAAGTGATTTTGGGTAAAGAAGTGGGTCGTAGGATTGTGTAACCAGATCCAATTCATAATGGAAATTGTTTTGAGACTGGAATGAAATATTGGGTTTCGATTACAACTTATATTTATCTAAGGGTAAGAACGTTGTTGATCAAGGTCTGAGAGGTAATTAAAATACCCCAATTTGAACAACATCGGGATTATCTGAAGATGATATTAGTTGGTAATCGTAAAGGAGGTTCGTGATAATACAACAAATGTTTTGAAAGGAGATTGAAGTGGAAATCTAATTGTACGTTATTTCGCTATGGTTTTGGAAACATTAAGATATTAAGTAAGAATTAAAATATCGTATTTTTGAATATTAAAAGAGTTAGAAGCTTTAATTAAACAGAAGTGAATCAGTTTGTTTTAATTAAAAGGCCAAGTGATGCTGAATACTGAACCAGTGAACTCATTTGTTGTCATAATTGAAACACTGTCTATTTTGATAGTTAAAACACCGACTATCAAATCTGTCCAATACGATTGTTGGTACGGAAAGTCCGGAATCGAATTTATGTTCGAAAACCATTCCGACCAACAAATACGTGAAGATATCAGAAGATGATCGAGATGGAGCATTGAAGACTGTGGATTTTCATACATGGAAGAACCACTAATATTCTCTGCCTGGCAAGCAGAGATAAGCTGTGATTCTGTCGTGGTTGGAATCTACGGGTTGCAAGGACTTCTCGCTACTGATCCATGGGGTGATTCCTATATTGGATGCGGTAGGAAAGTGCCTTCGGTTCATCCTGTTCCTGGATGACCTGTATGGACGAGTGTCTGACAGAGTATTTCCAGAGGATCACGTACATTGATTTCTTCAAACGTGCTATAGTTGTTGGCGGGGAAATTGCCGTTCTCTTAGCTTCTAACTAGAGTATTTTTGTGGACGTCAATTAGTGATATCTGACGGATTTGACGATGTGGCATTCAAAGTGAATGGTGACTAGATGTTCAAAGATAAATTCTGGCCTCAAGCCTTATCAGCCGGGAAATGACAAAAATCGGGCAGGCAGCATGGCTATGTGGGTCGCTCCCATTAGGGTGTATAATCACCTATCTAGAGAAAATCCTATTTTCTCTTAAATCTATGTTTCGATGCTGTCCCTTTTCGGGAGACGGTTGCTGATCCCAACCGTCGGTGATGTACATTACACTCAAGCGAAATGATTGGTCGGTTATGTATGGGCCGGGTAGCAAGACGTTCTTGTTAAACCCAGTGTATTCGACTCTAGAGATACACTATCGGCAGGTGGACACATACCTTGTCACAGTTGGAATCCAATCTCCAATAAGCACCTGGGGTTTTTGATTGTATACTATATATGTGGAGCGTGAGATGCAAGCGTTCCACTAGATTGATAATTACTTGTATATAGTCATTATTATAATATCAGACAAGATATTGGTTTCAAAAATGTTTTGGGTTATCGTAAGGTAAAAACCGTCCGTGTTTATGTGTGGATTTGGTCTTACGATTGCCCTTTTTCTTTTGAAAGATTTTGAACTTTAAAATCATGATTGGATGATTTACCCTAAATACTGTGCGAGTTTATCTCACTCTGGTTCACCAGACTGACCCGGTGTTTTGTAAATGCTCGGGTTAGCCCGTGGTGTACAGGTTCAGGTTATCGAATGCTGGGAAGTCCAGAGACGAGCTGGAGATGTTCAGACGTGTGATATTATATAGCTACTATTCCGCTGTGTGTTGTATATGGGAACAGGTTATTATAATTGTCCCATTTTGTGATGTACTCTGATACTGTAAGTATTTTTAAAATTTTCAATAAAGATTTATTTCTGTATTATATTTTGTTCCGCTGCGATGTGAGACTGTGTTGTGTTGTTTTCTTCTTCTTCTATTCTAATATTTCTATCTTATCTATTCTCACCCCCTAACTTCTTTCTATTACTGATCTGGAATGTTCGATGTCTGAATGGTCAACATGGTAGTTTGGTGTTGATTTTCGGAGTCGAAAATCCCAGTTCGTTACATGCTAGCTAAGAGGAATAAGGTTTTCAATGCTCATGCGATGCATATTATATATTCCTATCTTAGTAATGATCAATTAAAATTTATCTCTCATTATTTAACTTTGCAGGATATCTGTAAAATTCTCGACGCGATGTATGGAAGAGATGGCAACTGTTCAAAACCTTAGAAGGCCGACTCAGATTCAGATCTTAGTTAACAGGTTGTACAGTTAAAATTTCAGATGGATCATACGATGGAGACTCAACAGATAATGAGACAGAAAATTTCTCTTATGAAGATTTAGTTTATATGTGTACCGATTTAACTAAATCTGTTGATATACACCAATGGAAAAACAAACTTCTAAAGTCTAAAAATCATGAATTGATTCACAAAAATAATATGTTGGGATTAAAGCATGAAAACTCCTATTGCAAGAATTGTTTCAATATGAAAAATGATTTAGATTATCTCAATAATAATCCTCAGGAATTTGAAAAAGAAATTATGTTTTTAAAACAAAATGAGGTGGAGCTAATTTATAAAAACGGTTCTTTGCGAAAGGAATTGGATAATCTTAATTGCAAACATAAAACTTTTGAAAATCAAAATTTACAAAAATTTGAATCAATCATGACTGAACTTGAAAGAGAAATTGAAATTTTCAAGGAACTTGTCAATTAAATATGAGTTCTTTGAGTCCAAGACCAAAATAAAATTGCCTGAAAACAAAAATTTTCTTTTGAAACAAAATGATGCTGAAAGGAGAAAGGTCAGCATTAATCATTGTTCAAATCTGATGAAAGAAAATTCTAATCTTAAAACTAAAATTCAATGACTTGAATCAACTCTGAAGAAATTTTCTAACGGAGAAAATCTTTGAATATGTTGTTGAAAAATCAACTTTATTCAGCAAATAAAAATGTTCTTGGTTTTGGAAAACTTGATGGCTTTGAAAAATTGAATCCAAATGGTTTTAAAAATTCTTCAAATTGTTTTGAAAAGATTGTTTTGAAAATTTAAACTCTGATAATTTCAAAGGATTTCTAAATCATAAACGAAATGAGAATCTGTTTGGTAGCAAACCATTTAATCCATTTTGGACCGCAAAAAGAAATAAAGTGGTTTCACCTAAATTCAAAGCGATTTAGGTTCCTAAGGGTACAAAGGTAAATTCAGATGGATTGTTATACAGACAGGTTTAGGTACCTAAAGCCGTGAACACATTTCAGAGTGGTTTTACAAATTTTGTTAGACCACTCGATCCCCTAAATTGTTAGGTACCAGAGGAGGCTGAGGAACTGCTTTGCAAAAGAGAATTAAATTCAAGTTGTTCCATATTTCTATATCACTCAGAGCTGCTTAGCCAAAATTGCTAAGTTGGAGATCCACAATATCTGCTATAAATCTAGTATGGTCTCTAAACTCATCTATGTTAATATTCTCTGTTTTTATTCTTCTTTGTTTATTCCTCCTTCTACCTCTTCTATTTAGTTCTTTTGATTATTTTGATTTGATTTGACACTGCCACATTTTTTTCTTTCTTGAGCTTTCTTAACTACAAATTGCAGAATTCAATATTTTTTGGAAATTTGCTTCTTTTGTATAAAACTATCATGTTTTAATGATTTCTAGATCTTGAATTCAAAATTGTAAATTTCTGCTTTTGTTTTGAAGTTTATTTTTTTTCTTGAATTCCTAATAGTGCTAAAGTATTCTTGTCACATCATGAACACTGTTAATTTGAATTCTAAATTTTTGAAGATCTGAAAAACTACTGAAAATTCACACACCTTTGTTGTTTTGAGTTTCTTCTAATTCATTTTAGAAAGACTATTTTTTAGTTGTGATAATTTCATTGGATTTTCGATTGGTTGAGATATTTCTGAATTGAAAATCATTTAACTTGAATCATTGTGTTGCATCATGAAATTCATTTCTATTCATGATCATTTGTGTTAGATATTTGTTTTTTTTTTGAAATCATTTGAAATTTTTGATATTTTGAATCTCACACACTTCTTAGATTTGAAATTAATAATCTTGTGTGATTGATTATTTGAATCTCAAAATTTACACATTTCTTTAAGTGATTTCAAATAAACTGTTTTTGGATCATGAATATCTCTCAAGCTTGATGTAAATATTTTGAAAATTTCTATTGTGCTTATCAGAAATAATTGTGAAAAATTCTTCAAAATTTTGGTCCTGAAACTTACTGTATTTCATGATCATTTGGTTTGAATGTTTGATTGTTTGAAATCATTTTAAATTGTTGATTTCTTGAATCTCATGCACATCTTGGATTTGAAATTTATAACCTGGCGTGATTGATTCATTGAATCTTGAGATTTTCATATTCCGTCAAATGATTTCAAATAAACTGTATTTTTAATCTTGGATTGTGAATCATCTTTTGTGGCTGTCAGAAAAGATGTGAAAAAATCTCTTGACAAGTCTGCTTTGAAATTGATTGTTGTGTTGCTCTGATAAAAGAAATCATTTTGAAAATGTTTTAATGACTGCATGTTTTCGTATAAAATTGTTTGCTGCTCTAATAGATGGAATTGATCTGTTAGATTTCACTACTAGGGCTTGGTAATTTTTTCTCCTGAAAATTCTATGTAGAGTGGTAGAATGTAAAATCAATCTCTGAGATACCTTTATTAGCCACCAGGGTGGTATTAAAATCCCTGTTAACAGAGACAACAAGTGGTATCAGGCTTAAATGCTTTGAAATTTTCTCACTCATCTGTTTTGATTTTTTTTAACTGATTCTCTTCTTGTATAGATTCTTCAAAATCCTCTTGTAATTGATTTTCAATTTTAAAATCATTTATTGATTATTTATTCAGAAATTGAAATCAATAACCAAATTGAACTGTATAAAAATTCATCAAAATTATTATTAGAATGTTTGAAATTGTGATGAGTTGTGACTACAGTATGTTTCACAACAAGAGGAGATTTTATTCAAATTTTCATGATGATTTAACAGTTGTTGTAATATCCTTGAATTGGGACTTATTTCACGAACATCTTCTTAGTCTATCATCATTCTGCAATCCATCATGATTTTATATTAATGTGGAGAGTTTAATATTTTTAAAAATCATCTTAAATAAACAGTGGAAATATTTGTAATGGAATTGTGATTATATTATTTTTTTTAGAATTAGTGATAGTTGAAAATTTTCAAGAATCCTGGTACAGTTGAGCATAATTCATAATATGAATAATTTAGAAATTTATTTCACAACCATTTATGTACCTACCATATTTCTATCATCCATATTGGTTTTATATATGGAGGAGTTTTTGTTTAAAAAGAAAATGATAAAAATATAATATACATAAGTGTTTCTCTAACCCCATTTAAAAATCCAAGCACTAGTCATGCATGGTTAAGAGATTACATATAATTTAAGCTGCAACTGACCTCATTTAAAAATCCAAGATTTGGTTATGCGTGGTCAGTGTGCTCTTAAATAAAAAGAAAATAAATAAATTTTTATACAATATTCTCGTTGGCGTGTAAAAACAAGCCTATCAATCTATTTTCTAACTTGTGAAAAGTGTTAATATTTTATGATATATTCTAATTTGTTGATTGATAGTTATTGGGATTTGAGATTATTTGATTGCATCACTTAAATTGAATTTATAATCGTAGTCCAAATCCATCACTGTTTTGCACTCCATTTTAAAAAATCTCTTTTTGGAAATAATTGGAATCCATTTTTTTAATACTCTCTCCATTTATATAAATTTCATCGTAAATCTGTCATTCTACAATGTGAAATTTAACACTAGTTCTTAGAATATTATGATTTTTGTTTGATGGATTGATATTTATGATGAACGTTCTTCCTCTTAAGCTGATGTTATATTTCTAGTCATTTTTTCATCATTGTTTTAATTTATGTACCCTTTTGATGATAACAAAAGGGGGAGAACGGGTTAAGATTTTGATCGATGAGTTGATATTCTTTAAATATTTTAATTGAAGTTTCAATTATTGTTTTTCACTCATGCACATATTTAGGGGGAGTGTTGTTGTAGGGGAGCATACAAATAGCGGGAGTTCTAATATTCACTGTCAAACAAATTTATTATATTTCAAAATCTTATTATACGTTTGTCATCATCAAAAGGGTGAGATTGTTGTATATAACAATTCTATGATTTTTGTTTGATGATAACAATACATATTATTATAAATTTGTGTGTCATTGTACTATTCCATACATCACAGATAGAATATAATATTTATATTTAAATAAAATACTACCGCACAAGAATTTAAATATTCGAGCAGTATTTTATTTCTACATTTGAATAGTACAAATTTTTAACTCCACTGTTTGTACATTTCACTGAAATACAATACATTCACGTTCAATTTCATTTGTTACAATGTTCCTCACTCCAACTCTCAAGCACTTAATTACATTCCACATTATTATACAAACTCACTCTCAATCACTCATACATTCATTGACACATACATTGGCATTGTCACACTTGTCTTCTAGCTGTCTTCCTCAGTCATTCCAGTCTTCTGCTTAGCTGTCACAGAAACACGCACAATAAACTGGAACTAAAACAATTTTATATTCTAGCAAATATAATTTTTATTTTTAAAAATTTATTTGCCTTAGATTTTTGGTGTGTTTCTCATTATATTTCATGACTTGATCTGATTTATATGGACATCCATCTGTGTTTAGACAGCTTGTGATATTCACAGTGATACACTGTAAATACCACAAGGTAGACAGTATTTCTAGTGCTCATTTTTGTATATACATGTATACACATACATGTGTATATATACACACATATATTTTGTGCAGGGGCAACATCATCATATTAGTGAATTGGCATGAACTAAGAAATCCAGTTCAAATGCAAACACAAACATGTATATACACACACACATCTGTGCATATATATATATATATATATATATATATATATATGTATGTATATATGTATATATGTATATATGTATATACATTTAAGGAACAATGGTTCGGCATGATCAAAATGGAACAGTCAGCATATGCAAACAGTTCGAGTTTCAAAGCTATGACAAAGTAATGTGTTCAAGTGCATGACCAAGCTCTCAAGTAACACAAGGGTACAATCCAGATTCAAAGATGAGAACATGGTCGAAGTAAGCAAATGCACAGGTGCAAGACAAGGTATTATTGCCAATGTAATGTGCAAAGTGTATATGACATACATAATCAAAGTGAAGGATCTGTTCTTATCATATACAACTAAGTGTACAAGTGGATCAGTTTTATTCATGGTGCAACAAAAATTGAAGCAAGCACGAGGCACAAGTGTTCCCCCGCCAGATCGCCCTCCTGACCCATCCCTTTCACAAGCCTCGATCCTTAATGTATCTCCAACAACCTCTAGTCAACCCCATAATCCAAATCAATCTGAAAAAAACCTCAGCTTTTACAGTAACCAAACCCCCATCTGAACAAGCCCGGACTTTCGGCTGTTTCTTTCGATACCTTCCTCGAAATGCAGATAAATACACACCTGTTCAGTATGAGATAACATACAAGGGAGATAAGATGGTTCCCTCTACGAATATAGTGAGCACTGGAGAAAAAATATTTAACAACTATGTTGTGGGCTTCTTTATTGACAAGCCTCTTCCGTATACTATGGTGATAGAAATTTTAAAGAAGAGATCGCAACTGAGAGGTACTTTTCAAGTAAGGTCTGATGGAACTTTGTTCCTTTTTAATTTCTCTGATGATGCTGATAAAGAGAGAGTCATTCGTGGAGACCCAATTGTGATGAAAAACAAACTATTCATAATAAAACAGTGGGACTCAAACATTAGCAGTGTTTGCGGCTCGATTAGAGCAGTGCCAGTATGGATAAGTATGACGAATATCCCAATTTACCTGTGTTCACCACCTAGTATAAATTGGCTTGCAAATCGATTGGGGAAATTGATATGCTTAGATGCTGCAACTGAAGCACTGACAAGAATAACAGATGCAAGGTGCCTCATAGAATAACTCCGGAGTGTGAATTGGTAAACGATTTTCCAGTTGAAAATCCAGATGGCATGACACAGCAAATACGGGTTACATATTTGTGGCAACCGGACATCTGCACGCATTGTAAGATTTTCGAACATAAGAGTGAAGATTGCAAGTCTGGAAAAAATGGTATGGGACCTGAAATTGGTAAAGAAGTGATAGAAACAGAGAACAAAGGAAATGAATGAGTAAGTCAGCAAAAAAGTAAACAAATGCCTAATGTAGTGCAAAAGAATACGTGGACAAAAGCAATGAATAGAAGAAAAGTGAATTTTAATTCAGGGAGAAGTCAAAATGTATACGTGAAAAAAATGATTCAGGAAGGAGTACCAAAGCTAATTCAAATTATGCAAATGTTACATCACAGTCGAAGACAGCTTCAAATAGTACAGAGGTGTATAATAGTTTCTCGACATTGAATGCACAAGAAGATGAAGCAATAATAGTAGATGAAGAACAAAATGAGATGGAGGCAGATATGGATGAAGAGATGGAACAAAATGAAATAAACAAAGGCAAAAGAAAAAACAACAGTGAGCAACAAAGGCAAGACAAAGCAGACATAATAGAAAACATTATACACTCAATACATGATGAAGACAAAAAAAAAGTTGATGGAAACAGCAAATGCACAAAAGCAAAAGGCAGTGACAATAAAGGGAACAAGGCTAATGAGATACGTGATGAATCAATGGTGCATGGCACAATAAATGGACATACAAACATAAATGCATCACATGCACAACAAGGAAATACAAATGAAAAAAGGCTTGAAGTGTCATAAACTTTTAACATAGCAGCCCGCAATACCACTTCCTTACCTCCTATCGTTCCATCACTGCTTGGCATCCCTCCATTGTCTACCTCAACTATCCAGTCTTATAAAACCGTTACGCCGCAATCTCCAACTAAAGACTCAACCATACCCAAAAAATCCAAAAAAAACAATAAAACAGAATACTAAAACCTCCTCCAAGTTGCATTCCCCTCCAACTTCCACTACTTCTCATAAAACTATACCTGTTACACCACAAGACACCTTCTCCCCACTACTTGCTGAACTTTTCTCCAAAAGAAAGACCAGACTCCTACAAATTCAAAAAGAATCCGAGCTAGTATCTCGACCAGGAAAAAAGAAAAAGGAAAAAAGATAAAAGAAAAAGAAATGAATTAGTGTTGGTAGAAACGTATCATCTCCAATCGATTCGGAGTACTACACTGATGATTCAGCCCATGCATTTCTATGCAAATCACCCTCTTCTTCGAGAAGAACAAGAAGCACAAGCAAAACCCCATTAGTATAATCATGCAGCGCAAAGTAGCTGCATGGAATATTAGGGGAGCTCATAAATCATCAAAACTAGACCAAATAAAGAATCTCATTTGCAATCACAATCTCTCCCTCATTTCAATATCTGAAAGTTAAACTCATCTCTCTCAGCTAAAGCTTCATCTTACATTGCCCCTTCATGGCCCTCTCTAAGCAATCTTGACCAAGCCTTGTATGGTAGACTACTGATATTGTATGACACGAATGTATTTCGCTTAACCCCTGTCCTCCTTGACTTCCATTTATTCACTCAAAGGCTTTCCATATCCCCACCTCCTCCACAATTTTCTTCACCTTCATATATGCAAGTAATACTCCTTCTGTTAGGAGGCATATGCTAGATACTCTACCAACCCTGAGTCAATATTCACACCCATGGGTAGTACTTGGGGACTTTAACTGCTCCTTCCTATCTACCCATAAGAATGGTGGAGTTCCTCTCAACCTCTCTGAGCTCACGCCTCTTAACTCAGCAATGCACCAGTCTTCATTACTTGAAATCCCATCCTCTGGATCCTCCTTTACATGGTCTAATAAAAGTATTGCTGGACCGAGAACTCTGACAAAAATAGACCACGGACTTATAAACATCAATTCTCTTCCTACTTGGCCGAATATAAACATTAGAATAACCATGCCTCTCCTATCATACCATTGTCCCCTCATCCTCACATTTGGCTCATCAACTATAACAAAGCAGGTAAATTTTAAATTCTTTGATGTTTGGACGACAAATGGTGCCATGTTGCAGGTTGTTCAACAAGCTTGGAGCATACACACATATGGCAACCCAATGTTGATATTGCAGCAAAAGCTCAAGAACACTAAGGAGGCATTAAAGAAATGGTCCAAAGACATCTATGGAAGGGGAAACAAGATATCAACAGCAATAACCGAAGAATTAGAGAAGGTTCAGCAACAAACACTACAACCAAATGCGGATACGTCACTTTTCCAACATGAGAAGGATCTAGTTTTGCAATTAGAAGAAGCACTAGAAACTGAAGCTACGATGTTACGACAGAAAAACAAAAAACAGTGGTCTCTACATGGTGATAGGAATACGAAACTTTATCACGCTTCGTTGAAGATAAAACAATCAAAAGAATCCATACACCAAATTGACGATGCAAATGGGAATTGTCATTCGACTCTTCCTCTGTGGATCATGCGTTTCTAAAATACTACACTGAATTATTGGGCTAGAATAGTGATGAACCAGACCATACGCACTTTCCTAAGCAACCCTTGGATTAACTCATTATCTGATGAGAATCAAGAGCACCTTGCAAGTCCAGTGACCGATAATGATATCAAGGAAACTTTCTTTTCTATGAGGAAAGCTGCATCTCCTGGGCTTGATGGATTTACAACCACCTTTTACATTTATTGCTGGCATATTATCTCCCCTATAGTATTGAAAGTAGTGCACAGTTTCTTAATCCACAGCAAACTACTCTCTTCTATAAACTCAACCAATCTAGCCTTGATTTCCAAATGCCAAAATCCCACGTCAGTTTCTCAATTCAGACCAATCGCTTGTTGTAATATTATATACAAATCTATCTCTAGAATCCTTGCCAAAAGGCTAAAGGAAGTGCTTCAACCGGTTATTTCTTCGAATCAAACAACCTTTCTACCCTCGCGCATCATACTTGACAATGTGTTGTTGACACATGAACTATTAAATGGATATTATAGATTGAATGCCTCCCCAAGAGCGATGTTAAAGATTGATATATAAAAAGCTTTCAACTCGGTGAAATTGTCCGCTCTTGTTGGCATTATGATAAAGATGAAATTCCCTGTGAAATACATTTACTGGATATATCTATGCATCTCAACAGTAAAATATACTCTTGTATATAACGCTCACTCTGTAGAGTATTTCAAAGGCATGAAGGGATTGAGGCAGGGTGACCCGATCTCTGCGTATTTATTTATAATGGTAATGGAGGCCCTAATGCAAGAATTTGAGAGGCAGGTTCATTTGAAAAATTATATTCTCCACCCAAAATGTAAGTCGCCAATGATAACCTCATTAGCATTTGCTAATGATCTCCTGCTATTTACAAAACCAACTCTTTCCTCAATTGAATGCATTATGTCATCTTTACAATCCTTTTACTCCTTTTCTGGGCTGTGCATTAATTGCGATAAATCTCAGATTCTCTATTCTGGTATAACTCCCACTCAAGCTCTCGTTATAGAAGACAGAACAAGAATGGAGGTAATGCCATCTACCATGTCTTACTTAGGAATACCTCTGGCACCTAAGCGAATATCCACGACGCATTGTATTCCTTTATATGAAAAAATTACGTCGACTCTTACCCGCTAGGGAAATAAGTTTCTCCCTCAACCCGGAAGACTTGTCTTAAATGCAATCATATTTTCGATGACTATCTATTGGTGTAGAATGTTCATTCTGCCAACCAAACTGCTAAACATGGTAAAAACTGGAATGAGGAACTTCCTTTGGACGGGTTCAATTCACACAACAAAGCTGGCTCTGAAAGCGTACGCCAAAATTGAGTTACCCAAGTAATATGGAGGTCCGGGATTGAAAAATATTAAGTAATGGAATTATGCAGCTTTGTCTAAGCATTTACAGTCATTACTTTAGAAGGGAGGAACACTATGGGTACAATGGAGTCTCAAACATAACCTGAAACAAGATGACATATGGACAGTAACCGCTAAGCCATCGCACAGCTGGGTGTGGTAAACAATGATCAGAATACGAGATAAAGTTTTGTCGCACACGATGATAAGATTATCTTTAGACAGCATAGCGAAGTTCTGGTACTCTCCACGGCTTGAGATTGGAATGCTTCTTGATTATAATGACATGGTAAACAGTGGTATCCCTATGAATGCCAAAGCAACTTCGTATATTAGGAATGGGTTGATATCACTGCCTAGAACTACCAGTAGTGCCTTAAATGCGGTGTGGAGACGGTATGACGGAGCGACATATACACTTTTGCAGATGGATAATTATGTGTGGACGAGGGAGAAAGTGCAGCACCAAACATCACTAGTTACAGATCTCTTATGCCTGAAGATCAGCTGCGCGGATGCCTATGGTTCAGAAGAATTTGGAATTCTAAATTGAATGAAAAGCTGAACTTCATGCTTTGGAAAGTCTATGCGAATTGCCTTCATACACTATCCAATATGGCGTGAAAAGGAATGAACGTATCGAAGACATGCATATTCTGCAAATCGTGTGAGGAAGACACTGATCATTTGTTCTTTACTTGCTCCTACTCTCGGTTCCTATAAAGAAAGATCAAAGAAAGAGGAGGATATGAGGCACCAAAGATTGACAACAAAAGAGAATGGATGACAATATACAAAGCAACGAGATGGAAACAAAGTTCTACATATGAGGTCTTGATCATGCTCAAGGTCACCATCATGGAAGTTTGAAAAGAAAGGAACCAAAGAATATTCAATGGGAAAAAGGAAAGTAGGCTTCACACATACTATATCATCTGTAGTAGTATACGAAAGGAAATTATGTTGTCTCCTTTTGGGTTTGATATCATTGTTGGACGCAAGTGGGATTGATTTCCCCCCTCTTTTTTGTTTTTGTTTTCTGCTTTATTTTTCTATCTTTTATTTTTTAGCTTTTATGTTCTTTACACATGTTTATGTTGTAATAATCTCTTATAATATAAATAAAATGGAAGGGGACCATTCAACCCCGCAAGCTTTGCCAAAAAACAAAAAACAAAGCCTATTTGGGACAGTTTCAAAGCCTACATGTCTCAAGTGACAAAAGCAAAACAACATGAACTACAAGCCAAGGACTATTGCCAAAATGATGCAAGCTTATCAAAACTGAAATGTGCAGGTTCATTTGCATACAGACAAAACAGTGGTGATAAATACAAATGGTTAGACATACTCACAACAGAGCACAAGACAAGGAAGCACAACAATACACACAACATAACATATATATAAATGTATGACAAGATGAGTCATGTCTGTTTGCACTTACATGTACATGTGCAACTTCACAAAACCGCAATGGTTCGGCATAAATAGGTCTGCCAAGATATATTGCACATGTACATAGAAGTCAAGGTAGACGAATATGACATCAAAACTAAATTGTGTACATAAGAATGCACAGTGCAAAGTGGAACACAAGCTTCAACTTCAAATGCACAAGGGGATGGCACATTTATATAATATATATACACACACATAACTGTCTATATATATATACACATATTTGTATATGGACAGTGATCAGTCTAAATGGCAACAGCAACAGCAATAAGCCAGGTCCACAAAGAACAAGGCAAATCAAAAAAGAGGGGGCAGAAATGAAATCATGGTGTGATATTGATTTGCAACTTTGAAACAGTGGATATAACACATGTGGTTCAGCATGGGATTTACTTGCACAAATACTGCAGGTAATATACACAAACAAGGAGACAACTAAATAAAAATAGAAATACACACAGGAGCATGCATGGAGAATGGACCCCAGAGTAACCAAAAATAAAATGCACTGATCAAAGTAATACATGCAGCAATGAAGAATCATACAACTGGATTTCGGCCATTTGTTTAAATCAGAAAGAATGGCAAGAAAGATTAATGTATTTCCAGTTTTGGACAGTATTATTTTTGGCAAAAACCAAATCTGTTTCCAGAAATAATAAAGCAATTTATTGGGGCAATGAAGACAGATTTATCTTCTTTCCAGAATTGCACAAATTACTTTGATGCAAGAATTACATTTGATTGGTTTCAGAAATTAAGCAAGATGATTTTTGCAAAGTTAAATTACAGAAGAGATTTTACAAAGAGCAAGAAAATTTCTTGACAATTTTCATATACGCAACCATTTATGCTTAGAAAGAAATCAATCCGAGTTTTTCAAATGAGCAAATCCTTTTTAGGCCTAAAAAAATTGTTTGTTTCAACAAAACATTTTTGGGATAAAATAAATTCAATGATTTCTAAAAATACACGTGCAATTTCAAGTAAACTACGAACATATTTGGCAAATGTTCAAATTCTTCACATAAGGCAAGAACTTCGAATATAATTTCTGGGATAAAGACAATCAAAGTTTTCCTGAAATACAATCACAATTTTATGCAATGGACAAAGTTGTTTGGGAATATACAGTAATATTTTAAGGCAAAGAATCCAATCTTTCTTTCCAGAATTCAACCGCAACAAATCAGGCAACAAAACACGCATAAATCAGGGTAAGCCAATTTCAAGAAATCAGTGTTGATTTAGGATTTAATTATCCTATATATTACACCATTTCATCATAGGCAGGATAATCGATAAACCAAGCAACAAATTCGAAGAATCAAACTAAAATACTCAAAGTTGTTTCGATCAAGACCAAATCGTTCAACCACAAGCATCAACGAATTGAAGTCCATCAGAGAATCAAACTTCATCAAACAATCGATCATGATTTGTGGGAAGCAGGGAAAACCCTAATTTATCAATTCGTTCGACATTCTTTTTGCAAGAGCTTTACAAAGAAAAGGGGTCGTCTTATTTTTTATTAGGGGCTTAAGGGTTTTTAGTTTTAATTTTATATTGCTTTGCTTTTACTTTTGTAATCGTCGATCTGTTCTCTAGTTTGTCTATAAAACTTGGAGTGTTGTAGTGTCTATAAAAACTAGGGTAACTAGCTATGGGTTTGTAGCTAAGCAAAAATATGATTTGAGGGCTGAAATCAGTGCAGGGTTTTGAGCGTAGGATTATAACAGCAGCAGATTTTGCGAGTGTACAAAACTATATAGGCGGTTAGCGAGGGGTCCGCAAGTTTATAGGTTTTTGTATGCGGGTGTCTGTTTAATACCTAGTAAAAACCTTGGGGAATGCAGCAGTAGGCAGAGTTTGCCGAAGTTGGGTAAAATCTGTGTTATTTACTTCCTGCATTTATAATCTCATCTGCAATCTATGCTGTGATATTTTTTTAATATCTAGATAAAATTCAATAAATCATATTCACCCCCCTCTAGGGTTAATCTAGATCCAACATATTATTCAGTAGATTCTTGTTTCAATAAAATTCGACTTAAATTGAGTTCTATATACCTAATTGAAGCTCAAATCATCAAATTACGAACTACCGCTTCGTGGCGAGCTCGTTTTAATTATATTTAAATATAAACATTTAAATTTCGTTTATTAATAAATTCTAACTCCATTCTTCCATATGTTTTAAATATAAATTAATCTGGCTTTCCAAATTCAGTTTAATATTTCTGATTATCCCTAATCGTTGATTATTTCATTACTTGGTGATAAATTTATTTACAACTTAATCTTCTATATTAAATTCCAATTTCTTTTATCAATTTTATTATCTCAATTTAGTTTATACTCCAGAATAAAATTAGTCGTTTCCTTTTTGAAATGATTTATAATTTCCTCTTTAAATTTATACTTGAATTTAAACTTCCAATTTGTACGATGATAATTTCTTCACTACATTTATAAACATCGTTAATAAATTACTTGTTTTATATATTAAACAATCTTCCATTTCGACATCTATTTAAAATTCAAATCTTATTTTGGAATACTTTATTTACTATAACTTATATATATAACATAGAATTTATTTTCATTTTTAATTATAGTTTCTATCTAATACAATTCCAATATCTTTTCTGGAAATAATTTATTTTTTAAAATTCGACATAGTCGAATTCAAATCATAAATCCATATGGATTTATTTTAATTCAATTTACATTTCGAACGTCGAAATAGATTTCAATGTTTTCTATTTAGAATGATTCCTAATTCCCATTTTAAATTCACACTGAATTTAAATTCCTCAATTATCCAATGATAATTATTTCCTTTCATTTATAAACATCGTTTATAAATTCACCTGTTTTTTTTATACAAACAAATTAATATTTCTTAACCCAATCGAAATTCAAATTCTATTTTGGTAAAATAAAAATTCCTTTTTAAAAATTTCAAATCACTTTTCATGATATTTTTAAATATCAATATTAAGGGTCAGTGACATTCAACATCCACATCACACAATCATCATAGATTTTCTAACACATCATATATTACAATATATATGAAACAAACAATAATAAATTTTTGAGGAACCCAGTTAGATACCTCCAACCTGTTTTTCCAACATCCACAGATATTAGACAATATAAATAATATTCATCTCGCTTCATGGTAGATATTGCGGTATAGAAGGTCATTCACTATATATATTGTGGGGCGCATAGGGTCATCTGCTAATGATTCTACGGGAAATATCCAATATATATATATATATATATATATATATATATATATATATATATATATATATAATAGACACAACCACCAAGCTTATATAACTAATATATGTATTATAGACATAATAATATTTCAATGTATCCAAACAACTAACAAACAACGTATAAAAATGATTTTAAAAATAATCATTTATAATAAAATTATAAATGAATCCAAAGAGTGAGTTTGTTCACCTTGATTTTCGTTTGCCGAATATCCCAATTTAAATTAAATCGAATACCATTCGATTTAAATCAAATTTTATCCAACTCCGGTTGGCTTAAAAATTCCGAACCTAATTTCATCATGAAGTATATGTCCATACGAGCCCAAAGCAATTTACAGCGTCTCTATCAGATCTAGAATATGAGAGTTACAATTTTATAAGATACGAGAATTAAATAATTTATATATTCCTAATTACTCAATTACAAATTAAATACCTTTGCTTAATTAATCAAAACATGCCTTATTCCTCCTCTGTATTGCGAGACTCAGGTTTTTAAACCAAAACCGACCCTTAAATACAACATCAACGACATACCAGGGTCACCGGATCCTATCCACTTCTGGCCACAATTCGTCCATCTTCATCAAAAAACGATTCGATCCTTATTGAACAATGAAACCTCATCCGCATCTCATAGAAACAGCTACAAGATGCGTATAATTTTAATCCCGCATACCCTAAAAATTCCTCTGCGAGTTCGCCTCCTCACCCAAATTCTAACGCTACTCGCGGCCTCCACCTCGATGTTGCCAAACCCCGGCAGTCACCTAAAAACCCCGCTGCCTTAGACGTGCCCACGCTGCCTTTTTTATTGTGAACCAAACTTCACTGTTTACTAGCTTGCTCCAGGTACGAATTCGATATCCCCCTTTTTTGAATGTTCGAAGAATCGATGCACCGCCATTATTTTATTTTTCATTTGAGGCTTCGAATTCTTGTTTTAGGAGAACGAAACATATAAGGTAAAGGGAAGGGCAGTATCGCAGTTTGAAGAAAGGGACAGCCATTTTTAATTTCAGAAGAAATTAGAGAGGAGGCATCAATATTTTTGTGGCTGGAGGAACGGAATGGAAGAAAAGGACATGAACAATTAGTGCATACTAATAAACAAACTAAGGGAATATACGTACCAAAGTTTTGATTATATGTCTTTAGAAGTACATATAAATTTAATACCGATTTGATTTTTTATTAATGCAAGATTTTAAGAGATTTGATTTCAATTTAATTTTGAGCTCATCCAATAAATTTTACTATTATAATATCCTCACGAAACTTACGCCTAAAGTGTCATGTTAAAATTACCGCATACAAGTTCCAATCGTGATGAAACCTGACGCACTGCTGTGGTTTGACGTTTCGAACCAAATAAAACCGGTTTCATCGAAAATTGAGGTCATTTGAAATTTTACTATTCTTTAGTACCATATTAAATTAATATAATATAGTTTTATATTCAAAAAAAAATAACTACCCGATAATAAATTATTATTATCGTTTATATTCAAATAGAATTTATATTGATCATCTAAATCGTTTCGAATCAGTTTTAACTTCGAATTCAATTATTTAAGATTCTCGTATTATAATAATTTGATATACTCGAATTTAAATCGTATTTGATTATTAAATCGATAAATTCCATATAAAAATCCATTTATATTATCAATTCAACATTTAAAACAATATTAAATGTTCAAAATTAATTGATAAAAATCTAGGTCGTTACACGGGATATCTGGTGATGTGGGTTGAGTTGATGTAGATGTGGAAGGAGTGTTTGAATTATTTGCATGCACATGCACAGTAAAGTTTGTTTGGATTATGGAGTTGCACTCTGTAGTTGCTTCCAAAATAATGGGTAGTTCATTGACAAATTTGTCAGAAAGACAATTATCATGGTTTTCATATTGGATGACATAATTGGTTAGGGGAAGCGGTCATCAGAGATGGAGGTTGATGTGGTTAGATGAGAGTTTGGTTTGGTTCATGCATAGATATTGATGGTAGGGTTGTTAAGAGATTGATTGTGCATGTGCAAACCTTCTATGTTGACTTTTGCTACATGATCTGAAAACAGAAGTTCATAGTATTCGGGGTCGTTCGTTATTTCAATTTAACTATTAATACTTGGATTCATGTTATCATCATTTCCAGTTGGCATATCAAAAAAATATTGGCATTTTTAGTATTAGCATGGACACATGATTGAGCATTTACTTCTGTAAAGGCAGGAGACAGAACATTATAGCAGTCTTGTAATATTAGAAGTCAGTTCACTTCCAGCACTCATTTTGCTGCATGCATCAATTCCATATTTGTTCTGAACATCGATTTGCATCAAAGCTTCATTTCCTTTGGATACTTATTTACCCAGTTCAACTTCACTTATAACATCATGTACTTGTTTGGGATAAGTTCTAGTTTGGTTTCCTGCTTCTAAACAAATAAACAAAATATTACCATTGCTCACTACAACATTATCTTTACTTTTTCCAATGTTTTATATCAATTTATTAGAACAAAACATTTCTTGGTCAATAAAACTTTCAATTTCATTTTCATGTTCATGATCCAAGGCCAAAACATTGAAACTATTGCTTATCACTAAAAAAAAAATCCCAGCATACGATTTTTACCTCCGTCACACTTAACATTCTCATTTACAGTGTTCAGTTGATTAGCTTGACCTACTATAACTTCTTTACTTTTTTATCCTTCTTCTAGCACTTCATTGTTATCACCTTCACCAAACGTATCATCAACTCCAGCATTCGACTTCTCACAACTTAACTTAGACCAGCAATCAATTATCCTTTATCACTACTAACACATTTCATAACATTCCTCCTACTTGTATGTAACAACCCGGAAAGTCTGAGCCAGTTTAAAATTTTTATTTTGGTAATTTTAGCGAATTTTGATTATTTAAAATAGATTATTTTAAATAATATCGACGAGAAATTTATTTTGAATATAATTCGAACGTATATATTATATACGTCGTCGTTAGAATATAAATATTTATATATAATTATAAATAGGATTGAAAATGGCGCAGTAGTTCGATAATTCGATTTCAAACTTCAATTGAATGTACCGGGTGCAAAAAAATCCGGATTTTAGTGAAACCAAAAACATTAGGATCTAATTGATGATATCTTTCCAACGAATCCGAATAATTGAAATTTCATAGCGGAGATCAAAAGATATGTCCAGTTGAAAATTCTGAATAGTCGCTATGGAATTCAGGCCCTTAAAAATGGGAATTTTGCAAATGACTTCGGATTTCGACGAAACTTGTTTTGTTAGGACCGTATCGTCAATACGAAGCTAGAAAATATTTTTTTTGGAATTTTTCTAGTTAGTATGTGACCCCGGTAATTTGAAATGTACGTTTAAAATTCAATATATAGATTTAAATGTAAGTTCAATGGAAACTGATTGTAACTATCGAATCAACCTACGATACATATCCCATTGGGTTCGGAATGGGGGTAAAACGCTATAGACGACAGGCGATGGGCCTCGTTTCGAGGTCGTATGTAAAAGTCAACTTTTTGAAAATTAATTAATTAAATAAAAAATAAAAAAAAGAAGAAAACCCTTCCCCCCTTTTTTAACTCTGCCCCCCCCCCCCTTTAATTCCCCAAACCCGATTTCATTACAGAAAAAAAAAAAAGGAAACCGAACAGCGACGGAGCCCTCCCCCCTTCGATCTTGTCCGCCGCCTTCGCCACTAGCAGGCGCCGGCCTCCGGCGTAACCCCCCCCCCCCCTCTGTCCACCACCTTCGGCGACCCTCTTCCCCGTTCTCCTTGCGACGACGCCTTTTCCTCCATTTGAAACCCCCTCCCGTACCCGCCAACGCCGCGACGACCCCTCCCAAGCAGCTCCGACCAAGCCCCTTCCTCCCCAGCCCAGTTCGACGCCCCAACACCCCCTGCCAAACCCTAGATCGACGGAAGGAGCCACCCCAATAGCACCAGCGAGCTTCAACACTTCCCCTTCACTGAAAAAAATAGTAAGTTTTTAATTTAACCTACGTATTTATTTTCTATATGTTCAGTTTTCTTAAAATAAAGAAAATCAGTTTTCTTAAGACAAAGTTATGATTTTTCTTAAGACAAAGTTATGATTTTTCTTAAGACAAAGTTATGATTTTTATTTGTTGAAAAAGAAAAGATTTGTAAATAGATAAAGATTTGATTTTTATAAATATATAAAGATGAGATTTTTAGTGAAATAAAAATATGAATGTCATTATATCAAGAGTGTTGTAAAGATATGTTTTTTTCTTTAAAAACATAGAAAAGATTTGATTTCTAACTACAAAAATATAATTTTTATATATGTAACAAAATATAATTTTTATCATATGCGAAGTGAAGATAATAATATGATTTTTATATATATTGAACGTCGAAGTAAAAATATGATTTTTATATATTGAACTTCGAAATAAAAATATGATTTTTATATATTGAACTTCGAAATAAAAATATGATTTTTATATATTGAACTTCGAAATAAAAATATGATTTTTATATATTGAACTTCGAAATAAAAATATGATTTTTATATATTGAATAGCGAAGTAAAAATTCGATTTTTGCATAGGTAGTGAAAGCGGGCAACGAAGGTAACAAAAAGGAGAGAATGAAGAAGATTTATATCAAAGAAGAGTCAAGATGTTTGGATAGCTATCGGTGAGAATTTCTCACCTATCAATTGCATTTTCTAGTTATATATATATATATTAGGATGCAGACGGTGCTTAGTAGCACCCGACACAATTGTCCACAGACCATGGACTTGTTTGTTTGGTTGCATAAATTAGTTAGATGCTTTGGTTTGAATTGAATTGTTTGGTGGAATAGAATTGATTTGATTGATGTGTGAATGGCGTGGGCCTTCACTAGACCGGGGATAAGGCTAGGCCTCGTCCCGTTTCTAGTATCGTGCCGTTATGCCGCCGAAATTTTCCAAAATATGTTAGAAAAATAAAAATATCATTTTATTTAAAGAATGAACTGAATAGAAATTCATAAGTTAAAATAAAATGTTTTATCGTTAAAATATATAATTTTTAACGTGAATATGAATAAATAAATATTCATTTACAAACCCGACGGTTTGTTTATGTACACCTATTTGAATGACATTGATTGGGACGATAAATTTTACACATCGCTCAACTGCACAAATAAAATATTTGTTTGATTGTTTGAAACCCCACACGGGTGTTAGGATGAAATATGCAGTTCACTCATCCTGATTGATTAAAGATGTCGATCGATTGATTGACAGGCTGTTATAAGCGTTAGATATCTATATTTGATGCTTATACAGTGTAGTGCACTTTTGGTTGATGGTTGATTATTTTTCAATGCTATTATATACATGTGTTGTATGAAAATCCATATAATTAACTTTATATGGTAATTGATTGGGCCTCATTCCAATTTGAAAAATAAAGAATATTATAAAATAAAGGTTCATGTGTTGACAGTACTCATCCATTGAGATTGGTCATGTGTTGAACGAAATATTTTGATAATAACAACTATTTTGAAAAAGAAATATTTGAAATAGGATATTTGAAAATAGAAATTTATGAAGCCGTGTTGATTAGATTGACGCCATTTTGACGTGAACGATATTTATATCGATTTTAAACGATTTCGAAATGAAATGAATTGAAAACGATTTCGAAATGAATTGAATTGAAAACGATTTCGAAATGAATTGAATTGAAAACGATTTCGAAATGAATTGAATTGAAAACGATTTCGAAATGAATTGGGTTGAAAACGAATTCAAATTGAATTGAAAGCGAATTGAAATGAATTCAAATTGAATTGAAATTTGAATTGAATAGAAATGAATTTTAAAACGAATTTATAAAGAAGAATTCAATTTTGATTTGAATTGAAATGGAAGTTGAAATTGCTTTTGAAACGAATTTAAAACTATTTATATAATCCGTTTTAAATAGAAATCGACGAAATATATTATATATATAATATAATGACCTGAATAGAATGCGCCGCGCCGCGGCAGTTCGTAAATTTCGACCATTTATTTCAAACGAACATTACGGGAGATCCGACCGTCGGATTCTCCTGAAACCGGAACCGTTGGGTTCGTATCGAAAAGAGCTTTCTAAAGAATATTAGAAATTAGAAATCTAACGGTTGGATTTGGAGATACGTCCAAATCAAATTCGAAAAAGGTCGCTGTAAGTGCAGTTCGATGGCCGTTGATGGAAATCGACTGTACGGGCCTTGATAAAATTATTAAAAATAGTAATAATTTGTGTAAAATCATAAGAAATGGTTTAGAAAGGATTGGGATGAAAAACTCCATATTTGAAAAGATAAAAATAGATTTTTATCTAAATGAACTAGTTTTGAACTAGAATTATAATTCTATTTATTTTTAAATAAATAAATTGAATATGAAAAGGGTTTTAAAAATAACCAGCATTTCCAATGATTACATCAGAGTGGATTTGAATCGAAATTGTCTTCGGAATATTTCGATGTTGGGATTCGTGATTATGCAGATGTTGTTATGGAAATTTGAAAGATATATATATATTTATATCGTTATTTCCAATACGACATTTGTTAATCGTAGAATTTGATATTGAATATAAGCCGGGATATTTTCTATTCAGAGCCTTGTATTTAATATCAAATGTGATTTGGGTTTGTCGTGAATGGTGTCTTCATTAACACTGTTCTTGAACCCAGTGGAGAAAAGATTAAATCTTTTTATTTAGATTTAATGAAGTGTACCAATTAAATAATGTTTAATTGGAATTAAATTGATGTTGATTTTTGGGTTTATCGTGGACAGTGTTTTAAATAACACTCGTTCTTTAACCCGATCATTAATGAAATGTGATTTTGGGTTGTCGTGAACGGTATCTTCAATAATACAGTTCTTAGACCTAAAGGAGTTAAGAAAATCAGAAACTATCTGGAGATTAGTTAAGTTGAATAGTTTCCGAAGTATTGATCTGATGTTGGTTTCGGCCTTCGGGATTAATACTTAGGGAATTGCTCACTTGCTAATTTACAATTAGGGACTGATTGAAATGTGATGTGATTTTGGGTTTATCGTGAACCGTGTTTTAAATGACACTGATTCTTTAACCCAGTCACAGATTTAAACTAAGTGGAGTTTTAATGAATCTTTAATTAGATTGAAATAATCGAAATGGAGTATCACCAGTTTCGCTCCAGGCGATAGTTAAATCTTTAATTAGATTTGAACGTGAGATGGTAATTGAATTTACCGATAACAACGTGGTGTTAGATATGAAGTATAACCAGTTTTACTTCATGGGATGAATAAGTTGGGATTGGGAAATTAAAACAAATGATTACTTCGGTAAGGTTCGCTAATCCCGACTAGTTTGAATTGATATTCAAAAGTAGATTAAAGAATAAATTCAAGAATTTATCTTTGATAAAATTAATGGGAACCTTTCCCTATGAATGTGAAATTTAGAAACTAACTGTCGGTTAGCTAAGCAGAATGGTTTTCTGGATATTGATCTGATGTTGGTTTCGGCCTTCGGGGTTAATATTTGGGGAATTATTCTCTTGATTAATTTACGGTTAGTGACTGATGAATTGGAATGAGGCGTATGTTGTGTTTGTGTAACACTTATTTAAAATATACGCGAGTTATTCGGAAAGACCGGGTTTATCCCATTCTGAATAACTGATACGACGATAAGTCGAAGATGAAGACGATGGTCGAAGACCGGAAGTCTTCACGTCGTTTGGGTGATTACTGATGATCTTGATTGGGCTGTACACCCAAGAAGATAGAAACAGTTGGTGATCGTCCAGACGTACTTGGAGATCGATGGATATGCGGGGTACTAGGTGCCTCCGGTTTCGTTCAGCCCCAGAACGGACTTGTAAATGGACTGTGTGTCTGACATTGGATTTTAGTCCGTGTGATTGATCTCTATTAAATATATATCTGTTTGGCGGCGGAGAATTTATTCTCTTGCTTAACGCCCTTCTCTGAGACGTACGAGCTCAGGGGTTATATATTGATGGATACCAAACGCATGGAGTGAATTGCCTGTGTGGCATGCCTAAGTGGCAATTGATCGAGGCTTCTGTTGAAAAGCAAAGTCTTGTGGTTGATGATCAAAGCACGGCCTTTGTGGCGTAGCTTTGTGTAACGTTTACTTCGCGAGTTTCACACCCGGTATGGACCAAAAACGGGAGACGGACCTCAGGGAGGACTTGCGTTTCTTTCTAGCTAGAAGTGGCGTCAGTGGTTTTACACGCCCTGACGAGTTTGACTTATGTGGTTGTTGCTGTTGCGAGGCGCCTCGGTTATATCGGTTTCGGCCGATGCATTCTGGTCGGCAGACGGACCAGACTTACACCCCATAGGGTGGGGAAACGTAGTGTTCAGGCATAATAATCCACATCGGTGGACCGGCCCTGTCGCTCCAAGGGGCAGTTGCGGCTGTTCCTGAGGCTCGGGCTAGACAGTCTCGAATCGGTTGAGGACTATCTTTTGCCTCGGTTCATAGATGGAAACCCAATTTCCAAATACGTGACTTTGCGATTTTGATTGTATAACCTATATATGGCGACATAGTGGGATGGGGCGCTCATGCCGCCTATGATTGATACTTATGATTTGAAGTTGTTTTATACACTATGCACTTATAATAGTATCAAACGATTTGTTTTAACCGTATCAAGCATTCCTTGGCTGTTATAAGGGAAAACCTATCCTCGGCTGCGTTGCATTGTGTGATGGGACCTGGGTCTTATAACAGCTTCATTTTTCTTTATTTAGCATTGCGCTGTTTGTTTTAGGCACTGGTATTCTTGGGAGGAAACCCGTTCCGTGTTATACGGCGTGGTCCCTTGATTTACCTAACTTTCTAATTAAAGAAGAATAACTGTTTTAGTTCTCACACCAGTCACATGACTGACCTGGAGTTTATTGTTTTAACCTAAACTCTGGGTGCCCCTATTTTGACACGGGCAGCTAGTAGTTTTGGTTTTGCAGATTTATATTCACAGGATCCTGGTTTACAGCTGGAACGATATCCGGAAAGCTTTGTATCCGTATATCTACTTCTAGTTGTGTATTGTATTATTTTCCGCTGCTATGTATTTAAATGTAATTTAAATCTCTGATATTTCTGTGTAATATTTATTCATTTATACTCTGTATATTCTTGTAATCTGATGCATTGTTGTAATAAGCAAAGAAATGTTCTTTTGTATGTGTTCTGTTTTGTCGTGTTCTAAAACGATAGGGTGTTTCGAACGGTCTGGGTCGGTTTAGCGACTGGTTCGGACCGAGCGAAATTCCTTGCCGTCACAGTTGGTATCAGAGCTTTGGTTTACAAAGCTCAGAGAACAAGACACATTAGAACCATACGAAATAATTCATCAGATATTGGATTAGTAACATCCAAGGGGAATGACTCGTTAGAGATAGGATCAGTAGTATCCTAGAACGAGTGTGAAGAGTAAATTTTTAAAAGTGGAAACAAGTTTTGTTTTGAAAATTTAAATCAATTATTCGTATTTGATTATTTATTTGTATTGATTTGGACAGTCCAGTATATAAAGATTTTGCATATACGCCTTGCAAACGTGTATTTAAAGTTTTAATATATTGGATAGATATAGCATCACACTCTAGTCGCCCGAAGATGATATTGATGATAGCGATCGCATCATCAACATTTATGTTCGAGTTTCGAAGGTGGGATTCCTATATATTTCCATTAGACTGGTGTGAGAACCAAAATTAGATAGGGCCTATTGTTGTGATTTGGCATCAAAAATCTGATTTTTGACTATATATCAAAGTTATGAATTTCAAACTCTAATTCACTAATTGATTGATGTTTGGGTTGTTTGTTTATTTGTTTGCTAATTTTTAGCCATTTAGCCTAACTGAATCAAATATTGAACGATATTGAAAATTGGTCGCATTTGCTTGCATATATATATATATACTTATATTGAACAGGTCATAGCAAGGAGGCTAGAGCCGAAGAATAAAATTTGTTTGCCCGACAAATAGGTACATGTTTACTACATAATTTACTGTTTTGTTTGGGTGATGATGATTTTATGAGCCTATTGGCTAGCCGCTTGGCTTTTTCTTTTTCTTTTTGAGATCTGAAGGACCGGGGAAGCGATTTGAAATTCCCCGATGCTCCCATTGCAGGGGAGGTTATGGCGAAATTTTTCAAAAATTTAGGGTGTTAGCCAAATTTTTGAAATTTTGAAAATTCTCAGAAACTGAAAAGTTGGAGAATGGAAGCCAGATCGAACGTAGAGTTGATTAATCAAACCACTTTCGACTTTGTTCCTTTTCGGGGACGAAAAGTTTTAAGTGGGGGAGATTGTAACAACCCGGAAATTCTGAGCCAGTTTAAAATTTTTATTTTGGTAATTTTAGCGAATTTTGATTATTTAAAATAGATTATTTTAAATAATATCGACGAGAAATTTATTTTGAATATAATTCGAACGTATATATTATATACGTCGTCGTTAGAATATAAATATTTATATATAATTATAAATAGGATTGAAAATTGCGCAGTAGTTCGATAATTCGATTTCAAACTTCAATTGAATGTACCGGGTGCAAAACAATCCGGATTTTAGTGAAACCAAAAACATTAGGATCTAATTGATGATATCTTTCCAACGAATCCGAATAATTGAAATTTCATAGCGGGGATCAAAAGATATGTCCAGTTGAAAATTCTGAATAGTCGCTATGGAATTCAGGCCCTTAAAAATGGGAATTTTGCAAATGACTTCGGATTTCGACGAAACTTGTTTTGTTAGGACCGTATCGTCAATACGAAGCTAGAAAATATTTTTTTTGGAATTTTTCTAGTTAGTATGTGACCCCGGTAATTTGAAATGTACGTTTAAAATTCAATATATAGATTTAAATGTAAGTTCAATGGAAACTGATTGTAACTATCGAATCAACCTACGATACATATCCCATTGGGTTCGGAATGGGGGTAAAACGCTATAGACGACAGGCGGTGGGCCTCGTTTCGAGGTCGTATGTAAAAGTCAACTTTTTGAAAATTAATTAATTAAATAAAAAATAAAAAAAAGAAGAAAACCCTTCCCCCCTTTTTTAACTCTGCCCCCCCCCTTTAATTCCCCAAACCCGATTTCATTACAGAAAAAAAAAAAAAAGGAAACCGAACAGCGACGGAGCCCTCCCCCCTTCGATCTTGTCCGCCGCCTTCGCCACTAGCAGGCGCCGGCCTCCGGCGTAACCCCCCCCCCCCTCTGTCCACCACCTTCGGCGACCCTCTTCCCCGTTCTCCTTGCGACGACGCCTTTTCCTCCATTTGAAACCCCCTCCCGTAACCGCCAACGCCGCGACGACCCCTCCCAAGCAGCTCCGACCAAGCCCCTTCCTCCCCAGCCCAGTTCGACGCCCCAACACCCCCTGCCAAACCCTAGATCGACGGAAGGAGCCACCCCAATAGCACCAGCGAGCTTCAACACTTCCCCTTCACTGAAAAAAATAGTAAGTTTTTAATTTAACCTACGTATTTATTTTCTATATGTTCAGTTTTCTTAAAATAAAGAAAATCAGTTTTCTTAAGACAAAGTTATGATTTTTCTTAAGACAAAGTTATGATTTTTCTTAAGACAAAGTTATGATTTTTATTTGTTGAAAAAGAAAAGATTTGTAAATAGATAAAGATTTGATTTTTATAAATATATAAAGATGAGATTTTTAGTGAAATAAAAATATGAATGTCATTATATCAAGAGCGTTGTAAAGATATGTTTTTTTCTTTAAAAACATAGAAAAGATTTGATTTCTAACTACAAAAATATAATTTTTATATATGTAACAAAATATAATTTTTATCATATGCGAATTGAAGATAATAATATGATTTTTATATATTGAACGTCGAAGTAAAAATATGATTTTTATATATTGAACTTCAAAATAAAAATATGATTTTTATATATTGAACTTCGAAATAAAAATATGATTTTTATATATTGAACTTCGAAATAAAAATATGATTTTTATATATTGAACTTCGAAATAAAAATATGATTTTTATATATTGAACTTCGAAATAAAAATATGATTTTTATATATTGAATAGCGAAGTAAAAATTCGATTTTTGCATAGGTAGTGAAAGCGGGCAACGAAGGTAACAAAAAGGCGAGAATGAAGAAGATTTATATCAAAGAAGAGTCAAGATGTTTGGATAGCTATCGGTGAGAATTTATCACCTATCAATTGCATTTTCTAGTTATATATATATACTAGGATGCAGACGGTGCTTAGTAGCACCCGACACAATTGTCCACAGACCATGGACTTGTTTGTTTGGTTGCATAAATTAGTTAGATGCTTTGGTTTGAATTGAATTGTTTGGTGGAATAGAATTGATTTGATTGATGTGTGAATGGCGTGGGCCTTCACTAGACCGGGGATAAGGCTAGGCCTCGTCCCGTTTCTAGTATCGTGCCGTTATGCCGCCGAAATTTTCCAAAATATGTTAGAAAAATAAAAATATCATTTTATTTAAAGAATGAACTGAATAGAAATTCATAAGTTAAAATAAAATGTTTTATCGTTAAAATATATAATTTTTAACGTGAATATGAATAAATAAATATTCATTTACAAACCCGACGGTTTGTTTATGTACACCTATTTGAATGACATTGATTGGGACGATAAATTTTACACATCGCCCAACTGCACAAATAAAAATTTGTTTGATTGTTTGAAACCCCACACGGGTGTTAGGATGAAATATGCAGTTCACTCATCCTGATTGATTAAAGATGTCGATCGATTGATTGACAGGCTGTTATAAGCGTTAGATATCTATATTTGATGCTTATACAGTGTAGTGCACTTTTGGTTGATGGTTGATTATTTTTCAATGCTATTATATACATGTGTTGTATGAAAATCCATATAATTAACTTTATATGGTAATTAATTGGGCCTCATTCCAATTTGAAAAATAAAGAATATTATAAAATAAAGGTTCATGTGTTGACAGTACTCATCCATTGAGATTGGTCATGTGTTGAACGAAATATTTTGATAATAACAACTATTTTGAAAAAGAAATATTTGAAATAGGATATCTGAAAATAGAAATTTATGAAGCCGTGTTGATTAGATTGACGCCATTTTGACGTGAACGATATTTATATCGATTTTAAACGATTTCGAAATGAAATGAATTGAAAACGATTTCGAAATGAATTGAATTGAAAACGATTTCGAAATGAATTGAATTGAAAACGATTTCGAAATGAATTGGGTTGAAAACGAATTCAAATTGAATTGAAATGAATTCAAATTGAATTGAAATTTGAATTGAATAGAAATGAATTTTAAAACGAATTTATAAAGAAGAATTCAATTTTGATTTGAATTGAAATGGAAGTTGAAATTGCTTTTGAAACGAATTTAAAACTATTTATATAATCCGTTTTAAATAGAAATCGACGAAATATATTATATATATATTATATATATAATATAATGACCTGAATAGAATGCGCCGCGCCGCGGCAGTTCGTAAATTTCGACCATTTATTTCAAACGAACATTACGGGAGATCCGACCGTCGGATTCTCCTGAAACCGGAACCGTTGGGTTTGTATCGAAAAGAGCTTTCTAAAGAATATTAGAAATTAGAAATCTAACGGTTGGATTTGGAGATACGTCCAAATCAAATTCGAAAAAGGTCGCTGTAAGTGCAGTTCGATGGCCGTTGATGGAAATCGACTGTACGGGCCTTGATAAAATTATTAAAAATAGTAATAATTTGTGTAAAATCATAAGAAATGGTTTAGAAAGGATTGGGATGAAAAACTCCATATTTGAAAAGATAAAAATAGATTTTTATCTAAATGAACTAGTTTTGAACTAGAATTATAATTCTATTTATTTTTAAATAAATAAATTGAATATGAAAAGGGTTTTAAAAATAACCAGCATTTCCAATGATTACATCAGAGTGGATTTGAATCGAAATTGTCTTCGGAATATTTCGATGTTGGGATTCGTGATTATGCAGATGTTGTTATGGAAATTTGAAAGATATATATATATTTATATCGTTATTTCCAATACGACATTTGTTAATCGTAGAATTTGATATTGAATATAAGCCGGGATATTTTCTATTCAGAGCCTTGTATTTAATATCAAATGTGATTTGGGTTTGTCGTCAATGGTGTCTTCATTAACACTGTTCTTGAACCCAGTGGAGAAAAAGATTAAATCTTTTTATTTAGATTTAATGAAGTGTACCAATTAAATAATGTTTAATTGGAATTAAATTGATGTTGATTTTTGGGTTTATCGTGGACAGTGTTTTAAATAACACTCGTTCTTTAACCCGATCATTAATGAAATGTGATTTTGGGTTGTCGTGAACGGTATCTTCAATAATACAGTTCTTAGACCTAAAGGAGTTAAGAAAATCAGAAACTAACTGGAGATTAGTTAAGTTGAATAGTTTCCGAAGTATTGATCTGATGTTGGTTTCGGCCTTCGGGATTAATACTTAGGGAATTGCTCACTTGCTAATTTACAATTAGGGACTGATTGAAATGTGATGTGATTTTGGGTTTATCGTGAACCGTGTTTTAAATGACACTGATTCTTTAACCCAGTCACAGATTTAAACTAAGTGGAGTTTTAATGAATCTTTAATTAGATTGAAATAATCGAAATGGAGTATCACCAGTGTAACACCCCGTGAATTCTATAACTGTGAAATTCACAAATTAAAGTATAATTAATTTCAAATCAAAGAACTAAGGGAAACGGGATACGCCATTGCGTTCGTCTCGGAAAAATACGCGAAATAGAGTCCGAGTTTTCGGAAAACGGAGTCCGTATGAAGAAGATATAGCCTCCGGAAGTTTCTGAATTAAGTTTAAAATTCGAACAGCTCAGAAAAACAAGTTTAAAATTTTAAAAATCGGGCCCAATTGGCCAGGGCGGGAAAAGTCCCGCCTAAGCCACCCAGGTCGACTGGGTTGTCGACCTGGGCTAGCCATGTCGACAGGGCTGTCGACAGGCCTGTCGACAGGGCTGTCGACCTGGTCCAGAGCCAGGTCGAACCCAGCCCACCCTGGCTGGCCTAGTCTATGTTGGTCGATTTTCAGAAGCATGCTTTGTCATTAGGGCTAGGTGGCAGGCTCTAATTGGTCTCTCTTTCGAATGAATGGCTACGATCAATCCAAGCAGCATCGATGGTCCTAATCAGTTCATAAACTCTATAAAAATGACCCTAGACTCTACCTAATCTATTCATTCAAAAATAAGAACGAAGCCACCATGCTGCTGAGGAACGACTAGGAGTAGCCACCAATTTGAGAGAAGACTAGGAGGAAAATTCTAAAGCATAAAGCAACTTAAACAAATCAAATCAACAAGGAATCGCATCTCCAAATCCCTAAATTGGAGAATTCGCCACACAATTGTAAGTAGAGTATTATTTTGGTATGAACAAATAACTGTGTTGGTTTGTATATTTGATTTGTGGTGATAAGTAATTCATATTTGTGCGCTACTATGATTCTTATCGATTTGGAATATTGTATAACGTTTGGATATTCTCAAATTATGTTATTCATTATAGAAACTACATGTTTGCGGTAGTTTTATGCATGTATACGTTTGGATATTCGCAAAGCATGTTATTCATTATAAAAACTACATGTTTGCGGTAGTTTTATGCAAGTATACGTTTGGAATATTCGCAAATTATGTAATTCATGTTGAAGCTACATGTATGTAGTTGTTTAATTTAAATTCATACAAGTTTGGGGTTTTGCTACTATGTCATCATAATGTGTATTTTTGTACAAAAATCATTTTTGTGAGAAATTGGAACAAATTTGGGTTATTATAATTCATATGAAATTATGTTGAAAATTTGGCATCATGATCTATGTATTAAGCCATACTTTTGCACTAGAAAACCTCTTTGCGAACTCATGAATATGACTAGGCTATGATTGATATTTTGCATAATTGAAAACCATGTTAGGTCTATATTGTTAACAAGAATTATATGATGACATATGTGGTACATAGCTAGGCTAGATTCAAAATCCTAATTGCAAGTTTGCATGACTAAAGTAAAAATCATGATTTCATGTTTAGAAATATTTATGCCATAAGTATATGTGCGCCATGGTTAGGTGAATAGATTTAAAATCATGATTAAGTTGGAATAATTCAAGTTGAATTATGCTTTTGTATTAGTAACAAAAAGTAAACCCCTTTGTAAACATGTAGGAATCTTATGAACATGATTTGCTTATGTTTGACATTATGCCTAAACAAAAATATAGATTTGTGTTAAGACTATGTGCCAATAATGATATCCAATTTAGATTCTTAACTTGACTACAAGTTTACATGCTTTGATTCATGTCACTTGTGCTTTATGACAAAGTATACATTACTACTATGCAAGTACACCAGTTTCTATTTTGTAGTTCCAACGTTATGTTGCAAGTTCATGCGTTCACATTCCCCTTTTTGTGTATGTAATCACGCTTTAAGCCTCCCCTCTTTCGCATGGCTAAGTTGGGCTTAAAAAGGTTAAGCCCAACATATATATAATAAACGAACGTATTAAACGGGGGAAAATAACGTTGGGCTAAATTAATTAATAAATGAAAAGATAAAGTAGAGGGGCCCAAATTCAAGAATGGGTTGGGCCCATGATTGGTGTAACCTTTACACCATTGATTTTTTAATAATGGGCCGCAAATATTTACATATAAATAAAGAAGAAAGACAAAATATGTAAATGTAGAAAATACGATGTGTTTAACCCGAGGTTGGATTGAGTTGTGATGTAAACCTGCCCGGAACCGCCCGGCTGTCCAGTGGTCACAACAATACCTATCCAATGTGGGAGGTTAAACATGGAGCCCAATAAGGACCCGAGGTTAGACTGAGTTGTGGCGTAAGACTGCCCGGAACCAACCGGCAACAGGCAGCCACAACAATACCTGTCTAATGTGAGAGGTCAAGGCTTTAATAAGACAATTAAGGCTGAGTCAGGATTGTTAGGATTAAGTGAACTAAAGACTTAATCAAAATGGAACATGCTAAACTAAACAGACTGATTGGGGGTTAGGTTATAAAACACTTAACCAACTTAGCATGTTGGCTAGAGATAGAAAACCTAGTAACGGGGGACCCTTTTCAGCAGTAACCCTATAAGGTGTATCATGATACCCTGAAACTAGGCAGGGTGGGGCACGATTACTGGGCTGATTGTAAGAGGTCAAATCGACGGCGGTGGTGTAGCAGTGTAGGTTCTAACGGGGTGCGGGCGTGCACACACTCCGGCGCAGAAAAATAAGGCACTGGGCACCAGTAGTATACCTGTGCATTCTAGGGTTGTGTCGGGCCGCCGCCATGGGACTTGATACACCCCATGGTGGGACCAGCATAGGTAACTACAACATCGGGGGCCGTAAGACACACGTAGATATGCGAGTAGGAGCCGATCATCATAGAATGGATCACTTCACCCTGATTATGGGGTGCCTGTTGGGAACTAGTTTATATGGGTTCAGATATTAACATGGGGTACGATAGTATATTCGACCCTAGACAACTTTACTAAGTTTTATAGTGCTTTCCCACTTCTTGTTTATACTTATCATACCCAGTTCTTTATTCATAGACAGAATAGTCCTAGACTTACTCAGGCTTTATGTCTGACTCTACTTTTCTTTCGTCTTCTTTTCTTCCGTTTCCCCCCCCCCCCCAGGTCCACAGGGAGGGAACACTGCAGCTTGACCAGCCTTAATATCCAGCTTGAAGAGGAGAAATGTATTGCTTGGACTTTTTCGTTTTGAACTATGGCTTTGGACAGCAACTATGGGGCTTTTGCAGTTTATTTATGTTTTCTTTAAGCTTCTTTAAATAATGTAATCAAGACAGATTATGAAAGTGTTATGTTATGATTTTGGAAAGGATGTAAGACAATTATGGTGATGTTGTTGTAGCACGTATTTGCTTTTATGAAATAAAAGTTACCACTTTTCTGCTGTTTACAAATATGTGTTCTTATATCTGTCTTGTATATCTGTGACTTATACTTATAAACCTCCACCAAAATTAGGGCATTTCCTTTGAGAGTGACCCTAACGGAGGTGGGGTGTTTCACTTGGTATCAGAGTAGGTTTACCAGATAAGATAAAAAGTTTTGAAAAAAAAATTATTTTCAAAAAGGAAATTTAAAGAAGCATTTTTAAAAGAAAAATATTATTTTATTTTAAAAAGGCAAAGTCCCCCTCCCAAAGCCATAGGTATTATCTCTTATCCTTCGTTTTGAATCTATCCTTTTTGTTTCAGCATGTCCGAAGAACTTAACTTGCCAGAAGGGGTGCCAATACCTGGTTGGTTTAGACGGTTCTTAGAAGCAAGGGCCACTCAGCCAGGTCCTACCGTTCCTCCTCCCCCAGCTGCAGGAAATCATCCAGCTGCAGCGGCACCTTTTCCTCCACCTCCTCCACGGGGAAACACGTTTGCTAAGATATGTACAGATTTTAAAGCTATGGGAGGAAAGGATTTCCATGGGACTGAGTCCTTCGTGGCAGCTAGGAATTGGCTGAAAGAAACCGAGGACTTATTCATCATCTTTGAGGTAGAAGATAGACAAAAAGTACAACTGGCAGTATGACTATTAAAGGGCGAGGCTTCCTACTGGTGGGAAGTCACTAATGCAGAAAGACCAGTGGAGACATGGGAGGACTTTAGGGCAAGGTTTGAGACTAAATTTCTCTCAGATGCGGAAAGGAGCTTGCAGTTGGAAAAATTCTTATTTCTTAAGCAAGGGAATAAGACAGTCAGAGAGTATGTGAATCAGTTCGATGAGTTGGCTAGGTTTGGGCTAGACCTAGTCAACACCCCGCACAAGAAGGCTCTCCGTTTCGTCAAAGGGTTAAATGAGCCATTACACAGTTTGGCCATGACCCATATACCCATGGGGGCCACGTATGAAAGATTGGTGCAAATGGCATTGCTGAATGAGGAGGATAAGGGTAAGAAGGAGACAAAGGCAGAAAGCTCTCAAGGGAAGAAAGAGGGTTTGCAGCCTAAGAAGACGGGCTTTAAGAAAGGCGGGAAAGGCAACAAAGAGAAGAGGAAGTGTAATTTCTGTGGCAAAGTGGGGGCACTTAGTAAAAGATTGCCGGAAAAAGAAGGCCAAGGAGAATGGTGGGTGTTTTTCTTGCGGTGAGACAGGCCACAGGGCTAAGGACTGCCCAAAGAAACGTGGACAGGGGCAGAGGGCAGGATCCACCTCAGGGGCACAGGTTCATGTGCTAGAAGCGCCACCTTTGCAACAGCGAGGTATAGATACTTCTGTAGAAAGTGTAGTTTATCTTTATGATCACCCCGTTCGCACTTTATTTGATTCTGGCGCATCACACTCTTTTATCTCGTCTGCTTTAGTAGAATCTCTGCACCTAAAAACTAGTATGGTAGAGGACCCCTTAATTGTTTCAAACCCAATTGGGGGCCCAGCTCATTTATCTATGATCTGTTTGGGATTGAAAATTTCTATTCTAAGTGTAGAATTTCAATGTAGTGCCTTTGTTTTGGGCTTTTCGGGGTATGGTTTGATTTTGGGTATGGATTGGCTATCCAGTAATGGGGCCATCCTTGATTGTGAGAAAAGGGTTGTTAGGCTCCTAACCCAGCTCGGTAATACTTTGGAAATTTCTTGTAATCCCTCGTATGCGGTTATGCTTAGTTATCTTGAATCGCTAGATGCCTCTGTTGAAAATTTGCAATCAGTTAGAGTGGTCCGGGAATATCCGGATGTCTTCGAAGAGGTGAAGGGCTTGCCTCCGAAGCGGGAAATAGACTTCCGCATATATCTTGTAGATAATGCAAAGCCCGTTGCGTTGCCCGTTAGACACATGGCTCCACGGGAAAGGAAAGAGCTCAGTAAACAGATTAAAGAGCTTCTAGAAAAGGGGTTCATTAGGAGGAGCATTTCAGAATGGGGCGCTCCAGTGGTGTTCGCTACAAAGGCGGATGGTTCACTCCGTCTATGTGTTGACTATAGGGAGCTCAATAAGCTAACGAAAAAGAATAGGCACCCTCTCCCTAGAATTGACGATTTGTTTGATCAGCTTGTAGGAGCGTCTATTTTCTCCCAACTCGATTTAGCGACCGGTTTTCATCAGCTAAGGGTGGCTGAAGATAGTATCGATAAAACGGCATTCAGAACCCCAGACGGCTTCTTTGAATGGCTTGTCATGCCTTTCGGCTTGACAAACGCACCTGCTTACTTCGTGGACCTGATGAGTAGGGTATTCAGAGATTTCCTCAACAAGTTCGTAGTCGTCTTCGTAGATGATATCCTTATCTTCTCAAAGAATGAAGAGGAACATGCTCAGCACTTAAGGGCAATCATGGAAACCCTGCGAGTCCATCAACTAAAAGCCAAATTCTCCAAATGCCATTTTTGGAGAGAAGAAGTGAAGTTCCTTGGGCACATAGTATCCAAACAAGGGTTAGCAGTGGACCCTGCTAAGGTAGTGGCGGTACAGGATTGGAAGACACCAAGGAATGCAACTGAGGTCCGAAGCTTTCTAGGACTAGCAGGTTTCTATCGAAAGTTCATAAGGGATTTTGCGAAAATCTCAGCTCCGCTCACGAAATTGACCAAGAAGAATCTAGTGTTCAATTGGGACTTGGATTGCGAGTTTGCTTTCCAACGACTGAAAAGGGCTCTTACAACAGCCCCAGTCTTGACGCTGCCAGATGGGAGCAAGATGTTCACTGTTTATACAGATGCATGTGGGACAGGGTAGGCGCCGTCTTAATGCAAGAAGGAAGGGTAGTAGCTTATGGCGGGAGGCAGTTGAAAGTGCACGAAAAGAACTACCCAACCCACGATCTTGAGTTAGCCGCCATCGTCTTTGCACTCAAGTCTTGGCGACACTATCTCCTAGGTGAGAAGTTCGAACTTTACACTGACCATAAATCGTTGAAATATCTTTTCTCGCAGAAGGATCTTAACTTGAGGCAACAGAGATGGATGGAATTTCTTGCCTCGTACGATTTCGAAATCTCCTACACTCCGGGCAAAGGCAACGTAGTGGCAGACGCGTTGAGCCGAAAGAAACTGACCCTAAGCCCGTTGTTTGTTGAAAGACAAAGCCTAGAGTTTATAGCCAGCTTCGACTTTAGGCCCTCCTCCGATTTTGTACCAGGCCTGCTAGCATCTCTCGAAGTGCGCCCAACTTTAGTGGATTCAGTAGGGACAGCACAACGCGAAGACCCTCAGCTTGTGGAAATGATTGATAGGCTAATTAGGGGTGAGACTTCAAGTCACCTCAACAGATACTCCATCGACGATAAGGGTTTGCTAAGGCGAGACAGAAGACTATGCGTCCCACAGACGAAAGATTTAGTAAAGAAGGTTCTCGAGGAAGCACATCACTCCAAGATGACGATACACCCAGGCGGAGATAAAATGTACAAAGATATAAAAAGGACTTTCTTCTGGAACGGCATGAAAAAGGACGTGGCAGAATTCGTTTCTAAGTGTATGGTGTGCCAACAGGTTAAGGCGGAACAGAAAAAGCCTGGCGGACTGCTACATCCTCTGGAGGTCCCGCAGTGGAAGTGGGATAGCATCTCAATGGACTTCATCGATGGGCTGCCTAGGTCTAGGAGAGGCAACACTAGCATTTGGGTAATAGTGGATAGGCTTACTAAAAGCGCCCACTTTTTACCTGTCAAAAGTAAAAGAACTGCCTCATCCCTAGCATCACTTTACCTCAAGGAAATCGTTCGACTCCATGGAATACCATCTAGCATTGTTAGTGACCGAGACCCCATCTTCACCAGCGAGTTTTGGCGGAGTCTGCAAGAAGCAGTAGGAACGCAGTTATGCTTGAGCACAGCCTATCATCCCCAAACCGACGGCCAAACAGAGAGAGTGAACAGAGTTTTGGAGGACCTTTTAAGACTATGCGTCCTTGACTTCGGAGGGACATGGGAAGACCACCTTCCTTTGGTGGAATTTGCCTACAACAACAGTTATCAAGCAACCATCGGAATGGCGCCCTTCGAAGCTTTATATGGAAGACCGTGCCGATCGCCCACTTGTTGGTGGGAGTCTACTGATAAGCTCATACTTGGACCAGATATGATACGGGAGACTTCAGAGAAAGTAGACTTAATACGAAGAAGGATGAAGACGGCCCAAGACAGACAAAAGTCCTATGCCGACAAGAGAAGGACCGACCTTGAATTTGAGGTTGGAGACAGAGTTTTTCTCAAGGTATCTCCGCTAAGAAACGTTGTTCGTTTTGGAACCACAGGAAAACTGGCACCAAGGTTCGTAGGTCCATTCCCTATCATCGAGAAAATTGGGAAAATGGCCTATAGATTAGAGCTACCCGAGAAGTTGGCCGGAGTCCACAACGTTTTTCACGTTTCACATCTCCGAAAATGTCTACATGAGTCTGCTGAAGTGGTAGAGCCAAATATCCTCGAAGAAGCCGAAGTGGAACGGGAAGCAACCATAAGAAAAGTTCCAACCCGCATATTAGGAACGGAAGTGAAGAAGCTACGCAACCGCGAAGTCAAACTCGTCAAAGTTCAGTGGAGCGACGCCGAGGGAGACGCGACTTGGGAAACTGAAGCTAGAATACGCACTGCCTACCCTTTTCTTTTCGAGGGTACATCCTTGATCTTTCTTTTTCTTTAAGTCGCGATTTTATCTATCTTTTTAGGTATATTTCCTCGACCTTATCTTTTAGGTAGAAATCTTTTGGATGAAAACATGTAATTGAAACATGTTATGGATGATGGTTGCAAGTGGTTGTAAGTGATTGCTAGTGGTTGCTCGTGGTTGCATATACACACACAATCTAGGTTTTAGATCGGCTCAGTCACTTCATATTGCATATGCATATATGTTTGCATTCGTATATGGTTGAACTTTAATGTGTTGTCATATGGATGTTGCATTTGTATGAATGATTTTGCACTCATGTAAAATCATGAATAGGAAAATTTGCATACATAATGGATTCATGGCACTTACATGATTCGCATTAAGGAGGTCAACTGAATCAGTAGACCGCCTGATTTTGCATTAGATAAGTACATGTACACACACACTTCGCATATGATCATGAAGCATTAGAAGCCTTTTAAGGACAATGGATGCTCGTGTTTGATGGATGAGTAGATGGATGATTGGATGTTAGGATATACATTCCTCCTAACTTGAAGATTTCGGGGACGAAATCCTTTTAAGTACGGGAGAATGTAACACCCCGTGAATTCTATAACTGTGAAATTCACAAATTAAAGTATAATTAATTTCAAATCAAAGAACTAAGGGAAACGGGATACGCCATTGCGTTCGTCTCGGAAAAATACGCGAAATAGAGTCCGAGTTTTCGGAAAACGGAGTCCGTATGAAGAAGATATAGCCTCCGGAAGTTTCTGAATTAAGTTTAAAATTCGAACAGCTCAGAAAAACAAGTTTAAAATTTTAAAAATCGGGCCCAATTGGCCAGGGCGGGAAAAGTCCCGCCTAAGCCACCCAGGTCGACTGGGCTGTCGACCTGGGCTAGCTATGTCGACAGGGCTGTCGACAGGCCTGTCGACAGGGCTGTCGACCTGGTCCAGAGCCAGGTCGAACCCAGCCCACCCTGGCTGGCCTAGTCTATGTTGGTCGATTTTCAGAAGCATGCTTTGTCATTAGGGCTAGGTGGCAGGCTCTAATTGGTCTCTCTTTCGAATGAATGGCTACGATCAATCCAAGCAGCATCGATGGTCCTAATCAGTTCATAAACTCTATAAATATGACCCTAGACTCTACCTAATCTATTCATTCAAAAATAAGAACGAAGCCACCATGCTGCTGAGGAACGACTAGGAGTAGCCACCAATTTGAGAGAAGACTAGGAGGAAAATTCTAAAGCATAAAGCAACTTAAACAAATCAAATCAACAAGGAATCGCATCTCCAAATCCCTAAATTGGAGAATTCGCCACACAATTGTAAGTAGAGTATTATTTTGGTATGAACAAATAACTGTGTTGGTTTGTATATTTGATTTGTGGTGATAAGTAATTCATATTTGTGCGCTACTATGATTCTTATCGATTTGGAATATTGTATAACGTTTGGATATTCTCAAATTATGTTATTCATTATAGAAACTACATGTTTGCGGTAGTTTTATGCATGTATACGTTTGGATATTCGCAAAGCATGTTATTCATTATAAAAACTACATGTTTGCGGTAGTTTTATGCAAGTATACATTTGGAATATTCGCAAATTATGTAATTCATGTTGAAGCTACATGTATGTAGTTGTTTAATTGAAATTCATACAAGTTTGGGGTTTTGCTACTATGTCATCATAATGTGTATTTTTGTACAAAAATTATTTTTGTGAGAAATTGGAACAAATTTGGGTTATTATAATTCATATGAAATTATGTTGAAAATTTGGCATCATGATCTATGTATTAAGCCATACTTTTGCACTAGAAAACCTCTTTGCGAACTCATGAATATGACTAGGCTATGATTGATATTTTGCATAATTGAAAACCATGTTAGGTCTATATTGTTAACAAGAATTATATGATGACATATGTGGTACATAGCTAGGCTAGATTCAAAATCCTAATTGCAAGTTTGCATGACTAAAGTAAAAATCATGATTTCATGTTTAGAAATATTTATGCCATAAGTATATGTGCGCCATGGTTAGGTGAATAGATTTAAAATCATGATTAAGTTGGAATAATTCAAGTTGAATTATGCTTTTGTATTAGTAACAAAAAGTAAACCCCTTTGTAAACATGTAGGAATCTTATGAACATGATTTGCTTATGTTTGACATTATGCCTAAACAAAAATATAGATTTGTGTTAAGACTATGTGCCAATAATGATATCCAATTTAGATTCTTAACTTGACTACAAGTTTACATGCTTTGATTCATGTCACTTGTGCTTTATGACAAAGTATACATTACTACTATGCAAGTACACCAGTTTCTATTTTGTAGTTCCAACGTTATGTTGCAAGTTCATGCGTTCACATTCCCCTTTTTGTGTATGTAATCACGCTTTAAGCCTCCCCTCTTTTGCATGGCTAAGTTGGGCTTAAAAAGGTTAAGCCCAACATATATATAATAAACGAACGTATTAAACGGGGAAAAATAACGTTGGGCTAAATTAATTAATAAATGAAAAGATAAAGTAGAGGGGCCCAAATTCAAGAATGGGTTGGGCCCATGATTGGTGTAACCTTTACACCATTGATTTTTTAATAATGGGCCGCAAATATTTACATATAAATAAAGAAGAAAGACAAAATATGTAAATGTAGAAAATACGATGTGTTTAACCCGAGGTTGGATTGAGTTGTGATGTAAACCTGCCCGGAACCGCCCGGCTGTCCAGTGGTCACAACAATACCTATCCAATGTGGGAGGTTAAACATGGAGCCCAATAAGGACCCGAGGTTAGACTGAGTTGTGGCGTAAGACTGCCCGGAACCAACCGGCAACAGGCAGCCACAACAATACCTGTCTAATGTGAGAGGTCAAGGCTTTAATAAGACAATTAAGGCTGAGTCAGGATTGTTAGGATTAAGTGAACTAAAGACTTAATCAAAATGGAACATGCTAAACTAAACAGACTGATTGGGGGTTAGGTTATAAAACACTTAACCAACTTAGCATGTTGGCTAGAGATAGAAAACCTAGTAACGGGGGACCCTTTTCAGCAGTAACCCTATAAGGTGTATCATGATACCCTGAAACTAGGCAGGGTGGGGCACGATTACTGGGCTGATTGTAAGAGGTCAAATCGACGGCGGTGGTGTAGCAGTGTAGGTTCTAACGGGGTGCGGGTGTGCACACACTCCGGCGCAGAAAAATAAGGCACTGGGCACCAGTAGTATACCTGTGCATTCTAGGGTTGTGTCGGGCCGCCGCCATGGGACTTGATACACCCCATGGTGGAACCAGCATAGGTAACTACAACATCGGGGGCCGTAAGACACACGTAGCTATGCGAGTAGGAGCCGATCATCATAGAATGGATCACTTCACCCTGATTATGGGGTGCCTGTTGGGAACTAGTTTATATGGGTTCAGATATTAACATGGGGTACGATAGTATATTCGACCCTAGACAACTTTACTAAGTTTTATAGTGCTTTCCCACTTCTTGTTTATACTTATCATACCCAGTTCTTTATTCATAGACAGAATAGTCCTAGACTTACTCAGGATTTATGTCTGACTCTACTTTTCTTTCGTCTTCTTTTCTTCCGTTTCCCCCCCCCCCAGGTCCACAGGGAGGGAACACTGCAGCTTGACCAGCCTTAATATCCAGCTTGAAGAGGAGAAATGTATTGCTTGGACTTTTTCGTTTTGAACTATGGCTTTGGACAGCAACTATGGGGCTTTTGCAGTTTATTTATGTTTTCTTTAAGCTTCTTTAAATAATGTAATCAAGACAGATTATGAAAGTGTTATGTTATGATTTTGGAAAGGATGTAAGACAATTATGGTGATGTTGTTGTAGCACGTATTTGCTTTTATGAAATAAAAGTTACCACTTTTCTGGTGTTTACAAATATGTGTTCTTATATCTGTCTTGTATATCTGTGACTTATACTTATAAACCTCCACCAAAATTAGGGCATTCCCTTTGAGAGTGACCCTAACGGAGGTGGGGTGTTTCAACCAGTTTCGCTCCAGGCGATAGTTAAATCTTTAATTAGATTTGAACGTGAGATGGTAATTGAATTTACCGATAACACCGTGGTGTTAGATATGAAGTATAACCAGTTTTACTTCATGGGATGAATAAGTTGGGATTGGGAAATTAAAACAAATGATTACTTCGGTAAGGTTCGCTAATCCCGACTAGTTTGAATTGATATTCAAAAGTAGATTAAAGAATAAATTCAAGAATTTATCTTTGATAAAATTAATGGGAACCTTTCCCTATGAATGTGAAATTTAGAAACTAACTGTCGGTTAGCTAAGCAGAATGGTTTTCTGGATATTGATCTGATGTTGGTTTCGGCCTTCGGGGTTAATATTTGGGGAATTATTCTCTTGATTAATTTACGGTTAGTGACTGATGAATTGGAATGAGGCGTATGTTGTGTTTGTGTAACACTTATTTAAAATATACGCGAGTTATTCGGAAAGACCGGGTTTATCCCATTCTGAATAACTGATACGACGATAAGTCGAAGATGAAGACGATGGTCGAAGACCGGAAGTCTTCACGTCGTTTGGGTGATTACTGATGATCTTGATTGGGCTGTACACCCAAGAAGATAGAAACAGTTGGTGATCGTCCAGACGTACTTGGAGATCGATGGATATGCGGGGTACTAGGTGCCTCCGGTTTCGTTCAGCCCCAGAACGGACTTGTAAATGGACTGTGTGTCTGACATTGGATTTTAGTCCGTGTGATTGATCTCTATTAAATATATATCTGTTTGGCGGCGGAGAATTTATTCTCTTGCTTAACGCCCTTCTCTGAGACGTACGAGCTCAGGGGTTATATATTGATGGATACCAAACGCATGGAGTGAATTGCCTGTGTGGCATGCCTAAGTGGCAATTGATCGAGGCTTCTGTTGAAAAGCAAAGTCTTGTGGTTGATGATCAAAGCACGGCCTTTGTGGCGTAGCTTTGTGTAACGTTTACTTCGCGAGTTTCACACCCGGTATGGACCAAAAACGGGAGACGGACCTCAGGGAGGACTTGCGTTTCTTTCTAGCTAGAAGTGGCGTCAGTGGTTTTACACGCCCTGACGAGTTTGACTTATGTGGTTGTTGCTGTTGCGAGGCGCCTCGGTTATATCGGTTTCGGCCGATGCATTCTGGTCGGCAGACGGACCAGACTTACACCCCATAGGGTGGGGAAACGTAGTGTTCAGGCATAATAATCCACATCGGTGGACCGGCCCTGTCGCTCCAAGGGGCAGTTGCGGCTGTTCCTGAGGCTCGGGCTAGACAGTCTCGAATCGGTTGAGGACTATCTTTTGCCTCGGTTCATAGATGGAAACCCAATTTCCAAATACGTGACTTTGCGATTTTGATTGTATAACCTATATATGGCGACATAGTGGGATGGGGTGCTCATGCCGCCTATGATTGATACTTATGATTTGAAGTTGTTTTATACACTATGCACTTATAATAGTATCAAACGATTTGTTTTAACCGTATCAAGCATTCTTTGGATGTTATAAGGGAAAACCCTATCCTCGGCTGCGTTGCATTGTGTGATGGGACCTGGGTCTTATAACAGCTTCATTTTTCTTTATTTAGCATTGCGCTGTTTGTTTTAGGCACTGGTATTCTTGGGAGGAAACCCGTTCCGTGTTATACGGCGTGGTCCCTTGATTTACCTAACTTTCTAATTAAAGAAGAATAACTGTTTTAGTTCTCACACCAGTCACATGACTGACCTGGAGTTTATTGTTTTAACCTAAACTCTGGGTGCCCCTATTTTGACACGGGCAGCTAGTAGTTTTGGTTTTGCAGATTTATATTCACAGGATCCTGGTTTACAGCTGGAACGATATCCGGAAAGCTTTGTATCCGTATATCTACTTCTAGTTGTGTATTGTATTATTTTCCGCTGCTATGTATTTAAATGTAATTTAAATCTCTGATATTTCTATGTAATATTTATTCATTTATACTCTGTATATTCTTGTAATCTGATGCATTGTTGTAATAAGCAAAGAAATGTTCTTTTGTATGTGTTCTGTTTTGTCGTGTTCTAAAACGATAGGGTGTTTCGAACGGTCTGGGTCGGTTTAGCGACTGGTTCGGACCGAGCGAAATTCCTTGCCGTCACATTGTATTAACTCTGTCACTTCTGAATTTTCCTGTTTTTTCTTTAGCAAACTGACCTTAGCACAAGCTTCTTTAACTAGATTAATTTATATCGTGATGCTTCCTGTAACATTGCTGATTAGAGGAACATATGGTTTCAAAATGAATAGCTTGTTACATATTGTAATTGGGTCTCCTTGAAGAATCTGAGACTTGACTTTACCACAAGAGAATAGAAAAAGGGAAATAACACCATTAAATTTCACCTTTAACTATCCTTTTAACTTCCATAACAGCTTCAATTTCTCTATAATGGCCATTAACGAAAGATGGTTATCAAGAAAAAAATCCGATAATGTAGTCATTCCAATCTTGAACAGTGTCATCCGTTGGGAACATGTCATCATCAGCAAAGAAAGTTGTAATGTTAGTCAGAATGTACTTCCTCACATTGCGCAGTTTGCTTTTGAATAAGGAAGTCCATTCCTATTGACGAGCAATAGCTAGAAGGACTGCAGTATGAGGGGGAATGTTGAACGACATGGTTCTCAAAGGTATGCCAGAAGGAACAGACAGCGAAAAGGGGTGATGGGAAGATAAGCCAGGAGAGGAAGATAGAGAATAGCACCTTATGGTTAAAGGAACAATCAAATGAGTGATAGGGAGTGGCCCTGCCATAGGAAAGAAAGGTCTATGACCTACGTCTTGAGCTGCCATTATTAATACTAATATTTTTTGCCCGTTTTGCTGGGCATTAAAATTTATATTATGAAAAAAAAATTGTAATGATTAAATATTAAAAATTAAAGAAAAATAAAGTATTGTAATTAATATTAAATAGTTATATATATATATATATTTAAATATTATAATTTGTGTGGCAACAATAATAAATTGTTCTGTTGTTCATCCAAAAATAATTTTATCATCGATATGTATGCAAAATGAGTGTTAAATTGGATCCTTGTTACTCGATCAACTAGTACTTAGGTACATCATTAGTATATTTTTGTACTATTGCACATAAAAGTGTTAATATTTTATGGACTAACTTTGATAGCTCTTCTATTTAGGACTTACAACCGCAAAAACTTATTTTCAATGGTGAGTGGTATATATTTTTTTATGGTAACTCATACATTTTGAAATTCTATAAAAATTGAATTAACGTGTAGTTTTCTCATTTTATAGTCAGTATTCACGACATGAATACAAAATAAATAAGTAATACATCTATTACTTTAAATTGTAAAGCAGGAAACACAGCCTGTTTATGTGGCATCGTTGGTCTTTGGCTATTTCAAAATCTAAGCCCATCGCTCTCTCTGCATTCCAATATACAAACTGCTTCACCCCACTGTCTCCGTAACCGCCCTTTTCTACTTTCCGAATGTAACACCCCGTATTTTCTATTAACGTTATAATAACGAATCCTAGAATACTTAATTTAAAATGTGAAAATTAAGGGAAACGGGTTACGCCATTGTGTTCGTCTCAGAATTTTGGTTGAGATAGAGTCCGAATTTGCGTAAATTGGACTTCATATGAAGAAGTTATGGATGTCAGAAGTTTCCAGAAAATTCAAATAAATTTAAATAGCTCGAAAATGAATTCAAATTCAAAACAGAAGTCAGAAGCGGGCTGGGCGGGAAAATTCCCGCCCAGGCAGGTCGACAAGGGGGTCGACCCTAGTGTCGACCTCCCCCCATAGAAGTCGACCTGGCCCCCGACCAGATCTGAATTTTGAACGACTGATGACTTGCTGCTGAGTCACTAGGGTTTCTGGATGGTCCTGATCTGGTCTGAGTGGCTGTGATTAACCCTAGGTTCATCCGACGGCAATAATTAAATTGAAATTCTATATAAACAACTCAATGCTCAACCTAAAAACACAGAGAAAAATAATCCTAGAACTGAAATGCCGTCAGTAGAGAACTTGGAGTACCTGTCACCATTTTCAATTCAAAGACAAGTTAAAAGCTTACATCTAAAATCAAATTAAAACGAGTCTAATTCAACGATCTTCATCAAAGGCGCGCATCTCCAATTTCAGAATTCAGATTTCAGAACGCAAGAATTCCTTTTAGTTTGTAAGTTGGTTATTTCGTAGATTTAAACATTCTTTTGATTGAATCATGACATGTTGTAATTGGGATGTAGAATGATGCTTATGTATAACATTTGATTCTCGTTTATCTTAAAGTATCGTTGTAATTAATCATGTCTATATGCTTATGGCGATGAACATGTTGTATATTTCATGTCTATATGCTTATGGCGATGAACATGTTGTATATTTCATGTCTATATGCTTATGGCGATGAACATGTTGTATATTAATCATGTCTATACGCTTGTGGTGATGAACATATTGTATGTTATTAAAATCTATTATGATTTGGGTAATGGATTTATTTTTCCAATTAAATGGTAAAACATGTCATGCTATAAATTGGTGGTTATTTGCAAGTTTGTGATCTAAAACACATGCTTATATGTTAGATCAACACTCATGTATATTCATGTTAGGTTGAAACTAATTATGTTGTAAAAGTGGAATTGTAGTCCTCTTATGTTTTTAACATCATGCTAAATTGTGATTAAAAATGATTATAATAGCTTTCTTATGTTTTGACATACATAAGATTATATGCTAAGTTGTGGGTTGAAACTGTGATTATATGTTAAACTTCCATGCTAGACCTTTGTCAAGTTTACATGATCATTAGACCCAACTTAGTCACAAGTTCACCTTTACCTATTTAATTAAAGTTAATGATACCTCTATGCCAAGATACACATGACAAGTTGAAATGTATGTTATTTTATGTTTATTTCATGTCTCTTGTTTATTACCCCTTTTCTTGTTTATGGGTTGGGCTAACTTACTAGCCCAACATTTTATGTGATTCATGCGTACGTTCCACGGGGGTAGCGACGGGAAATATGAAAATTCATGGCATAGATTTGTTCATTAAATGGTATATTTGATATACCATTTATGTTGAGCATAATCAAAGGATAATATGGCGTGATTAAATTAAATTTAATCTACATAAAGAAATTTGACATATATAGAAAAATATGAATTTTAGAAAAGACGAATATGCCTAACCCGAGGTTAGACTGAGTTGTGGTGTAAATCTGCCCGGAACCGACCGGCATATCCAGTGACCACAACATGACCTGTCTAATGTGGGTGGTTAGTGCATCAAGCCCAAAAAGAACCCGAGGTTAGACTGAGTTGTGGTGTAAATCTGCCCGGAACCGACCGGCACATCCAGTGACCACAACAAGACCTGTCTAATGTGAGTGGTTGGTGCTTTAATAAATTAAAGCTACGTCAGGATTGGTAGGGTTAAGTAAATTAGGAAAACACTTAACCGATTCAACATGTTAACTAAACGAATGGGCGGGGTTAGGTAAACTTGGACACTTAACCAAATAAACATGTTGATTATAAAACCCTAGTAATGGGGACCCATTTCAGCAGTAACCCACATAGATGTATCATGGTACCCTGAGACTAGGCAGGGTGGGGCACGATTACTGGGCTGAATTGTAAGCGGTCAAAACGTCGGCGGTTGGTGGGCCAGTGTAGGTTCCGACGGAGTATGGGCGTGCATGTAACACCCCACATCCGTTAAGGTCACTCACAAAGGGGAATGCGTTAACTTCAATGGAGCATTATGAGTACTGGAACAGAAATATTACAAGACAGACATATATAAAACAACGGAAAGTAAAGTAGAAGTACCCCAAATCATTTATTAAATATAATTGTTTACAATAAAAGCCCATCAACTTCCAATACCCAATTACATAGCTAAAATATCTGTCTTGCTCAAAAACAAAGAAGCATAAAAATAAATTGTAGTATTCCCCAATAAAGCAAAGCAAGCCATAGCCAAGAGAGATCCAAGCCGTACATGAAAGAGCATGGGAGCTTGGTAACATCCGAACTAAGCTGTATTCCCACCCTGCGAACCTGGGAGGGAATGGAAGAAAAAGAGGCGAAACAAAACGGGTCAGTCATAAAGACTGAGTAAGTCCTAGTGACTTTCAGCATAAAAACAGGTAAAGATAACATGGCATGAATAAACTGAAAGTAAACATAAGCATGATGACAAGATAAGCTACAGGCACGATAACTAAGAATAATATCATATGATTTTTGTCAAGTATAACATCGCAAGGTTCCCATTCAAGATAAACTAAGTATAATTTCGCAAGATTTCTATCAAACATCGCAAGATTTCTCTGCTTCACCATTAAAATATTTCTATGATATCTATTTGCTTTGCACCTCCCGTACTAGTATCCCAACCCGTGCCATGTTTTGAGTATAAAATGATCCCTTGCCCAATGTCATGAAATGACCCATTACTTGGTCCCACGAAACGATCTATTAATCGATCGACTCCCTACAAGTCCTTGCTCGTTCATGTGTCTGTGTCATACGGCCCTATCACGAATGTAGTTACCTGTGCCGAGTTCACCATAGGGTGTATCAAGCCCTAGGGTGCCAACTCCCGACACGAATCAAGCATGCACAGTGTAAACCTACTGATGCCCAATGCCTGCTTTTTCAACTTCGGACTACGTGCACGACCATAGTCCGCCTGAACCTACACTGGCGCACCAACTCAGCCGTCGTTCTGGTCGCTTACAATCAGCCCAGTAATCGTGCTCCACCCTCCCTAGTTCCAGGGTACCATGATACATCTAAGTGGGTTACTACTGAAATGGACCGCGTAACTAGGGTTTCCGTCCAACAGGTTAAGTGTTGTAATTTAAATTAGTGACTTAACCCTTATCAGTCTAGCATGTCGAGTTGGTTAAGTGTTATCATTCAAGTTCGTGACTTAACCCGCCTACGTGTCATGTCAAATTGGCTAAGTGTTGTCGTTCAAGTTCATGACTTAGCCCTACGAATCGTGTGTCAAGTTGGTTAAGTATATTCAAGCGGTTCATGACTTAATCCTAACAAATCATCGTGTCAAATTGGTTAAGTATATTCAAGCGGTTCATGACTTAACCCTACCAAATCATCGTGTCAAATTGGTTAAGTATATTCAAGCGGTTCAAGTTGACTTAACCCTGCCATGCGTCATGTTATATTGGTTAAGTGTTCTCCCTTGTGTTAACTTAACCCACCAATGTATCGGTTAAGTATCATCAATCAACTCAAGTTAACTTAACTCACCCACTTGTCATGTTATGTTGGTTAAGTGTTATTAATCTACTCAACCGCACCCACTTCTCTAATGTTAAAATGGTTAAGTGTTCTCAAGCGATCAAGTTCAGGTTTTACTTAACCCACCCATTCATGTCATATCGATTAGGTGTCGTTAGTCTAGTCATATTACTTAACCCACCCATTCATATCATATTGGTTAAGTGTCGACTATTCATATGTTACTTAACCTTTCCATTCTTATTACGTCTGTTTATTGGCATTAATTAATTATTAATGCATCAACCACTCACATTAGACCTGTTGTTGCGGTCACTGGATATGCCGGGCGGTTCCGGGCAGAATTACACCACAACTCAGTCTAACCTCGGGTTTAAGCACGATATGACTAACTTCTCACATTGGATCTTATTATTCGCAGTCACTGGATATTCCGGGCGGTTCCGGGCAGAATTACACTGCAAACTCAACCCAAACTCGAGTTAGCCATGTTCATGTTCGTGTTCATATTCATATTCATGTTTCAACCACGTTCATACTTCCAGTTATATGCCAATTACCAAGTTCATAATTCACGTTTTTCCCCAAAACATATTCCCAAATTATTATCATAATTCACTATAAAGTTATGCTAAGTTATAGCCTTTTATTTACAATACATGCCAACTACCCAAAACCCAACTTAGGCGCGTTCATATTAAACCTCTACCAAGTCATAAATTATCATATACGCTTCAACTCCAAATTTTACATAATTAACAAATGCCCAAGTTCTAGATTACATGTCAGTTTTATATATGCCCAATTCATACCAAATTTACATATGTTCAATTCATGCCGTTTTACAAGTATGCCAATTTACATAGATCAAGTTTTATACCCAAAATTACATGTATACCACGTTTACACCAATTTACCCATAACAAGTTCTAGCCAAATTACATATATCAAGATCCATGTCAAATTACATATATCAATTCCAATCGCACAATAACCATTATAATGACAATACCCAAAATTACCCCGTTTCATGTTAATGGTAAATTATCCCCAAACATCCAATTTTCATATTATGCCTTCGATTCCACCAAACACATATATTCCATTAGGCAATATTCCAATATTTCCCCCCTATACCATCGCACGTATATCGTAGTTTAGGCCTAGGTCCGAAATTGACCTAGGTTCATCAAAAGAAAATAAATAAGGGGAGGTAGAAGTTGCAATAAGAACAAGATCAGAGAGAAAACAGCATAAATCATCATGATAGGGATAAAGATTACAACTTGATGATAACATCATTACGAATCAAGAAAACTGTTGAATAGATCATAAACTTGACATGATCATAAAGATAGACAAGTCTCAAAACTCAAGATTCAAGGAGCAACAGAAATAGATCAGAATCGATAAACATACTTAAATCCAATTCCACTTTATTCCGTGGCCACATCATAATTAAGTATTTAAATCTAAAAGTAACTAGAACTTACAGATCGTGGAATGAGAAATTAAGATGCGGAAGTTGATTCTAGAAAGCAGTCGTTGAACGTTGAATCTCAATTTGATTGAAAATACCCAATTTGCGAATCTTGCGTTGCTTTAAGAAGAAGGTAGAAGAACTCTCTAGATTTGATTAATTTTTATTTGAATCTTTGAAGAAGAAGAAGAATTCATGTCCATCAAGAATTTGTGCAGCATAAGGTTAGAGAAGAATGGTGCGAGGAGGAATGGGGATTAGGTGGGTTTATATAGGATTAGGAGAACGAATCTAGTCAGAAAACGTGTCTAAAAACATCAGAATGCACCCAGTTCAAAAACTGGATTTCGTCACCAGGTCGACCCCCAGGTCGACCATAGTGTCGACCTAGTCCCTGGGAGGTCGACCATAGTGTCGACCCCCAGGTCGACTTGGTCCTGGGCGGGAAATTTCCCGCACAACCTGCGCTGGGGTTTGAATTCGAATTTCGAAGTCGAATTTCGAGCTGTTTTCGATTCTGAAAATTCCTGAAACTTCGGAGGGTCATATCTCCCTCATACGGACACCGTTTTTCGAAAACTTAGACTCGATTTTATGCAGAATTCCGAGACGAACACAATGGCGCAACCCGTTTTCCCTGATTCTTATTTCAAAATTTAATTCTGCCTTGATTTATGTTTAATATGTTATTAAAATACAGGGTATTACAGTGCACGTACTCCGAAGTGGAAAAATCAGGCACTGGACATCAGTAGTGTACACTGTGCATCTTGAATTGTGTCGGGTTGCCACCAGAGGGACTGATACACCCCATGGTGGGACCAGCACAGGTAGCTACAGTCAAGCAGGGCCGAATGACACTGGACATGAATGCATGCGAGTAGGAGCCGATCATTAAGGGGATCGTTTGTTATAAACACGTGGGGCTGGTTGAACCAATAGTTGGTAGGTGCAGAGATTATAGTAATGGGTGTGATCACATGTTCCTCTTATCTTATATTAGGTTATTGTCCTATGTTCTGTTATCAATGTCATGATCCCTTTCCTTGTTTAAATACTAGTAATCACTGAACTTACCAGACTTATTGTCTGACCCATTTTCTCTCGTCCTCTTTTCTTCCGTTCACCCCCTCCCCCCGGTCCACAGGGAAGGAATACTGCAGCTTAATCAGACTCTTTGCAAGCTTCAAGAAAGTAGAAGTATGATTTGGACTCTCTCCTACCTTGGCTATGGCTCTTGGACATTATCCTTGGGGATTTATGCATTTTTACTTTTGGTTTATGCTTCTTTATTGAATAATCAAGACAGAAATTATGGTGTAATGTTTTGAAGTTATTTTGAGACAATTTGATGTAATGTTTTTGTATTGAACTACGTATGCAATAAACAATTGAATTTCCGCTGCTTAATTTTATCTGTCTTGTAAATTTTTCTGTATCTTGTACCTATAACCCTCCACCAAAGTTAAGGCATTCCCTTTGTGAGTGACCTTAATGGAGGTGGGGTGTTTCACTTGGTATCAGAGCAAAGGTTTACCAGATCAGATAAGAATTTTTGAAAAACTATTTTCAAAAGAAATATAAAGAAGCATTTTACAAGAAAAGTGTTATTTTATTTAAAAAGGCATAATCCCTAAAGCCATATGCACTATCTTTCTGTCCTTCGTTTTGAATCTTTTCTTTTTCGTTTCAGCATGTCTGGGAATCTTAACCTTCCAGAGGGTGTACCGATACCTGGCTGGTTCAGGAGGTACTTAGAGGCTAGGGCCAATGACGCAGGCCCAGCAGATATTCCTCCTCCAGTTGCAGCAGTTCCTCCTCCCCCTCCTCCTCCTCGTGCAAATGCTTTCTCAAAGATTTGTAGAGACTTTAGGGCCATGGTGGAAAGGATTTCAAGGGAACTGAATCATTCATAGAAGCGAGGAACTGGCTCAAAGAAACATATGATCTGTTCGTTATCTTCGAGGTGGACGATAGGCAGAAGATACAGTTAGCTGTATGGTTACTCAAAGACGAAGCTTCCTATTGGTGGGAAGTCACTAATGGTGAAAGACCAGTTGACACGTGGATGGATTTCAGAATAAGGTTTGAGATGAAATTCCTTTCACAAGCTGAATGAAGTTTACAGCTAGAAAAGTTCTTATCTCTTAGGCAAGGAAGTATGACGGTCAAGGAGTACGTCAACCAATTCAATCAGCAGGCCCGATTTGGACTGGACTTAGTGAATACTCCTTATAAGAAGGCTCTCCGTTTTGTCAAGGGGTTGAATGATCCACTTCACAGCTTAGCTATGACCCATATACCTATGGGGGCTACTTACGAGAGGTTAGTTGACATGACACTCTTACATGAGGAAGACAAGGGAAAGAATGAGGCAAAAGCGGAAGTGCCTCAAGATAAGAAGGGGGAAGGATCGCAGAACAAGAAGGCTGATTCAAAGAAAGGTGGGAAGAACAACAAACCCCTTGAAAAAAGAAAGTGTAATTTCTGTGGCATTCCCGGACATCTGATCAAAGACTGCAAGAAGAAGAAAAGGAAGATGGGTGGTTGTTTCCACTATGGTGAGACATGACACATGGCTAGGGCCTGCCCAAAGAAGCAAGGGCAGGGAGCTGGACCTTCTTCTGGAGGACAAGTTCACGCTCTCACGGCACCTCCACAAGAACGAGGTAGAAATATTTTTGTCGAAAGTTTAGTCTATCTTTTTGATCATCCTGTTCGTACACAATTTGATTCTGGCGCATCGCACTCTTTTATATCTACTGCTTTAGTGGAATCTCTGCACCTAGACACCAGTATAGTAGAAGATCCCTTGGTTGTTTCAAATCCAATTGGGGGCTCAGCTTACTTGTCAATGGTTTGTTTGGATTTGAAAATATCTATACTAAGCGTTGGGTTTAGATGTAATGCCTTTGTTTTGGACTTCACGGGCTATGGGTTGATTCTAGGCATGGACTGGCTATCCAGTAATGGTGCCGTCCTCGATTGTGAAAAGAGAGTGGTTAGACTCATGACTCGCCTCGGTAACACTCTCGAAATTTCTTGTAATCCCATGAACTCCGTCATACTTAGTTATCTAGAATCACTTGATGCGTCTGTTGAGAACTTGCAGTCTGTAAGGGTAGTCCGTGAATACTCGGATGTGTTTGAAGAGGTAAAGGGCTTAACTCCGAAGCGGGAGATAGACTTCCGCATATACCTCGTTGATAATGCAAAGCTCGTTGCTTTACCCGTTAGGCACATGGCCCCAAGGGAGAGAAAGGAGCTCATCAAGAAAATCAAAGAGCTGCTTGAAAAGGGGTTCATAAGACGGAGTATTTCTGAATGGGGTGCTCCGGTAGTGTTCGCAACCAAAGCCGATGGTTCGCTTCGCATGTGCATTGATTATAGGGAGCTAAACAAGCTGACCAAGAAGAATAGACACCCACTCCCAAGAATAGATGATTTGTTCGATCAGCTTGTAGGTGCGTCGGTTTTCTCCCAATTAGATTTAGCTACCGGGTTTCATCAGCTAAGAGTGGCTGAAGACAGCATTGATAAGACCGCATTCAGAACTCCCGATGGTTTCTTCGAGTGGCTTGTCATGCCCTTTCGGCTTGACAAACGCACCCGCTTACTTCGTTGATTTAATGAGCAGGGTGTTCCGAGAGTTCCTCAATAAGTTTGTGGTGGTTTTCGTAGACGATATTTTGATCTTCTCAAAGAATGAGGAATAGCATGCTCAGCATCTAAAGGAAGTCATGGATACTCTCCGTGCACATCAGTTGAAGGCGAAATTCTCCAAATGTCATTTCTGGATAGAAGAAGTTAGGTTCCTTGGACACATGGTGTCCAAAGAAGGGATAGCTGTGGACCCCGCGAAAGTGGTTGTTGTGCAAGATTGGAAGGTTCCTCGAAACGCAACTGAAGTCCGAAGCTTTCTCGGGCTAGCAGGCTTTTATAGAAAGTTCATCAAAGATTTTGCAAAAATCTCAGCTCCACTAACAAGATTGACAAAGAAGAACCTAGCTTTCAATTGGGATTTGGATTGAGATATTACTTTCCAACGTTTGAAAAGGGCTCTAACAACAGCCCTAGTTCTGACATTGCCTGATGGAAGCAAGATGTTTACAGTATACACAGATGCATGCGGAACGGGACTAGGCGTTGTTCTGATGCAAGAAGGGAAGGTAGTGGCTTATGGTGGAAGACAGTTGAAAGTACATGAGAAAAACTACCCAACCCACGACCTAGAGTTGGCAGCCATTGTTTTTGCACTTAAGTCTTAGCACCATTATCTCCTAGGTGAGAAATTTGAACTGTATACTGACCATAAATCGTTGAAATACCTATTCTCGCGGACAAAAGAAGAAATGACCTTGAGTTCGAAGTTGGAGACAAGGTGTTCCTTAAAGTATCTCCTTTGAGGAACGTCGTTCGCTTTGGATCCACAGGGAAGTTAGTACCAAGATTTGTAGGGTCGTTCCCTATCATCGAGAAGATTGGGAAGATGGCTTATAGGGTACAGCTCCCCGAAAGGTTGGCCGGGGTTCATAATGTCTTTCATGTCTCTCACCTGCGGAAATGCTTACACGAATCTGCGGAAGTGGTAGAACCAAGTATGCTAGAAGAAGTTGAAGTTGAACGAGAAGCAACTGTGAGGAGAGTTCCAACCCGTATCTTGGGAACAGAGGTCAAAAAGCTACGCAACCGCGAAGTTAAGCTCGTCAAAGTACAATGGAGCGACACCGAGGAAGACGCGACTTGGGAAACTGAGGACAGAATACGCGCAACCTACCCTTTTCCTTTTGAGGGTACGTCTTTAATCTTTTTTTCCTCAAGTTTATGCTTGTATCTATCTTTTTAGGTATATCTCCTCAATCCTATCCCTTATCCTTAGGAAGGAACCCATTTGGATGTAAACATGTAATTGAAACATGTTATGATTGATGGTTGCAAGTGGTTGCTAGTGGAAGCATATACACACACATTAGGTACTAGATCGGCTCGGTCACTTCCATATTGCATATGCATATATGTATTGGTTTATGGATTAAAACTTGATATGTTATCATATGGACATTGCATTTGTATGAATGGTTGTACACTCATGTAAGAAATTTTGAGTAGAAAAAAAATTGCATTCATAATGGACTCATGACACTGACATAATTTGCATTAAGGAGGTCAACTGAATCAGTGGACCGCCTGATTTTTCATTAGATAAGGACATATACACACACAATGCATATGATCATGAAGCATTAGAAATCTTTTAAGGACAATGGACGCCTGTGTTTGATGGTTGAGTAGATGGGTGTTTGGATGGTAGGATATAAGTTCTTCTCGACTTGAAGATTTCGGGGACGAAATCCTAAAAGGAGGGGAGAATGTAACACCCCGTATTTTCTATTAATGTTATAATAACGAATCCTAGAATACTTAATTTAAAATGTGAAAATTAAGGGAAACGGGTTATGCCATTGTGTTCGTCTCGGAATTCTGGTTGAGATAGAGTCCGAGTTTGCGTAAATTGGACTTCGTATGAAGAAGTTATGGCTGTCAGAAGTTTCCAGAAAATTCAAATAAATTCAAACAGCTCGAAAACGAATTCAAATTCAAAACAGAAGTCAGAAGCGGGCTGGGCGGGAAAATTCCCGCCCAGGTAGGTCGACCAGGGGGTCGACCTTAGTGTCGACCTCCCCCCATAGAGGTCGACCTGGGGGTCGACCTGGCCCCCGGCCAGATCTGAATTTTGAACGACTGATGACTTGCTACTGAGTCACTAGGGTTTCTGGATGATCCTGATCTGGTCTGAGTGGCTGTGATTAACCGTAGGTTCATCCGACGGCTATAATTAAACTAGAATTATATATAAACAACTCAATGCTCAACCTAAAAACACACAGAAAAATAATCCTAGAACTGAAATGCCATCAGTAGAGAACTTGGAGTAGCCGTCACCGTTTTCAATTCAAAGACAAGTTAAAAGCTTACATCTAAAATCAAATTAAAACGAGTCTAATTCAACGATCTTCATCAAAGGCGCGCATCTCCAATTTCAGAATTTAGATTTCAGAACGCAAGAATTCCTTTTAGTTTGTAAGTTGGTTATTACGTAGATTTAAACATTCTTTCGATTGAATCATGACATGTTGTAATTGGGATATAGAATGATGCTTATGTATAAGATTTGATTCTCGTTTATCTTAAAGTATCGTTGTAATTAATTATGTCTATATGCTTATGGCGATGAACATGTTGTATATTTCATGTCTATATACTTATGGCGATGAACATGTTGTATATTAATCATGTCTATATGCTTGTGGTGATGAACATATTGTACGTTATTAAAATCTATTATGATTTGGGTAATGGATTTATTTTGCTAATTAAATGGTAAAACATGTCATGCTATAAATTGGTGGTTATTTGCAAGTTTGTGATCTAAAACACATGCTTATATGTTAGATCAACACTCATGTATATTCATGTTAGGTTGAATCCAATTATGTTGTAAAAGTGGAATTGTAGTCCTCTTATGCTTTTAACATCATGCTAAATTGTGATTAAAAATGATTATAATAGCTTTCTTATGTTTTGACATACATAAGATTATATGCTAAGTTGTGGGTTGAAACTGTGATTATATGTTAAACTTCCATGCTAGACCTTTGTCAAGTTTACATGACCATTAGACCCAACTTAGTCACAAGTTCACCTTTACATATTTAATTAAAGTTAATGATACCTCTATGCCAAGTTACACATGACAAGTTGAAATGTATGTTATTTTATATTTATTTCATGTCTCTTGTTTATTACCCCTTTTCTTGTTTATGGGTTGGGCTAACTTACTAGCCTAACATTTTATGTGATTCATGCGTACGTTCCACGGGGATAGCGACGGGAAATATGAAAATTCATGGCATAGATTTGTTCATTAAATGGTATATTTGATATACCATTTATGTTGAGCATAATCAAAGGATAATATGGCGTGATTAAATTAAATTTAATCTACATAAAGAAATTTGACATATATAGAAAAATATGAATTTCAGAAAAGATGAATATGCCTAACCCGAGGTTAGACTGAGTTGTGGTGTAAACATGCCCGGAACCAGCCGGCATATCCAGTGACCACAACAAGACATGTCTAATGTGGGTGGTTAGAGCATCAAGCCCAAAAAGAACTCGAGGTTAGATTGAGTTGTGGTGTAAATCTGCCCGGAACCGACCGGCACATCCAGTGACCACAACAAGACCTGTCTAATGTGAGTGGTTGGTGCTTTAATAAATTAAAGCTAAGTCAGGATTGGTAGAGTTAAGTAAATTAGGAAAACACTTAACCGATTCAACATGTTAACTAAACGAATGGATGGGGTTAGGTAAACTTGGACACTTAACCAAATAAACATGTTGACTAGAAAACCCTAGTAACGGGGACCCATTTCAGCAGTAACCCACATAGATGTATCATGGTACCCTGAAACTAGGCAGGGTGGGGCACAATTACTTGGCTGAATTGTAAGCGGTCAAAACGTCGGCGGTTGGTGGGCCAATGTAGGTTCCGACGGAGTATGGGCGTGCACGTACTCCGGAGTGGAAAAATCAGGCACTGGACATCAGTAGTGTACACTGTGCATCTTGAATCGTGTCGGGTTGCCACCAGAGGGACTGATACACCCCATGGTGGGACCAGCACAGGGAGCTACAGTCAAGCGGGGTCGAATGACACAGGACATGAATGCATGCGAGTAGGAACCGACCATTAAGGGGATCGTTTGTTATAAACACGTGGGGCTGGTTGAACCAATAGTTGGTAGGTGCAGAGACTATAGTAATGAGTGCGATCACGTGTTTCTCTTATCTTATATTAGGGTATTGTCCTATGTTCTGTTATCACTGTCATGATCCCTTTCCTTGTTTAAATACTAGTAATCGCTGAACTTACCAGACTTATTGTCTGACCCATTTTCTCTCGTCCTCTTTTCTTCCGTTTCCCCCCTCCCCCTAGGTCCACAGGGAGGGAATATTGCAGCTTAGTCAGACTCTTTGCAAGCTTCAAGAAAGTAGAAGTATGATTTGGACTCTCTCCTACCTTGGCTATGGCTCTTGGACATTATCCTTGGGGATTTATGCATTTTTACTTTTGGTTTATGCTTCTTTAATGAATAATCAAGACAGAAATTATGGTGTAATGTTTTGAAGTTATTTTGAGACAATTTGATGTAATGCTTTTGTATTGAACTACGTATGCAATAAACATATGAATTTCCGCTGCTTAATTTTATCTGTCTTGTAAATTTTTCTGTATCTTGTACCTATAACCCTCCACCAAAGTTAAGGCATTCCCTTTGTGAGTGACCTTAACGGAGGTGGGGTGTTTCACCGAACCTTCAAGCGGTTATTCACAGGATGATGTTTCCACTTTCTACTATATCCTCCTGACAACTCTCAAACCAAATCGTTTGCATTTCCATAATCGTCTACAAACGGTACCACCATCCTCCTGAAAACCAACTATCCATTGCCGATTTGAAACAACATTTGTAACAAAATCGCCGTCCAACAAAAAATCAAGATAAATATTGTCGATTTTTGGTAATTAATTTTTTCCATCCTTCTTTGTACTTATATGCCAGTCTGCAATTTTACCATTGTTCACTTTTGTAGAGCTTTCCCCATTTTTTTACCATATTCGCTCATTACCAATTACTGAATTAGGGTTCTGTCTACATTGCTTTGTAGTTGTGTTGGTGAGCAACAGCACGTTCCAATCCACCATCTTTCTGAGAACCAAGTACCTCTCGCCGATCTGGAACAAGGTTTGTAACAAAACCGCCGTCGAACAGAAACTCAAAGAAGTATTGGAGATTTGTGGTAATTTATTTCTTTCATCCTTCTTTTACTTATATTAGTTTGCAATTTTATGGTGCTTCACTTTTGTTGAGCTTTTAATGTGTTTTTACTATATTCACTTATTTCCTATTGCTAGATCAGGGCTTTGGCGTCACTGCGCTGGAGTAGTTTATTACCGGCCCCAAAGTTTCAAAAGTAAAGTTTTACTTTATTTGTATAATTTCTGCTATTTATGGAGTCACAAGATAGAAATGTAACATTACTAAACCAAAGGAGCAAATCACCTGGTCTCAAATCCTGGCCCCCTGCACCCAACCAATGAGGCCCTCTGGTTTTAATCCTTTTGCAGTTAAATCCACATTGTTTCCGGGGTTTAATTACAAAAGTGTTGAAATCGGAGGGCCTCATTGGTTGGGTCCAGTGGATCAGATGGATTTGGGACCAGAGGATTTGAACAAATAAACCAATGAATTTGATGAAGGTGATGATGTAAGAAACCAATGTTAATATCACAGTGAATACAATAGAAATTTTTCTACACTATTATAATGTATAAAAGTAACCAATGTTTAGATATGGTGCATTTACTTATGCTCACCTTCTTTCAGTCGAGCCGGTTTACATCAATATGAAAGAAAGTGTCATGAAGCCCTTTGAGAACTCAAATTTCTAACTCTTTAGACACTTCAAGTTAGAGACAATATGGAATATGTCTACGATAAATTGATCTAATTCACTTGATACAGCAATTTTTCATCCATGGAAGTTTCCTTTTGTTTTGTATAAATACTTATCTGGTTTCATGCAAAGTGAACTTCGAATCATTGTTCTTTAGCTCTTCTTACTACTCATAAGCCAAGCCAAAAGCAATGTGATACATACATATGAGTAAGCAAACTAAAAATATAATACATCATATACTTATCACAAATAACTAAACCTTAACAATATTAGCACCTTGTAAAATAGATGTGCATGATAACATGAAACGGATATGAAGTGGATTAAAAATCATATAATCATCTACCAAAATAATATTCAAAATTTTAAGGGTGCTTAAAAGATAACCGAGGGATGAAAGACTGTCATTTGATACTTAGTAATTATAGATTCAGTAATTGATACATATTCAGTATATTTTCTATGAACTTATATTTTCTAAATTGTCAGTTAACGTTCACTCAAATTTCAAATATTGAAAATTTTTGGTAATACTAAATACATGAGCCTTATAAAAAAGAAAATATTGTTTTCATGCTGGTGTAGTCTACACATGATATCTATTTTACGTACTTTTCAAGCCTTTTCACACAAGCTAGCTTGTATTGAAACCGATAGATTTCGAAGTAGAACCATAACTCATGTTTGAACTAATATCGATGACTAATATGATATATAATTGATTATATATAACAGTTGTGAAAAGAATAGTAGACTTCATATAAAAGAAAAAAGGCGTCATGTCCAATATTCAAGTTGCATTTGTATTTGTTTTTTTTTTACATTATCTAACTTTTAATGCTTCTTGTGTGTGTATACTAAGGTATAGTAAAATCTTATATATATATATATATATATATATATATATATATATATATATATATATGGGAGGGATCTGCTAAATGGGAAGAGGGAGAATGAGTGGGGGATTGTGTGGCTGGAATTCAGGGGGAGAGTTCACGTGCAATATAAGAGGTGTAGCGGAACTCTCCCATATATATATATATATATATATATATATATATATATATATATATATATATATATATATAATTGAGGGGCGTTCAATGACACCTCAAAAGCCCCCTACATAAACCAAATATTTATATTATGATAAGTTAGTGGGAGGGGAGAGAATGAGTGGAAGGAGAGAGAGGGTGGAATACTTGGTGGAAATCAAGGGGTTTTTGGGGTGCTACACTATTTGAGTTGTCATTGAACACTCGCCTATACACACAAACACAGAAAATTACATTGCTTAGTTGTCATCACCGTTTTCCAATATTTCAAATATTTTCAACATGCAAGCCTATTAGTTCTTGAGTAACTAATCTTACTATCTGTAGTTTTTATTCTCACCCATTTTGTTTCATGGCCGCTTAAAAAATTTAACCCCTCACACCACTTTCCAACACCCATTTTTTCATTTCAACTTTTGAAATTGGTTCTTTTCCACTAACTATTAATACCATCAGTTGTTCGATCGCTGAAAATCTTCATTGTCGAATCACACTGACGATTTTGATACTTTAACATTTGGTTTCCTTTACAATAATTACTATTTTCTATGGTATACAATTTTAGATCCAACTGCATGACAATCATAACCTTCTGCGTATAGGTTGATAAGTATAGGTTGATAAGGTATGTCTCTCATGACTGCTAAATGTAGTAAATATTTGCTCCATACAGTAATCACCAATTACACATTAGCCTTTGCTAATTTACATGATTGTATTTCTGTTCACAATTTCCATTCCCTTTGAATCAAAATTTCATCAGTTATCTTATGTCCACTCTTCCAGTTTATAGATGGTAGTTTCCTGAATCAAAATAAGAGAACTAGAGGAAAACTACACAAATGAGCATCATTTTTGAATTTCAGAAACAAATAAAGATTTCATATTTTGAAACTTAGATTTTTATTACTCAATTTTTTTTTTCTGATTGTTTATTTCTTCAACAAACTAGGGATTTCAATATGATCTGCTTACTACTTTTACTCGACCTGTGGTCCCATTGGATTTTTGTCAACGTTGGTTCGAGCTTTAAATAGTTCTCAACTCCCTCATACATATTTTAAGACTAATCATTTTCAGATGACTAAGTTATACCATTTCTAACCAAATATGATTTTTTTTTATATCCAACTTTGAATTGCATAAGCTGACATCTAATATCTTGTGTTTTGGAATGTACATGGATACATTGGCATAGCAAATGCAGGAATCCTAAACACTTTAAAAGTCATTCAAACTACTTTAGTACTTGTAGTCTTGTAGTAAGCTTTCAATATCCATACTTGAGCATTTTATATTCTTGATTTTTACATAATTCATGATCAATGCATAGCCCTACCAAAATGCTAATGGATAACCTTAATAAATATCCCTATGTACTAGCATATGGATCCAGTTAAATTACTGTTTTTTATGTCTTTAGTTCATAGTCAAGGATGTTCTAAATTCTTAAGCTTTATTTTTATATATTAACAGGAAATGAGTTTACATCAGCAGTTCTTCCTAATACTTTTTCATGTTAACGAACAAGGTTTGATGACTGAGTTATTGAAATATAATCCTGGTAAGCATTCAAATATTTGGCCAGTTTAGTTTTGATACTATTTGATATATTTTTTGGCAATTTTGACTTCCGAATTTTCTGCTACAAATTACCTACAATTTTAAATAACAAAAGATTCGCTGGTTCCTCCTACTGGACAGTTAATGAAGTCGCTGATACAATTAAGAATGATTTTGGAGCAATCGACATTGTTGTGCGTTCACTTTCCAGTGGCTAGAGGTTACAAAGCCTCTTTTGGAAACATCCAGGAATTCCCCTTGCATTCATTTCTACTTCGAGTTATTCATTCGTATCTCTGTTACAACATTTCCTTCCTATAATGAACTTAAGTAGCGCAACCATTTCCTCGACCTACATTGCTTCAGAAAAGACCATTCCTGGATATGGTGGAGAGATGAGTTCAGCTACGACAGCCTTGGAAATTGACACCAGACTGCTAGCATATGAAGCTGCAAGGAAAGGCATAATCAAAGTTAACACGATTTCATTAAGCCTCCTAGGTAGAAGAGCAGTAAAAGCATTAGTATTTACTGGAAAAAAAATGATCAATTACTCCAACATTATTGCTCCACTGCAAAAAGAAATTCCAGCAGATGAAATTGGTAGCGCTGCTGTATTTTCAGTATCACCGTTGGCTTCAGCTATAGCAAGATCCGTAGTCTATGTTGATAATAGGTTAAACACTATTGATCTTGCTTTAGAAAGTCTTCGCTTTCTTTGTAGATTGTTAGTGTTGTGCCCTATTTATGTATCATGTATGTATGGAGGCTCCTCTGTCTAATAATGAGCATGAATATTACATGGTTACTAAAAGCTATTTTTGTACTTTTACATGGTTTAATTTTATAGTATATCATTGTACACTGATTACTTATATATCATTGTAGACTGGTTATTGGAAGTTGTTTTTGTAATTTTACATGGTTTAACTTTAGCATGGATTAATTCGCCAAAATAATGAACGTTTCAAATTTTCTATCTTATAAATGTGCATTGGCTGGCATGTGCTACTTTCCACAACCAAGAATAAATTGTGTCATTATTTTGAACATTTTTCATGCTTTGTATACTACTTTGATCTTCCATTGATTTTGCTACCAGCCTTCGTTAATTTCCTTGAAGTTTCTGTTCATATGATTTTATTGGACTGCATTAGTATCTTCAGAGAACTAAATAGATTGGCAATATGCTGAACTAACTACAAGCAGCGTCATCATCCAAAATTATCTATGTGTGCTAAATTAGATTGTTTTATGCCTACTGCATCTTAATGGTCACACAACTGTATCCCCTCACGTTCGATACACAAAATTGCAGAGTCCATACACGTTTCCATACAGTAAACCTGTTTTTCCACTTCCTGGGTTTGTCGGTTTACACTAGATTTAAAAAATGATGTGTTTATTCTGTCCTATTTTTGACTTGATTTCTCCTGTTCGATGACCATTCAATGGCTAATTCTTTGAAACATGTTTCATTCTTATTTCTGCCACCTATTTGGTTGACACTGTTATTACTATCAAAATGCTTATTTTAGCTCCACTCTTTTTACACTATCATAATCGTTTTTAAGACGATATGCCCAAGTTTTATCTTCATAAATGCTCATGTATATTACTGAATACCTTTGCACAAACTGATGACTAAAACCAAGTATATATGCCTATCTCATTGCCATTCATTCTAGCTCATCGCTGCTGGACTTTAAGATCATATTACTATACAATTGATGTAAATTTAAAGAACATCAAATTTTAAAACTATATGGGAGCATAACATACTAACAAAATTAGACAACATTACAATATCCATGATTTTAGTACACAATTCCCGTGTGCGTAGCACGAGCTACTCACTAGTTGGTTATAATAGAAAGTGATAACTTAAGAAAAAAACCATATTAAGTTTCGCAGAACTGAGATCATTAATTGTGACATTACAAATTGTAGAAAAAACACCAGTTGATCAAGGCATTTCTAAACTTAATCCTACATATGTAGTTATCGTGGGTCTTTTCTACATTCTTCCACAACATTGCTCTTTCATGATCAATCTGCAAATGTAGAAGTACGCAGTAATACACCTGACATTCTATTGTTAACATATTTTTAGAAGAGAATTTTATTGCAGTTGCATCTTCGATCTATGCCACAATTAGGACATTGTGCACCCATATTACTTTGCATTTCTTATCTTTTCATCTTATTATAGGAAAATCTCAATAGTCCCAAATTCCTCATTTTATGCTTACATAAGAAGGTCAGTACCGCCTCCTTGCCCTATGAAATATTCTTAATTACACTTCAAATATAACATCATATTCTAACAGAACCATCAGGATTCATTCAACTACTATAATCGTTATAAACTTTAGATATTTCTGCAACATAATGAATAGAAAGTCTATCAAAAAAATGTAGGTAATGAAGAAAAAGATTACAACAATAATGCATGATACATTTGAACTTTAAGATAAGAATTTTCATTAATTCAAAAAAAAAAGCATCATAATTTTCAAGTATAGCAATCAGATAATGAAGATATGTCTGATTCTATAATTTCATGTAGCCTTGTAGTAATGTTTTCTATCTCTTAATTCGAAGGAAACAGGCACCACAATTTGGAACATTGTACAGTTTAGGTACAAATCATGCTATCACATATATTACCTCACGAAAGAATTTAACAACTTCTACTATGTACTTGCTTCTACTTCTTGAGGCATTTGTGTGGTCTTTTGAAAAAAAAGCAGTCCTCTATTATTTTTTATTCTTACCTCTCAAGGCAATGATTGTCCCATAATTTATATCTCAGTTATTGTTTCTACAACTATCATGTATTATAAGCTTCCCTTCTGGCCAACTTTATTAACTTCGTCAACTATAGGTATTAACTTGCACTAGCCTGAAACATAATATAATTACTTTCCATTATATTTGTTGACAATTTCAAAATGAGAGTGCGATGCAAAATATATGCAAGGTACATGTTTATCCTACGTATCAGATAAAAATACAAAACAATACCTACAAAGTGAGGCTAAAATTATAGTGAGTATTGATGGTGGCATACCTCTTATATATGCTACGAAATATACTGGTTCCATCAGGTCACATAAATTGCCATGTCCCTATTGAATCCAACCTTAATTATCTAAATATTGAAAAATAAATTAAACACTTACAAAAGAAAGAACACGAATAATGAGACATGTAAAGATAATGAGTAAATGACGATGACACCTTCTAGAGCTATATGCAAAAAGTAAATAAAATAACTTAAATGGTCAACTGATTCATCATCTAAAACAAACTTAACAACTTGTCGTCTAATAATAAAATAAATTATATCCAGCTAATCAAATAATTTTCTTATATTTGCAAACTAAATACTAATTTATAATGAATCTAAGATCACAGCCGAAATACATAAATTTAAAAAAAAAATCCTCCTAAAATTCAATTTGCCTTGTTGGAAAACCTGTTGACATACAACAATAATAACATAGTGCATAACATCTAAAAAAGACCAAAATGAATCATCCAAACGTCTATAAAACGGTTATTCTTTATAAAAGTAAGCACCACTCAAATTTGCCATGATGATGAATTGCTGAAACTGAAACAAATTGTTATGAATCATGATCTTAATTTTGGTCATAAATTAAATTATGAAAGAATGAATTACGAAATACAAAGCAATATAATATCTATCATTTTAACAGCTAATGCATAAAAGAAATGTTAACTTTGTGTTCATCCAACCATTCCATTTTGTGTTGTTTACTTTGTGTCATTTTGCTTTAGTCATAATTCTTCCAACCACTCCAAATTAATAATATTATAGTAGCCATTTTCCTGGAAAAAAATCATCATATTACATGTAAAAAAAATGCCTATAGTTTATTGGGAAACCTGTAAGAATCAATCTAGAGCACAACAACCTAACTTACTGCTTAAAAAATTGGAATTAGCATAATTGATAACTAAGTTCTTTAGTGCTCCTAAATGGATGAAGGAATACGACAATGATGGTAATAGAAATTCAGTGGATTGGCTATTGTATAACACAGTTGAAAACTAAATCATTTGAAAACCCACCTTAATTTTCTCTGTTTCATGAATAAAACTTGTAAAAAGAAATGCTTTTAGTATGGAAAATACTTTCAGGATACTTAGAAACGAAAATAAATGGATATTCTTATAATTATAATTTTGCATTGGTGAAAGAAAAGAAAAAGGGAAAATAAAATTATGCATGGTTATTATGAGCAGGTCTAAGATTATATGCAACCATTATATTTACCATGGATAACCACAGTAAAAGCAAAATTCATACAAATATTCAAAGGATCGCATATAACACAGATAGAAACGATGAGAGGTAATCTTGAGCATAATAGATGTGCGGATGTTGACATAGAATCCAATGGAGTTGGAACTTTCAGGTAGCATGTAGTAAACATGTACATAAACATGTACACATATATTTTCAAGTTATACTTCAAGTTCAGCTTAACTTTATATCTATATTGAGATATAACTGCACTTCTAAACATTAAAAATTATCATATGCTGTATGAAGAGATCACCTACATGAGTAAGTGCCATGAATCCTTTTCATGCTTCGTAATGAAAGTTAGGCTATATATGACGACCCCATTTCCCGTACAGACGGAGACAAGGGTAATCTTTGGAATATAACACAGAAACAGATAATAGCAGAACATAATTAAATAAATACACCAGATAATGCACAATAGAATACACTGGATAAAAGTAATCATCAGAGTTACACAGTATACAGGATCTTACTTAGTACAAATACAGTTCAACTATACATACATGTCTACAGCGGAAAAACAAACATAATGTACAATAGGAGCTGAACAGCATAAAAAGAGATAAAAGATAGGATCCATCTTCAGCTCCAGCTATCCGGATAAAGCCTGCTAAACCTGAATACAAGGCTGCCCGTGCAGAAAAAGGGGCACCCGAGTTTGAAAGTGAAACAAACTACGAGTCAGTCATGGGACTGGTATGAGAAATCTACTCAACACATTTAAAATATGGCTAATCACAGGACCACGTCACTTTCGTGGAACGGGTTTACTCCATTGGATTGCCAGTGCTTTAAAAACAAATATTTCTTTTAAAACATCGCAATGCTATTTATAAAAATGAAGCCATTATAAGACTCAGTTCCCATCACACAATGCAACGCAAACCGGAGGATAGAGTTTTACCTTATAATGGCCAAAATATGCTTGATACGAATAAAACAAAAGCATTTGATATTATTACAAGTGTTTGTATATTTCAAAAGCAATTTCAAATCATAAGTATCAATCATAGACGGCATTAATGCCCCATACCACTATGCCGCCATATATAGGTATACAATCAATACCGCACAGTCACGTATTTGGAAATTGGATTTCCGTCATGAACCAAGGCAAAAGATAGTCCTTACCGACTTCGAGACTCTCTAGCCCGAGCCTCAGGCAAGTACTCAGTCAAGCCTTTGGATCATCAGGGTCGGTCCACCGATGTGGATTAAAATGCCTGAACAATGCGTTTCCCCGCCCTATGGGGCGTAAATGAGCCAACGAATGACTCCATCGGACCCGGATCGTCCGATCTAACTGAGGCGCCTCGCAACAGCAACAACCACATAAGTCAAACTCGTCAGGGCGTGTAAAACCACTGACGCCACTTCTAACTAGAAAGAAACGCATGTCCTCCCTGAGGTCCTTCCTCCCGTTTCTGGTTCATACCGGGTGTGAGGCTCGCGATTTCACGTCATACACAAAGCTACGCCACACAGGCGGTGCTTTGATCATCTCCACAAGACTTTGCTTTTCAACAGAAGCCCTGATCACTGCATCTTAGCATGCCACACAGGCAATTCACACCGTGCAACTGATGGCTATCAATCACACAGAATAAATTCCAATGTCAGACACACTGTCCATTTGCAAGTCCGTTCTGGGTCTGAACGAAACCGGAGGCTCTATATACCTCGCAAACTCATCGATCACCACGTACGTCTGGACGATCACCACTCATTATCCATATTTCGGGATGCCTCCCAATCAGGACCTCGGTTACCATCCAAACGAGGTGAAGATCTCCGGTCTTCGACCACCGTCTTCATCTTCGATTCCTTATCGTCGATTCAGTTATTCAGAATGGGATAAACCCAGTCTTTCTGAGCAACTCACATATATAATAAACAAGTGCAACACTAACATACACACGCATCATTTCAATTCATTAGTCACTAACCGTCAATCAGTAAGAGAACGATTTCCCAAATATTAACCCCGAAGGCCGAAACCAACATCAGATCAATACCCAAGAAACCATTCGACTTAGCCAACCTTCAGTTAATTTCTAAATTTACATCCATATCGTTTATAATATTTTATAACGATTTATCGCTATTTTTATTTATTTTAAAATAGCCCTTTTATTCAAAACGACGCTTCGGGCCATAACGCGACCGTGGCGCTGTTTTTCTTCAGATTTGATTTACACATATCTGAAAATCTAACCATTGGATCTTCACAAAATTTACATCATTAGAAAGATCTTTTCAAAACGAATCCAACGGTTCCAGTTTCGGGAAAATCCGACGGTCGGATCTCCCGGTATAATCGTTTGAAGTTTCGATTTCAAAATACGAACTGCAGCGACGTTATTCGATTAAATATAATTATATATATATATATATATATATATATATATAATCGATTCTGGCGCTGTTTTTCTTCAGATTTGAATTAAACATTCCAAACAATCCAACCGTTGGATTTATACAAAGTTGGTGTCGTTGGAAAGATTTTTCCAAAGCGAACCCAACGGTTGCGATTTCAGGAAAATCCGATGGTCGGATCTCCCGTACTAATCGTTTGAAATCACGATTTCAAAATATGAACTGCAGCGTCGTTATTCGATATATTTCAATTCTATTTAAATATATATATATATCGATTCTTCGATTTCAAAACTATATTCTTTTCATACATTTGATAAAAATGATATTTCTATCTAACTGTCTTCTATTTCAACACTTCACTATTTTTAACAATTCATTTATATAATAAAAATGTGATTTTTATTGTAAAACAATTCATTTCAAAACGAGATTATTTTATACATTTCATATAGATGATAAAAATGTGATTTTTATTATAAAACAATTTCTTTCAAAGCAAGCTTATTTTATATAGTTCATATAGATGATAAAAATGTGATTTTTATTATAAAACAATTTCTTTCAAAATATGAATACCATTCAACACATGAATTTCAATTCAACGAATGAATTTCGATTCAACACATGAAGGTTTTCTATAGTTTATATAAATCGATAAAAAGGTGATTTTTATATTTTAAAACACGAATACCATTCAACACATGAATTTCAATTCAACGAATGAATATCGATTCAACACATGAAGGTTTTCTATAGTTTGTATATATCGATAAAAATGTGATTTTTATATTTAAAACACGAATACCATTCAACACATGAATTCCTATTCAACGAATGAATATCGACTCAACACATGAAGGTTTTCTATTCAACGAATAAATATAGTTTCAACAAATGAAAATAATTCAAACACATGAATATTATTCAAAATTTCGGCAGCATAACGGCAGGGTAGTTAAAACCGGGACCGTCCCTAGTACGGCTCCTCGCTCTACCTTAAAACCTCGCGGTTTTTGACACTGGGGATCATGCATCTATTTCGCACGCAGGAGGCATGTATATTTATTTCATTTCCACAAACTAATCCTATGTGGTTTCAACCAAATATTTCTCAACCACAAACGGGTATTTTTCAACCACAATCAATCAATATCAACCACAAACAAGTATAATCAACCATTTGCTATCAGCCAATTTTCACACCAATCACAATCAATAAATATCGTCCATGGTTTGTGGACGAGGGGCATATATATATATATATAGCAATTCACTTCTATTTCAACACACGTATATAATTTTTACAACGCGAAGGTATATATAAAGACCTTGTTAATGGCGACTGGTGAGAATTCACCAGTTTTCACCATGCGTGAGGTTCTTCTACCTTTCATCTGATTTTTCATCTGATTTTCATCACTTTTATTCAGCAACCTTCAACGATCGTTTTCGTTGATAATACACATGTTTTACATCTGCTTCCAAAACCACGTTTCAGATCAGAAATTTTTTCGAACCCGTATTCTTATGGATGTCTAGATCTATATTCTAGATCTGGATTTCTAATTGTTTTCCTATCATTTTCCATTAGATTCCTTCGTTTTTCTCACTTAAACTGGATCCGTATAACATGATTTCGCTTTTTAAACCCTCTTTTGGGTTTTGATTTCCTACTCCAAATCAGATTCATCTATCAGATCCGATTTTCTCCTAATTCGGTGATTGTTGTTGGTCATCCCAAGTTTACTCAACGCATCTACGCCTGACAAATGATCCACAGCTGTTTCGATTTGGTGAAAAGCTGAAGACCATAACCGCTTTTTCAGTTGTTACAACATACTCGAGATCTGGTATGTGTATATTTAGAATATTTGTTTTGGGTATATGGGTTTGATTTGAACTGAATTACAAAGGGATTATCAGTTATGAGGAGATCGGTTATATGTTCCTTATGAAGCAATTTGTTCTTCAAAATCTTGGTTTCGGATTAGTGGTTTTTCTGAATTAAGTTGGCCGAAACAGTTGATTGAAAGCTTGTGATGGATTCTACTATGTGGATATATGATTTTTGCAGATAATGTTTATCCATATCCCAGGCATTCCTCAATTCTTTAATGGGCAGAGTAGGATGCGAAGCACTTGATTCTTCTAGTTATGAATTCCATATACTAATTCGGAGATCCTGGTAATAGGATTGATTCACAGAGGTCTGTGAATCATCAACCAGACCTATTGCTATGGATTTGTTTATTTTTCGGAATTCATATGACTGCTATTTTGTATGAGTGAAGAGCTATACTTCTCTGTTAGTTTTGGTAGTGGAAATAAACATTTGGTAGGATATGGATTATTGGACAGTGTAAATGAGAATCTGCAGACATGTTTTCTTTGTCATTGTTTGAAGAACAAAGAGCTATTTTTTAGCTGATACTCTGATATAGATGATTTGAATATTTAGAGCCTTTGGCTTGGAGTTGCTGAGGGATAGCACGTTGGTGAGGTGCAAAAAATGCACGAAAGTGGGTGTTGGCTCTTCTATGGGCTGGTTATCATTAGTTTTAGGTTTTATTTCATGCAGTTTTTCTTGTTTTTCTCTTATGTTTTTGTCTATGTAAAGGTTAGTATGCTAACCTCTTCCTGTATGTTTTTTCCGTAGATATAAAGTGAACCAATTTTCAAAAAAAAAAAAAAAAAAAATTACAACGCATATATAACTTATACATCGAACGTACAACTTATACAACGCTTATACATGAGGTGTACAACGCTTATATAACTCATACATCGACTATATAATTTATACATCGTCGTTTTCCATATCGTTTATAAATTAGAAATCTCACCTTGGGTTCCACTCCACCAAAAATAGCAGAAGGCTCAGAAAAATACGCGGTCTCTTCTAGAAGGTAGAAGACGTCCACACGAGTCCACTGTCTCTTGTTTCACTGAATTTCGTCAACACACGAAAAAGATATGATTTTTCAAAGTTTGCAACGGTTTAAAGGTGTTAAAATTGTTGAAAATTAATATAGTCGATACCTCTCTGAATTCTTCAAAACTAGGTTTTGAATTTTCTTCAAATCCGTTGATTGTTGCTTCGATCGGCCAGCGCCACCTTGTCGGGCTAGGAGAGGCGCACGTGCGCCAGGGAGGGGGTCGAACTCGGTGGTCACTGGGCGGCGGAATCGAGGCGCGAACGGCCGACCTTCTCGAGGGTGATTCTCCTCCTACAGGCCACGAAAAAAATCCAATACTTATATGGATTTGAAGATCATGAGAAGTACTACAAAAACCATAACTGTGGTGTTGGATTTCATTGAGCGGATCAAAAGAAAAAGAGGAGAGAAGGTGGGATCGGGTTTCCGTCGTTCGATTTGGGAGAGAGAGAGAATAGCGGGCGGGGTTTCTGACGTGGACAAATGATTTTTTTTATTTATAACTTTCAAAATTCCAAAAATACCCCCTTTAACACACAAACCCCAATCCAAACCCAACGACTGTCGTCCCTAGCGTTTTACCCCCATTCTGAACACAATGGGATATGTTTCGTAGGCCCATTCGACTGTTTCAATCAGTTTTCCTTCAATTTAAAATATATAACATTCAATATTTAATTTGAACGTACATTTCAATTTGCCAGGGCCACAAACTGATTCGAAAAATTCCAGAAAAATAAATCTGGCTATGTTTTGACGATATGGTCCCAACAAAACTAGTTTCGTCGAATTCTGAGACCGTTTGCAAAAAGGCCCATTTCTGGTTGATCCAATTTAACTATAATTGACCAAAACACATTTTCCTTTTCCACGCTCACATACTAGCTTCAAAAATTATGACATCTGAAACCCAGCAATAACTTGACATCCCGGATCCAACAAAAGTGGTTTCGTCAAATTCTGAGACCGTTTGCAAAAAGGCCCATTTCTGGTCGATCCAATTTAACTATAATTGACCAAAACACATTTTCCTTTGCCACGCTCACATACTAGCTTCAAAAATTATGAAATTTGAAACCTAGCGATAACTTGACATCCTGGATCCAACAAAAGTGGTTTCGTCGAATTCCGAGGTCGTATGCAAAATGGCCAATTTCACGGGCTATATAAATTCCATAGCGAACTTTCTGAAAATTCATTTGGCCATAACTTTTGATTTCCGCTATGAAACTTCGATTTTTCAGATTCGATAGAAAGGTATTCACTAACAGATTTAAATATTTTTGGTTTCACTCAAATCCGTTTTGTTTTGCACCCGGTACAGTCCAACAAAGTTTGAATTCAATTTTTGAAACTGCAGCGCCTTTTCAGGCCTTGTTTATAATTAGAATTAATTATATTCGTTTTCAAACGTCGATTCAAACTCACTTTTCATTGCTATTATTTAAAATATTTATTTAAAATATTTAAAATCCATTATTTTAGCCAATTAAAAAAAATTAAATTGGTTCAGATTTTCTGGGTCGTTACAATCTCCCCCACTTAAAATTTTTCGTCCCTGAAAAGGAACAAAGTCGAAAGTGGTTTGATTAATCAACTCTACGTTCGATCTGGCTTCAATTCTCCAACATTTCAGTTTCTGGGAATTTTCAAATTCTTCAAAAATTTGGCTAACACCCGGAATTTTCGAAAAATTTCGCCATAACCTCCTTTATACGGGGAGAGGTTTGGAAATTTATTGGGCCGTATTAGGTACCCAATAAATCCTAATAAGCATACACATATTTATAGTGATATATTCTGGTGTTTACAGGGGAGCGTGTATTGATAATAACTCCAGAGAATAAATTCTCGTCACCCTGTCAAAGCCTGAGGAAGGGTGTATTTTAAATGCTCCAGAGGATAAATCCTCGTCACCTCGTCCCGTGTGGGAAATAAATAGTCCATGTGCTGTATCTAATAACTAGAGAGACGTGGTTATTGTCAACTCCAGACCCGTGTGGGGTTTTTATTAATGTGGAAATTTAACCGTTATAATTTAAATAGTCCATATCAGTCATCGGTTCAACCTGTAAAATATAGTCATCGCCATACAAGGCTCTCGCTCATATGGTAAATCTTCCACCTCGTCACACAAGCTCCAAATGCTTATGTGGTATATGATGAAGTATGCCTATCTTCAGAAGTATGCCATGTAATGTAGTTCAAAATTAATTGTTACTATTCTATGGCGACATTTATTTTTACACACAGAACAACCAGCACTCCGCATCCAATGGAATTCACAGGAGTTGATATAATAATATTTCGCATCCAACTCATTAAGGTTTACCTATTTGTCGGGCACGCAAATAAAATCTTTACTCAACATCTATCCATCTACCTGTTCAAACATATATAATGCACAAGTATATATTTCTACCTATTTTCTACTCAGTTCAATGTGTGATTTAAATGAATAAATCCTACCATTATTCTATTGTTGATTAAATTAACTATTGTTTCAATAATTCAATTAATCAAATTTACTATCACACAACACAAACAACAATCAAATTGTTTTTAATTTTTCAAAATCATACAAATCAATTCCTATATTCTTTAAAATCATTCAGACTATAGAATTAAAAGTGCACATCCATGGAAGGAAAATAACAACAGAATAGAGAACTAATTGGTAATGCAAAGTATGGTAAATGTACCTTGCACCGGAGTCAATCAGAGATATCCACTCGGCATCTAGGATAAGCTTTCTGAATGCTCTCCTCAGTTTCCCAAGTACAATCTCGCGGATCTCCACTCCATTGCACTTTGACTAAGTGAACCTTCTTGTTCCTCAGTTCTTTGGTTTCTTTGCCGATGATCTTCAGCGGCTCTCTTCTCACAGCTAATTCTGGGGTAATTTCAATGTCCTGTTGAGCTGCTTCTTCCACGATCAAGTCTGGATCATGAACGTGCTTTCGGAGTTGAGATATATGAAACACATCATGCACCCCAGGCAACCAATCTGGCAATTTAACCCTATAAGCGAGAGTTCCGATCCGTTCCAGAATAGGAAACGGACCAATGAATTTGGGCGCCAACTTTCCAGTTTTACCGAACCGGATAACTCCTCTCATCGGCGATACTTTCAAATATACATAGTCGCCAACAGCAAATGATATATCTCTTCTTCTCCTATCGGCATAGCTCTTTTGTCGGCTTTGAGCTGCGAGTAATCGCTTCTTAATAAAATCGACTTTGTCGGCAGCTTCTCGGATCATATCAGGCCCTAACACAAGTCTATTACCGGGTTCGACCCAACAAGCAGGAGATCGGCACGGTCCACCATACAATGCTTCGAATGGCAACATTGTCAGGCTCGCCTGGTAGCTGTTATTATATGAGAATTCAGCCAAATGCAGATGGTCTTCCCACGATCCACCAAAATCTAGAACACAAGCCCGCAATAGATCTTCTAAAATACGATTCACCCTCTCAGTCTGACCATCTGTCTGAGGATGATAAGCGGTGCTCAAGTTCAACTTCGTTCCCAGCTCGACTTGAAATGCCTCCCAGAATTTGCTAGTGAATATTGTGTCTCTATCACTGACTATACTGAGCGGCAATCCATGTAGTCTAACTATTTCCTTGAAATATATCTGCGCGAGACTCTGAGCAGTTCGGTTTGATCTGACAGGTATGAAATGGGCGGTCTTCGTGAAGCGATCTACGATCACCCAAATATTGTCATTCTGCTTTACTCATACTAGGATATTACTGATCCTATCTATATAGAGTTACCCGTCCTAGAACACTACTGGTTCTATTTCTGACGAGTTCGTTAATATGTTATATTCCAGAACCAAGCTTAACCAAAGCTCTGATACCACGTTATGACGACACCGCGAAATCCGGTAGGCTTTGCAACCATCCCTTCATCCTCCAGTACAGCAGGTAAAACCTACCGTGGCTCACACTGGTCCCCCAATCCCTTGTTTTACGGCGACCCTCTCGAGTCTCGCGCCTACTGGCGAACCAACGCTCTAAACTGCGACATGTAGGGGTAAGAGTCTCCCGTTCGCCACCAAACCGCGAAGCGAGAATCCCCTATCATGCGTACCCGGCCTACTCAGGGCCAGCAACAAGGACTGGTATGAGAAATCTACTCAACACATTTAAAATATGGTTATTCACAGGACCACGCCACTTTCGTGGAACGGGTTTACTCCATTGGATTGCCAGTGCTTTAAAAACAAATCTTTCTTTTAAAACATCGCAATGCTATTTATAAAAATGAAGCCATTATAAGACTCAGTTCCCATCACACAATGCAATGCAAACCGAAGGATAGAGTTTTACCTTATAATGGCCAAAATATGCTTGATACGAATAAAACAAAAGCATTTGATATTATTACAAGTGTTTGTATATTTCAAAAGCAATTTCAAATCATAAGTATCAATCATAGACGACATTAATGCCCCATACCACTATGTCGCCATATATAGGTATACAATCAAAACCGCACAGTCACGTATTTGGAAATTGGATTTCCCTCATGAACCAAGGCAAAAGATAGTCCTTACCGACTTCGAGACTCTCTAGCCCGAGCCTCAGGTAAGTACTCAGTCAAGCCTTTGGATCGTCAGGGCCGGTCCACCGATGTGGATTAAAATGCCTGAACAATGTGTTTCCCCGCCCTATGGGGCGTAAATGAGCCAACGAATGACTCCATCGGACCCGGATCGTCCGATCTAACCGAGGCGCCTCGCAACAGCAACAACCACATAAGTCAAACTCGTCAGGGCGTGTAAAACCACTGACGCCACTTCTAACTAGAAAGAAACGCATGTCCTCCCTGAGGTCCTTCCTCCCGTTTCTGGTTCATACCGGGTGTGAGGCTCGCGATTTCACATCATACACAAAGCTACGCCACATAGGCGGTGCTTTGATCATCTCCACAAGACTTTGCTTTTCAACAGAAGCCCTGATCACTGCATCTTAGCACGCCACACAGGCAATTCACACCGTGCAACTGATGGCTATCAATCACATAGAATAAATTCCAATGTCAGACACACTGTCCATTTGCAAATCCGTTCTGGGTCTGAACGAAACCGGAGGCTCTATATACCTCGCAAACCCATCGATCACCACGTACGTCTGGACAATCACCACTCATTATCCATATTTCGGGATGCCTCCCAATCAGGACCTCGGTTACCATCCAAACGAGGTGAAGATCTCCAGTCTTCGACCACCGTATTCATCTTCGATTCCTTATCGTCGATTCAGTTATTCATAATGGGATAAACCCGGTCTTTCTGAGCAACTCACGTATATAATAAACAAGCGCAACACTAACATACACACGCATCATTTCAATTCATTAGTCACTAACCGTCAATCAGTAAGAGAACGATTTCCCAAATATTAACCCCGAAGGCCGAAACCAACATCAGATCAATACCCAAGAAACCATTCGACTTATCCAACCTTCAATTAATTTCTAAATTTACATCCATATCGTTTATAATATTTTATAACGATTTATCGCTATTTTTATTTATTTTAAAATAGCCCTTTTATTCAAAACGACGCTTCGGGCCATAACACGACCGTGGCGCAGTTTTTCTTCAGATTTGATTTACACATATCTGAAAATCTAACCGTTGGATCTTCACAAAATTTACATCATTAGAAAGATCTTTTCAAAATGAATCCAACGGTTCCAGTTTCGGGAAAATCCGACGGTCGGATCTCCCGGTATAATCATTTGAAGTTTCGATTTCAAAATACGAACTGCAACGTCGTTATTCGATTAAATATAATTATATTTATATATATATAAATATAATCGATTCTGGCGCTGTTTTTCTTCAGATTTGAATTAAACATTCCAGACAATCCAACCGTTGGATTTTTACAAAGTTGGTGTCGTTGGAAAGATTTTTCCAAAGCGAACCCAACGGTTGCGATTTCAGGAAATTCCGATGGTCGGATCTCCCGTACTAATCGTTTGAAATCACGATTTCAAAATACGAACTGCAGCGTCGTTATTTGATATATTTCAATTCTATTTAAATATATATATATCGATTCTTCGATTTCAAAACTATATTCTTTTCATACATTTGATAAAAATGATATTTCTATCTAACTGTCTTCTATTTCAACACTTCACTATTTTTAACAATTCATTTATATAATAAAAATGTGATTTTTATTGTAAAACAATTCATTTCAAAACGAGATTATTTTATACATTTCATATAGATGATAAAAATGTGATTTTTATTATAAAACAATTTCTTTCAAAGCAAACTTATTTTATATAGTTCATATAGATGATAAAAATGTGATTTTTATTATAAAACAATTTCTTTCAAAATATGAATACCATTCAACACATGAATTTCAATTCAACGAATGAATTTCGATTCAACACATGAAGGTTTTCTATAGTTTATATAAATCGATAAAAAGGTGATTTTTATATTTTAAAACACGAATACCATTCAACACATGAATTTCAATTCAACGAATGAATATCGATTCAACCCATGAAGGTTTTCTGTAGTTTGTATATATCGATAAAAATGTGATTTTTATATTTAAAACACAAATATCATTCAACACATGAATTTCTATTCAACGAATGAATATCGACTCAACACATGAAGGTTTTCTATTCAACGAATAAAAATAGTTTCAACAAATGAAAATAATTCAAACACATGAATATTATTCAAAATTTCGGCAGCATAACGGTAGGGTAGTTAAAACCGGGACCGTCCCTAGTACGGCTCCTCGCTCTACCTTAAAACCTCGCGGTTTTTGACAGTGGGGATCATGCATCTAGTTCGCACGCCGACGGCATGTATATTTATTTCATTTCCACAAACTAATCCTATGTGGTTTCAACCAAATATTTCTCAACCACAAACGGGTATTTTTCAACCACAATCAATCAATATCAACCACAAACAAGTATAATCAACCATTTGCTATCAGCCAATTTTCACACCAATCACAATCAATAAATATCGTCCATGGTTTGTGGACGAGGGGCGTGTATATATATATATATATAGCAATTCACTTCTATTTCAACACATATATATAATTTTTACAACGCATATATAACGTATACATCGAACGTACAACTTATACAACGCTTATACATGAGGTGTACAACGCTTATATAACTCATACATCGACTATATAATTTATACATCGTCGTTTTCCATATCGTTTATAAATTAGAAATCTCACCTTGGGTTCCACTCCACCAAAAATAGCAGAAGGCTCAGAAAAATACGCGGTCTCTTCTAGAAGGTAGAAGACGTCCACACGAGTCCAATGTCTCTTGTTTCACTGAATTTCGTCAACACACGAAAAAGATATGATTTTTCAAAGTTTGCAATGGTTTAAAGGTGTTAAAACCGTTGAAAATTAATATAGCCGATACCTCTCTGAATTCTTCAAAACTAGGTTTTGAATTTTCTTCAAATCCGTTGATTGTTGCTTCGATCGGCCAGCACCACCTTGTCGGGCTAGGAGAGGCGCACATGCGCCAGGGAGGGGGTCGAACTCAGTGGTCCCTGGGCGGCAGAATCGAGGCGCGAACGGCCGAACTTCTCGAGGGTGATTCTCCTCCTACAGGCCACGAAAAAATCCAATACTTATATGGATTTGAAGATCATGAGAAGTACTACAAAAACCATAACTGTGGTGTTGGATTTCATTGAGCGGATCAAAAGAAAAAGAGGAGAGAAGGTGGGATCGGGTTTCCGTCGTTCGATTTGGGAGAGAGAGAGAATAGCGGGCGGGGTTTCTGACGTGGACAAATGATTTTTTTTTATTTATAACTTTCAAAATTCCAAAAATACCCCCTATAACACACAAACCCCAATCCAAACCCAACGACTGTCGTCCCTAGCGTTTTACCCCCATTCTGAACACAATGGGATATGTTTCGTAGGCCCATTCGATTGTTTCAATCAGTTTTCCTTCAATTTAAAATATATAACATTCAATATTTAATTTGAATGTACATTTCAATTTGCCAGGGCCACAAACTGATTCAAAAAATTCCAGAAAAATAAATCTGGCTATGTTTTGACGATACGGTCCCAACAAAACTAGTTTCGTCGATTTCTGAGACCGTTTGCAAAAAGGCCCATTTCTGGTCGATCCAATTTAACTGTAATTGACCAAAACACATTTTCCTTTGCCACGCTCACATACTAGCTTAAAAAATTATGAAATCTGATACCTAGCAATAACTTGACATCCCGGATCCAACAAAAGTGGTTTCGTCGAATTTTGAGACCGTTTGCAAAAAGGCCCATTTCTGGTCGATCCAATTTAACTATAATTGACCAAAACACATTTTCCTTTGCCACGCTCACATACTAGCTTCAAAAATTATGAAATTTGAAACCTAGCAATAACATGACATCCTGGATCCAACAAAAGTGGTTTCGTCGAATTCCGAGGTCGTATGCAAAATGGCCAATTTCACGGGCTATATAAATTCCATAGCGACCTTTCTGAAAATTCATTTGGCCATAACTTTTGCTTTCCGCTATGAAACTTCGATTTTTCAGATTCGTTAGAAAGGTATTCACTAACAGATTTAAATATTTTTGGTTTCACTCAAATCCGTTTTGTTTTGCACCCGGTACAGTCCGACAAAGTTTGAATTCAATTTTTGAAACTACAGCGCCTTTTCGGGCCTTGTTTATAATTAGAATTAATTATATTCGTTTTCAAACGTCAATTCAAACTCACTTTTCATTGCTATTATTTAAAATATTTATTTTAAATATTTAAAATCCATTATTTTAGCCAATTAAAAAAATATAAATTAGTTCAGATTTTCTGGGTCGTTACACTATACATCTCCTATCATAGTGATTCCCTAAAAATACAAACCTTTTTTTAATATAGAGAATGGATATAATTTTTTTTAATAATCATCTTTAAGCTTCAAAACAAAGGTTAGGGTAAACATTTCCTATCATACTTATTTCTCAAATATGCACCAACCTTCTTTGAATATTAAAAATAGAAATAAATATTTTATAACATAAAAGTAAAATTAATGCAAAATTAAATGTAGAAAATGGAAACAATCTTTCTGTAACATAAAGCTGAAATTTCCAACATAGTAAATGTGTGAAAGAATAACCAAAAAAAAAAACAAGGCAACTTATTAATCTTGGTGTGGTAATATATCAGCTATAGAAAGCAAAGCATGACCACGAAATTCGAGATTTGTAGGCCAATTTAGATACATTGATTCTTTAGAAGTGTCAACTGCATTCAAAAATATGAATCATAGTGTAAAAGCAAGTAACTAAAAAAATAGAAATATAAAAATGAATACAATTGTTTTACATAAAAGTGTGATTAGTTAGGGTAAATGTAATAACCCGGAAATTCTGAACCAGTTTAAAATTTTTATTTTGGCAATTTTAATGAATTTTGAATATTTAAAATAGGTTATTTTAAATAATATCGACGAAAATTTATTTTTAATATAATTCGAACGTATATATTATATACGCCGTCGTTATAATATAAATATTTATATATAATTATAAATAGAATTGAAAATGGCGCGGTAGTTCGATAATTCGATTTCAAACTTCAATTGAATGTACCGGGTGCAAAACAATCCGGATTTTAGTGAAACCAAAAACATTAGGACCTAATTGATAATATCTTTCCAACGAATCCGAAAAATCAAGATTTCATAACGGGAATCAAAAGATATGTCCAGTTGAAAATTCTGAATAGTCGCTGTGGAATTCAGGCCCTTAAAATAGACATTTTGTAAGCGACCTCGGATTTCGACGAAACCACTTTTGTTGGGTCCGTGATGTCAAATTATTGCTAGGTTTCAAATTTTATAATTTTTCGAATCAATATGCGAGCGTGGCAAAGGAAAACGCGTTTGACCAGTTTGAGTCGATTTTAATCGACTGGAAATTGGCCATTTTTCAAACGGTCTCAAAATTCGACGAAACTAGTTTTGTTAGGACCGTATCGTCAATACGAAGCTAAATAATATTTTCTGGAATTTTTCGAGTTAGTATGTGACCCCGGTAAATTGAAATGCGCGTTAAAATTCAATATATAGTGTTATATGTTGATTTTGACGAAAACTGATCGAAACGATCAAATCAGCTTGCGATACATATCCCATTGTGTTCGGAATGGGAGTAATTAGCTATGGATGGCAGGCGGTGGGCCTCGTTTAGAGGTCGAAAATAAAAGTTGCTTTTTGGTTTAAAATAAAATAATTAAATAATAAAGTTAAACTTTCTTTCTCCCCTTAACTCAGTCAAACTGCCCCCCCCCCCCCCCCCCCCGTTCATTTCTTTCCCTAATCGAATCTGAATAAATAAATAAAAAAACGATGGACCCATCGTCGATCTGCCTGCTTCGTCCACCGCCGCCCTCGTCTCGCACCTCCTCCCCTTCTTCTTCTCCGACGTCGCTTCCCCCCCCCCCTTCTAAAAATCCGTACCCCAAAAGCCACAGCTCCCTCATCCCCAAACCGCAACCACCTCATCCCCACAACCCTACCGCCTTCGCCAGTAAACCGCCGCCTGGCCCCACGCTCTGGCCATCAGGCCCCCACTGACGAACAGCCTGCTCAGCCCCCCCCCTTTCCCTCTTTTTTCTGTAAGTCCTTTTTTTTTATTTGTTTTACTGATTCTAAGTGATTAGTTTAGTTAAACTGAAGAGCATTCAGTTTAAAATCAGTTTATATAATTGGTATTATTTTTGAAATAGAATAAAGAGATGATTTTTATTATAAAGATAAGATTTTTCAAAACAAATAGAAAAGATTGATTTTTAAAATAGAAAAGATTGATTTTTAAAATAGAAAAGACAAGATTTTTAAGTGGAGAAAGGTGTGATTTTTACATATATAGTGGGTTAAAAATATGATTTTTATATTTTTAAAGAATTAAAAATATGATTTTTATATTTTTAAAGTATTAAAAATATAATCTTTACTATATGGAAGATGTAAAAATATGATTTTTGTTCATGTAGAGAATTAAAAGTATAATTTTTTACATGATAGTAATATTAGAAATATCATCTTTGTATGTGTAGCAAAGGCGAAATCTTTAAAAATTGAAAAGGCGAAATCTTTAAAAATTGAAAAGGCGAGATTTTTATATATTGAATAGCATAGTAAAAATTCGATTTTTATATATTGAATAGCGAAGTAAAAATTCGATTTTTATATATTGAATAGCATAGTAAAAATTCGATTTTTATATATTGAATAGCGAAGTAAAAAATTCGATTTTTATATATTGAATAGCGAAGTAAAAATTCGATTTTTATATATTGAATAGCGAAGTAAAAATTCGATTTTTATATATTGAATAGCGAAGTAAAAATTCGATTTTTATATATTGAATAGCGAAGTAAAAATTCGATTTTTATATATGTAGTGGCTACGGGCAACGAAGTTGACAAAGATGCGATAACGATGAAGATTTCTCTAAAAGAAGAGTCGTGGTATTGGATAGCTATCGGTGAGAATTTCTCACTCTTTGATTTAATTTCCTAGTTATATATATACTAGGATGCAGACGGTGCTTAGCAGCACCCGACACCCGTCATCCACAGACCATGGATGGCTTGTTTGTTTAATTGTTTGGTTGTGTAGTTGGTTAGATTATTTGGTTTGAATTGAATTGTTTGGTGAAATGAAATTGATTTGATTGATGTGTGAATGGCGTGGGCCTTCACTAGACCGGGGATAAGGCTAGGCCTTGTCCCGTTTCTAGTATCGTGTCGTTATGCCGCCGAAATTTTCTAAAAATAAGTTAGAAAAATAAAGATAACATTTTATTTAATAAATGAACCGAATAGAAAATCCAAAGGTTGAATAAAATAGTTTGATCGTTAAAAATATAATTTTTAACGTGAATGTGAATAAATAAATATTCATTTACAAACCGGACGGTTTGTTTATGTACACCTATTTGAAGGACATTGATTGGGACGATAAATTTTACACATCGCCCAACTGCACAAATAAAATCTGTGTTTGATTGTTTGAAACCCCACACGGGTATTGGGATGATATTTGACGTACACTAATCCCGATTGTTTATTTGTATGTCGATCGATTGATTGACAGGCTGTTATAAGCGTCAAATATTTATATTTGATGCTTATACAGTGTAGAATGCACTTTGGATGATGGTTGATTATTCATCGTTATTGATATATACATGTGTTGTAGAAAATCCATATAATTAACATTATATGGTAATTGATTGGGCCTCATTCCAGTTTTAAAATAGAACTATTTGAAAAAGAAATATTTGAAATAGAATATTTGAAAATAGGAATATATGAAGCCGTATTGATTAGATTGACGCCATTTTGACGTGAACGATATTTATATCGATTTTATTCATTTTATAATGAATATCGAAAGTGATTTCAAAATCTGATATTTTGAAAAGAATTGAATATAAATGAATTCGAATTGAAATGAAATAGAAATGAATTCGAATTGAAATGGAATAGAAATGAATTCGAATTGAAATTGAATTGAATTGAAAACGAACTGAAATTGAATTAGAAATCAATTTGAATTGAAATCAATTTGAAATGAATTTAAAATGAATTTAAATTGGAATATTCAATTTTGATTTGAAATTGAATATGAAGTTGAAACCGTTTTGAAAATGAATTTAAAACGATTTATAAAGCACGTTTTGAATTGAAATCGACGAAGTATATATTATATATATTATATATAATATAATGGCCTGAATAGAACGCGCCGCGCCGCGGCAGTTCGCGAATTTCGACCATTGGCTTCGAACGGATATTACGGGAGATCCGACCGTCGGATTCTCCTGAAACCGGAACCGTTGGGTTCGTACCGAAAAGAGCTTTCTAACGAATATTAGAAATTAGAAATCTAACGGTTGGATTTGGAATTATGTCCAAATCAAATTTGAAAAAAGGTCGCTGTAAGTGCAGTTCGATGGCCGTTGATGGAAATCGACTGTACGGGCCTTGATAAAATTATTAAAAATATTAATAATTTGTGTAAAACCATAAGAAATGATTTGGGAAAAATTGGGATGAAAAACTCCATATTTGAAAAGATAAAAATAGATTTTTATCGAGATGAACTAGTTTTGAACTAGAATTATAATTCTATTTATTTTTAAATAAATAAATTGAATTTGAAAAAGGGTTTTAAAAATAACCAGAATTACCAATGATTGCATTGGAGTGGATTTGAATCGAAATTGTCTTCGGAATATTTCGATGTTGGAATTCGTGATGATACAGATATTGTTATGGGAATTTGAAAGATATACATATACATATATTGTTATTTCGAATACGACATTTGTTAATCATAGAATTTGATATTGAATATAAGCCGATATATTTTCTATTCAGAGCCTTGTATTTAATATCAAATGTGATTTGGGTTTGTCGTGAATGGTGTCTTGACTAACACTGTTCTTGAACCCAGTGGAGAAAAGATTAAATCTTTTTATTTAGATTTAATGAAGTGTACCAGTTAAAATAATATTTAATTGGAATTGAATTGATATTGATTTTTGGGTTTATCGTGGACAGTGTTTTAAATAACACTCGTTCTTTAACCCGATAATTAATGGAATGTGACTTTGGGTTTATCGTGAACCGTGTTTTAAATAACACTGATTCTTTAACCCAGTTAACGATTAAAACTAAGTGAAGTTTTAATGAATCTTTAATTAGATTGAAAGGATCGAGAATGGAGTATCACCAGTTTTGCTCCAGGCGATAGCTAAATCTTTAATTAGATTTGAACGTGAAATGGTAATTAAATTTACCGATAACACCGTGGTGTTAGACATGAAGTATTACCAGTTTTACTTCATGGGATGAATAGGTTGGGGTTGGGAAATTAAAACAGATGATTACTTCGGTAAGGTTCGTTAATCCCGACTAGTTGAATCGAAATTCAAAAGATGATTAAAGAATAAATTCAAGGAATTTACCCTAGATAAAATTAATGGGGACCTTTCCCTATGAATGTGAAATTTAGAAACTAACTGTCGGTTAGCCAAGCAGAATGGTTTTCTGGATATTGATCTGATGTTGGTTTCGGCCTTCGGGGTTAATATTTGGGGAATTATTCTCTTGATTAATTTACGGTTAGTGACTGATAGATTGGAATGAGGCGTATGTTGTGTTTGTGTAACACTTATTTAAAATATACGCGAGTTATTCGGGAAGACCGGGTTTATCCCATTCTGAATAACTGATACGACGATAAGTCGAAGATGAAGACGATGGTCGAAGACCGGAGGTCTTCACGTCGTTTGGGTAATTACTGATGATCTTGATTGGGCTGTACACCCAAGAAGATGGAAACAGTTGGTGATCGTCCAGACGTACTTGGAGATCGATGGATATGCGGGGTACTAGGTGCCTCCGGTTTCGTTCAGACCCAGAACGAACTTGTAAATGGATTGTGTGTCTGACATTGGATTTCATTCTGTGTGACTGATATCGGTTGCATAGAGTGGTTTGCCTGTGTGGCATGCCTAAGTGGTAGTTGATCAAGGCTTCTGTTGAAAAGCAAAGTCTTGTGGTGATGATCAAAGCACAGCCTGTGTGGCATAGCTTTGTGTAACGTTTACTTCGTGAGTTTCGCACACCGGTTGTGAACCAAAAACGGGAGAGGACCTCAGGGAGGGCATGCGTTTCTTTCTTGCTAGGGTGGTGTCAGTGACCTACCAGCCCTGACATTTATATACTTTTCACCTGTGTGGTTGTTGCTGTTGCGAGGCGCCTCGGTTAGATCGGACGATCCGGGTCCGATGGAGCCATTCGTTGGCTCATTTACGCCCCAAAGGGCGGGGAAACGCATGTTCAGGCATTTTAATCCACATCGGTGGACCGGCCCTGACGATCCAAGGGTCACTCGAGCTCTGATCCTGAGGGGCGGGCTAGAGCGTCTCGAATCGGTTGAGGACTATCTTTTGCCTCGGTTCATAGATGGAAACCCAATTTCCAAATACGTGACTTTGCGATTTTGATTGTATAACCTATATATGGCGACATAGTGGTATGGGGCATTCATGCCGCCTATGATTGATACTTATGATTTGAAGTTGTTTTATACACTATACACTTATAATAGTATCAAATGATTTCTTTTAAACGTATCAAGCATTCTTGGCTATTATAAGGTAAAAACCCTATCCCCCGGCTTGCGTTGCATTGTGTGATAGGACCTGGGTCTTATAATAGCTTCATTTTTCTTTATTTAGCATTGCGCTGTTGTTTTATGCACTGGTATTCTTGGGAGGAAACCCGTTCCGTGTTATACGGCGTGGTCCCTTGATTTACTTAACTTTAAAAATAAAGATTAACTGCTTTAGTTCTCACACCAGTCTCATGACTGACCTGAAGTTTATTGTTTTGACCTAAACTCTGGGTGCCCCTATTTTGACACGGGCAGCTAGTAGTTTTGGTTTTGCAGATTTATATTCACAGGATCCTGGTTTACAGCTGGAATGATATCCGGAAAGCTTTGTATCCGTATATCTCTTCTAGTTGTGTATTGTATTATTTTCCGCTGCTATGTATTTAAATGTAATTTAAATCTCTGATATTTCTGTGTAATGTATATTCATTCAAACTCTGTATATTCTTGTAATCTGATGCATTGTTGTAATATACAATGAAATGTTCTTCCGTCTGTGTTCTATTTTGTCGTGTTCTCAAAACAATTCGTTCTTTCTCTTCTCTTTGGAGACCGGGGAAGTTCGGGTCGTCTCAGTAAACTTTTGGGACAATCAGTTGAAGTATATATGTCAAGTTGTCAATCATTTTTTCTTTATTTTAATATAATAATGGAATGGCTTCATGCAAATTTGAAGTTTCACTGCCAATTTTGAGATGTGATTTATGGGTAATTGTCACACCGTAAATAACAGTAGGATGAAATACCATGAACCCTGTTTGTGATTCATAATTCTTGTGTGCAATAAGTACATAAGTAGTAACCAATTTAATAGTTCATTTTTAACAACAACAAATAGGTATCGCGGGACGGTACAGCCCCCCAATCTAATTCTTGCACAGATCTAAAAATGAAATAAGCATAAATACCAAATTTTGCACAAATATAAAAATGAAATAAACCATGAAGGCAAGAGGCATAATGTAAAATATTTCACAGATCAAAAAATAAAATAAGCACAATATTTATTGTTTGTTGTGATACAAAAAAGTGATAAGCAGCCAGGTTTCTTACTTTGTTAAGCAGAAACAGTTTATGGTAGTTGTTAATCTAGTGAACATCTAAAATATTAAATATAGAAGGAAATTTGGAGATAATTTAAACAAATTGAATAGTAGAATAACTATGTTCCTAGTTTTTAGTTGAAGGTAAAAAAATGGTAAATGAATATTACCAAAAGAAAGAAAACTAAAGCGGTGAAAGAAGGAATCATCCAAGGTTTGATCATGGAGCATCAACAATTTCATACCAAAACTTTAGCATGTAATTTTGCATTTAATTACAAATCAGGTAACATTTATTAATTTCGTTATTTAGTGCTATTAACATTGGAAAAGAAATTCTATGGTGAATGATAATCAGTAACATAGACTGAATATGTGAAAAGGGAATGTGATATATGGAAAATTGGGAAGATGTTCAAGTAGTGAATATCATTTGATGAATATTCCATGAAATGTTAAATAACACATAGGTGATATTAGGTGCGGATCTAAAAATGAAATAAGCATAAAGTACCAAGTTTTGCACAAATCTAAAAATGAAATAAACCATGAAAGCAAAAGGCGTAATGTAAAATATTTCGCAGATCAAAAAATAAAATAGGAAATATTTGTCAATTGCATGAAATCATCACTTACTTTTTATTGATATATGTATGTGTGTGTGTGTGTATATATATATATATATATATATATATATATACAGTAATATATTAAAAGGGAAGGAAATGGGAATAGTAAATTTTCTAATATGTTTCCTGATTCTATAGAACCAAATCTTCCATATTTATTCTTCAATAGAGCATAATATATAGAAATATTTTTTTGGTAATGTATCCCAAAAACAAAAGTGATGGTGTTGGCAGAAACTGGCAATTCAACATTGCTTGATTCTATAGAACAATTTTTTTTGAAATTACATTGTTTGCTATATAAAACTACCTACTGATTATGTTACAAAGAAAGGAAATTCCTTAACCACTAACATTAATGGCAGAATGGCTTAAATTGCACAAAGATATTGAGCGACAATTGGCACAAAGATCCATTTGTCAATTTAAAAGTGGATAAATTTAACAATATCGAATAATATAGAGTTAATTGTTAATTGATAAATGTAAAACAATCAATTAACCAATGCTAAAATTGAAAACTTGCCAATGCCCACCTACAATAATTAGCTTGAACTTATATCCATAGCAAGTGATTTGAAATGGAACCTGTCTTTTAAAAAAAAAAAAAGAACAGCCATTCCAATATTTTAACAAATTAACCAATAGAAGTTACAACACTAATATCATTACACGATTCATTGCATGGTGTGAACAGAAGTGCAAATGACGACGAAAATAAATGTTGAATTTCCTATATGGAAACAAATTTGCCTCAACTTTCTGTGTTGTGATTTTTAGTTTCCATCAAGTAGAGCCAAGCTTCAAATTGCAAAATATTTTCATAATAAAAAAACTATCTAATAAATCTAGTCCTCTTATTGTAGTAAATAAACATGTAATAGATATTCTAACAGTAGTAAACTGAATATGTGAAAAGGGAATGTGATATGAGGGAAATTGGGAAGGTGTTCAAGTAGTGAATATCATTTGATGAATATTCCATGAAATGTTAAATAACACATAGGTGATATTTAAAAAGTAAGGGGTAATTTCGGTGTTTCAAGGTCGGACCGAAGGTAAGATTAGTGGGAATTATTATATAGATAGAAGATAGATATTAAATGGTCTAAACAAGCGGCGAGGATATAATTAAAAAAATTACTTTAAGAGTTGAGGTTTTAAGTGGCCTTTAGGTCTACCTCCCTACTAAAAAAAGAAAACTAATGAGATTTAAATGATTTGAATGATTAAGTCGGGAAAATATTATGTGCTATGTAGCTTGTGAAATATAACAATGTTATTATGTGGCTAGGTTAGAGTTCTCCTAGGGTAGGTAACAAATGACCATTGGGTCCACCCATCATAAGCGAAGTATTAAGTGTCTATGCGATGACCATAATAATGCTAACTAGATAATAATGGAGGGTCAGCCTTGGGAAAGCCTTAAATGGCAGTCAGTCCTATATATCCTTTAGGTATTTAGTAGTTACTACAATTTCTCGCATTATACGTTCAAGCGATCCAATGGTAACTCAAGAAGCCTTAGAAAGAAATCACAGGTCTTAGTAGCTAATACCCTTAGATTTGTAATAGTGTTTATTAAGAATCCAACTTAGTAGGTGCAACACCCCACATTTTCAATAATAAAAGCAATCAAAATAATTATAGGAATAATTAATAATGAAAAAACGTCATTTTGGAATTGGTAGAACGTGGTTATGAAATGTGTACCATTGCGTTCATAGCAATTTCCTGATTTATTTTCATATATAATACGTTTCGAACGGAATTCATACGGAAAAATTATTAACATTAGAAATTTCATGTCAAAAAATATATTTATGTGTAAATATGCGTAAATATATTTATTGTTAAAAATATTCGCGTATTAATTCCAAAAACAATAAGCGTTTGAATTTAAGATTAGGCATGTGTTAATATCGAAAGAAAATCAAACAAATGGGGAAATATAAGTAACGTTAAAAACAATGTCTGAAAGAATTAGACACGCACGAACCAAAGCAGCAAAACACGGCTCAATCATAGGAATGGGTCACCCCGTCTTGGGATGGGTCGACCAATGGGCCGACCCTTGTGTCGACCCAATCAGAGTATGGGTCGATCCATCACTCCCTGTAATGATGTGTTTTGTATTATTTCACAACCTGGATTATTTTGCTTTTATATAGAACAGATACAACTAATTTGGACATATGTAAATAAGCCTGGAAAGCTAGACATCAAACTCATATTTTTCTAAGTGGGTGCGAAGCTGTGCCATTCCCTTTCTCCTTCAATTCTTCATAAATAGGAAATATTAGATTTAAGCTATTTGATTTAAGATTTGGAGACAAATGCTATAAATTAAAGATTTAGATTTCCAAATTCTCTATCTGTGAGAGGTATGTTCTTTGAATCTGAATTTAGATAGTTTCTTTCATTCTTTTTGGATTTAGATTTGTAAATCCGTGAAATATATAGTTTGTAGATCCAAAAAGGGAAGACCACATATAATAAATCTTAATCCAAATCAGATTCAGAACTTGAAGCACAAATTTCAGGCGAGTGGATAAACTATTCCTTTTAATAACGGTATATTTCATTGTTTGATTCATGTTAAATTAATAAGATATTTTCTCAGTTCTCTTTTCCCCTTTTTGAGTCTAATTTTACAGCTTTATGTTAATTTTTGGTTATGACCAAAATATGTCTGGATATGCAATATCGCCATATGTATATGACAGATTTGCACTACAACAGAAATAGTCTTTTATAGCGGCACATAGCCGCTATTAAACAATACTATAGCGGCCCGAAAAGCGTTGTATATCGACATGTTATAAAAAAACAGCTGAATAATTATAACACAGAAACTGCCGCTATAAAAGTGTATTATTTTATAGCGGTTATATGCCATTATGATATGTAAGGATAGTAGCTCGCTATTGCCACTATAAAACTTGTCATTCTTCGTGAAAATAATGAATTTCTATAACATTGTATAGCTGCTATAAAATATTAATTCAATAGCGGGTTCATTAGGCTATAAACTAACAGGATAGCATTTCCAAATCCTTTTACAACCTGCATATGCCGCTATAAAATATGTAGATATAACACCTAATATCTTTTCCAACAAGCTTCTGTATTACATTATCTTTTATAATGCTTTTCAATATATTATAATAATAGCAATCAAATGAATCTTCGTAACAATTTCAAAAGCAATACATGACCCAAAAAATTATAATACCCAACAAATGTAACACATATTCATGATAGCAAGATAAAGGATCAACTAACAAAAAATAAGTTCAATACATATGTTTTCAATTTCATATTGATGTCAATTTGAGATAACAAAAAATAAAACATAATTCAAATTTAAAGTCTACAATAAAACCCCAACTAATCGCTCTCCTCCATCAAACTTCCACAGCCATGCTATCCATCCGATCTCTACTCCACATTCACTGTCCAAACAAACAAATCGAAGGTCATCGCCATTGCATTATCATTGCATGTACATCTATACATGATCAGAAAGCATATTTAACCTGTTACATGCTATGCTTAATTCAAGCAGAATAGAACAGATAACACAGATGACATGACAGTTTGCCTACATCAATGTGGTTATAATTCCTTCTTTGTTATTGAATGTAGATCCAAATTTACCAACAAAGATTTTACTTACATCACTTAAGTGTCCGATATAGATGTTCAGATCTTCAGGTATAATTCAAGGTACTATACATTTGCACAAACTATCCAGATTCAAACAACAATCAAACTGCAATAGATCAGCAGTTCACACATTGTTTATTTCTTGAAAGTAAAGAGCTCGAATTGTGACATGAACATACCATAGTCATAAAATTAAAATCTGAACTTACCTGGGCCTGCACTAGCAGGTGAAACACCCATCGGACTGCCAACCGGGATACCAATAGCTGTATATAACATCAGCACAAAAGTTGATCAAATTGAAACTTTTGCAAGTTCCTTATAAACATGTTATAAGAAGTAAAAATAAACTACAAACTACAAACCTAAACATAAACTAACATCAGGAGTATCAACTTTACAAGCTGTGGGAAATGTAAGAGCCTTGGTAGCATCGATCTCCAGCCCCAAAGGATTGCCTCCACTGGAGAGCAACTGACATAAACAAATACGGTTATTGTCAAACAAACGGGAGAGACTAGGGCAGCAGCCTCAGATTGCTTCCTTTCTCAACGTAGGTCAAACAGTAAGACAGATTCAGAAGATCGGTTGTGCAGTCTAGCGCTGGCGCCAGTGCTGAAGACGAAGGTGTCGGTGCTCAAGTTAATAATTCTCCTTAACTTCTACTTTTTGGACTGAAGTACAAGGTTAAATACCACTAAATCCAAGCAGAATAAAGACCATGTCCATGTTATTCGAAATACCAAACTAACAAACATAGACACAATCACAACAAACAACATAATAAGCACATTACCATACCCATCAATCTTGCAGTTACAATGAATAATGGAGGAAACTTGATCAAGAAAAGGCACGGCGTAGTGGGATAAGTTAGCACTTTGAAAATATCATAATTGACTACTATCATAAGAAAGCATGTGACGTATTATCTGAGCCCACCAGGCAACAATTCTGTCAAGTAACTCAATTTGTAGCATTGTTTATCATATTATTTTAAAACTGAACAGCTAAATAACCAACAGTAGTCAGATCAGATTAAAACAACCTGTAATCATATTTCTAATGCGTACCTTTTTGCTAGCAATTACTGTTCTAATCTTGCAGCTCATGCTCACCTCTTTCACATTAACCTACTAAACCTGTAATGCACACAACACTATTCCCATGAAATCCAAAGAGTAAAATATGCCTCCAGAGCCTCACCATCCGCACATAATATAATTTTCACATATATAAAGTTGTCTATATACAAAGACTAAGTATACATGCCAATAATTGGAAACAGTAGCTCCATTATGTTGAGATATCATAATAATGTGAAATATGGTGAAACATGCAAAGTAGAATCTCATAATTATGTTTGAAAAATATGCTCCATTATGTTTCATCTCAACATAAGACTTGGATGATGAACGCTTGAAACAGTAGCTCCATTCAACTGGAAGCATAACAAAATACTAATCAGTAACTAGTTGAAAGTAGTACAAGTAAGAACAATAACTAATATGAAGAGTAATACATATCCTACGATAAATTCACACATAATTTGTTTTAAACAAAAACTGATGGAGCAAACAATGATTTTAAAGCTAGACGTACCACCATCCCATGGTGTATTTTAAATTCAAGGAGCAGTAATATCCAAAATAAAAAAAGACATTATGATAATGTATCAAAACCTAGTAACTGTTTTCATCCCTAATTATTAAATGTGAAACAAAACAAATTTAGAAAAAGAACTACCTTATTTTTATCATTTTATGCAGCAACAAAAGATCGATATGTGATTGCCAGCTCAAGCTCACATGCTTCAACCGTTAATTGCACTCGAAACTGCTGATGAAGCAACAATATTCATAATAAATCCCAATCATTCTTTTCTTGCATAAAACTTTATTTGAAAACCAACTAATTACCAGTTTTTGTTTTTGAATGTACAACATGCAGTTGATCCAAGATTTACAAGTCTCTTGGAAAACGCTTGACTTGCCAAGTTAGCAATTTGTGGCATATTAAACATTGGCAGCGCCCCAAATCACCATATTTTATACGCTCACACACATTCTAGTACTGCCCAAAAAATATAACTCCATGACCCACCTGCTGAACTAATAAAAATAAATGAAAAGCCATATATTTTCAAACAGTGCAAAAATAATCGAATTCTTATTACGCCTAACAAAAAAATATAATTTTCCCCATGTGAAAACCCCTGAAACAGAACATGACGCAACAAGTATCTATTCTTTCCTGTATAACTGGGCTCAGTTCAAAGAAAGGTACTGCCAAATTTCAGAATCAAAGTTATGCTTAGGGCTCAAATTACTGCATATACACGCATATTAAATCATATACTGGAGGGAAAAATACAAGAAATATTTGTTACTCACGCCCATATTGAAACTTGCAAAGGGACTCGGGTATTTGGAAAGGTTTGGAATTGTGAAGACATTGAAGGATGGAGCAAATGATGAAAATATTAAACTGGGTTACGTTCTGCTCCTACATACGGTTGTCAGGTTGTCATGAACGTATATAAAACTTTTCAAATGTATTACTTTCCGTATTGACAAATAGACTTTATGGAAATTTTATAAATCAAATAAAAGAATTTTATACATATTGTTATCAAAATAAATATTACAACGTTGCTACCAACTTTAAATATATACTTAATTTCAAACCATTTATAATTCAAGTCATAAGAGAATTTCTGATGATTTTCATGTAAGTTGGAATCGTGGAACTAAATTGAAAATGTAATTAAAATAATATCTATTACTCCATTTTTAATTTTCAATCAATATTTAAATAAACAAAATATACTTTATTTAAAATTTAATACATCAAAACAATTTATAGAAACTTTCTCGAATATTTAAAATCATAAAGTCAATCAAATATCCATAAATATAATAAGCTAAGAAATTTGAGTTAATCGTATATTTCAAAAATAAGTTATAAATTTTAAAATACAAACGGACAACATCTCCTTTACATTTTTAACATCCAACAAGATATCTCTAATATACATATAATTTCCAAATTAATACCGAGCCAATTCAATTGATTCAATGGTATTCAGTTCAATACTGTGAACTTATCTAACCAAACAATCAATGATCATAAGCAAATCAACCCAAGTTGATGATTGAGTTTCTGAATTAGCAAGAAATATTAACCTTGCATTTCCCTAACAGCTACTCACTTGCTTACCATCTAGAATTGTTTCTCATCATTTTTACTTTGTCATCTAAACCCAAAGATCCACATTTGAAAAATATTAAACTGGGTTACGTTCTGCTCCTATATATGGTTGTCATGAACGTACCCGTAATTATGAATGCACACATAACTGCACATGCTGAACCAGTGAAGTTTTTAGAATTTCCAACTGCTGTGGGAATTTAATTTTGGTCCTAGTCCCCAATCATTATCATATGTCTGGCATTTAAACCGTGGAAATGTAAATCTCATTCGCGTGATACTACCTTTACAGCCGGCCGAAATTTAACTCAGAGAGAAAGGTATTGTTATCAATGTATTCAATGTCCAATTCCACGAATCATAGGCTTAGGTAAAAATAGCAATAAAGGTACAAGTTATGAAGTATCTTTAATAGAATGCAATATGAGAGTTGGAACTTAAAAAAGAAAATGATACATGCATATGATATGAAGCTATAACTTATCGCATATCACATCGTCGACACTCAGAAAGACTCATCAATTTTGATTTTCAATCCTATTGTAAATTCATTGTATTTACAAAATGTTGCTATCCTTCCGATGAGTGTATAGCAAGCACACAATGTTGTTATTATAAATTTCTTCCTCTCTCAATCTCACAGTCATGCAAAGCATTAATTAATCATTTTCAAGGAAGGAGTTAAATTACAACAGGATGTAATATAAGAATATGGAATAGTGTTTTATGTATATGCAATTTGCTCCACTTCAACTAACTTTTCGTTTTCACTTCAACTAACTTTTCGTTTTCACTTCAACTAACAGTGCAAACCACAAAATCATCACCTACATCCTTCTACATCAGCAATCATTCACCATTCAACTTCACAGTTATCACACAACTCCAACATCCTACTCCTCTTCGTCCACTGACCACTGCAAATTGTCTTCACCCCATTAACTGCAATTCACAAACCAGCAACATCCAATCGCGAGCGCCTTAATCACCAAACTTCACAAAAACCATCTACCTTAAAGTACTAATCATAAACAGGAAACAACCACAAAGATAGAACACCACCGCCTAAAACTCCTACACTGCTACATCAATGAACAACCAGACCCATGACCTGACTCTAGAATTGAGTTGAATTGAATTTCTAAGATTTGAGAAGTTGCAAAAAAACATTTTGGAAGTTCGATTTGTGAATTTTGTTTACTGAATATAAAGCATGGTTAATGAAGTGATGTTTTTTTAGTTGGCTCAATGGCCCATATGTTATTGGGTCATGTTTATTTGAGTTTTTGGTTTATGTTCTTTAGTTCCAAACATTTTAAAATAGTGGACAGAAAGCTTCACCATCCATCTCCCACTCCAACCAATTTCACTTCACTCCTCTACAGTCAAACTCAATTGCAACCACCCACTCCTTCCACCATCAGCACCTCAACCAAATTCCAACAACAATAAAAAACATTCTCTCTTCTCGCAACCATTTCAACCACCACTGCTCGGACCATATAAAACAACAATAATCATTCAACCTGCTGCAATCACCAATCCCTCATCATTAGCCTTCCACCATCTCCTACAACCTGAACTCAATACCGAACCTTGCAGCATATCAAACAATCGATCACCTGAACATCCTCACCAGCAATTGCCTTCATCACTCAACTTCAAACCTCCAACCCACCACTTTCTTGCATCCACCTATAACTTGAATACTGTCATACATCTACAGCATCACAGCTCCATCTCCTCAAATTCAGTCATCTCCCTACAGTTTAATATAACCCAAAGCCAACCATCAACATTCCCTAACTATAATTGCTGCAAACATAAACACAAAACTGCGCCTTAAACCAATAAACAGTCAACAAATTCCAGCTCCCACTGATAATCCTTACATCACTTTCACCTAAACTGAGAGAACCGGCAACTTCAACTCCAATACCAGGGATTTTGTAAAAATGGAATAACTATACACACTAAAACAACAGACATGAATGTGTGAAAATAACTTGAAAATTGAAGTGTAGTGTGTGCATGATTTTCAAACAATATTGCAATGGAGAATGCAAATAACAGAAAACGCACAAGGTTAAGGCAACCAATTTAACTACAGTAAGCTTCTGAACAAGCATAAATAACAATAACACCAGTTCATCAATAATGACCCCACTACTAAATTCACACAGCAATTAACATTAGCACATGAAGTGAGTTCACTCACCCTATTTTATTTGGTTACAATAGATCTGAAAATGAATTAGGGCTTGGCTTGTCTCAATTACACATCAAAATGCGATTGCCAAAAAAAGCTGAATAATATATAGATAAAATTATAAAATTAGCCGAAATAGATATTCAAATAAGTAAAAGATGGTACAAGATACATACCCAAAACATAAAAATTAGAAATTTACAGCTGTTATTCGTTAAATTAATATGGATTCGCTTACCATAATCCAAATCCAATATTAGACCCAAAACGCACGCCCTAGCTTCGACAGATCGGTTGGGGATATTGGAGGTAGAAGGAATTTTCTTTCTTTGATCGTGTGAGGAGATTGAAGCTAAATGACCTACTTTTTTGCGAGGCGAAATGATTTTGGAGGGAGGGGAATAGGTTTTGGAGGGAGAGAGATGAAAATTTGTGAAGTTGGAGGCAGACGTGGAAAATTTCGTGGGGGAGCGTTACACATACGTGAGTTGGGGAGAACGCTGAATTATTTCTATAAGGGGGGCCTTATAGGTGATACCGTCCAAGTTAAGTGTAAATAATAACACTTCGTAATAACGTGTTATTAAATAGCGTTATTAATATCATATTTTGTTGTACTGTTGTGCGCCTAATTTTATGCAACTGATTATAATCCTTTCTATTTTTCTTGCGGTGGAAAATATAATTTAATTGAAATAATGAAAAAAAGGGATTTGATAATTTAGGGCTAAATGAACATATAATGCCAAAGTTGTAAGAAAAGAGAATTTGGACTGAAAATAGACAAACTTGATAAGACTTGCTAAATAACTGTGACACAGGTTGGCATGACATAATTAATATTGCGTACAATAAATTTGTAGTTGATTGGTTAATCTAAGAATTCCCATATTTATTTGTTTAAAATTACCATTTAGATGTAGAATAAAATGAATATAAAAAATGTTGGGATTGAAAGACAAAGGGGTATAAGCCCAGTTGTGTTCAGATTTACTGTAGTTATGCCAAATTGGTAAATAATTTGAGGATAGAAATTAATATATACTGATTAAAATAAGAAGTTAGAAATAATCTACATTCGTTGGTTAGGAACAGGGAATATATTTTCATTGTTTGGGTTGTAAGAAAAATAGAAACCATAATTGCAAGCTCAAAAAGAAATAAAGGCGTGGATTAGTGTGAAATAGGAATTTAGCCAAATGTTGAACTGTTCGATGGCCTAAAAATAATTAAAATAATGTCATGGAATTATGGGTTCCTATTGTTGTAATAACCATAAATTTTGAAAAAAGATTATCACCTAATATCGATAACCAATCAAACTGGAACATGCCTAACTTCCTAAAAAATAAATTTATAAAAAGGGTAACATAACTAAAAGATTTTATGTAAAGAAAGGAAGAGATCGGGTTAAACACTTGACAACTAGAAAGGAATATAACCTACTATGAGAATTGGACGTACACATGAACAAATCATAAGATGGCAAGTTGAATATGTTGGCAAGAATAACATCACAATAATTGCGTAGATACAAAAATGAATCATGATCGGCAGTTCCAATTTAGGTGTAAGAAATATTATAATATAAAGGTTTTAATTAAAAGTGAAGTGAAGGCTTACTATAAATAAACTTAAAATTGTAAATTTAAGTTTAATAAGCATAATTCTATGGTATGGTTCTATGTTAAAAGTAAGATTATAACCTGAAAGTTGCAATTAAAGTGAAATTAAACAAGAAAGGCGTATTATGAATGAACTTAAAAATTGTGAACTAAGATTAATAAGCAAAATTCTATGATGGTCTTGTGATTAGGCATTCTATGGTTGTTCTATGGTAGCCTTGTGACTACGCATTATATGGCTATTTGATGGTTCTATGGTGGCTAATAAAGTTAAAAAAACAAGTAATTAAAGTTCAGATTAACTAGATTGAACAATAATGTTAATTAGAAAGAAGAAAAAGTAAGTTAAACGCATAATAGAATATTATACATAATGTCTAATAAAATAGCGAGATGCAATTGGACCAGACTGGAGTAATGAAGAGCCCAACATGACATCTCATTGTAGGTGTCCGGAGATATGGTAGAAGCACGTCCAACATAATATCGACCGAACTAGAAGAAAGTTTGAGACTTCTACGGGACGTGAGGGTACTTTGAGATGGCCCTCTGGGGATGCCTATAGAAAGTTACCCAAGAGGCAGGTCTATACGTTTCCATCCATAGAGCATGTGTTGGCTGCATTTGTATTGAGGGCAACTAGAAGACTGATAGGATCATTTTCAGGATTCAGCAGTTGCCTCGGCTCCGAGAGCAGGCTTCGTTGTCAGGACCTAATAAGGATACTAAATCGTCGAATACATGTCATCATTAGTCAGAGTGGTTACGGGAAAGACTGGAGCTAAACCAATGGGTCAATGGTCTTTCACTATCAAGACATTGGATGGGGGACAACGCCAATTGGATGTTTATATTATTTGTTAAGGACACAGTCATTAGCTTTTGAAATGTCTTTCATTAGTTGAGGGGTAGTCGAGTGGGGCCATGGCCATCGAGAAAAAGGTACAGACCAACCTACGGATATCTGTATTGTGGGCCAATAGAGGTTGTATATAACGACCTAGATTTTATGAAGGAATATATAATTTATTTAAATATTTAAAAACAATTTATTTTAAGAATTAACGACTTGGAATTTATTTAATTTAATGTTTGAACGTATAATTTATAATATAACTAAAAACGAGCTCGCAGCAGCACGGTAGTTCGTTATATTACGTTTTGGACTTTAAATGAATGTATAGGATCCAATATAAGTCAGAATTCGTTGAAACGAGAAACGTTCGAATCTATTGAACTATTATTTTCTAATGAAAGTGAAAAAACGAGATTTCATCTTATACATATTGTGAGTTATGTCCAAAACAAATTTTTCAGAAAGTCGCTATGGAATCGTTTATAAACCATAACGATTTATTTATATAATAAAAGGGAGTTTATTATAAATTGAATATCGTTTAGCTTGAAAATGGAAGTATCGATTTTAAAACCCAAGTATGTTTATTTTGGAGTTATATAGAATCCTATTTGGATATGTACGATAATTATGATTTGTTTTTCTAAGAATTTGATTATTTGAAATTAAATTATATTATGTCAATTTAATTGAATATGGAAAAATAGCCATTTTGCAAACGATCTCGGATTTTGACAAAACTAATTTTATTATATCCATAATGATAAATTATTGTAAGATTCCAAATTTTGGGTCAATCGGAGTTAGAATGTGGTTGTCCGAGATATAAACGTTCAATGTAAATACGTATGTATAATAAATCAATAATTTAAGCCCAAACTAGCGTTATTTGAGCAAACAGACTCTGATTTCGACGAAACAAGTTTCATTCAGACCGTAATGACAAACCATAGATGTATATCAATTTTCACCACCAACGGAGTTCATATATTCCCATGCGAATTTATAAACGTCAATTGGAGACAACGATAGACACATATAATATAATTATAGAACATAATATTATTAAACCAAAAATATCTCCCCTATAATTACCCTAACCTAGACCTAGGACCAGCCAACCTTAAACCCCCAAATCAACTAATATTTTGCAATAAAGTCCATTTTCACATTTTAATTTACATCTTCCAAATTAGTGAGAATTGGTGGAAGTCACCTACTTGAAAGTTGTATATCGGGTTAAGTGATGGAATTTTATGGAATTACGTGGAATCTTCCAAAAGCGATGGACACCCAAGTTGGCCAGAATCTTGCTACAAACAGTAGTAGGCCACTTTCCAATTTTATGGAATTACGTGGAAACAAGAGAGAGTTAAGTGATGGTGTCAACTAGGAAGTTGGAGAGGGGAGGTGTAACACCCCACCTCCGCCAGGGTGGCTCTTGCAAGCACTCTGACTTTGGAGGGGCGTTTGAATCAGGTAAACATGCATAATGATATATCAAGGCAGAACAAGAACATATGTATATATGTAAACAGAGTAAATAAGATAAGTAAAACAGCGGAAGATTTCAAACTATTTCAAAACAAGTCTGGTACAACATAATGTCAACTTTCCAAATACACAAGTCTAGATAAAAACAACATCACTGAAAAACTGAAATACATAAGTACTATCCCCAAAATAAGTGATAACCATAGCTAGCTTCATGTCAAGACCGTACATGAGCTAAAATCCCACAAGCAAGCGATCAGAAATCCAAGCTAAGCTCCAATATTCCCACCCTGAGAACCTGGGGGGGGGGAACGGAAGAAAAGAGGCGAAAGAAAAACAGGTCAGTCAAAAAGACTGAGTAAGCCCTACTACAATCAATGTAAACTGATAAAGTTAACTGGCATGAGAAGCAGAGATGAACATAAGGATAACAACATACTAGCATGATGATTAACTAACAAGGTAGATAAAGGTGTCATCGCATAATCAGGTTTAAGGTTTTTGCACCACAGGTGTACTAGTAAGCTAACATGACTTGAATAAACAAGTATTGATCCCTTGGCCCAAGCTTTGGCCCAAGCTTTGGCCCAGTAACATGAAATGACCCTAATACGAGGTCCAACCAAACGGTCTAATCGATCGGCTCCCTAAGCCTAACTCGTCACGTGTTGGTGTCAATACGACCCAAACATAATTGTAGTCGGACTGTGCCGGGTCCACCTTCGGGTGTATCAAGCCCTAGGGTGTAAACCCCTGGACACCATAAACATAAGTGCACAGTCTTGATCTACTGGTACCCATGCATGTTTTCTCCGGCTACGGACTATGTGCACGACCGTAGTCCGTCCGGAACTACACTGGCGTACCACTCTGCCATCGTTTTTGGTCACTTACCTCAAGTCCAGTAATCGTGCCCCCGCCCTAGCCTAGTCCCTAGGGTCTTAATGATACAAACTTGGGATTACTGCTGGAGTGGACCCCCATTGCTAGGATTTTCTAGTGGGTTAAGTACGGTTTAACCCTCTTGCTAATCATGGATTAACTTGGTTAAGTGTAACGATGAGTTCACGACTTAACCCTGATTAATCTACCAAGCCCAAATTGGTTAAGTATTAAGTGGGCCATGACTTAACCCTAATCATGAGGCATTAATTAATTAATGTGCCTTAACCTCTCACATTAGACTTTGTTGCGGTTACTAGTTAAGCCGGTCGGTTCCGGGTAGCTTTACACCACAACTTGGTCTAACCTCGGGTTCAAGGTACAACATGACCAACTTCTCACATTGGGTCCTATTGTTTGTAGCAACTAGTTAAGCCGGTCGGTTCCGGGTAGGTTTACGCTACAAACTCAACCCAACCTCGAGTTGGTCACACTTATATTTTCTAAGTGTCATGTCCATCATGTTTCCAAAACATATTACAAGTTTTCAAGCATTTGGGTAGACCTAACTTAATAGGTAAATTCCCAATGGGTAGACCTAACTTAATAGGTAAATTCCCAATCTTATGTTTTTATGTCTTTTAAGTTTACCCAACCCCAAACGCAATCCCATCGCTTACATATCGCAATAGCGCATAAAGGATAGAAAGAGGGAACTTGGCATAATCATGACATAAAGGTGTTCAAGCCACAAGTTTAACATGGTGGCATATGAAATGTACATATGTTCATATACTTGCATATTACATTTTTAGGCCTCAAAAGCATGCATAAAACCAAACTTAGCATATTGGTGATACATGGTGATAAATGACATGTAGAAATGGCCATAAGTTCGCATTTAGCCTCACATGCAAGTTATCATAAGGGATATGATAACTTACATGTTGCCAAAATGCAACCTTTAGCATAAAGCTTGAAGCTTTAAGCTCATAAACCCAAGATAAGCTTGCATAACATGAGCAAAATGATCAACCCAAACTTGCATGACATAACTTGCATATCATATGGCAAACTTGCATATCATAACATAGCAAACTTGCATAACATAACATGATAAACTTGCATATCATAACATGGCAAACTTGCATAACATAACATGATAAACTTGCATATCATAACATGGCAAACTTGCATAGCATAACATGGTAAACTTGCATATCATAACATGGCAAACTTGCATAGCATAACATGGTAAACTTGCATATCATAACATGGCATACTTGCATAGCATAACATGGTAAACTTGCATATCATAACATGGCAAACTTGCATAGCATAACATGGTAAACTTGCATATCATAACATGGCATAGCCCGTTTCCCTTGATTCAGATTTATAAATTAAATTCTGCCTCGATTTACGTTATAATAGGTTATTGAAAATACGGGTTGTTACATTCTCCCCTCCTTAAAGGATTTCGTCCCCGAAATCTTCAAGTTAGGAAGAACGTATCCTACCATCCAACATCCATCTACTCAAAACATCATCCACGAGCAATCATTGTCCTTACAAGATTCTAAATGTTGTATGAACATATGCAAAGGTGTGTGTATATGTACTTATCTAATGCAAATATCATCAATGCAAATTATGTTAGTGAAATAAATCCATATGTATGCAATTCCTAACATAATGTATAACATCTATATGTGTGCACATAACATACATCCATATGCAACATCCATGTGATAACACAAAAATTTTCATCCATGAATAAGCATAAACACTCATGCATATGCAATATGAGGAGTGTGTGAGCCGATCTAGTGCCTAATGTGTATAATGCATCCACGAGTAACCACTTGCAAACACTTGCAACCACCTGCAAACATCAAGCATAACATGTTTCAAACACATGTTTCATCCAAAGGGTTTCTACCTAAGGTTCTCATGACAAGATTAACACGATATAGATAGCAAAAGAAAGATATGCTACAAAGAGATCGGGAAGATAAGCAGGATATACTCCTTTTGGATTACAAGAAATCCCTTCCTAACCCAACCCATATTCTATAAAAGCCCAAAAGGTTTAGTCAACCTAACGGACCCTTTTAAACCTTGACATGTATTACTAGACAATAAGTCATACCTCCTGACAGAAATAGAACCGAGAATGGGACCGAGAGGATATACGTAAAAAGATAACATGCGAGTAAGTTCCACAGGAAAACAAGGATCAAGGATATGCTCTTAAAAAGAGATATGATGCGCGTATCTAGCCTTCAGTCTTCTAAGTCACGTTTCCTTGAGCTTAACTCCACTGTGCTTTGACCGTCTTTTACCTCATGATTTCTTAGCTTCTTAACTCTTATTTCCAAATATGAGTTGGAACCCATTTCATTGTCGCCTCTCGTCTTCCTCTTTCACTTACTCTTCTATCATTCTTGGCTTAAACATAACTATGACCTCATGGTTTCATGCAAGCTCTCCAAAATTCACCAGTGAATCCTGGATCTCATTTACTTACTATAAAGTATTCCACGCAGCAGAACTTTTCTTGAAAATACCAATCCACGTTGCCAATTGCTCTTACTAACGTGATTTTCTATAACTCATGCTTGAACGAAATGAACCATCCGCCTGCGAATGATAGGCCGTACTTAGATTCAGTCGCTTGCCCATGTCTTCCCGTAGACTATCCCAAAACTGGCTAGTGAAGATTGAGTCGCGGTTATTAACTATACTTGAGGGAACCCCGTGCAACCGCTTTATTTCTTGAAAGTAAACTGTCGCTAGTTATGATGCAGTCCTTTCGCTCTTTACCGGAGTGAAATGAGCACTCTTCGTGAGTCTACCTACTATGACCCACATGCTCTTATTCCCTTTCTTGGTCTAGGCAGTCCATCCACGAAATCCTTCGTGACGCTTTTCCCTCTTCCATTGCGGGGACCTCCAATGGATATAATAGCCCACCGGGCTTCTATGACTCGGCCTTTAACCTGTTGGCACAACATGCACCTTGGGACAAACTCGGCCACCTCCTCGGGTGATGTGCATCTTCAAGAACCTTCTTTCTCTCATCGCGTCTTAGCCATCCCTTGTCATCTATAGCGAGGTGACTTACCATCTCGCCTCGAATCAACTTGTCCATGATCTCGACTAACTGCGGGTCTTCTTTCTGTGAAGTCCCTACTTGATCCAGAAGGGTAGGTCTAAGCTCAAGGGACGCTAACTAACTAATTAAACTGAGAGAACTTCTTACTTCAATTGTCCTCGTCGGAGCTTTTCGGTTTTGAACCGCGACCACTTTAGCAGGATCCACCACTAAGCTTTGCTTAGTAACTATGTGCCCAAGAAATCTAACTTCTTTTCTCCAAAATGACATTTGGAGGACTTGGCTTTCAACTGATGGGCTCTAAGCGTATCCATCACCTCCTTAGCATGTTCTTCCTCGTTCTTTAAGAAAGTCAGGATATCTTCTACAAAGACTACCACAAACTCGTTCAGGAACTCCCTAGACACCCTACTCATCAAGTCCATGAAGTAGGCGGGTGCATTAGTCAAACCGAATGGCATGACCAGCCATTCTAAGAATCCATCTGGAGTTCTGAACGCAGTTTTGCCTATACTATCCTCAGCTACTCTGAGCTGATGGAATCCAGTAGCAAGATCAAGAGAAAACAGATGTTCCTACAAGCTGATCAAACAAATCATCGATCCTTGGCAATGGTTGTCTATTCTCTTTGTTTAACTCACGATAATCAACACAAAGTCGAAGAGAACCATCTGCCTTGGTAGTAAATACTACAGGCGCTCCCCATTCAGATATACTTCGTCTAATGAAGTTCTTCTCAAGCAACTCCTTGACTTGCTTTCTTAACTCTCATCTTGCGGGCCATGTGCCTAACCAGCCACGTAACTGGCTTGGCATTATCAACCAGATAAATGCGGAAATCAATATCTCGCTTAGGGGTAACCCCCTTCATTTCACCCAAGATATCAGGATATTCTCTGACCACCCTCACCGATTGCAAACTATCGATAAACGAGTTGAGGGATTCAAGATAACACAACATGACGGGACCCATAGGGTTACAAGAAATTTTTAGGGTATTACCGAGGCGAGTCATGAGCCTCTCAACCCTATGCTCAAAAATCAAGAATGGCTCCAAAACTGGACAACCAATCCATGCCCAAAATCAACCCATACCCCATGAAACCGAGAATATAAGCATCACGCGAGAATTCTATACTCAAGATAGAGATTTTCAAATCCACGTAGATAATAGACAAATGGGCGGAACCCCCAATTGGATTTGAAACACACACGGGATCATTAACTAGACTAGTACTTAGGTGCAAACTTTCAACTAAACCAGATGAAATAAACTATGCGATGCGCCAGAATCAAACAAAGTACGAACAGGAAAATCAGAAATGTAAACAAGACTTTCAACAGAAATACTACCTCGATCGGGAACTGGAGCGGCATTGAGAGCATGAACTTGCCCTCCCGAAGGTCCAGCACGCTGAGTCTGACTCTGGCCTTGCCCTTGCTTCTTCGGGCAATCCTTACTGAAATGTCCAGTCTCACCGCAGAAAAAGCATTCACCATTCTTCCTTTTCCTCTTCTTACAATCCTTAATAAGATGCCCAACTGAACCGCAATAATGGCACTTCCCCTTGTTGTTATTGCCCTTGTTGTTGTTCCCCTTGTTGCCTTGACTCTTGTTCTTGTTCTTGTTCTGATTGCCTTGACTGCTCTGACCACTTAGATTACCCTGATTTCCTTTCCACTGGGAATCAATCTTCTTGGCTTGAGTATCATTCATCTTGATCTCTTTCTTGACATCTCCCTGAAGTAACGCCATATCAACCAAGCTCTCAAACGTGGCCCCATGGGGAATATGTGACATAGCCAATCCCTGCAACGGCTCATTCAATCCTCTAGCAAAACAAAGAGCCTTCTTCTGAGGAGTACTCACCATATCCAAGCCAAAACGAGCTAACTGATTGAACTTGTTCACATATTCTTTGACAGACATATCTCCTTGTTTCAAAGTTATGAACCTCTCCATTTGCAGATTCTCCTCAGCAGAAGATAGAAACTTAAGCACGAACCTTGCCCTGAAATTGGCCCAAGTCTCAACAGGCCTAGTACCATTGGTGACTTCCCACCAATAAGCGGCTTCATCCTTCATAAGCCAAACTGCCAACAAGATCTTCCTCTGATCGTCTAACCCAAAGATAGCAAATAAATCCTCGGTCTCTTTCAACCAATTTCTGGCCTCTACAAAAGTCTCAGTGCCTTGAAAGTTCTTGCCACCCATTGCTTTGAAATCTTTGCAAGTTTTTGCGAAGTCAGCTTGAGGATGCTGAGGGGGAGGAGGAAGAGGAACCTCAGCGACAGGAGGAGGAGGAACATTAACTACCGGAGGAGGAGGAACATCGGCGAGGCCGGCTTTGGTCGCCCAAGCCTCCAAAAGTCTCCTATACCAAACAGGTACGTGTACTCCCTCCGGAATAGCAAAGTTATCAGCCATACTGAAAACGAAGAAAAAGACAGATTCAGAATGGAGAAAAACGAAGGAATTTTGCTAATGGCTTTTTGGGGAATAGCCTTTAAAATAAACTAGACTTTTCTTTGGAAAATACTTTATACTTGGTTTTGAAAATAGTTTTCCAAAAGTTTTAAAAACCTTTTTGTTCCTTCTCGTAAACCATATGCTCTGATACCAAATGTAACACCCCACCTCCGCCAGGGTGGCTCTTGCAAGCACTCTGACTTTGGAGGGGCGTTTGAATCAGGTAAACATGCATAATGATATATCAAGGCAGAACAAGAACATATGTATATATGTAAACAGAGTAAATAAGATAAGTAAAACAGCGGAAGATTTCAAACTATTTCAAAACAAGTCTGGTACAACATAATGTCAACTTTCCAAATACGCAAGTCTAGATAAAAACAACATCACTGAAAAACTGAAATACATAAGTACTATCCCCAAAATAAGTGATAACCATAACTAGCTTCATGTCAAGACCGTACATGAGCTAAAATCCCACAAGCAAGCGATCAGAAATCCAAGCTAAGCTCCAATATTCCCACCCTGAGAACCTGGGGGGGGGGGAACGGAAGAAAAGAGGCGAAAGAAAAACAGGTCAGTCAAAAAGACTGAGTAAGCCCTACTACAATCAATGTAAACTGATAAAGTTAACTGGCATGAGAAGCAGGGATGAACATAAGGATAACAACATACTAGCATGATGATTAACTAACAAGGTAGATAAAGGTGTCATCGCATAATCAGGTTTAAGGTTTTTGCACCACAGGTGTACTAGTAAGCTAACATGACTTGAATAAACAAGTATTGATCCCTTGGCCCAAGCTTTGGCCCAGTAACATGAAATGACCCTAATACAAGGTCCAACCAAACGGTCTAATCGATCGGCTCCCTAAGCCTAACTCGTCACGTGTTGGTGTCAATACGGCCCAAACATAATTGTAGTCGGACTGTGCCGGGTCCACCTTCGGGTGTATCAAGCCCTAGGGTGTAAACCCCTGGACACCATAAACATAAGTGCACAGTCTTGATCTACTGGTACCCGTGCATGTTTTCTCCGGCTACGGACTATGTGCACGACCGTAGTCCGTCCGGAACTACACCGGCGTACCACTCTGCCGTCGTTTTTGGTCACTTACCTCAAGTCCAGTAATCGTGCCCCCACCCTAGCCTAGTCCCTAGGGTCTTAATGATACAAACTTGGGATTACTGCTGGAGTGGACCCCCATTGCTAGGATTTTCTAGTGGGTTAAGTACGGCTTAACCCTCTTGCTAATCATGGATTAACTTGGTTAAGTGTAACGATGAGTTCACGACTTAACCCTGATTAATCTACCAAGCCCAAATTGGTTAAGTATTAAGTGGACCATGACTTAACCCTAATCATGAGGCATTAATTAATTAATGTGCCTTAACCTCTCACATTAGACTTTGTTGCGGTTACTAGTTAAGCCGGTTGGTTCCGGGTAGCTTTACACCACAACTTGGTCTAACCTCGGGTTCAAGGTACAACATGACCAACTTCTCACATTGGGTCCTATTGTTTGTAGCAACTAGTTAAGCCGGTCGGTTCCGGGTAGGTTTACGCTACAAACTCAACCCAACCTCGAGTTGGTCACACTTATATTTTCTAAGTGTCATGTCCATCATGTTTCCAAAACATATTACAAGTTTTCAAGCATTTGGGTAGACCTAACTTAATAGGTAAATTCCCAATGGGTAGACCTAACTTAATAGGTAAATTCCCAATCTTATGTTTTTATGTCTTTTAAGTTTACCCAACCCCAAACGCAATCCCATCGCTTACATATCGCAATAGCGCATAAAGGATAGAAAGAGGGAACTTGGCATAATCATGACATAAAGGTGTTGAAGCCACAAGTTTAACATGGTGGCATATGAAATGTACATATGTTCATATACTTGCATATTACATTTTTAGGCCTCAAAAGCATGCATAAAACCAAACTTAGCATATTGGTGATACATGGTGATAAATGACATGTAGAAATGGCCATAAGTTCGCATTTAGCCTCACATGCAAGTTATCATAAGGGATATGATAACTTACATGTTGCCAAAATGCAACCTTTAGCATAAAGCTTGAAGCTTTAAGCTCATAAACCCAAGATAAGCTTGCATAACATGATAACATGAGCAAAATGATCAACCCAAACTTGCATAACATAACTTGCATATCATATGGCAAACTTGCATATCATAACATAGCAAACTTGCATAACATAACATGATAAACTTGCATATCATAACATGGCAAACTTGCATAACATAACATGATAAACTTGCATATCATAACATGGCAAACTTGCATAGCATAACATGGTAAACTTGCATATCATAACATAGCATACTTGCATAGCATAACATGGTAAACTTGCATATCATAACATGGCAAACTTGCATAGCATAACATGGTAAACTTGCATATCATAACATGGCATAGCCCGTTTCCCTTGATTCAGATTTATAAATTAAATTCTGCCTCGATTTACGTTATAATAGGTTATTGAAAATACGGGTTGTTACAGGAGGATGGTCGAGAAGTTTGATGTTGGAGGTTCGACCTGATATGGGCTTTAGTGGTTGTGGCATGGAGTTAATCGAAGGTGAACAGTTTCTTGGAGTAGCGAACATATTTTGGCAATTTTCGGTGGCTTGAGACATTTTCAGGCGATAGGCCTAACTGAAGAAAGGAAGGTGGTGGCGAGGTCGACGTGTTAGTGAAGTTTGGTGGTGGATGGTGAAGAGTTGCGACCGAAATTTAAGCCAACGTGGTCTCTGATCGAACTGGGTTTTCTAATCGACGGTGGCACAAACAGCGACAAAGCTCACGGCGAAGGCACGACCTAGAACGGGGGGTTCAGATGATAGGTTCGGCCTGGCGTCCGGTCATCCCTGGTAATCACGACGATGATCAATTTAGGGGGAGAGGGTGACGAGAATGATGAAGGAAGGTTAATTATAATTTTAATTTATTCGTTAATGACGCAATTAATTTATCAATGTTTATACATGTATATCTCGCTCGTATGAACTCAGAATCTGACGAAACAGGATCCGTCAGAATCGTGGAGAAGAATACTTTGTGTACAAACTAATTTGGATGAGATTGGAGCAAGTTGAAATTTTAGGTTAAATTAAACCCACGTTTAATTTTATTCAAAAGCGATCGTTATTGAAACGATCAAAAATCACTGTGAAAACTCTTTTTAATTTGAATATTTATTATAATCGTCAACTGATTATATATTGATTGCTTGTGGTTGTATGAATAGTTATTATAATAGTTTAATTTAATCATTCAGTTAGACGTAAGCAACGAGTTCTTTCTAACAAAGTTTGATTCGTTCTTTCTGCAACCCCATTCGGCCGAGAGTACCCTAGCATAGTGTAATGTCTTTTGATTCCCACGGACTCACAAAATTTGATGAATTTTTAGAAGTTAATATACCACCATTATCTGAACAAAGAACCTTCACTTTCTTTCCAGACTGCTTCTCAATAAGAGATTTCCAACTTTGAAACCTATAAAAAGTTTCATCTTTGGAATTCACAAAGTAAAACCATTCCTTTCTAGAAAGATCATCAAAATACGAAACAAAATACATGGCTCCTCCAAAAGATAAGCATGGTTCGGGGACCAAAACATTAGTGTGAACATACTCTAAAACATCTTTAGACTTACGCTCTGTAGTACCAAAAGAAATCTTCGTCTGCTTTCCAAGTAAACATCCTTCACAAATTCCAAGTTTGGAATGATGATATGCCGTCAATCAAACCTTTCTTTCTCAATACCTCTAAACTGCACTCTCCAATGTGACCCGTTTGAAAATGCCACAATCTGGTAGAATCAGAATCAATAGAATCAACAACCGAAGCATACTCCACAACAGCAATTGTACCCTTCAGCAAATATACATTTCCAGCTTTTACCCTTTTTCATTACTATCAATGAGTCATCTGTTATTTTTAATGAATACTTTTCTATTACACACTTTAAGCCAAAATTTCACAATGCTCCAATGGAGATCAAACTACACCTTAAATCAGGCACATGCTGATATCACATAAAGTATGAACCACACCATCAAACATCCTGATTTTTACTGTTCCAATACCAACCATGCGACAAAAAGCATTATTTCCCATGAGAACCTCTCCTCCATCAAACTGACGATAAGTGGAAAAAAAGTGTCTATCAGGTGTCATGTGATAGGATGCTCCCAAGTCAATAATCCACATAGTACTCTTCATAGAAGAGGAAGAAGCTGCAAAAATGTCAGGATCACTTTCTGAATTTGATGTCTCTACAGTTTAAGTTGAATCCTTTTGGGGAACAACTTTTTTTTTATCCTCACACTTGGGGCAACTTGCAATATAACGTCCAGGTTTTCTACAATGATGACAAAATCCCTTTTGAGCTCCACTTGATTGAGATCTGGACTTAGCTCTATCTCCACCATATTTGGGTCTACTCTTACTTCTTCCCTTTTGTGTAATAAGACTTTAGGAATCATTCTCTATGCTCATGCTTATGCTTGATAACTTTCCCCTCAACAACTTATTATACGAATTTGTCTTCACATCCTCAAAGCAAATAGATGAACACCCATATATCGTAGAGTTAACAAAAGTGTTATACTCTGTAGGAAAAGAACATAACAAAATAACAACTTGCACTTCATCCTCAACCTTTACATCAGTTGCTCGAAGATTCATGACAAGCGTGTTAAGGGCATTCACATGAGCGCATACATCGATTCCAGGCTTCATCTTGAATGAATAAATTTGTTGTTGTAGGATGATGCGATTAGCGAGAGACTTGTAATAGAACTTTCTGTGAAGAGCATTCCATAGTTCCTTAGTAGTCTTCACATGAGAAAACTCTCTTAGTACTTCATCAAAAAGGCTAAGTTGAATGGTAGTAAAAGCATACTCTTTCAATTCTTCAGGTGCTAAATTCTTCAATTTCTCTGGATCTGAGACAAACTTAAATGTCCTCTCTTTCTTTAACACCGCTCCCATCTTCATCTTCCATGTAACAAAATACCCTTTTCCGTCAAATCTAGCAACTCTATAATTTGTAGCGCTTCTACCATCTTTATTCTTTATGGAATTAGACATAGCTGAAATAGACTTTGAACAGAACAACAAGTATTGATACCAAACTATAGTGAAAAATCAGTGGTTTGGGAACTGGAAGCAGAACACCCGATAATCTAGCCTGTCGACAATCTCTACAATGCCAATTCAACAAAGATAATAAAGAAAATCAAATGGCTCATATTATAGAAAAGAACAAAAACAGAAAAGGGAAAGAACACACTAATATAACGAGGCTCAACTATGCTTACGTCCTCGGACCCAACAACCTTTTATTTCTTCGCTTTAAGAGGAGTTACAATATGAGAAGAAATACACAACTCAATACAATTTTCTCACCTTATAATAGATATTGAAATAGGGCTCTTATTGAATATGGAGAGATATTTCTTCTTGTGTGTTGAAAATATGAGCAAATGCATGCACATATATAGGAGAAATGATGAAGAATGCTTCGTAGACAAGGATGAAATATTTCTAGATTGATTCCACCACAAATCTAGCACATTTGTATTTGTTTCCACCTATACCAATATTTGATTGATTCCTTAAATCAAATATATACCTTCTCCATATTAATATATTATCTTCCAGATTTGACTTAATTACGAGAATCGATTAATATCTCCTTACTAATATATTTAAAACGCCCAAATTTAGCAGAAAAAATATTGGATTGAAATAGCAAACAAATGCAAAATTTTATGCAATTCCAATAGAGCATATCGATTGCTACACTAAGTATGCAACAAGTACTAATAGACATAGGTATTTTTATTTTTTATTTTGAGTATAATAGAATAAATATTTTTATTTAATATAGACACCATTTGTTAGTTAACGTACTAATCATGTTTGGCATATAAGAACTTAGGTTTGGGTAAATCCAAACTAAAGGTTCTCTTCCAAGTTGAGCACTGTGCTCTCACCAAGATGGCATATGTAAACCTTCGATAAATATCTAAAATAAAGAGAACACATTAGCTTGCATTAAACTAAAAATGGACTTTAGCCTATATTGGGATTTAGATGTAAATTGCATTATGCAAACGTCGAGATTCAAATATTCGATATAGGTTGACTTTATCTTATATGTAGGTACGCATTTCATATTCATAAACATTGTTTACTTACAAATATAATATGCGCTTATGAAAGAGAAAAACACATGTGAACTCACAACTGTAACTGCACGTATTAGATTGAAATTATGCATGTTAGATTGAAAAACATATGAAACAATACCTGAATTTTAATCAATGAATGAACTAGCTGCTTTAATTCTGAAATCTTATTTTGACATTGAAACATTTGCTTATCCTTGAGATGTGCCAAAACTACCATAGTCGTTGTTGTACTCCTTTCCATTTCTTGTAGTCATCCCGAATTGTCTTATCCTAACACTTGTGAAAGTGAATCTTCTTTGATATTACATATTTAGTTAGATTGTGATCCACTATCAACTTTTTTTATTTCCTGTAACGAACCATCATTTTCCGAATTCTGATTATCGATACAAATACCATATCAACTAACCAAACACTAGAAATTACCGGATCATTAGTAGAAAGAAGTCCGAGGATGAGAAATAGAAAGAGAGAAAATTAGAATATAAGAAAATAGATAGAAAACAAAACTAAACCACAACACGGAATCTCACACTGTAGCGAAACAAAATATAATATATATATATAACAACTTTTGAAATAGAAATTTGACTGTATATACATAATGTTATCATAGTACAACATTTATTCATCTCATATACAACACAGCGTAATAAACTCTATACATATAATATTGAAGCCTCCTGCTCCAAACTCCTCCAAGAATATCTATAAACACCCGAACTACTTGACTGCCCATACAAATTTAGGCACCTAAGATTTTAGGGTAAAACAAAACAAAATAAACTCTAGGTCAGTTATGGGACTGGTGTGAGTAAACTCCATACACTTAGTTTAACTTTTAAAAATCCTTTTCAAAAGAAAAGATAACCGTAAGACCGATCCACACATAAACATGAATGATTTTTACCTTACTATAACCCAAAATATTCTTTGAGATCAATATTTTTCTGATATTATAATAGTGTCTAAAAAAAATATCAATCTAGCAGAACGTATGCATCTCAAGCTCTACATACATATTATACAATCAAAACCGCGGGCTCTTAGTGGATAATGGATTCCAACTAGCAAGGTATGGGACCACCTTCCGACAGTGTATCTCTAGAGAGGAATACATCGAGTTCAACAAGAACATCTTGCAACCCAAGCTAAACATGACCGACCCCTCATTTTGCTTGAGAGTACCGAATGTATTGTCACCAACGGTTCGGATCAACAACCATTTCCCTAAATGGACAACATCGAAAGATTAAAGAAGCTAATGGAATTTCTCTAGATCTGGTGACAATACACCCTACTTGGGTGCGACCCACTTAGCCATGCGACTTACTCGATTTTATACCATTTCCTGGTTGCGAGGCTTGAGGTTACGATTACTTACCTTTCATTGATAGAGCAATCACTTTGAATGCCACATTGTCAGATCCTTTAGTCACTAATTGATTTGCCCAAAGATATTCTGAATATTATGCTAAGAGAATAAATTCTCCTCCACCAGATGTATATTTGTACAGGCCAACATATGCAATCACTGGGAATACTCTGTTAGACATTCGTCTATACAACTTCGTTCTAGGACTGAACGAAACCGAAGGCACAATTTCCATTAATCCATCTTAGGCAATTTCTACCTAGGATTAACAGAAAAAGCCCTTGCACTTTACTCCTTCTTCGATTATCTTCATATAATCTGATTCCCAACGTTACTACCAATATGGAGTGGTTCCGGATAATAATTCAACCGGTCTCTCCATATTGACAACGATGGTCAAAAACTTCAGTAATCGGTTATTTAATTGTCGAAGGAAAAACAAACATCCATCCAAATCATCAAACAATCACTGGATCCCTTAATTAATATTTCATTAATTAAATCATCTTTTCCATTTACTTATCAATATTTGTTAAACAAATGTTTTCAATAATCATCTCGACCTCTTACGCTATTTGGAAAAAACATTTCCATATATCGCCTTCTTTTATTTCCTATACTTAGAAAATATTTTCTATTTATAAGTGGAGAACATTCCAATTACTTATCTCTTTCTCGACTCATTTACTTCTATACTTAGGAAATATTCGTTATTATATTTCCAAAAATTCCACTTTCTTGGGTTAAAACGAATGTTGTGTAAAACATTGTTATCACAACCCGAATTAATGCACTCAACTAAATCTTATTCAACATTGATCTTTGAGACTGAATCTTTCTATTTATTGGTTAATAATGAAAGCAATCGAATTGGGGTATAACTACCTCTCAGACCTTGACTGAAAACATACTTAACGTAAAAGCAGACAAGACCACTTACCTCGAAAAATCAACATCATAAAAATCAATTATTCATTTTTAATACGAGTATACGTTTCTCTTTCTATTCTTACCGGATTTAATTTATAGATTTCCTTTTTGTTTATAATATTTTATTTAAGTTTGTTTCCTTATCGATTTCTATACATATCGATATATTGATTTCTAATTATCATTTTTCTTAAAAATATTGTAACTCCTTAAATTTCCGGAAAATTTCGCCAGCACCTCCTTTGTACCTGTCAATAGCTCAAACTCTAACTCGCCTCCCTAGGCCCTTTCCATTCAAAAAAAGTAAATCAAAAGGCCAAGCAACTTGCCGATTCGGTGCATGAAATCTCATATGGAATTTAAAACGTGTACCTTTTATCGGGCACTTAAATTATAATCTTCATACACTTCATTCCAAACCTTCTTAACACATGTACATCCATTCCCAATTTATTCCAACTCCATTCATTTATTTTTACTCAACTCGCTAATTAATCCTCTTATTAGTTCTTTTTCCTATTTCACTTTTTATTTGAACCATATCATGTTCAAGTATATTTTAATCTTGCTTATAAATTAATTTAATCCATTTTTAATTTAAGTTTCATATTTGATTTCAAATATGAATTCACAAATCTAATTTACTTTTCAGAGTCCAATTTCGATTCAAAATTCCATTAACTAATTATTCTTCAAATAAGTTAGTTTTATTCAATAATTACTAATTTTATGTTTCAAATATCATTTCATTTACTTTGCTTGAGTTCATATTTATTTTACAACTCGAATATAGATTTTTCTAATGGAGATTCAGATTTTATTTACTTAAAATCCTTATATTAATTTTAAATAAACCGTTATGGTTTTAAATGGTATGGCGTTGTTTTTCTGAAAATTTGATTTTGACATAACTCAAAATCTATAGGACAAAATCCATATTTTTCTCTTCCATTAGAAAACTATTATCAAATCGGTCCTAATGTTTTTTGTTTTAAAGAATTTTGACTTAAATTAAGTTCTATATACTCAATTGAAGTTCAAAACGCCAATCTACGAACTGTCGCACCCGGCAAGCTCGTTTTAATTATATTTAAATATAAACGTTAAACTTCGTTAATTTAAATTTCAATCTTGTTCTAATATAAATTAAATCCAGATTTCAAATCCAACTTAATATTTCGATTATTCCTACTCGGTTATAATTTTATTTATAACTCAATTTACTATATTAAATTCCAATTCCCTTTATAAATAAATTATTTATAACATTCGATATTATTGAATTCTAAATATAAATTCTTAGATTTATCTCAATTCCATTCATATTCCGAATTCCGGAATAACATCCTCATTCCCTTTTCGAAATGATTTCCAATTCATTTTTTAATTCATACTTGAATTTAAATTTCTAAATTATCTCATGATAATTATCTCACTTAATTTATAAACCTTATTTATAAATTTAGTTTCCTTGTTATATGATTTAAAACAAGTTCCCATTTCAAATCTACTTGAAACCTAATTCCTATTCTGGAATATTTTATCGATTATAACTCATATATGTATATATAAACAGTGAATCTATTTTCATATTTAAATTTATACTTCTATTTAATACAATCCTAATATATTTTCTAAGAATATTTTATTTAAATAAATTCGATCTAATCAAATTCAAATCATAAATCCATGCGGATTTACTTAATTCAATTTACATTTGAACATTAGAATAAATTTCATCGTTTCTTTTTGAAACTAATTCCAATTCCCTTTTTAAATTCACATTTGAATTTAGATTTCCCAAATTATCCATATGATAAATTTTCCCATTTCATTTATCAACACCGTTTATAATTCACTTAAATTCCCTACATTATTTATTTATAAACATCATTCATATTTCAACTTCAATTTCCCCTACATTTTTTAATTTATAAACATCATTTATAATTTCAATACTTGTTTTATATATTCAAAACAAGTTAATATTTCTATGGCCCATTAAAAATTCAAATTCTATTTTTAAAAATAGAATTCCCTGTTATATCTCAGAATCCCTTTACACGATATTTTTATAAATCAACATTCAGGCCCAGTAATATTTAAACACCCAAAACACTCGATTATTAATGATAGGTTTTCCGACATATCATATATTATAATATATGAAAACGAACAAATAAATAATAAATTTTGAGGAATCTATTTGGATCCCTCCAACCTTTTTTTCCTGCATCCACAGTGTAAAGACCCGTAAATCCCCGTCCTTTAGATCGACCATAAACCACACAGGTCTGATCCAAAAGTTGGAAATCCACGAATACTTTAACTTTGGGCATACAATAAATTAGAACAAATAACAGTAGACTTTTATAAACATCATAATAATGTTACATCAGAGTACAGAATATCAGAGTACATCGAATAAAATACAGCGGAAGATAATTTACAATAATTTTAATACAATGCAGCGGAATAAATAAACTAATACAGTGGAAGACTACCAATGCTCTGGACACAGCTTTAAGCTTCGATCCAAAATCCTGCTTAAGAAATGAATATCTGTAAAGGAAGCTACTCGACTACGCGTGTGGAAAAAGGGCACCCGAGTTTGCAAGTGAAACAAACTACAGGTCAGTCATGGGATTGGTATGAGAAATCTTACTTAAGCTATCTAATAATAATAAGGCTAATCACAGGACTACGCCGCTAACGCGAACGGGTTTACTCCATTGGATTGCCAGTGCATAAATAAAGTAAATCGTTAAAACAGCGCAATGCTTTTTATAAAAATGAAATCATTATAAGACTCAAGCCCCATCACACAATGCAACGCAAACTGGAGGATAGAGTTTTACCTTATAATGGTCAAAAATTCTTGATACGATAAAACGGATTTGATATTATTATTAGTGTACATATGTTTAAAACATTTCAATCATAATATCAATCATAAACGGCATAGCTACCATATACTATGTCGCCGTACTAGTTATACAATCAAAACCTCATGGGTCGTATTGGAAGTTGGATTTTCATCATGAACCAAGGCAAAAGATAGTCCTTACCAAATTCGAGACACTCTAGCCCGTGCCTCAAGATATAGTCGCAACTGCACCTGGATCTTCAAGGCTAGTCCACAAATATATTAGTGGATTAATAATGCCTGAACAATACGTTTCCCCTCCCTATGGAGCGTAAATAAAGCTATTAGGGACTCAAATAACTGAGGCGCCTCATTCCATCATCCACATAAGTAAAAGTGTCAGGCCTTGTAAAAACCATGACACCACTTCTAGCTAGAAAGAAACGTATGTCCTCACTGCAGTCCTTACTCCCGTTTCTGGTTCATACCGGGATGCGAGGCTCGCGAAGTATCGCTATACACAAAGCTATGCTATTTAAAGATGTGCTTTGATCATCAACCACAAGGCTCTGCTTTTCAACAAAAGCCTTGATCATTTGCATCTTGGCATGCCACATTGTCAATCCATACCATACCATTGATTTCTGCCAATATATAACCTCTAAGCTCGTACGTCTTAGAGAAGGGTGTTAAGCAAGAGAATAAATTCTCCGCCACCACAGATATATATTTAGCAGAGATCAACGAATACAGCATAAAGGAATACAACGTCAGACACACATCCATTTACATGTCCGTTCTGGGTCTGAACGAAACAGGAGGCACCTTATACCTCGCATATCCGAACAATCAACAATACGTCCGGACAACTACCACTGGAACCCTCTCAAGGCAGCAACTCCAATCAAAGGCATCAGTAGCCGTCCATTCGATGTGAATATTGTCGGTCTTCAATCACCGTCTTCATCTTCGACTTTTAATCGTCGTAGTAATTATTCAGAATGGGTTAAACCCGGTCTTTCCGAATAACTCGCGTATTTTATAATTAAAAATCAAGTGCTATAAGAACACATTATACACCACATTCCAACTCAGAATATTCTTTTTAATAAAATATTCACATTATTAGGGAAAGGTTCCCATTAATTTTATCAAATATAAATTCATTGAAATTTATTCTTTAATCATTTTATTATCTCATTCCATTTCAATCTAATTAGGAATTCATTAAAACTCAAGTCGGTTTTAATCTCAAAAATCATTACTTAATGATTATTCAAATTTAAGAAATCAATCTTGTCTTTAACTGGGTTAAAGAACTAATGTCTTTTAAAACACCGTTCACGATAAACCCAAAATCATCTTCCATTAAATATGAAATTTTCATAGAAATCAAATCAATATATGATCGATATAAATTTCCGTATCAGACGAATAATATAAATGGAATAGCAGCAAAGCCTCTTAAATTCCATATATAGTAATGGTCTTCTTTTACAGAATCTCATCTCGATTATTATTAAATCGAATTTCATTCAATTCCAATTTAATATATTAAATTGGAAAATTTTACTTTTGGAAAATTTTCATTAAATCTAAATAAAAGATTCATAATTTCCAAATTATACTTTCACTGATAATTGGGTTAAAGAACAAATGTCATTTAAAAACACAGTTCACAATAAACCCAATTTACCTTTCAATTTATCCCAATTACTAAATATAATTAGAAACTCTAATAATCATAATTAAATGATTTATTCTTTCATACGGGGTTCAAGAACAAATGTCGTTTAAAACATTGTTCATGACAAACCCACAAATCCAATTAATCTTATTTAATTCCAATTACTAAATATCAATTAATTGGAAATCTTCATTAAATCTTATTTTAAAGATTTATTCTAGTTAATAACTAGTTCATATTTATAAAAATATATTTTTATCTTTTCAAATATGGAATTTTTCATCCAAATCATTTATTATGATTTTACATAATTTTTCCATATTTTAAATAATTTTACTTAGGCCTGTACAGTCGGTTTCCAATAACGGCCACTGAACTGCACTTACAACGACCTTTTCTGAAATTGATTTAGACATAATTCCAAATCTAACCGTTAGATTTCAAAACTCTTATATTCATTGGAAAGCTCTTTTCGATACGAACCCAACGGTTCCGGTTTTAGAAGAATCCGACGGTTGGATCTTCCGTTATGCCAATTTGAAGTTAATGGTCAAAATTCGCGAACGGTCGATGCGCGGCGCGTTCTTTTCAGGCCATTAAATAAATATATAATATATATCATCAATTTCTATTTAAAACGTAATAATAAAATATTTATAAATTCGTTTAAAATGATTTTAACTTCATTTTCAATTTTAAATAAAAATTGAATATTCTATTTCTTTATTATATTAAAATAATAATATTTCCAAAATATTATATTTTAAATCACTTCTTTTCGACATTCAATTTAAAATGAATAAACTCGGTCGATAAACCCGTTCGGGTTAAAAATAGCGTTTCTGCTTAACGCGGCTTTATAATTTTATTCTTCACTGAATATTATCTTTAAATATTGTTTTATTAAAAATATTCTTTATTTTAAAATATTCTTATATTTTAAAGTATTCTTTTAAAAATGTTCTTCATTCTGAATCGGAATGCGACTTAATCAATTACCATATAAATTCAGTTATATGGATTTCATACATTGCATATGTATATAACAGTAATGATAAATAATCATTAAACAATCCATTCACATCCAGAGTGAAATTTATAACTGTGTGAGCATTAAAATAAATAAATAACACTCATCACAGACTGTCAATCCATCGATTGACATACAGCTAAATATTGGGACTAGTGTTTGTCATCCCAACACCCGTGTGGGGTTTTCAGACAACAGCAGTTCATCTAAATAGATTATTGGTTAATAAATTTAACCAATTATAATTCTATATGAATCATTTCCTATTTGAAAAAATTTCACTGCTTAAATTATAAACGGATGTTTACAATTTAATTTCAACAAAACATATATCTTGACAGGTAATTATTTTTATTCTTGTCTAACAAGATGACATTATTATTTTAACATGACATTTCTAAATAAGTGACATTTCTAAATGAATGACATTTCTAAATAAATGACATTTCTAAATAAATGACATTTGTAAATAAATGAAGTTTTTAAATAAATGACATTTGTAAATGATTGTTCTTTTTATTTACATAGCATGATTCTAAACAAAATGCTATCTTTATCTACATGACATGATTCTAAGTAAAAGGCATATTTTCATATTAACATGAACTGATTGATGTAACATGAACATATCTAAATATATGACAATTTAATTATAATGTAATATTTTTAACTGAAATGACATATTTATTCTTATGTAACATTTCTAGCAAATGTGACATTTTTATTCTAATAAACCATTTTTAACTAACATGCCATATTTATTCTAATGAACATTTCTTAACAAAAATGTTATTTTAATCTTTCTTAACAAAATTGTTATTTTAAACTAATGTCCCATTTTATCACAAAATGTTATTTCTCCAATGTCACATTTTTAAACAAAAATGCTATTTTATTCCTAATGCATATTTTATACTATTCTTTCTTTTGCATCAAAAATGTAAGTGAAAAATATAACCTTTCTTCTATTCTTTTATTTGTATCAAAAATGTAAGTGAAAAATGTAACTTTTTAAACTAGGCTTTTATCTGCATCTAAAATGCAAACAAAAAAGGTAACCTTTTTAATTCATGTTTTATTTGCATCAAAGAATGCAAATAAAAATTCAACTTTTAATTTTATGTTTTATTTGCATCAAAGAATGCAAATAAAAATGTAATTTTTATTTCATGTTTTATTTTTGCATTTAAAATGCAAATAAAAATATAATCTTTTTCTACGGTGTTTATTTGCATCTAAATATGCAAATAAAAATGTGACTTTCTCTACGGTGTTTATTTGCATCTAAATATGCAAATAAATGTGATCTTTCTCTATGGTGTTTATTTGCATCTAAATATGCAAATAAAAATGTGATCTTTTTATACGGTGTTTATTTGCATCTAAATATGCAAATAAAAATGTGATCTTTTCTGCGGTGTTTATTTGCATCTAAATATGCAAATAAAAATATAATCTTTTTCTACGGTGTTTGTTTGCATCTAAATATGCAAATAAAAATATAACCTTTTTCCACGGTGTTTATTTGCATCTAAATATGCAAATAAAAATGTGATCTTTTTCTACGGTGTTTATTTTATATTGAATTGACAAATTAATTTAATTCAACAAAAATGATAACATAATATTTTATATTGAATTGACAAACTAATTCAATTCAATAAAAATGACCAAAATAATATTTTTTTCATTCTACATTTCTAATACCACAAATTTGACATTTTTTACTTTGTTGATTGTAATACAACAAAAAGGACAATTTTTATTTGCTGAATCTAATTCAACAAAGAGGGACAATTTTATTTATTGATTCTAATTCAACAAAAAGGGACAATTTAATTTGTTGATTCTAATTCAGCAAAAAGGGACAATTTCATTTGTTGATTCTAGCAAATTATGAACATCAGAGTACACCACAAACAACAATCAATACATTCTAAATCACAAGCATCCCAGATCTGAATTATCAACATACATACAATGATTTTTAAAGCAAGAAAAATAATTAAAATTTAATTTAATTATTAAATCAGGATTCTCACATTGATTATTGTCTGAAATTTCAAAATGCTCCGTTTCAGATCTGGTCAGTTCCATCGTCTAGATCTCATCACAAGGATTCCAACGAACTTTGTTTCGTTCAATTCCATTCTGATTCGAAGAAGTTATGATCATTTATCTCTTCATTTCATTATTAATAAAATAAAACATATCTAATTTAATTATAATTCTTTTACCCTCTTACCCCCGTCTTCTTCCAGATTCACACTCCAGTATGCTGCTCGACATTGCTCCATTCTTCCCGAGACTCACGCCGCCAACAGTGACGATCGGAGTCCGATCCGTCGCCTCCGCATCGAAGCCGCTCACACTCTCCACCATCGGTCTCGATCATAGGCAACTCGGTGCTGTCCTGGGCCCACACGGTGGTGCCGAAGTTGCGCCCTTTGCGGCCAAAAATCCGCTTCTGCGTCGACTTTCAATCGATCATGGATATATGAATCTGAAGCTCTCTCGTTGCTCTCGAATCTTTGTTCAGAAACCATGCTCTAATTTGTTACGAATTAGGAGAAATCAAAGAGGGAGGATTGGAATGATTTTGGCTGTAAATACCCTGGCGGCGGCTCTGTTTTCATGAGTTAGGGTTTTGGTTTTATTAATTTTTTATTTGGCCATATTTATAATAATTTAATCCACTAATTCAGAAAAGGCCCACTACTTCTTAATAATTCCAATTCCAGCCCAACAAATATTATCCCTAGCCAAACACCCCCCTTCTGGACCCAATGGACTAGGTCCTGTCATCCCGTTTGATTGTCTTAACCCATTTTTCTTTAATTTAAAATATAAACATTTTAATTATTTTATTTGATTGTATATTTTAAATTACCGAGGGAACATACTGACTTTAAAAATTACAAGAAAATTATTTCTAGCTTTGTTATGACGATACGGTCCTAACAAAATTAATTTCGTCGAATTCTGAGACCGTTTGAAAAATGGCCATTTTCTGGTCGATTTGATTTGACTGAAACTGACAAAACGCATTTTCTTTCGCTGCGCTCACATATTAACTCTAAAAATTATGAAAATTGAAACCTAGCAATAATTTGACATTCCGGTTCCAACAAAAGTGGTTTCGTTGAAAACAGAGGTCGTTTGCAAAATGGCTATTTTTAATATTAAAAAATATATATAAATTCTACAACGACTATCCTGAATTTTAAACTGAGAATAACTTTTGATTCCCGCTATGAAATTTCAATTTTTCGGATTCGTTGGAAAGATATTTTTAAATAGATTTACATATTTTTGGCTTCACTAAAATCCGATTTATTTTGCATCCTGTACGGTCCGTCAAAGTTCAAATTCAAATTTTCAAACTACCGCGCTATTTCTAACTCCTTTTATAATTAAATAAAATTTATTCGTTCTAACTTCAATTTGAATAAATTTTTAGTCGTTATTATTTAAAATAAATTATTTAATTTTCATTAAAATTTCTAAAATAAAATTTTTTAGTTGGTTCAGAATTTCCGGGTTGTTACACACAGACTTTAGCCAACATAAATAATACCCATCTTGCTGCAAGGCAGAATATCGCGGTATAGAAGGCCATCCACTATAATATATTGTGGGGCGCATAGGGTCATCCGCTAATGATACTGCGAGCATCCGCTAATGGTACTGCGGGAAATATCCAACCACCAATATATATATATATATACACACACACATATATATATATGCATATATATAATAGCCACAAACACCAAGCCTAAATAACTATTATGTTTATAATAATCACATTTTATCAATAAATAGTAATGCAAACAATCAACCATCAAACAACATATAAATAAAAATAAAAATTCGATTATAATAATTTATAATCGAACTAGAGAGTGAGTTTACTCACCTTATTTTTATTCAAAGATTTACCGTCGTCTTTTTCTAATTTTATACAAATATTCAAAATTAGACAAAAGCCCCACTTTACTCCAAATCATGCCAGTTCAATCCGTATACGTAGTTATTATTAAGACGAACTTAACGAAATTAATGGCATCTCGATCAGATCTAGCATATTAGAGTTAAAAATTGTATGAGTTACCTATTATTAAAATATTCACTAAAAATTAATTATTAAATTTGTTTACTCACCTTTCCTTAAACATTTCCTTCCTAAATGAAAGGAGAATCCACTTACAGAACCCTATGTTGACTCGAGCCTTAACCATTCCTTGCTCACCTCAAACATCCCAACAATGCCATTCCATACTTACTGCAAAGTTTTCAAACAACAACTGTTCTTTTCCAAACATCCTTCTTTAGATACAGGTTATTTCCTGCAACTATCATCCACCTAAATTCACAGATTCGAGCTCCCCAATCTTTGTCGAGCCAAACATCGACCTCTTCATATTCGCATACCAAACTTCCCATCTCCGAACTCCCCCAAACCTTCCATTTTCGCACTCCTTTTCTATATAAACTTTCATCACCTACGAAAATATTGCTATATAAACTTTCATTGGTATTGCAGTTGTCGGTCTTCTCAACATTCCCTTGCTGTTCATCATTCAAGTGAGCCAGCACCTCAGTTGGGTTCAAGTGCCTAATTATAAGATCGATTACTTTGTTTAATGTATCATTATAAGCACAAGATGTAACCACATTTTCCTGCATGGCAATACCAGAATTAACACATACCGATCCAATTTTTTTATCATTCATGTCAATATTAGGCATAATTATTTCTTCACACACACTTTCAAAATCGTCGTTGTTATCATTCCCATCTGTCTCATACTTGTTATCTTCATTCCTCTCTGTCCTTACTTCTTTCCTTTTCTGGTTGTGATTAATTACTCTTTGCCAGGATTGTCTCTTCCTCAAGTAGGCGTACCTATCTTGTTTTCAACATACTTAGTTTTAGAAACTTCTATTTGCTCAGGTGCAACACCATTTACGTTGTTTGTTGGAGAATGGAGTTTTGATGACAATAACCTTATTTCAATATTAATTGATTATAAAATATATACTAACACTTTATCTAGAATATATATACATATATATACACATATGCATGATTTATATACAGGAATTAATACTGAAGACTGTACTGTTTAAAGAGCTTTTAGAAATTCAGAATTCAGAAGATTCAAGACTCATGACTAATCAAGATTTCAAGAGTTTGAGATAAATATAGTAATAAAGTCTAGTTTATGTAAGACTCTAAATAACACTCCAAATTCAAATTCAAACTCTGTTTTTCAATTTCTAATTTTCAAATTTCAAATTCTATTTTCAATTTTTATTCTAATCAAGTTTCTCTATTTTACTTTTGATTTAAACACAAGTTTTGAGTTTATAAGTTTTATGTATATTTATATGGTTATATGCTTTTATATATTTATATTTATATAGTTTTAAACTTCATAATTTTATAAATATTGCTATATAATTTATATTTATAATTTCATATGATTTCCTACTTTATAATACTTATTTAAATCACTATATTTTAAATCAAGAATTTCCAGAGTGTTATATATGTATAGTAAAACACTTTAAAAACGCTCAAAATTCAATTTTATAAAGGATATGTCGACATACATTATTGGCCATGTTGACATATAACTGTCATATTTTTGATTTTGAAAGGAAGTGTCTTTTCACTATTTGTAACGTTCAAAAGGCATTGCAACCTTTCAAATCTTATAAATAGGGGCTAATTTCGAATTTTTTCATCATTCTTCTCCATCTTCATCCCTTTTGTTTACACCATTAATATTTCCTATTTTTATGATTTCTACACTTATACTTTGCCGAATTCAATTCTGTTTATATAACTTCTTCTTTTCTGACTCTCTACTCATTACTCTCTGAATTGAAGTGCTATTGAAGAGTTATAGGGCTGTTGTAATTTTTTGGGAAGTGTTTGGGAAAAGGTGAGTTCCTTGTAGCCTTGAATCGAAGAAAGGAATCGTTGGTAACCTTGTATCCGGGGAAATCAAGGGAAATATACTTGATCAAGGGTGTTTGGAGTCGGTGGCAACCTTGTGGCCATGAAATCAAGGAGATTGTACTTGGATATTGATATAGTAATAAAACTATGCGCAATCCAACGTTGCATGGGATTGGACGTAGGAGTAATCCAAACCAGTATAAAATCCGGTGTGTTCTTTCCTTTTCTGCATTTTATTTCTGTTTATCTTTTTGTTTGTGTTTAATTTTGTACCTGTGATCATCTCTATAGTTTGATATTCTTATAGCAGATCATATAAGTTTTAGATTTTGTTAAATTTCTCAAAAACACTATTCACCCCCTTCTAGTGTTAGTTTTGCCTTAATGATCCATTCCGCAATTCTTAACATTGTTAACAGTGAGTGTAGGAATTTTAGGAACAGACTTAACACATTCTCCGTATCATGGTTGAAAGCTTTACACTCAATGCAAATAAGTTGCTTCCAAAGATAAACTACCCTAACCGTTTTCTCTACCCCAGTAGGAAGTAGAACATCGAATTCGTCAGGCAGAACCTGGTTAGGCGACACTTCTACCATACATTTTGCGTATTCAAGCCTTTCTATTTTCTCAGTATTTTCATCCATGCACAAAAACCTCCCAACTCTGGTGGCAAGGTAACTTATGCCAATTTTTGACCATACCAACAGTGGAGTATTGAATAGTTTAATCCAGACTGGAACATTACGTATCATAGAACAACCATTACTTATTCCAATATCCTACGGTTATTCCATTTGATCTAACCTTGAAAAAACCCTTTGGTTTCCAGTGCTTCAAAAGTTGCATGATAATAGTGGTATACGCCAGTGGCTCGTCCAGAAAAAACCAAACCAAATCATCACCCCAGATTTCACGCGCAGCTTCCAAAATTACCTCAGAAGGAACAAGTTTATTTCCAGAGAAAATCAGCATAATAGGCGGCGTCGCGTAGTTGCATGCTTTCCTAGGTTTAGATGTAAACAGATCTGACCATTTCTTGATGTGAAGAGGGTCTTGCAAAACTGGGGAAGGGAGAGATGATGTAATGACCCGTATTTTTTGCAGTCAAATATTTAATTTAATTTATTATTTTAAATATTATATTTGGGATATTAATGGATTTTAATATTGAATTCATTATTTAAAACGAAGTTCGAACGTTATATATTTATAAAATTATAAATCGAGCTCGAAATGGCGCTGCGGTTCGTAATATGGAGTTTTGAACTTTAATTGAATATACAGGATTCAATATAAGTCAGATTTCTATAAAACAAGAAATGTTGGAATCTTTTTAATTATAATTTTCAGATGAAAGAGGTAAAATTTGGATTTCATGTTATAGATTGTAATTTATGACTAATTCAAATTTTATAATAGTCGCTATGGAAAAATCGTTATTTAAAATATAGGCTTTTAAAATAGCAATTTTGCAAACGTCTTCGATTTCGATGAAATTAGTTTCATTGTGAACGTAACGCCAAATTATGTCATAGTGTCCATTCTGGTTGCAATTGGAATTCGTGTGGGCCGGTGCGGATTTAGCGGTTTACGTTAAATTACGATAACCGTATTAAAATAAATGCATAATAAACATTCCCTACCCATTTCTGTGAAACCAATCACATAGGGTTACCCTAACTCTGGAATGCGCATGAACTTGTTACAATTAAAAACAAGAACGGCTAATAAATAAATAGAACCCCAACTCCTTTCGGTACAAGCTTCCTAATGTTTTCTTGGCGCACACACTTCCTCGGTTCCTTTTCTTGCATGCCACACTCCTTTCCACGCTTCCCTTTCTGTATAAATACCTCTCTTTGGTCCCTCTTATTTTCTTTCAGTATAATATACCACAGGCAAACTTATTCAATCCAAATAACATGCCCACCTCCACAGTTGAAAAACAAACGGTCAAAATTTCATCCTTTTCTTTTCCCTAAATCTTCCGATTCATGAACCTATATCCCAATCGCCCAACATCACAAAGGTCGGGCTCGGTGAGAGCCGCCTGGCCAATGGCAGCGATCAGTTTTAGATGAATGGGATGGCTAGAATCTCGTTCGAGATCACCGGCGTTCAAGAGCCTGCTATAGGTGAACAGTAGTAGTAAGCTTCATTGGATTCCAAGCGGTGGATGCGGAGTCTCAGGCGTGGGTCATATCAGATCGATTTTCGGTGGGTTAATTTTGGTGCGACGGTGGCTTCTTCTGGATTGTGCGTGGTAGCATGTGAACAAGGAGCAGCATACGAGAACCAAAGGAACAAAGGGAATCACGTGTAGGGAAATTAAGGGTGTTGACCGGCGGCGGGAAGGAGATGTGCATATGCTGGAATTTGGGATGAAGAGGCTTGTGTGGAGAGCTGATCGCTAGTGGGTTGTTTCACAACAAGTCAGCCTACGTTTCCTCGATCATAGTAATCAAGTGAAGTTTGAAGGATTAACTAAAGAAAATCAATGGTTTAATTTAGAGATGATTACTCATTTAAATACTGTTAGTTAATATAAAGATGTTTTGGAACCATGCAGAAAACTGTAGCAGCATGTTGGACGAAGTACGTGGCGTTTTGGGTGGTGTCTGAGTTTAGTGTACACGGTTATGTACATGCTAGTTTCAGGGGAAGAGTGAAACAAGAGGGTCGTGCTAATTCTTGCAACGAGGTCTGAGGTGGAAGCACGCTGGAGCAAAGACGTGGGGTTCGAGGGCGGACAGTCGGTGGACGTGGAGTTTCTAGGAAGGTATGGGTGGTGCCATTGTTATGATGCACGAGTAGCTGCTGCAGGGAAATGTTTTGGTAAAGACTTATATTGAGTGGGGAAGGAAGACTAACCAATAGAGTAAGGAAAATGGGATGGATGGTGGAATTGGTATGTACAAGGGGTGCGGCAAGTCAATGTTGGGTGGTGGAAATTGTGAGCTGTGTGTGTACTGATGTGGAGCAGACAAAACGTGAGGAGTAGGAGTCTATGAAACAACGTAAAGCAGGAGGAAGCAAAAGTCACGAGAAGGGATACAGACGAGGAACGAAAGTTAATTGCTGGTGATCAAAGTGATTTGGGAAAACGTTAACTATATTTAAAGGGTTAATGATTAAATAAAAACCCTATAATTTTAATACTTATGACAGTGCGTGCAATGTTGGGTGGTGGAAATTGTGAGCTGTGTGTGTACTGATGTGGGGCAGACAAAACGTGAGGAGTAGGAGTCTATGAAACAACGTAAAGCAGGAGGAAGCAAAAGTCACGGGAAGGGATACAGACGAGGAACAGAAGTTAATTCCTGGTGATCAAAGTGATTTGGGAAAACGTTAACTATATTTAAAGGGTTAATGATTAAATAAAAAACCTATAATTTTAATACTTATGACAGTGCGTGATACCAAGTATGGGAATGAAGGAGAACAGGAGTTGCTGAAGTTTCAGGGAAGGAAACAATAACTGATCGGCCTGTTATCCTTGAACATAGTAATTAATATAATTGTAAAGTGATTCATTTAAACTAATATATGATTTATAATAATTTAATTAATTTAATTTATGGTATTCATTTCATATGAAATTAAAGACTGGAAAGAAATTGGTCTGAGCCTGTATCTTTTGAACAGAAGAGACAAAGAAAGATAAACAGTCGTCATATTTTCCGATTCAAAAGTAATTAGTTTAGATCTCAAAACTTGATTAAGGATAAATTAGTTAAATTAATTTATATTAATTAAATAATGATAATATTAAACGCTGATAATTTTTAATTGTGTTATCAGACCTGAACCAAACCAGTTGCACTGCGATCGCATAGTCGAACTCTACATTTTGGAATCAAATTGGATAGGTCTGATAGCTGTGACGACCCAAACTTCCCCATGAAGGAAAGCACAGATTTCTTTGAGGACAAGAGAAATCAGAACACAAACAGAAGAACATTTCATTGCTTAATACAACAATTTACATCAGAGTATAATAGAGTATGAATAAATATTATACATTCGACAAATATTAAAGATTTAAATTACAATGCAGCGGAAAATTAATACAAAACACAACTAAAAGAAATACACGGATATAGAGCTTTCCGAATATCCCTTCATCTACAAACCAGGATCCTATAAGAATATATCTGCAAAACCTAACTACTTGCTGCCCGTGTGGAAAATATGGGCGCCCAAAGTTTAGGTTAAAACAATAAACTCCAGGTCAGTCATGTGACTAGTGTGAGAACTAAAACAGTTATTAATCTTTATTTTAAAGTTAAGTAAATCAAGGGACCACTCCGTATAACACGGAACGAGTTTCCTTCCAAGAATACCAGTGCATAAAATAAACAGCGCAATGCTAAATAAAGAAATATGAAGCTATTATAAGACCCATGTCCCATCACACAATGCAACGCAAGCCGAAGGATAAGATTTTACCTTATAATAACCAAATAATGCTTGATACGCGAAATTTAATCTTTTATTATTACTATAAGTAAAGAAAACAACTTCAAATATAAATGTATCAATCATAGACGACATTAGTACCATATATCATGTCGCCATACTAGTTCTACAATTAAAACCGCATGATGTCGTATTGGAAGTTGGATTTCCATCGTGAACCAAGGCAAGGGATCGTCCTTACCGCTTCGAGACAATCTAGCCCATATCTTAGGACAAGTACTCTGTCAAGCCCTTAGGAGCCACAGGGCCGGTCCATACGAAGTGGATTAAAAATTCCCCAAACATGCGTTTCCCCGCCCTATGGGGCGTAAACTGGTCATATATCGACCAAACCATCCATCGGCACCGTAGTGACCGATATAACCGAGGCGCCTCGCTTTCCATCATCCACATAAGTAAAATGTCAGGGCTTGTAAACACTGACACTACCTCTAGCTAGAAAGAAACGCATCGTCCTCCCGGGATCCTTCTCCCGTTTTTGGTTCACACCGGGGTGTGAGGCTCGTGAATTAATGTTATACACAAAGCGACGCTGTATTAAAGCTATGCTTTGATCATCAACCACAAGACTTTGCATTACAACAAAAGCCTTGATCCATGCAACTCAGCATGCTACACAGGTAATGCATGCCACATAGGCAGTTCATGCCATGCGACTGATATCTATAAATATATAACCTCTGAGCTCGCACGTCTCAGAGAAGGGCGTTAAGCAAGAGAATAAATTCTCCGCCGCCAAACAAATATATATTTAATAGAAATCAATCACACGGAACAAAATCCAATGTCAGACACACATCCATTTACAAGTTCGTTCTGGGTCTGAACGAAACTGAAGGCACCTTATTCCTCATCCCATATGTCCAATACAGGAGAGAGGCCCTCGCATATCCGTCGATCTCCAAGTACGTCTGGACGATCACCACTTATTACCTCATCTTGGGTGTACAGCCCAATCAAGACATCAGTAATCATCCAAACGATATGAAGACCTCTGATCTTCAACAACCGTCTTCATCGTCGACTTATTGTCGAATTAGTTATTCAGAATGGGTATAAACCCGGCCTTTCCGAATAACTCGCGTATATTATAACAAGCGCTATAAAAACACAACATAAGCCTCATTCCAATCCAGAATATTCTTTATTCAAATATTCACATTCTTAGGGAAAGGTTCCCATTAATTTTATCAAAGATAAATTCTTTTAAATTTATTCTTTAATCTTCCTTTTGATATCATTTCAAACCATATTAAGGTTTTCCAAACTAGTCGGGATTAGCGCACCTTACCGAAGTAATCATTTGTTTAATTTCCCAATCCCAACCTATTCATCCCATGGAGCAAAACTGGTAATACTCCATATCTAACACCACGGTGTTATCGGTAAAATTAATTACCATTTTACATCCAAATCTACTTAAAGATTTAACTATCGCTTTGGAAAAAAACTGGTGATACTCCATTTCGATCCTTTCAATCTGATTAAAGATTCATTAAAACTCCACTTAGTTTTAATCTTCCCAAAAATCAATATTAATGATTATATAACTTGGGAAATCATATCATGTCTTTAACTGGGTTAAAGAACCAATGTCATTTAAAACATAGTTCACGATTAACCCAAAAATCATATTTCATTTTATTCCAATTACTAAATATAACTGGAAATTCTAATCATCTTAATTAAAAGATTTATTCTTTTCACGTGGGGTTTAAGAACAATGTTACCGAAGACACCATTCCATCAGTCTCTAACTGTAAATTAGTAAGAGAACAACTCCCTAAGTATTAATCCCGAAGGCCGAAACCAACATCAAATTAATACCCAGGAAACCATTCAACTTAGCTAATCCCCAATTAGTTTCTAATTACATCATTCCATCAGCCTCTAACCGTAAATTAGTAAGAGAACAATTCCCTAAGTATTAATCCCGAAGGTCGAAACCAACATCAAATCAATACCCAGGAAATCATTCAACTTAGCTAATCCCCAGTTAATTTCTAATTTTCTTAACTCCATTGGGTTTAAGAACAGCATTTTTAAAGATACCATTCACGAAAAACCCAAAATCCCATTTGATATTACATACAAGGCTCTGAATAGAAAATATATTGGCTTATATTCAATATCAAATTCTGAAATCAACAAGTATCGTATTGGAATAATGATATATATATATCTTCCAAATTCCTCCACAATGTCCGTATAATCATGGAATCCAATATCGAAATTATTCCGAAGATAATTTCAATTCAAATCCATTCCAATTCATATATTGGAAATTTCAGTTATTTTTAAAACCATTTCAAATCCAATTTATTTATTTAAAAATATTGGATTATAATTCTAGTTCATAACTAGTTCATTTTGATAAAAATATATTTTTATCTTCTCAAATATGGAATTTTTCATCCCAATCCTTTCCAAATCTTTTATTTTGATTTTTCCCAAATTATTAACATTTTTAATAATTTTATCAAGGCCTTTTTAGTCGATTTCCATAAACAGTCGTCGAACCGCACTTACATCGATCTTTTCCAAATTTGATTTGGACATAATCCCAAATCCAACCGTTAGATTTAAAATCTTTTATATTCATTGGAAAGCTCTTTTCGCTATGAACCCAAGGTTCCGGTTTTAGAAGAATCCAACGGTCGGATCTCCCGTAACGTCAATTTGAAGTCAATGGTCACAATTCGCGAGCTACCGCGGCGCGGCGCGTTCTATTCTAGCCATTAAATATATATAATATATATATTATATATATTTCGTCGATTCCCACTTAAAACGTATTTTATAAATCGTTTTAACTTCGTTTTAAAAACGATTCCAACTTCATATTCAATTTTAAATCAAAATTGAATATTCTATATCATTTATATATAAATAATAATATTTTCAGAACATTAGATTTTGAAATAAATCCCCTGTTCGATATTCATTATAAAAATGAATAAAATCGATATAAATATCGTTCACGTCAAAATGACGTTAATCTAATCAACACGACTTCATACATTTAAATATTTTCGTGTCCATCCAAAATCGAACATCAAAATCAGATTTTAATTCTTTTCTAAATATTATGTTAAAGTATTCCTTATTTTAAAATATTCGTTATTTTAAAATATTACTTCTTTCTGAACTGGAATCAGACACAGTCAATTACCATATAATGTTATTTATATGGATTTCATACAACACATGTATACAACAGCCGTGATAAACAATCAACCATCATCCAGAGTGCATTCTACATTGTATAAGCATTAAATATAAATATTTAATGCTTACAACAGTCTATCAACCTATCGATTGACATACAAATAAACAATTGTGACTAGTGTACGTCAAATATCATCCCAATACCCGTATGGGGTTTCAATCCATAGACACATAATTTATTTGTGCAGTTGGGCGACGTGTAAAATTTATTGTCGCAATCAATATCAGTAAAATGGGTGTACCTAAACAAATCATCCAATTTGTAAATGAATATTTATTTTATTCATATACACGTTAAAAATTATATTTTAACACATGAGTATTTTATACAGTTCATTTATACAATAAAAATGATATTTTTATTGTTCTAACATTTTATTCAACACATGAATATTTTATACAGTTCATTTATACAATAAAAATGATAATTTTATTGTTCTAACATTTTATTCAATACATGAATATTTTATATTCTTCATTTCACATCACAATCATCAACCACAATGCAATACAATCAAACAAGTCGTCCATGGTCTGTGGACGACGGTGTCGGGTGCTGCTAAGCACCGTCTGCATCCTAGTATATATTTTAAGTAGAAATTAAAATTAAAGTGAGAAGTTCTCACCTTTGAGATCCACTCCTCCATTCTTTATTTCTGAACGGTTCGGATTCGGATTTGATTCCCGAATTCCAACGCCATCCTTTCCACGTTGTTCATAGTAAAAATAACATTTTTACATCGCTATTATATAAATAAAAATCATATTTTTATTTCTACTTCTTATATATAAAAATTGAATTTTTATCGCTACTTCATATATATAAAAATTGAATTTTTATTGCTACTTCATATATATAAAAATCGAATTTTTATTGCTACTTCATATATATATATAAAAAAATCATATTCTTATATTCGCTACTTCATTATAAAAATCAAATCTTTATATTCGCTACTTCATTATAAAAATCAAATCTTTATATTCACTACTTCATTATAAAAATCAAACCTTTATCCTTATGTTATACATATAAAGATCGCATCTTTATTCACATAAAAAGATCACATTTTATTTCAAAGTTATATGGATAAACCTAGCATTTTTATTTTGCAAATATACAAATAATCATATTTTTATTCTCCATACATATAAACAAAAATCCTATTTTTATTCTTTAAAAAAAAATCATATTTTTATATAATAAATAAAATAAAATAAAAATATAGAAAAACTCACTGTTTCTTCAATCGGAGGAGGGCTTGGTGATGGTGGAGGCGGTGATGGGTATTGCCGGCGGTGGCAGGTAGGGCTCGGCGTCGGTGGCGGGCCCAGGCAGTGGCGGAGCAGCTGATTTAGGGCTAGGGCACGCGTTGGAGAGAGGGAAGAGAGAAGGGAAGGCGGAGGAGGGGGAGCAAATCGGAGCGGCGGCAGCGTGAGTCTAGGGTGCGGCGGTGCCTGCATCAGAGGGGGGTTGCGCGATGGAGGGTATGGCATTTTTTTTCTTTTCTAAATTATAAACCGACAGTTAGAAGAGGGAAAATAGATGGAGGGTTGACCGATATAAGGAGAGAGAGATTGTAACAACCCGGAAAATCAGAACCAATTTAAAAAAATTATTTTGGCAATTTTGACGGATTTCGAATATTTAAAATGATTTATTTTAAATAATAACGACAAGAAATTTATTTTGAATAGAATTAGAACGTATATATTTGTTTGAATAGACGTTAGAGTATAAATATTTATTTTAATTATAAAGGAATTGAAAATGGTGTGATAGTTTGAAAATTCGATTTTGAATTTCAAATGAATGTACAAAATTCAAAATAAACCGGATTTTAGCGAAACTAAAAATATTAGAATCTATTTGAAAATATCTTTCCAACGACTCTGAAAAATTGAAATTTCATAGCGGGAATAAAAAGTTATGCCCAGTTGAAAATTCAGAATAGTCGCTATGGAATATAGCCCTTAAAAATAGCGATTTTGCAAACGACCTCCATTTTTGACGAGACCACTTCGTTGGATCCGGAATGTCAAGTTATTTCTTGATTCCAATTTTCACAATTTTAGGAATTAATATGTGAGCGTGGCGAATTTAAACGTGTTTGGTAATTTCAGTTTGAATTTAATCGACTGAAAAATGATCGTTTTTCAAACGGTCTCCAAATTCGACGAAATTAGTTTTGTTAGGACCGTATCGTCAAAACATAGCCAGATTTATTTTTCTGGAATTTTTGGAGTCCGTATGTGGCCCCAGTAGATTAAAATGTACGTTAAAATTCAATATATTGATTCATATTTTAATTTTGAGAAAAACTGATGGACATAGTCGAATTGGCTTATAGGGCATATCCCATTATGTCCGGAATGGGGTATTTAGATGGGGGCGACAGTCATTGGGTTCGATTTGGAGTTCAGAAGAAAAAAATAACTTTTTGGAGAATTAAATTAAATAATTATATAAAGTCAACCCTCCTTCTCTCTCTCTCTTTCTCATTCCCCATTCACATGAAAAGAAACCTGGCATTCCTCAGCCGCTCTAGCCCTCCCGTCACTGCCGCCACCGCCCCTAGCACTGCCACCGACCTCCTTTTCCTCCCCTCCTCCTCCTCTCTCTCTCCTCCATCCTCTCCTCTCTCTTCTTCTTTAATTTCAAGAACCTTAACTCCCAAATCAGCGCAACCCGCCTCCACGCGCCCTTCCACCGCCTCCACCACCTTGCTGCGCCACCCCCACGTCCAATCAGGTCCTCCGCCGCCTGCAACACCACCCACCTTCGGCCATGGCCCTGTTTCACCAAAATCCCTTTTTTTCCAAATTCCCATTTTTGCATAAAACATCCTGTCATTATTTCGCCAATAACTCTCAAACGGTGCGCTTCTTGCCAAAACTACACAGTACTAAGTTCGAAGAGCACGATTTTCTCTTCGATTTGGTATATGATAGTCCTATTTTGGATTGCGGAGCTGTCGGGAAAACGCGTCCAAAGTCTGTTGTCCAAATATTGTCCAAATGCTGTCTTTTCGCGATTTCCGGCGAAATGGCACATTTTCTGAAGGAAGACTACCAGGCGAAAGTTGTCCAGAATGGCGCTTTTAAGCTAGAAAAAAAGATGGTTTGAAGATTGGAGCTCGTTTGCAAATTCTGGAAGTAGAACAGCAAATCCGAGCGATAGAAAATATGTGAGTTTTCTCCGTTTTAAAGCTTCTTGGTTTTTGATGTATGAAGTATATAAAGTTATGATTTTTATTTATATAAAGTTATGATTTTTAATTATATAAAGTTATGATTTTTAGTTATGTAAAAATATCATTTTTGGTTAGTTAAAAATAGGATTTTTATCGTAGGAAGGAAATATTTTTGGCAAGATTAAAAATATGATTTTTAACTAGTGTATGGCATGGGAATGTTTTTTAGAAAGATAAAAATATGATTTTTAGATTATATATGTTATTTATAAAATGGTCATACAAAGAAATTATTATTAGTTGGCTAAAAATCTGATTTTTATATATGTAGTAGCGATATAAAAATGTGATTTTTATAATGCAAAAATCGTGTTAAAAATATGATTTTTACCTATGTAGTAGCGTTATTAAAATATGATTTTTATGTACATGTAGCGACATTAAAAATATGATTTTTATATATGTAGAGTATAAAAAAAATATAATTTTTAGCGAAGTAAAAATATAATATTTAGAATTGAAACAAAAATGTGATTTTTACTATGAACAATGTGGAGAAGATTGCGTTGGAATTTCAGGCAAGTCAGGACTGTTCTGAAATTCAGAAATGAAACGGCGGAGTGGAACCCAAAGGTGAGAACTCCTCACTATAATTTTTATACAGTTATTTATTTTATAACTGCATATATGAACTGTTCCCCGCCGTCCACAGACCATGGACGATTTGTTTGATTGTTTAGTTTGGTTGATTAGATTATTTGGTTGAATTTGGTTGTTTGGGTGAAATGAATTGATTAGAATTGTTATGCGTGTATGGCGCGAGCCAATATCAGGAGAGGGGTAATGCTAGACATTACCTGATTTTGATATCGTGTCGTTATGCCGCCAAAATTTTCTAAAATATGTTAGAATAATAAAAATATTATTTTTATGGTGTAAATGAATTGAATAAATATTTTATCGTTAAAAATATGATTTTTAACGTGTATATGAATAAAATAAATATTCATTTACAAATCAGACGATTTGTTTATGTATACTGATATTGATTGGGACGATAAATTTTACACATCGCCCAACTGCACAAATAAAATTCATTATTTGTTGATTGAAACTCCACACGGGTATTGGGATGATATATAACATACACTAGTCCCAATAATTAGCTGTATGTCGACCGATTGATTGATAGGCTGTTGTAAGCGTTAAATATTTATATTTAATGCTTATGCAGTGTAGAATGCACTCTGGATAATGGTTGATTGTTTATCATTGTTGTTCGATACATGTGTTGTATGAAATCCATATAAATAACATTATATGGTAATTGACTGTGTCTGATTCCAGTTCATTAAGAATGAATATTTTAAAATAACGATTATTTTAAAATAATGAATATTTTAAAATAATATTCAGTAAAAGATCAAAATTTGATTTTGATATCCGATTTGGGATGGACACGAATATATTTAAATATCTATAGCCGTGTTTATTAGATATGCGTCATTTTGACGCGAATGATATTTATATCGATTTTATTCATTTTTATAATGAATATCGAAAATGAAGTGATTTCAAAATATGATGTTTGAAAATATTATCATTTATATATTAATGATATGAAATATTCAATTTTGATTGGAAATTGAATATGAAGTTGAAATTGTTTTGAAACCGAATTTAAAACGATTTATAAAATACGTTTTAAATGGAAATCGACGAAATATATATTATATATAATATAATGGCCTGAATAGAACGCGCCGCGCTGCGGCTGTTAGCGAATTTCGACCATTGACTTCTAATGGACATTACGGGAGATCCGACCATCGGATTCTCCTAAAACTGGAACTGTTGGGTTCGTATCAAAAATACCTTTCTAATGAATATTAGAGATTTGAAATCTAAAGGTTGGATGTAACACCCCACTTCCATTAATGTCACTCACAAAGGGAATGCATTAACTTCCATGGAGGTTTTAAGTGAATATAGAACAGAAAAATTACAACAAGACAGATAATAAGTAGTACTTGGAAATCTATAACTTCATTTTATTGCAGCGGAAATTAAACATGTTTGTTACATCATAAAACCATAAATCAGAGTCAAGTACAATATCCATCTTGATAAACAAAATACATAATCCCATTACATAAATAGCCATTAAAGAAGATAACAAGCTGGACTTTACTTCAACGGTCCAAGCTTTCCAAAAGAGAGATAAAACAATCCAATCAAACACCACTAGAGCTGGGCCCACCCTGAGGACCTGGAGGGGGAAAAAGGATAGAAATAGAGGGGGTCAGACATAAAGTCTGGCGAGTATGATAATTCTAACAATACTATCATCAAAATAACTAGACTAAGGCATAAGCTGGAAAACAAGGAAATGTCTATGAACTATTGGGTATGGAAGAGCAAATAAAGATAACGTTAAAGGCACACCTAATTACTAACGAATAATTACTACACTGCACCACACCAGTCACCCTCAAAGTTGATCCCACTTGCTTCACTTAGAAGTTATATAAATAGCCTTGCGTAACCCTAGCTGACTACATAGGTGCCGTCTGCCCCTATCTCCACTAGGTGTACCCCACTACCCACTTTCGATCGGCACCCTACTCATAGATACCCGTGCTGGCCCCACAGTGGGGTGTATCACTCCCCTAAAGTGGCACCCCGATAGAACTTGAGAATGCATGGCTTATACCTACACGATGCAACAACGTTTTACCTACCAGCCCGGGTCCACACACGCATATGAAACCCGTTGGACTTGCGTTGCCACCGCTACCCCGTTTTGGCCTCTTATAGTCAAGCCCAGTATGCGTGTCCCGTCCTCGACTTGGGTCGAGCCCGCAAAGATACGTTTGGGTTACTGGTTGAAATGGGCCCCCACAAGCTACCCACCTAAGCTTGTCCACTAGTACATCCCACTTAACCCTCTTAGTCATGTTCATTTACATGTGTGTTTGGTTAAGTCTTACTAATCGTATTTCACATGCCACTAAGGGCACCCACTAGGTTCCTCATGCCACCCAAGGCACCTACTTAACCCCCATGTCCCACCTTACATGTTTATCTGGTTAAGTATTTCTTAATTCATTCAGGCCATAACCTCATAAAGACCTCTCACATTAGACTGGCATTTATGGCAGCTGGATTTGCCGGGCGGGTCCGGGCAGTCTTACACCATAAAAGAGTCTAACCTCGTGTCTTTACAACTGTTATGCTTTAGTTTGGGCCTAGGACCTCTCACATTGGGCTGACATTTGTGACTACTGGATTTGCCGGGCGGGTCCGGGCAGGTTTACGTCACAAACGAGTCCAACCTCGTGTCCTAAGCATTGATTAACACTTGTAATCTTTTACCCCAGTTTTAATAATTCCCTAGTCAAATTATTAATTAAATCCAATTTTAATGATGTCCATAATTGACTCAATTATGGCCATCCATTCATGGCATGCAAAATCATATCAATTGCACCCTAATTTAAATCCTTAATATTACCCCTACCCCACGTTATACGTTCGCTTATTCAATGCAAAATATACGTTAGACTTGAATAGTCTAACTCATATCACAAAGATAAATTATCACAACATATAGACAATTAAAATAGATCTAATCATAATAGGGGTGAAACTTGCATAAAACTACACATGTTGTGGATCTAAAGGTGTCAACTTGTTTGGTTAAATGTCACAATTTAAATGATATGATCATAACCCAAATTCATGTATAAACTTGCATATGGGGTTTTATGCAACATAATGATGGTGTGAACTAGCATCTAACACATAGAACTCACCCATGTCATAACATAATTATAGCCCTAAATAGATGTCATGGCATATGTTCATAATCTTTACTAATCAATCTAAACTTGCATACATGAGTTGTCATATAAATCAACATAGCCCAAATAATATCAACATCATGATTTGATTAACATGAACTAATTAGCATAGATAATAACATCATGACTTTGTAACATGTATGATTTATCACAACTTAGCATAGAAACTTGCAACTTATATAATATCATCATAGCATGATTTACAACATATAGGATATCATCACCACATAACATAGGATATACAACATACATGATAGCATAAGGCTTACAACAACATATATGACAATTCACATCATTCACTTATAATCCATTCATAACTTAATCTAATTAGTTCAATAATAATCTTGTTAAGATCATCATACTCACAATTAGAGAAGAAAGAGAGTCTTGATTTGCTTTAGAGTTGAGTAGAATTAGGGTTTTGATTAGCTTTCTTCCTTCTTAGTTGGCGGCGGCTAGACTGAGTTCCATGGCGGCGGTATGACGGTGGCTATTCTATTTTTCATGTGAGTTTAGAGTGAGGGACTACCTAGGTATTTATAGAGTTTAGGGTTTATTTAGACCGTCAGATCAACTCTGAACTAACCTGAACCGTTTAATTTGCCAACTCAGCCCTAAAGACACATCAGCAGCTCAAGATTGGGCTCAGCCAAACCCTAGCCGACTGACCAGGTCGACACCCAGGTCGACTGCCCAGTCGACCTGGGGGGTGTCGACTGCCCAGTCGACCTGGGGTGCTGGGCGGGAAATTTCCCTCCTAGCCTGTTTGACTCCGAATTTTGAATTTTAAATTTCTGAAATCTGTTTTGAATTTTCTGAAACTTCCGATGGCCATAACTTCTTCATACGAAGTCCAATTCACGCAAACTCGGACTCTATTTCAACCAGAATTCCGAGACGAACACAATGGCGCAACCCGTTTTCCACAATTCTCACGTCTGAGATTAGTTATTCTTTAATTTGTGAATATTAATATTAACAGAATTACGGGGTGTTACATTCTCCCCTCCTTAAAGGATTTCGACCCCGAAATCTTCAAGTCAAGAAGAATGTATATCCTAACATCCAATCGTCCATCTACTCAACCATCAAACACAGGCATCCATTGTCCTTATAGACTTCTAATGTTGTATGAACATATGCAAAAAGTGTGTGTATATGTTCCTTATCTAATGCAAAATCAGGCGGTCTACTGATTCAGTTGACCTCCTTAATGCAAATCATGATAGTGCCATGCGTCCATTATGTATGCAAAAGTTCCTTAATGCTACATATTATCTCTATATGCGTGCACAATCATCATCTGAATGCAGCATCCATATGATAAAAAATCTTCATACATCCATTTTACTAAATACATCCATATATATGCAATATGCAATATGAAGTGACTGAGCCGATCTAGTGCCTAATAGTGTGTGTATATGCGTCCACGAGCAACCACTAGCAAACACTTGCATCCACTTTGCATCCAACATACATAACATGTCTCAAACACATGTTTCAATCATAGGATTTTCCTAACTACAGGTCAAAGATACTAGCGAGAGGACATACTAAAGATAAGATAAGTTCAAGCTAAGCGATAAAGGAGAAATTAAAAGACATACCCTCAAAAAGAAAAGGGTACAACGAACGCATCTTCTCTTCCGTCTCCCAAGTAGCGTTGCTCTCATCATCTCCCCATTGCACTTTGACTAGTCTGACCTCTCGATTTCTCAGCTTCTTGATCTCCGACCCAAGAATGCGCATAGGAGCTCGTCGAATCGTCGCATCATGCTCTATCTCCACCTCTCTAAGAAAATTCGGCTCTACCACCTCCGCGGTCTCGTGTAGGCACTTCCTCAAATGTGATACATGGAATACGTCATGTACACCACTAAGTCTCTCAGGCAACTCCACTCTATACGCCATCTGTCCAATCTTCTCCTTAATAGGAAACGGCCCTACAAACCTTGGTGCTAATTTCCCAACGGACCCAAAGCGAACAACGTTCCGTAATGGAGACACTTTGATAAAGACCATGTCCCCAACTTCAAACTCAAGATCTGTCCTCCTCTTATCCGCATAAGATTTATGCCTATCTTGCGCTGCCTTCATCCTTCTTCGAATCAAATCGATCTTCTCCGAAGTCTCTCTAATCATATCGGGCCCAAGTAAGATCTTATCCGTAGATTCCCACCAACATGTAGGTGAACGACAAGGTCGTACATAAAGAGCTTCGAAAGGTGCCATGCCAATGCTAGACTGAAAGCTGTTATTATATGCGAACTCCACTAATGGAAGATGCTCTTCCCATGTACCCCCAAAGTCTAGGATACATAGCCTCAAAAGATCCTCTAGAATACGATTCACCCTCTCGGTCTGGCCGTCCGTCTGAGGATGATATGCGGTGCTCAAACATAACTGAATCCCTACCGCCTCTTGTAAGCTTCTCCAAAATTCACTAGTGAAGATAGGATCGCGGTCGCTTACTATACTAGAAGGAACACCATGCAAACGAACTATCTCTCGGACGTATACAGAAGCTAACCATGGAGCAGTCCTCTTACTCCTCACGGGAATAAAATGGGCGCTTTTAGTAAGTCTATCTACTATAACCCAAATCCCCGTATTACCCTTCCTTGATCTTGGTAATCCATCCACAAAGTCCATCGAAACGCTTTCCCATTTCCATAGTGGAACTTCCAATGGGTGAAGCAACCCACCGGGTTTCTTTTGCTCCGCTTTTACTTGTTGGCACACCAAGCATCTAGCGACATACTCGGCCACGTCCCTCTTCATACCGGCCCAAAAGAAAACTCGCTTCATGTCTTTGTACATCTTGTCCCCGCCGAGATGAATGGTCATCTTCGAATAATGTGCTTCGTCAAGAATAGCCTTCCTCAAACCTTCGTCTCGAGGTACACAAAGTCTACTATCCCTACGTAACCAACCCTTATCATATAGGGTATACCTACGGAGATGGCTTGATGACTCCCCTCTTTTGATCTTTTCTACTAACTCAACCAACTGTGGGTCGTCTCGCTGTGCCTTGCCAATCCGTCCCAAAAGCGTAGGTCTGACCTCCAAGGATGCTAACAAACCGGGTACAAAGTCAACGGAAGGTCTAAAGTCAAACATCGAAATGAATTCTAAGTTTCGCCGCTCAACAAACAACGGACTCAAGGACAGCCTTTTCCTACTTAAGGCATCTGCCACTACGTTACCCTTGCCAGGGGTATATGCTATTTCGAAGTCGTAGGACGCTAAGAACTCCATCCACCTTTGCTGACTTAAGTTCAAGTCCTTCTGAGAGAATAAGTATTTTAAAGATTTGTGGTCAGTGAATAATTCGAATTTCTCGCCAAGAAGATAATGACGCCAAGACTTAAGCGCGAAAACAATAGCGGCCAACTCTAGGTCATGTGTAGGGTAATTTTTCTCATGCGCTCTCAACTGCCTCCCACCATAGGCTATTACCCTACCGTCTTGCATTAAGACTGCGCCTAGTCCTGTCCCACAAGCATCGGTATAAACAGTAAATGGCTTACTCCCGTCTGGCAGCACTAAGACTGGATCTGAGGTCAAAGCTCTTTTTAAACGTTGGAACGCATCATCACAATCTACGTCCCACGCGAAGACTAGGTTCTTCTTCGTCAGGCGTGTCAATGGAGCTGATATCTTTGCGAAGTCTTTGATAAACTTCCTATAGTAGCCAGCCAACCCCAAGAAACTTCTTACTTCGGTAGCATTTTTAGGGACCTTCCAATCTTGGATGGCCACTACCTTCGCGGGATCCACAGCTATCCCTTCTTTGGAAACCACGTGCCCTAAGAATCGTACTTCCTTCCTCCAGAAGTGACACTTAGAAAATTTAGCTTTAAGATTATGCGCTCGTAGGGTCTCCAACACTTCCCTAAGATGTAGGGCATGCTCTTCTTCATCCTTAGAAAAGATCAAGATGTCATCTACAAAGACTACCACGAATTTATTAAGGTACTCCCTAAACACCCTACTCATCAAATCAACAAAGTATGTGGGGGCGTTTGTCAAACCGAAGGGCATCACTAGCCATTCATAGAAACCGTCCGGAGTCCTAAAGGCAGTCTTGTCAATGCTATCCTCAGCCACTCTCAACTGATGGAAACCAGTGGCTAAGTCCAACTGCGAAAACACTGAGGTGCCAACTAACTGATCGAAAAGATCATCAATCCTCGGCAGTGGGTGTTTGTTCTTCTTAGTAAGTTTATTAAGTTCTCTATAGTCCACACAAAGTCTAAGGGACCCATCCGCCTTCGTGGCAAATACTACTGGAGCACCCCACTCCGATATACTTCGTCTTATGAACCCCTTCTCAAGCAACTCCTTCACTTGCTTATCGAGTTCCCTCCTTTCACGAGGAGCCATGTGGCGTACTGGCAAAGATACTGGTTTTGCATTATCCACAAGATATATTCGAAAATCTATCTCCCGCTTCGGAGGCAAGCCCTTCACCTCCTCAAACACATCTGAGTATTCTCGGACCACTCTAACAGATCGTAGATTCTCCACAGACGCGTCAAGCGATTCTAGATAACTTAGCATAACGGAATTTATGGGATTACAAAAGATTTCGAGTGCGTTACCAAGGCGAGTCATGAGCCTAACTACTCTCCTTTCACAATCAAGAACGACCCCATTTCTGGATAACCAATCCATTCCTAAAATTAGCCCATAGCCCGTGAAGCCCAAAACATAAGCATCACATCTAAACTCAACGCTAAGTATAGAAATTTTCAAATCCAAACACATCATGGACAAATAAGCTGAGCCCCCAATTGGATTCGAAACAACTAAGGGATCCTCTACTAAACTGGTGTTTAAGTGTAGTGATTCAACTAATGATGTAGAGATAAATGAATGCGATGCGCCCGAATCGAATAAGGTACAGATAGGATGATCAAACAGAAAAACTAAGCTTTCAACAGAAATGGTTCTACCTCGTTCTTGCAACGGTGGGACCGCGAGAGCCTAAACTTGTCCTCTTGCCTGCCCTGGTGCCATAAGAGCCTGCACCTGTCCTCCCGAGGTAGACCCTGCCCTCTGCCCCTTCTTTGGGAAGTCCTTCACTAGATGTCCCGCTTCACCACAGTGAAAACAGTCAGTCTTCTTTTTCTTCCGGCAATCCTTGCTGAGATGGCCTGGTGTCCCACAGTTAAAGCATTTCTTCTTTCCTTTGTCATTATTGTCTTTACCACCCTTCTTGTTTTGCTGTTGTGGTTTCTTCTGATCCCCTTTCTTCTCGGGTGCCTTATTAGCATTAGCGCCTTTCTCCTCGTGCATGAGTGCCATTTCTACTAGCTTCTCAAAGGTGGCCCCCATAGGGATGTGGGTCATAGCCAACCCTTGCAACGGTTCATTCAATCCATTAACGAACCTCAGAGCCTTCTTCTCCGGCGTGTTCACTAAGTCCAAGCCAAACCTTGCTAACTGATTAAATTTGTTGACATATTCTTTCACTGATGAGCTTCCTTGCTTTAATGTCAAGAACCTTTCCATATATAGATTCTCTTCTTCCCTTGAGAGAAACTTCGCCTCAAACCTACGCCTGAAATCCGCCCAAGAGTCAATAGGACGCTCCCCATTAGTGACCTCCCACCAAAACGAGGCCTCTCCCTTCATTAACCAAGCTGCTAATTTGACTTTCCTCCCTTCTTCTACTTCAAAGATTTCTAGCAATTCTTCCACCTCCTTAAGCCAATCTCTAGCTTCCACAAACGTTTCTGACCCTTGAAAAGGTTTTCCACCCATAGCCTTAAATTCCTTGCACGTCTTTGCAAAGTATCAGCGTGAGGAGGAGGAGGGGCAGGTGCAACTGGTGGTGGAGGAACATTGGCTGGACCCGCAGCGGCCCTAGCCTCTAATAACCTCCTATACCATCCTGGTATCGTTACACCATCCGGAAGGTTAAGATCTTCAGCCATGCTGAAATGAAAAAGGAAAGATTCAAAATGGAGAATTCGAAAGATAAAGATATGTGGCTATTGGGGATTATGTTTTTCATAAAAACTTTCCTCTCAAAATAACTCATTAAGACATGTTTTTGAAAACACTTCTTCCAAAAATACTTTAGAAAAATAGTTTTTCTAAAAAAATTATCTGTTCTGGTAACCTTAAGCTCTGATACCACGTGTAACACCCCACTTCCATTAATGTCACTCACAAAGGGAATGCATTAACTTCCATGGAGGTTTTAAGTGAATATAGAACATAAAAATTACAACAATACAGATAATAAGTAGTACTTGGAAATCTAAAACTTCATTTTATTGCAGCGGAAATTAAACATGTTTGTTACATCATAAAACCATAAATCAGAGTCAAGTACAATATCCATCTTGATAAACAAAATACATAATCCCATTACATAAATAGCCATTAAAGAAGATAACAAGCTGGACTTTACTTCAACGGTCCAAGCTTTCCAAAAGAGAGATAAAGCAATCCAATCAAACTCCACTAGAGCTGGGCCCACCCTGAGGAACTAGAGTGGGAAAAAGGATAGAAATAGAGGGGGTCAGACATAAAGTCTGGTGAGTATGGTAATTCTAACAATACTATCATCAAAATAACTAGACTAAGGCATAAGCTGGAAAACAAGGAAATGTCTATGAACTATTGGGTATGGAAGAGCAGATAAAGATAACGTTAAAGACACACCTAATTACTAACGAATAATTACTACACTGCACCACACCAGTCACACTCAAAGTTGGTCCCACTTGCTTCACTTAGAAGTTATATAAATAGCCTTGCGTACCCCTAGCTGACTACATAGGTGTCGTCTGCCCCTATCTCCGCTAGGTGTACCCCACTACCCACTTTCGATCGGCTACCTACTCGTAGATACCCGTGCTGGCCCCACAGTGGGGTGTATCACTCCCCTAAAGTGACAACCCGATACAACTTGAGAATGCACGGCTTATACCTACACGATGCAGCAACGTCTTACCTACCAGCCCGGGTCCACACACGCATATGAAACCCGTTGGACTTGCGTTGCCACCGCTACCCCGTTTTGGCCTCTTATAGTCAAGCCCAGTATGCGTGTCCCGTCCTCGACTTGGGTCGAGCCCACAAAGATACGTTTGGGTTACTGGTTGAAATGGGCCCCCACAAGCTACCCACCTAAGCTTGTCCACTAGTACATCCCACTTAACCCTCTTAGTCATGTTCATTTACATGTGTGTTTGGTTAAGTCTTACTAATCGTATTTCACATGCCACTAAGGGCACCCACTAGATTCCTCATGCCACCCAAGGCACCTACTTAACCCCCATGTCCCACCTTACATGTTTATCTGGTTAAGTATTTCTTAATTCATTCAGGCCATAACCTCATAAAGACCTCTCACATTAGACTGGCATTTATGGCAGCTGGATTTGCCGGGCGGGTCCGGGCAGTCTTAAACCATAAAAGAGTCTAACCTCGTGTCTTTACAACTGTTATGCTTTAGTTTGGTCCTAGGACCTCTCACATTGGGCTGACATTTGTGACTACTGGATTTGCCGGGCGGGTCCGGGCAGGTTTACGTCACAAACGAGTCCAACCTCGTGTCCTAAGCATTGATTAACACTTATAATCTTTTACCCCAGTTTTAATAATTCCCTATTCAAATTATTAATTAATTCCAATTTTAATGATGTCCATAATTGACTCAATTATGGCCACCCATTCATGGCATGCAAAATCATGTCAATTGCACCCCAATTTAAATCCTTAATATTACCCCTACCCCACGTTATACGTTCGCTTATTCAACGCAAAATATACGTTAGACTTGAATAGTCTAACTCATAGCACAAAGATAAATTATCACAACATATAGACAATTAAAATAGATCTAATCATAATAGGGGTGAAACTTGCATAAAACTACACATGTTGTGGATCTAAAGGTGTCAACTTGTTTGGTTAAATGTCACAATTTAAATGATATGATCATAACCTAAATTCATGTATAAACTTGCATATGGGGTTTTATGCAACATAATGATGGTGTGAACTAGCATCTAACACATAGAACTCACCCATGTCATAACATAATTATAGCCCTAAATAGATGTCATGGCATATGTTCATAATCTTTACTAATCAATCTAAACTTGCATACATGAGTTGTCATATAAATCAACATAGCCCAAATAATATCAACATCATGATTTGATTAACATGAACTAATTAGCATAGATAATAACATCATGACTTTGTAACATGTATGATTTATCACAACTTAGCATAGAAACTTGCAACTTATATAATATCATCATAACATGATTTACAACATATAGGATATCATCACCACATAACATAGGATATACAACATACATGATAGCATAAGGCTTACAACAACATATATGACAATTCACATCATTCACTTATAATCCATTCATAACTTAATCTAATTAGTTCAATAATAATCTTGTTAAGATCATTTTACTCACAATTAGAGAAGAAAGAGAGTCTTGATTTGCTTTAGAGTTGAGTAGAATTAGGGTTTTGATTAGCTTTCTTCCTTCTTAGTTGGCGGCGGCTAGACTGAGTTCCATGGCGGCGGTATGACGGTGGCTATTCTATTTTTCATGTGAGTTTAGGGTGAGGGACTACCTAGGTATTTATAGAGTTTAGGGTTTATTTAGACTGTCAGATCAACTCAGAACTAACCTGAACCGTTTAATTTGCCAACTCAGCCCTAAAGACACATTAGCAGCTTAAGATTGGGCTCAGCCAAACCCTAGCCGACTGACCAGGTCGACACCCAGGTCGACTGCCCAATCGACCTGGGGGGGGGGGGGGGTGTCGACTGCCCAGTCGACTCCCCAGTCGACCTGGGGTGCTGGGAAGGAAATTTCCCGCCTAGCCTGTTTGACTCCGAATTTTGAATTTTGAATTTGTGAAATCTGTTTTGAATTTTCTGAAACTTCCGATGGCCATAACTTCTTCATACGAAGTCCAATTCACGCAAATTCGGACTCTATTTCAACCAGATTTCCGAGACGAACACAATGGCGCAACCCGTTTCCCATAATTCTCACGTCTGAGATTAGTCATTCTTTAATTTGTGAATATTAATATTAACAGAATTACGGGGTGTTACATTGGATTTGGAATTATGTCCAAATCAAATTTGGAAAAGGTCGCTATAAGTGCAGTTCGACGACCGTTTATGGAAATCGACTGTACGGCCTTGAGAAAATTATTAAAAATATCAATAATTAGTGTAAAATCATAAGAAATGATTTGAATTGAATTGGGATGAAAAATTCCATATTTGAAAAGATAAAAATAGATTTTTTATCGAAATGAACTAGTTTTGAACTAGAATTATAATCCAATTATTTTTAAAATAAATAAATTGGATTTGAAATGGTTTTAAAAATAACCGGAATTTCCAATATATGTATTGGAATAGATTTGATTAGAACTTATCTTCGGAATATTTTGATATTGGATTCCGTGATTATACGAATATTGTGAAAGAATTTGGAAGATATATATATCGTTATTCCAATACGGTATTTGTTGATTCCAGAATTTGATATGGAATATAAGCCGATATATTTTCTATTCAGAGCCTTGTATTTAATATCAAATGTGATTTTGGGTTTGTCGTGGATGGTGTCTTCATTAGCACTGTTCTTGAACCCAGTTGAGAAAAGATTAAATATTTTTATTTAGATTTAATGAAGTATACCAATTAATTAATATTTAATTGGAATTGAATGGAAATTGGTCTTTGGGTTTATCGTGAACGGTGTTTTAAATAACACTTGTTCTTTAACCCGATTAACAATGGAATGAGATTTTCGGTTGTAATGGATTGTGTCTTTAATAATAATACTGTTCTTAGACCCAATGGAGTTAAGAAAATCAGAAAGTAACTGGAGATTAGTTAGTTGAATGGTTTCCTAGGTATTGATCTAATGTTGATTTTGGCCTTCGGGGTTTGTACTTAGGGAATTGTTCACTTGCTAATTTACGGTTAGAGGCTGATGGAATGGAATGTGATTTTGGGTTTATCGTGAACCGTGTTTTAAATGACATTGGTTCTTTAACCTAGTAAAGACAAGATATGATTTCCCAAGTTAAATAATCATTAATATTGATTTATGGAAAGATTAAAACTAAATGGAGTTTTAATGAATCTTTAATTAGATTGAAATGATCGAGAATGGAGTACCACCAGTTTTACTCCAGGCGATAGTTAAATCTTTAATTAGATTTGAACGTGAAATGGTAATTGAATTTACCGATAACACCTTGGTGTTAGATATGAAGTGTTACCAGTTTTACTTCATGGGATGAATAGGTTGGGATTGGGAAATTAAAACAAATAATTACTTCGGTAACGTTCGTTAATCCCGAATAGTTTGGATAAACCATAATTTGGTTTGAAAATATATCCAAAGGAAGATTAAAGAATAAATTTAAAGAATTTATCTTTGATAAAATTAATGGGAACCTTTCCCAAAGAATAAGAATATTTGAATAAAGAAATATTCTGGATTGGAATGAGGCGTATGTTGTGTTTTTATAGCACTTGTTTATTATGTACGCGAGTTATTCAGAAAGACCGGGTTTGTCCCATTCTAAATAACTGATTCGACGATGTGTCGAGGATGAAGACGGTGGTTGAAGACCGGAGGTCTTCACATCATTTGGACGATTACTGATGTCTTGATTGGGCTGTACACCCAAGACAAGGTAATAAGTGGTGATCGTACAGATGTACTTGGAGATCGACCGAATATGCGAGGGCCTCTTTCCTGTATTGGACATACGGGACGAGGAATAAGGTGCCTACGGTTTCGTTCAGACACAGGACGAACTTGTAAATGGATGTGTATCTGACATCGGATTTTATTCTTTGTGATTGATAGACATTGGTTGCATAGCGTGAATTTCCTATATGGCATGCTGAGATGCAAATGATCAAGGCTTCTGTTGAAAAGCAGAGTTTTGTGGTTGATGATCAAAACACGACATTAATACAACGTAGCTTTGTGTAGCGTTAATTCTCGAGCCTCACACCCCGGTGTGAACCAAAAACGGGAGAGGACATCAGGGAGGGCATGCGTTTCCTTCTAGCTAGGAATGGTGTCAGCATTTTACTAGCCCTGAATGTTACTTATGTGGATGATGGATTGCGAGGTGCCTCGGTTATATTGGTCGTTCCGGGGCCGATAGTTTGGTCGGGATATGACGAGTTTATGCCCCATAGGGCGGGGAAACACAGTGTTCAGGCATTTTAATCCACTCCGTGTGGACCGGCCTTGACAATCCAAAGGCTTGACTGAGTACTTGCCTGAGGCTCGGGCTAGAGAGTCTCGAAGCGGTAAGGACAATCGCTTGCCTTGGTTCACAGACGGAAATCCAACTTCCAATACGTGACAATTGCGGTTTTGATTGTAGAGCCTAGTATCGGCGACATGATATATGGTACCAATGCCGTCTAGGTTTGATACATTTATATTTGAAGTTGTTTTATACACTTTACACTATAATAGTATCAAAATGATTTGTTTTAAATGTACCAAGCATGTTTGGCTATTATAAGGGAAAACCCTATCCTCCGGCTTGCGTTGCATTGTGTGATGGGACCTGGGTCTTATAATAGCTTCATTTTTTCAAAAAGCATTGCGCTATTTTGTTATATGCACTGGTATTCTTGGGAGGAAACCCGCTCCGTGTTATACGACGTGGTCCCTTGATATATCTAATTTAAAGTAAAGTTTTAAATATCTATTTTAGTTCTCACACCAGTCACATGACTGACCTGAAGTTTATTGTTTTAACCTAAACTCTAGGTGCCCCTATTTTCCGCACGGGCAGCTAGTAGTTTTGGGTTTGCATATTTATATTCACAGAATCCTAGTTTACAGCTGGAACTATACTCGGAAAGCTCTATATCTGTGTATTTCTTTCAGCTGTGTTTTGTATTGTTTTTCCGTTGCTATGTATTTAAATGTAATTTAAATCTCTGATATTAGTCGAATGTATATTATTTATTCATACTCTGTTATATTCTTGTATTCTGATGGAATTGTTGTAATAAGCAATGAAATGTTCTTCTGTTTGTGTTCTAGTTCGTCTTGTCCTCAAAAGCAATCAGTTCTTCCTCTTCTCTTTGGAGACCGGGGAAGTTTCGGGTTCTTGCAGAGTGTTGGGTGAGGGCTTATAAGAATATATATATATATTATTCAATTTAATTCCAAAAAGTAAATTTTTTATTCGAACTCCAAATCGAACCCAACAACTGTTGCCCTTAGCTAATTACCCCCATTTCGAACACAATGGGATATGTTTCGTAACCCAGTTCGATTGTTACGATCAGTTTTCGTTTAAAGTATAAATCATTATATTTTAAATTCAAACAAACATTTTAATTTACCGGGCCGCATATGGACTCCAAAAATTTCAGAAAAATAAATCTGGCTATGTTTTGTTGATACGGTCCTAACAAAACTAAGTTCGTCGAATTTGGAGACCGTTTGAAAAACGGTCTTTTTTTCAGTCGATTAAATTCAAACTGAAATTGCCAAACACATTTAAATCCACCACGCTCATATATTGATTCCAAAAATTATGAAAATTAGAATCCAGCAATAATTTGACATTCCGGTTCCAACAAAAGTGGTCTCGTCGAAAACGGAGGTCGTTTGCAAAATCGCTATTTTTAAGGGCTATATTTCCATAGCGGCTATTCTGAATTTTCAACTGGGCATAACTTTCTATTCCCGCTATGAAATTTGGATTTTTCGGATTTGCTGGAATGATATTTTCAAAAAGATTCAAATATTTCTGGTTTCACTAAAATCCCGTTTATTTTGAATCCTGTACATTCATTTGAAGTTTGAAATCGAATTTTCAAACTACCGCGCCATTTTCAATTCCTTTTATAATTAAAATAAATATTTATATTCTCACTTCGATTCAAATAAATATATACGTTCTAATTCTATTCAAAATAAATTTCTAGTCGTTATTATTTAAAATAAATCATTTTAGATATTCAAAATTCATTAAAATTGCCAAAATAAATTTTTTAAATTGGTTCTGATTCTCCAGGTTGTTACAATAGTTGCTGGAATTTCTAGTTAAATTAAACACGTGTTTAATTTAACTAGAATTTGAACTGGTTAAACAACAGAATCAAATCAAGGTGAGTTAAACTCGCTCAGTTCTTCCCATTTATATTTTATATAAATTGGGTTTTTATTCTGTATTCTGCTTGCCAATGGTTGACTGTTTGCTAATTAAATGTATCCAGTTGTTGATTTGATCGATGAAATTAAACTGCGTTTAATTTCAGTGGAATACTAAATCGTTATTTTAACGATTGGTTCCAATGAAGGTAACTTACCTTATTGGTCACGTTTATTTATAAACATGTTTAATTGTTCGAATTATTTGAATTGTTGTGTTGACTGATTGATGTTAAATGGTCGTCATTTGCTGTTATAGAAATTATCAGTTAAATGGGATTGAATGATCTGACTAGGATAATCCTTTGAATACAAGGAAGAACAGGTTGGAGGGATCCAACAGGATTCCTCAAATATATTATTTATTTTCACATTATCATATATGAACTAATCTGATGGGGTGATTGATTTGATTGTTGACTGAAAATTCAACATCTGTTTAGTTTAAAACCAAGGGGCGGTATTGGTTGAGTATTTGGCAACATATGGCCTATAAAATCAATTGTTTAATAAATGTTGATTTGCCGTCAGGCAAATCGACAGAAATGAAGTTATAATTTTTTTAACTAGAGATAGATTTTGAAACATATTTTATTTTGAATAAAAGTATGTTAAAGGAAATAAATATTTATTGTTTAAATTTATAATTAATTATTAATTGATTTTATAGAGTAAATTCTGATGTTACTCAGATTTATAAACTGGTGAATAGAAATTAACCTAACGGTTAAAATGGGATAATTGTTTGTCAAGAAACAATTAATGGAATTATTTAAATTAATTACATTATTAATTAATTTAAAAAGAGAACTGGTTGTAATCGGTTAACGAGATAACCGTGTTTAGAGTTGACTAAATTGACCATTTTTAACTGGGATTAATTATTAAATTAGTTTGTTTGGATCAATCTAATAAAATAGTTTAAAGAATATTTGTTTAATTTTAACAAGGTTTTAAAAAAGGGATTTACTATTTATTTTAGTAAATAAATCAATTAACTGCTGAGGTAGTTAATAATTGAAATAAATTATTATTTTAATTGATAGTAATTTAGAAAATCACTTTTAATGGAAACTCATTTAAAGAGTAATCGAGATTGAATGTAATCTGGTTGAATGGTGAAAAGAGTTTATGAATGGGTTTTATATTTAAAACCCGAATTTTTATAACGAAATCATAAAGAGGAATTTAAGCGAATATGAAGGCTTAAATTAGCTTGACTTAATGAATTAAGTTAAAAAGAAAATGAGATGGAAATGGTCTAGATTAAACCAGAATTTAATTGAACAAGTTTTATAAAAAGCAATGAGGGGTTATCTCGTTAATTCCGAATTAAAGTTACTTATGGGATTAAGTAAAATCGGGAAATTGAAATAAGAATTTCAAGTGGGAAATGATTGAGTGGATTAGAAAGGGAATTGGTAAAAGTGAATTTGGTAAAGGAGTGGGTCATAGGATTGTGGAACTAAATCCGAATTATAAAATGAATTTGTCTAAAGAGACAGAGATAAAAGGATGGTATTTTTTTAGTAATTATTTAATTATTGAATTAAGAAATAATGATATATTAGAGAAAGAGATTTTCAAAGAGTAATAAGGTTATATGAAACTGTATTTTGAATAAAGTAGTTAAATGGTATTTGTTTTGATAATAGAATGGAATATTGGTTTTTGAATTACAACTCGTATCTTTCTTAAGATAAGAACGTTGTTGATCAAGGTCTGAGAGGTAATTAAAATACCCCCACTTGAACAACATCAGGATTATCTGAAGATGATATTAGTTAGTAATGGTAAAAGAGGTTAGTGATAATTTATTATTTCCATTAGTGGAATAATAATGCAACGTTTGGTGAAAATTTGGAGTATATATATCGAGGCATCCGAAGTGAAGGAAATTAGCAAGATGTGAAAATATATAATGAGGATTCAAAAGTAAAAGGGAAACAAAAAGAAATTGTGGAAAATAATAATGATATTTTCGAATTAGAAAGGAAACGTAAAGTTGAGTTCTATACTATGAGGATAAGTATGGATTATTGTTTTTAAGTAATGAAATAAAAGATATTTCGTAATATTGTTTTACGAGTAATAAGTTGGATTGATTTCCCAATATTAGACAATAACGGGGCTAATGTTTTGAAAGTGAAAATAGAAAACTGAATATGAGATAGGATTTTCCTAAGTATAAAAATGAATTTGTTTAAAGAAAAATCTTATGTTAAATAAGAAGAAAAAAGCTATATTTGTAATATCGAAATATTTAAGAATTTTAAATTTACATTTGTTTTAATTAAAAGGCCAAGTGATGTTGAATACTGAACTAGTGAAATCTTTGGATTTTCATGATTGAATCACTGTTTATTTTGATAATTAAATAACCAACTATCAAATCTGTCCAAGACGATTGTTGGTACGGAAAGTCCGGGATCGAAATTTTATTCGAAAACCATTCCTTGTTGCTGGCTGTGTGAGCTGGGTACGCATGATAGAGTAATAACCTTGGCTCCGTGGTATAACTCGATAAAGATAGGGTTAGTAATACCGTAGATCGAGATTGAGCGTATATATATGAGAGCATATTTGTAAATTTGACATAAAAATGTTTTGTATTGTGTTGTTTGATCGGTTCAAGTGTTGAGAAGCATTAAACTGTCAATGGATACTATATTGTTTTGAAAAGAGGGAAAATGAAATAATTTCACCCAAATTATATTTTTGTATAGAAAGGAAATAATTTTATCAAATTATGGAGATATTAGTGTGTTTGATTGATTTGAATGGAATTCAAATTGGATTGAAAATTTCAATTGAATAGACAAATTAATGATTATGCCTATGTGGAATGAAAATTCGAAGTACGTGTACTCAAAACGTGGAACAAAAACATATCTACACACTTATACTGTTCGTGTTCTATTTTCTATGTTCATGCTTATATCGCTTATTTTCAATGAAAATTATTACAAGAAGTATTATTGCTTTTTCTTTTCTATATTGCAGGAGAATGAATCCATAAAATCTACCTTCTTCTCTTTAATAGTGTTTACACTCATACTTTCCCCTTCCTCTTTATTTAATAACAACCCTTTTGTGCATATTAATTTATTCAAGGAAAATGACTTTCGTTTTGTTTGTGGAACATTAAAGGTTGTCATTACGGATTTTTTTGCTGTGTTGGTAATTATTACCTCCAACCAATTTTTCTTTTTTATCCTCTATTTCCACCAATTATCTACACTGCTACATATGATTTTTCTTACAACTTTACATTAATGTTTTTTCTTTCCCCTTCTTAGTTCTGTTATTTTGTTTCCTACTAGGTTCTTGGATTACTTATGCATGCATTTTATTCTAAATTCTTTTTTCATATCAACCATCTTTTATTTTTTCTGATGATAAAAACCAATAAAGGACTTCTCGGTCACATGATGAAAAATTCAGTATTTTCTATTCCAATTTTACTCCAACTCTTATCTCTTCCTCAACATGTTTCTACTTCATTTTACAATCATTTTCTTTTGATAACATCCCCTGGTAATCAATATAGGGCCATCTTATGCATAGTGATTTATCGAATCATTCTTTGGAATATGAAAAGGAGTTCATTATTTTTTACCTAATATTTATTTATACAGTTTTGTTCATAGCTTTGGTTATACATTTCCAAATACTATTTCGCTGTGAACTTTGATTTGATTGTTCACTGGAAAAAGATCTCCAGTTTCATTTTGACTTAATTTATTCTGTGGAAAAAGATAGTTGATACAATACCAGCGATATCGTTTACATTCACTCTATGGAAATTGGAGATCTTTTTTCCTCCAAGACTTATTTTCAATGATTTTCTTTATAATTTGAACTGATTATTGTATAGACAAACATCTCCAGATTAATTCTCAAAACATGGATTTTGTGTTTGACATTTAATGAAACATAGTACACATCCAGTTTTGTAATATTCAACTTGCTCTCAATCTGGGTTGAAATTTTGTCACTTAAAAATTCAAAAATATGTTATCTTTTTTAAAATTATAACTGTAGAATTAAATTACCATGTTATCATTTTTGTTTTCATGCATCTTTTTCACTAAGTTTTGACTTTTACAATCTCGACTTATGCTTCCTTTTTCTGTGAATATTGATACGAATATTGTTTTCCTACTTAACACCGAATAGTCTGGTATACAAATTTCGTATTGGGAGTTCCTGAATTTCAATATTGGTTTTTTTAACTACTCTTTGACTATAACTCATAGATTAGTGAACTGATAAGTTAATATTAAACTAATTTTCCATCTATTATTCCTATCGTCATTCAGTAATTGGTGTAACAGTAACCTTGCTATGACTTTAAATATAAAACTAATTGTGTCATTATTACCCAATTTGAATTCCGTTTTAGTGGACAATGAGATTTAGTATATTTTCCCAAACATGGTGTGATGTTAAAATAATAATTTAATATCCATATAAAATGGTACAAATGCATTAAATCCAACACTATAAGCTGGACCGGTATGCAATTTAGAGAAAGACATTGCATATACTTCAAGGGTCTACATCATACGCAACAAGTACATGGCAGTTAATTGAAATCATGTTCATTACATAGACATCGCTTTGGTGACAAATCATATTCCGGTGAACCTGAATTTTCGAGAAAACCAAAAACCCAGGTTCACTTTAAAGTTTACTAACTATACTGCTGTACAATTTATATTGTTGATATTATACATCAGTCATCGGATGCCAGATCCTATATACCTGCAGGTGGTACCACCAAGTACGTTATACTCACCATGTAACTTACTGTCCTAACCATTTACTTATATGTACTGTTTGTATGCTGATTGGATTTATAAGTACGTCCAATGAGTTTGGTGATAGTCGTGCGGTTTGTACACTGGTTTTGTTTGGAAGTACTAAGTTTCAGTCTGTTGGTGAGTTCCTCTAGGAAAATGTTGACCAACAAAGATAATTAAAACCTTTGTCGATCTGTGTGTGGCATGATTGTAACTGTCGTGATATATGACAAAATAAAAAACCATCTAACAGTAAAGTAATTAAGTTCAACCATGTCGGTGTTCCAACGCGTTGAGCACCGGTGGTTGCAGAAAAGGAATTATAACTATATGGAAAGCTCAATGAAATGGAAAATATGATAATTTTTAAATTGGAAAGAATTTAATTTTTAGAAAAAGAATGTGAATGATAATTGAACAGTGTTAATATGTATTTGTTACGTATGATATTATAGGCACAGGATAAAAGGCCCAAGTTCGGTGATACTACTTATATGTTTGTCGAAGTATACATCAAGAATCTAAAATTTATTTGTATTTGACTATATGAATAGAAATTGATATTTGAAAAAAAGAAGCATATCACTTACAGCCAACAGTATTTTCCAACTATAAACCATACAACCTAAAACTGATATCAAAACCACCGACAGCGAGATCAAAACCAAATCCACATATAGTATACAATTTTCTTATTCTTAATGTACCTTCGTCTTTTAGGTCTCCTCTTCTTAAGATATTCTTGTTCTTTGCATTCAATCAACACTCTCCAATGTAAGCTTGACAATTTTTACTTTCTGTCTCAAAAGACAAATTAACATGCTCCAAAAATATCCTCTTGGTTTATTAATTAATTTATTTAAAAGAGGCTAATAAGACCCAAAGATTGTACTAAGGCCAAGTGTTGATTGCTTTGTTTCATTTACTGAAAACAAAATAGTGGGAATTAAATAGAATGCATATAATGAAACCATTACATGAACTTGACTATTTTACATATCACGAAATTTTGACTCTGTTTACTATTCCTATCCTTTTAGGTGATCTAAGGTATATCCATCTTTAACTATTACTTTTTGTCATACTAAATATTAAACCTCATTTATAGATTGTAGCAGAAAGGATATTTTTGAATATATACATCTGGTATTAATGTATGGTATTAAAAACAAACAAAATGCTTTCATTGTCAGGGAATAAATATTTAAAATAGTACGTAAATTAGTGTCCTAAAGTTGTAATATTTGGAATAGGACCGACTGGTACATAAACCTATCTGAATCCACTTACGCATTCCTCGCTTTGCAAATGCATATCCAACACCATCAGAAACTTGAATATCTGCACCACCTAGTGCTCCTCTTAGTCGACTCCTACATTATAACATATTACAAAGAATCAAATATAGCATATTTTGACCCCCTATTTTACATTATTTTTCTTATTACTTTTAGTTGATCTTAAGTATATCCATCTGTTAATTATTAATATTTCTCATACTTATTATTAATTCACTGATTTATAGATCGTAGCAAAAAGGATATTTTTTAAACATATAGCATTCTGACATCAGCGTACGGTATATAAATAAACTAAATATGTTCATTGTGATCTTAAAACAAGACAAAATGTCTAAAATATTATGTAAATTAGTGTCCTGAATTCATGGAATCTGAACATAGAATTTAGAAAGAGGAAAGAAATTGATCTTAGACATTGAATCTGAACAAAAATTGTAAACTATTAATTTTTATTTGTGACGTATAATATTGTACATGCAGGATCGAAGGCACAAGTTTATTGATGGATACTTGAAAAATCTAGATTTTTTTTGTATTTGATTGTATGAATAATAACCGATATTTGAAAAGGGAAGCATATGACTTTACAGTCAATAACATTCTCAAATGCAACTGCAAATATTGATGTTTCTGTAGTGTAACCGTATATCGTCCTATTTGAAATGAAGATAGATTTTTATAACTCTGTTCTGCACCTGAAATACATTATCCTATAGTTATTTTTTGTTCAATGCTTATATTATTATATGAACTTTTTTTGTACACAACTACCTTATCTTGCTGACCTGTTTCTTACGTACACGTGTTATATTTTCAAATTACTAGGGGGCCGAAGATGATCAGCTTGACTCTGACATTCTTCAAACCAAGGCTGTAGACAAGCCCCATAGGAAGTGAGATGAACTGTCACCACCAACCTACTACCATTTGCTGGTTATGGAAGTGGATAATCGTCCTCTCTCTTAGTTCAATATTTTTTATGTTCATGGCTGTTTTCATTTCTTCGCTTGGGCCACTACATATATATGTTGCCATAATAAACTGTGTTAACCCACATATTTTTCATGTATGTCTCGGATACATACCCTGGTATTATCCGACGCTAATGCCATGCACTGGATACTACTATCATACATGCTCATTTTAACACAGTGTTGACCACTATTGAAAAGAATATTACATCAACAAAATTGCTGTTGTAACTTATCATTATAGCTCTGTTTTGTTTTTCACTTCATTGCCAACATATAATTTTTTATCCTTTCCAACAAGTTATTAACACTTACTCAAAAGGGTTCTAACAAATATTTAACTGATGCGCTTCTTCAATGCATGTACAACATGATCACGCTCTTTTATTCCAACATTCGCACTAATATACATATGTCAACATTGATGACTTTCTCTCATCCGCCTGTGTGCGAAGCACGGTTTCCAACCTAGTATCTTGTTTTGAACCATAATACCAACCAATAAAAATAAACTACATTTGACATTTGGGAAATGTTGATGACTAAAATTAAATGCAGCTTAGATTTCGTGCAAAAGCCGATGTATGGTAAGAAATTGAAAAAAAACACCTTACTGGACTCCTACAAAACTACTTTTAACTCAACACTAAGTAGCCTCTAGACCTCAAGTGTAAACAGAACATGCACTCGTACAAGTGACCCCAAATAAGAAGATAACTTCACCGACCCTGCTCTAATCGGTTCAGCCATATCATTAAATTTAACTTCGACTCAGGTCGTATAGTCTAAAGGAAGTCATTTTGCTTTAGTCGGACCTCTAGTTTTCTTCTTTATAATTGGATGCCTAGCTACATCTTCAATTGCTCTATAAATTTCAATTACATCTTCCGAACTTTTATTGGTTTGCATGTTATTTTGCATGGTTGAGTTTTCTGCGTTTTCAACCTCAATGTTATTGGAATTTATTTCATTTTGTCCACTATCATTCTTCAGTAAATGTTGGTTGTCTTCGATAGGTGGCTCGATATGCTCGTCCATTACATTTAACTCGGGATACAAATCTGGATGCTCCATTTTTCCTTTAACATCGAGTAAGCATCTTCTTCGTAGTTCGCTTTGCAGTGTTATTCATTTTCTGCAAATTATTAAGAAAATTAAGGACACAAATTTTGTAAATTAAACGATTTAACAATATCAACCATCATAAAAGCATGTTGCAGGGGTACATAAGGTGGCTCCTCATTGTAATCCTTTCTAATGTGCCTGTTATGCACAAGATCAACCTATGCTTATACACATTTTCAAAGAGAAAATATTATACATATGTTCTAATTGTATTTATTTTTCACTTATATGAAACTATACATCTAATGATTCCATATCTAATTATAATGGTATATTTAGTGGTTTGCTAACTTACGTTATGCAACAAAATGGTAGTAGGTGACATTTTTTCCTTAGCCAAGAATACGTGGTTTGGTCAGAACATGCAGAAAACCTATATGCTTGGCTTCATAGCAATGAGCAAAACACATCCATAACTACTTCTATAACATATTTAACTACTTTTCTCTCTCATTATATCATGTAAAAGTTATAATACACTTTAAATCCATTATTGACCATATCTGCCCTTTTGCAGAGTTTTATTTGTTATTATTCTTGAAACGACCCGAACTTCCCCGGTAAGGAAAGCCCGGATTGAATTAAGAACAAGCCACATCGCGATGCAAACAGAAGAACATTTCATTGCTTATTACAACAATTCTATCAGAATACAAGAATATTACAAAGTATGAATAAATTTTACATAGAAAATATAAGAGATTTAAATTACATTTAAATACATCGCAGCGGAAAAACAATACAAAGCGCAACTGAAAACAGATACATGGATACAGAGCTTTCCGAATACCGCTTCAGCTGTAAATCAGGATCCTGTGAATATAAATCTACAAAACCAAAACTACTAGCTGTCCGTGTCAAAAATAAAGGCACCCAGAGTTTAGGTTAAAACAATAAACTCCAGGTCAGTCATGTGACTGGTGTGAGAACTAAAACAGTTATTAATCTTTATTTTAAAGTTAGGTAAATCAAGGGACCACGCCGTATAACACGGAACGGGTTTCCTCCCAAGAATACCAGTGCATAAAACAACAGCGCAATGCTAAATAAAGAACAATGAAGCTATTATAAGACCCAGGTCCCATCACACAATGCAACACAAGCCGGAGGATAGGGTTTTACCTTATAATAGCCAAAGAATGCTTGATACGCTAAATTTCATCTTTTATTATTATTACTATAAGTGTATAGTGTCAAAACAATTTCAATCATAAGTATTAATCATAGACGGCATGGGTACCATATATCATGTCGCCAATACCAGGCTCTACAATCAAAACCGCAAATGTCACGTATTGGAAGTTGGATTTTCATCTATGAACCAAGGCAAGGGATCGTCCTTACCGAATTCGAGACGCTCTAGCCCGTGTCTCAGTCATGTGCGCAGACAAGCCTTGGATCGTCAGGGCCGGTCCACCGATGTGGATCAAAATGCCCGAACACTGCGTCCAATGACTCCATCGACTCCACATAGTCACCGATATATCTGAGGCACCTCGCAATCCAACAACCAAATAAGTCAAACTCGTCAGGGCATGTAAAACCACTGACGCCACTTCTAGCTAGAAAGAAACCATGCCCTCCCTGATGTCCTCTCCCGTTTCTGGTTCACACCAGGGTGTGAGGCTCGCGAATTAACGCTACACAAAGCTGTGCCACACAGGCGGTGCTTTGATCATCAACCACAAGACTTTGCTTTTCAATAAAAGCCTTGATCATTTGCATCTTAGCATGCCACACATGCAAACCACTCCATGCAACCAATATCCATCAATCACACAGAATGATATCCAATGTTAGACACACAGTCCATTTACAAGTCCATTCTGGGTCTGAACGAAACCGGAGGCACCTTGTACCTCGCATATCCATCGATATCCAAGTACGTCTGGACGATCACCAACTGATTCCCTCCTCTTGGGTGTACAACCCAATCAAGATCATCAGTAATTATCCAAACGATGTGAAGACCTCCGGTCTTCGACCACCGTCGTCATCCTCGACACATCGTCGAATCAGTTATTCAGAATGGGATAAACCCGGTCTTTCTGAATAACTCGCGTATATAATAAACAAGTGTTGCACAAACACAACATACGCCTCATTCCAATTCAGAATATTCTTTTATTCAAATATTCATATACTTTGGGAAAGGTTCCCATTAATTTTATCAAAGATAAATTCCTTAAATTTATTCTTTAATCTTCCTTTGAATATCAATTCAAACCAAATTATGGTTTATCCAAACTAGTCGGGATAAACGAACCTTACCGAGGTAATCATTTGTTTTAATTTCCCAATCCCAACCTATTCATCCCATGAAGTAAAACTGGTAATACTTCATATCTAACACCACAGTGTTATCGGTAAATTCAATTACCATTTCACGTTCAAATCTAATTAAAGATTTAACTATCGCCTGGAGCAAAACTGGTGATACTCCATTCTCGATCATTTCAGTCTAATTAAAGATTCATTAAAACTCCACTTGGTTTTAATCTTCCCAAAAATCAATATTAATGATTTTTTAACTTGGGAAATCATATCCTGTCTTTAACTGGGTTAAAGAACCAATGTCATTTAAACTCACTATAAACCCAAAATCACATTACATTCTATCAGCCTTTAACCGTAAATTAGCAAGTGAACAATTCCCTAAGTAATAACCCCGAAGGTCGAAACCAACATCAGATCAATACCCAAGAAACCATTCAACTTAACTAATCTTCAGTTAGTTTCTGATTTTCTTAACTCCGTTGGGTCTAAGAACAGTATTATTAAAGATACCGTTCACGACAACCCAAAATCACATTCCATTTACAATTGAATCTTCATGGAAAACAAATCGATATATATAATCGATATAAACCTCCATATCCGACTAATAATATAAATGGAATAACGGCAAAGCCTTTTAAATTCCAGATATATTAGTTGCCTTCCTCCATAGAAATTCACATCGATTATTACCAAATCGAATTCCATTCCATTCCAATTTATTTATTGGAAATTCTGGTTACTTTTAAAACCCTTTCAAATCCAATTTATTTATTTCAAAAATAAAAGAATTATAATTCTAGTTCAAAACTAGTTCATTTTGATAAAAATCTATTTTTATCTTTTCAAATATGGAATTTTTCATCCCAATTCTTTCCGAATCATTTCTTATGATTCTACAAAAATTATTGCTATTTTAAATAATTTTATCAAGGCCCGTACTGTCGATTTCCATCAACGGCCATCGAACTGCACTTATAGCGACCTTTTCCAAATTTGATTTGGACATAATTCCAAATCCAACCGTTAGATTTCAAATCTCTAATATTCGTTAGAAATCTCTTTTCGATATGAACCCAACGGTTCCGGTTTGAGGAGAATCCGACGGTCGGATCTCCAGTAATGTTCGTTCGAAGTCAATGGTCGAAATTTGCGAACTGCCGCAGCGCGTTCTATTCAGGCCATTATATATACACATATTATATATATTTCATCGATTTCCTTTTAAAACGTATTTTATAAATCGTTTTCAAAACGATTTCAACTTCATATTCAATTTCAAATCAAAATTGAATATTCCATATCATCGATATATAAATGATAGTATTTTCAAAACATTATATTTTGAAATCAATTCCTTTTCTGTATTCATTATAAAAATGAATAAAATCGATATAGATATCGTTCACGTCCAAATGGCGCATATCTAATCAACACGGCTTTATATATTTCAATAACTACGTTATTCTGTTCAACAAATGAATATTTCCTTCAACACATGAATTTTCTTTTATTCAACACATGAATATATATTTTATTCAACACATGAATTTTCTTTTATTCAACACATGAAATTTCTTTTTATTTTCCAACTTGGAATGAGGCCCAATCAATTACCATACAGTGTTAATTATATGGATTTCATACACACACGTACACTACAACAATCAAACACAGTCAACCATCACCCAAAGTGCATTCTACACTGCATAAGCATCAAATATAAATATTTAACGCTTATAACAGCCTGTCAATCAATCGATTGACATACAGCTAATTATTGGGACTAGTGTATGGCCAATTTCATCCCAACACCCGTATGGGGTTTTCAAATAATCAAACATAGGTTTTATTTGTGCAGTTGGGCGATGTGTAAAATTTATCGTCCCAATCCATATCAGTCAAATGTGTGTACATAAACAAGTCGTCCGATTTGTTTATAAATATTTATTTTATATGCACGTTAAAAATTATATTTTTAACTATAAATTATTTTCAATTATAAAATATTTTATTCCATTCCACTTCACACAATCAACCTTCACAACACATCAATCAAACAAACAAGCCATCCATGGTCTGTGGATGACGGGTGTCGGGTGCTACTAAGCACCGTCTGCATCCTAGTATATATTTCAACTAGAAAATAAATTAAAAGTGAGAAGTTCTCACCCATAAGCTTAACCAAACACCGCGACTCTTCATATGTAGGAAATCTTCGTCGTGCTCGCCTTTTGTCACTTTTGTCATCTGTATTCGCTACATATATAAAAATCACATTTTTATATTCTCTAATATATAAAAATCCTATTTTTATACCGCCACTCATATAAAAATCACATTTTCATTACAATATGGTATAAATAAAAATCATACCTTTATTTCTACTTCATGTATATAAAAATCGAATTTTTATCGCTACTTCATATATGTAAAAATTGAATTTTTTCTCTCGCCATTCTCTCTATAAAAATCACATTTTTTATATATAAAGATCGTATTTTTATATCTCTACTACATATGTAAAAATCACTCCTTTACACCGCTACTTCCATAAGAAAAATCATATTTTTATTTCATGATAATAAAAATCTAATCTTTATTCTAAAACCATATTTATGAAAATCAAATCTTTATAAATCAAAATCAAAGCTTTTTATTAATGAAGATCCTATTTTTATGTTCACAAAAATCACAACTTCATGAATTAAAAATCATAGCTTGGAGCGAATAAAAATCCTAGCTTTTGATTTTGAAATCATACATAAAAACTATATTGTTAATTTTGCTATATTATACAAGGAAAATCTGATTTTTCAAAACTGATTTCACAAAAAAAAACATAAAAGAAATAACTAAATACTTGCAGTCAAACGGAAGAGGGAGGTGGGGGTTTAGCGCGCGATGAGGTGGTCGGAGCACCTGATGGCGGCGTTGCATAGGGGGTAACGGCGGTTCCTGGGAGGAAAGGGGGCTTGGGCGCGGTCTACAGCAGAGAGAAGGGAAGGAGACAGAGGCGGAGCGAGGTGGTCGTGGGGGAGCAGGCCGGAGGCGGTGGTGAACTCCGGTGGCGCGCGTGGAGTAGGGGCTGGAGCGACGATGAAATCGAACGACGGTTTTATTTTATTTTTTTATTTTTCCTTGTTCGATCTGAGTGGAAGAAAGAGGGGTGAGTATTAAAAGGGAGTTGAATTTTAATTTTTTTTATTTAATTAGTTTAATCCCCAAAAAGCAACTTTTTATTTCAACCTCCAAACGAGACTCGCCGACTATCGTCCATAACTAATTACCTCCATTCCGAATGCAATGAGATATGTCACGTAAGCCAATTCTACCGTTTCGATCAGTTTCCATCAAAATTAAAATATAAACAAATAAAACGGTCAATATTGATTTTAACGCACATTTTAATTTACCGGGGTCTCATACTGACTCTAAAAATTCCAGAAAAATTGTTTCTAGCTTCGTATTGACGATACGGTCCTAACAAAACTAATTTCGTCCAATTCTGAGACCGTTTGAAAAATGGCCATTTTCCAGTCGATTAAATTCAACTGAAACTGGTCAAACGCGTTTAACTGCGCCACGCTGACATAATGATTCGAAAAATTATGAATTTTGGAATCTAGCAATAACTTGACATCCCGGATCCAACAAAAGTGGTATCGTCGAAAACCGAGGTCGTTTGCAAAATTTCTATTTTTAAGGGCCAGAATTCCATATCGACTATTCTGAATTTTCAACTGGGCATATCTTTTTATTCCCGCTATGAAATTTTGATTTTTCGGATTCGTTGGAAAGATATTCTCAAATAGATTCAGATATTTTTGGTTTCGCTAAAATCCCATTTATTTTGAATCCTATACATTCGTTTGAAATTTGAAATCGAATTTTCAAACTACCGCGCCATTTTCAATTCCTTTTATAATTAAAATAAAATATTTATATTCTAATGACGATTCAAATAAATATTTCCGTTCCAATTCTATTCAAAATAAATTTCTCGTCGTATTATTTAAAATAATTCATTTTAAATGTTCAAAATTCATTAAAATCGCCAAAATAAATTTTTTAAATTGGCTTGGATTTCCGGGTTATTAAAATCTCCCCCACTTAAAACTTTTCATCCCCGAAAAGGAACGAAGCCGAAAGTTGTTTTACAAACTAACTCAACTTTCATTATTCTCATTATGGCTTAAGTTCTTCAACTTTTCAGTTTCTAAGAACTTTACAAATTTTTCAAAAATTTGGCTAACACCCTAAATTTTCGAAAAAATTCGCCATAACCTCCCCTGCACCGGGAGCTTCAGGATATTTCAAATAGCCTCCCATGGCCCTCACCAATCCAAAAAGAAAAAGAAACAGCCAAGCGGATAGCCAATCGACTCATAAAATCATCCAAAACTCAAGAAATACAATAAACATGTACCTATTTGTCAGGCAAACAATTTTATTCCTCTTCTCTAGCCTCCTTGCTATGACCTGTTCAATGTAAGTACATGTATATGTATGCAAATGTGACAAATTTTCAATACAACTCACTATTTGGTTCAATTTGGCTAAAGGTTCAACATTTAATTAATCGAATAATAATCAAACAACACAATCAGCAATCAATTAGTTGATTAGCTTTTCAAATTCATAACTTGGATACATAGTCAAAAAATCACATTTTTGGTGCCAAATCACAACAATAGACCCTATATAGTTTTGGTTCTCACACCAGTCTATTGGAAATATATAAATATCACACCTTCGAAACTCGAACACAAATTCTGATGATGAAGCTTCAATCATCAGAACCATCTCCGGGCGACTAGAGCATGATTCTATATCTATCCAGTATATTAAAACTTCAAATACACACGGATCAGACGTATACGCAAAGTCTTTATATATTTGATTGTCCAAATTCAATTTAAAATAAATATTCAAATACGAATAACAAAGTTTAAATTTTCAAAACAAAATTCATTTTCATTTTAAAAATATACTCTTCACACTCGTTCTAGGATACTACTGATCCCATCTCTAACGAGTCATTCCTATTGGATATTACTAATCCAATTTCTGATGAATTCTTTCGTTTGGTTCTAATGTGTCTTGTTCTCCGAGCTCTGTAAACCAAAGCTCTAATACCAAATTGAAACGACACGAACTTACCCGGTAAGGAAAGCCCGGATTGAATTTAGAACGAGCCACATCGGGACGCAAATAGAAGAACATTTCATTGCTTATTACAACAATTCCATCAGAATACAAGAATATTACAGAGTATGAATAAACATTACACAGAAAATATCAGATATTTAAATTACATTTAAATACATCGCAGCGGAAAAACAATACAAAGCGCAACTGAAAACAGATACACGGATACAGATCTTTCCGAATACCGCTTCAGCTGTAAATCAGGATCCTGTGAATATAAATCTGCAAAACCAAAACTACTAGCTGCCCGTGTCGAAAATAAGGACACCCAGAGTTTAGGTTAAAAAAATAAACTCCAGGTCAGTCATGTGACTGATATGAGAACTAAAACAGTTATTAATCTTTATTTTAAAGTTAGGTAAATCAAGGGACCACGCCGTATAACACGGAACGGGTTTCCTCCCAAGAATACCAGTGCATAAAACAACATCGCAATGCTAAATAAAGAACAATGAAGCTATTATAAGACCCAGGTCCCATCACACAATGCAACACAAGCCGGAGGATAGGGTTTTACCTTATAATAGCCAAAGAATGCTTGATACGCTAAATTTCATCTTTTATTATTACTATAAGTGTATAGTGTCAAAACAATTTCAATCATAAGTATTAATCATAGACGGCATGGGTACCATATATCATGTCGCCAATACTAGGCTCTACAATCGAAACCGCAATTGTCACGTATTGGAAGTTGGATTTCCATCTGTGAACCAAGGTAAGGGATCGTCCTTACCGAATTCGAGACGCTCTAGCCCGTGTCTCAGGCAAGCGCGCAGACAAGCCTCAGATCGTCAGGGCCGGTCCACCGATGTGGATTAAAATGCCTGAACACTGCGTTTCCCCACCTTATGGGGTGTCAATAAGTCCAATGACTCCATCGGCTCCACATAGTCACCGATATATCCGAGGCGCCTCGCAATCCAACAACCACATAAGTCAAACTCGTCAGGGCGTGTAAAACCACTGACGCCACTTCTAGCTAGAAAGAAACGCATGCCCTCCCTGATTTCCTCTCCCGTTTCTGGTTCACACTGGGGTGTGAGGCTCGCGAATTAACGCTACACAAAGCTGTGCCACACAGGCGGTGCTTTGATCATCAACCACAAGACTTTACTTTTCAACAAAAGCCTTGATCATTTGCATCTTAGCATGCCACACAGGCAAACCACTCCATGCAACCGATATCCATCAATCACACAGAATGATATCAAGTGTCCGACACACAGTCCATTTACATGTCCATTCTGGGTCTGAACGAAACTGGAGGCACCTTGTACCTAGCATATCCATCGATCTCCAAGTACGTCTGGACGATCACCAACTGATTCCCTCCTCTTGGGTGTACATCCCAATCAAGATCATCAGTAATTATCCAAACGATGTGAAGACCTCTGGTCTTCGACCACCGTCTTCATCCTCGACACATCGTCGAATCAGTTATTCAGAATGGGATAAACCCGGTCTTTCTGAATAACTCGCGTATATAATAAACAAGTGTTGCACAAACACAACATACGCCTCATTCCAATTCAGAATATTCTTTTATTCAAATATTCATATACTTTGGGAAAGGTTCCCATTAATTTTATCAAAGATAAATTCCTTAAATTTATTCTTTAATCTTCCTTTGAATATCAATTCAAACCAAATTATGGTTTATCCAAACTAGTCGGGATTAACGAACCTTACCGAGGTAATCATTTGTTTTAATTTTCCAATCCCAACCTATTCATCCCATGAAGTAAAACTGGTAATACTTCATATAAAACACCACGGTGTTATCGGTAAATTCAATTACCATTTCACGTTCAAATCTAATTAAAGATTTGACTATCGCCTGGAGCAAAACTGGTGATACTCCATTCTCGGTCATTTCAGTCTAATTAAAGATTCATTAGAACTCCACTTGGTTTTAATCTTCCCAAAAATCAATATTAATGATTGTTTATCTTGGGAAATCATATCCTGTCTTTAAATGGGTTAAAGAACCAATGTCATTTAAAACACGGTTCACTATAAACCCAAAATCTCATTCCATTCTATCAGCCTTTAACCGTAAATTAGCAAGTGAACAATTCCCTAATTAATAACCCCGAAGGCCGAAACCAACATCAGATCAATACCCAAGAAACCATTCAACTTAACTAATCTTCAGTTAGTTTCTGATTTTCTTAACTCCGTTGGGTCTAAGAACAGTATTATTAAAGATACCGTTCACGACAACCCAAAATCACATTCCATTTACAATGGAATCTTCATGGAAAACAAATCGATACATATAATCGATATAAACTTCCATATCCAACTAATAATATAAATGGAATAACGACAAAGCCTTTTAAATTCCAGATATATTAGTTGCCTTCCTCCACAGAAATTCACTTCGATTATTACCAAATCGAATTCCATTCCATTCCAATTTATTTATTGGAAATTCTGGTTACTTTTAAAACCCTTCCAAATCCAATTTATTTATTTCAAAAATAAATGAATTATAATTTAGTTCAAAACTAGTTCATTTCGATAAAAATCTATTTTTATCTTTTCAAATATGGAATTTTTCATCCCATTTCTTTCCGAATCATTTCTTATGATTTTACACAAATTATTGCTATTTTTAATAATTTTATCAAGGCCCGTACAATCGATTTCCATCAACGGCCATCGAACTGCACTTACAGCGACCTTTTCCAAATTTGATTTGGACATAATTCCAAATCCAACCGTTAGATTTCAAATCTGTAATATTCGTTAGAAAGCTCTTATCGGTACGAACCCAACGGTTCCGGTTTTAGGAGAATCCGACGGTCGGATCTCCCGTAATGTCCGTTCGAAGTTAATGGTCGAAATTCATGAACTGCCGCAACGCGACGCGTTCTATTCAGGCCATTATATATATATATATATATATATTATATATATATATATTTCGTCGATTTCCTTTTAAAACGTATTTTATAAATCGTTTTAAATTCGTTTTCAAAATGATTTCAACTTCATATTCAATTTCAAATCAAAATTGAATATTCCATATCATCGATATATAAATGATAGTATTTTCAAAACATTATATTTTGAAATCAATTCCTTTTCGGTATTCATTATAAAAATGAATAAAATCGATATAGATATCGTTCACGTCCAAATGGCGCATATCTAATCAACTTGGCTTTATATATTTCAATAACTTCGTTATTCTATTCAACAAATGAATATTTTCTTCAACACATGAATTTTCTTTTACTCAACACATGGATATATATTTTATTCAACACATGAATTTTCTTTTATTCAACACATGAATTTTCTTTTATTCAACACATGAATTATCTTTTTATTTTCCAACTTGGAGTGAGGCCCAATCAACTACCATATAGTGTTAATTATATGGATTTCATACACACACGTACACTACAACAATCAAACACAGTCAACCATCACCCAAAGTGCATTCTACTCTACATAAGCATCAAATATAAATATTTAACGCTTATAACAGCCTGTCAATCAATCGATCGACATACAGCTAATTATTGGGACTAGTGTATGGCCAATTTCATCCCAACACCCGTGTGGGGTTTTCAAACAATCAAACACAAGTTTTATTTGTGCATTTGGGCGATGTGTAAAATTTATTGTCCCAATCCATATCAGTCAAATGTGTGTACATAAACAAATCGTCCGATTTGTTTATAAATATTTATTTTATATACACATTAAAAATTATATTTTTAACTATAAAATATTTTCAACTATAAAATATTTTATTCCATTCCACTTCACACAATCAACCTTCACAACACATCAATCAAACAAACAAGCCATCCATGGTCTGTGGACGATGAGTGTCGGGTGCTACTAAGCACCGTCTGCATCCTAGTATATATTTCAACTAGAAAATAAATTAAAAGTGAGAAGTTCTCACCCATAAGCTTAACCAAACACCGCGACTCTTCATATGTAGGAAATCTTCGTCGTGCTCGCCTTTTGTCACTTTCGTCGTCCGTATTCGCTACATATATAAAAATCACATTTTTATATTCTCTATTATATAAAAATCCTATTTTTATACCGCCACTCATATATAAATCACATTTTTATTACAATATGGTATAAATAAAAATCATACCTTTATTTCTACTTCATGTATATAAAAATCGAATTTTTATCGCGACTTCATATATGTAAAAATTGAATTTTTTTCTCTCGCCATTCTCTCTATAAAAATCACATTTTTTTATATATAAAGATCGTATTTTTATATCTCTACTACATAAGTAAAAATCACTCCTTTACACCGCTACTTCCATTAGAAAAATCATATTTTTTATTTCATGATAATAAAAATCTAATCTTTATTCTAAAACCATATTTATGAAAATAAAATCTTTATAAATCAAAATCAAAGCTTTTTATAAATAAAGATCCTATTTTTATGTTCACAAAAATCACAACTTCATGAATTAAAAATCATAGCTTGGAGCGAATAAAAATCCTAGCTTTTGGTTTTGAAATCATACATAAAAACCATATTGTTAATTTTGCTATATTATACAAGGAAAAACTGTTTTTTCAAAACAGATTTCACAAAAAAAAACATAAAAGAAATAACTAAATACTTACAGTCAAACGGAAGAGGGAGGAGGGGGGTTTAGCGCGCGCTGAGGTGGTCAGAGCACCTGATGGCGGCGTTGCTCAGGTGGTAGCGGTGGTTCCTGGGAGGAAAGGCGGCTTGGGCGCGGTCTGCAGCAGAGAGAAGGGAAGGAGAGAGAGAGAGGCGGAGTGGGGTGGTCGTGGGGGAGCAGGTCGGGGGCGGTGGTGAACTCCGGTGGCGCGCGTGGAGTAGGGGCTGGAGCGACAATGAAATCGAACGACGGTTTTATTTTATTTTTTTATTTTTCCTTGTTCGATCTGAGTGGAAGAAAGAGGGGTGAGTATTAAAAGGGAGTTGACTTTTTAATTTTTTTTATTTAATTGATTTAATCCCCAAAAAGCAACCTTTTATTTCGACCTCCAAACGAGACCCGCCGACTATCGTCCATAACTAATTACCTCCATTCCAAACGCAATGGGATCTGTCTCGTAAGCCAATTCGACCGTTTCAATCAGTTTCCATCAAAATTAAAATATAAATAAATAAAATGGTCAATATTGATTTTAACGCACATTTTAATTTACCGGGGTCACATACTGACTCTAAAAATCCCAAAAAAATTGTTTCTAGCTTCGTATTGACGATACGGTTCTAAAAAAACTAATTTCATCAAATTCTGAGACCGTTTGAAAAATGGCCATTTTCCATTCTATTAAATCAACTGAAACTGGTCAAACGCGTTTAACTGCGCCACGCTCACATATTGATTCGAAAAATTATGAATTTTGGAATCTAGCAATAACTTGACATCCCGGATCCAACAAAAGTGGTTTCGTCGAAAATCGAGGTCGTTTGCAAATATTCCATTTTTAAGGGCCAGAATTCCATAGCGACTATTCTGAATTTTCAACTGGGCATGTCTTTTTATTCCCGCTATGAAATTTTGATTTTTCGAATTCATTGGAAAGATATTCTCAAATATATTCAGATATTTTTGGTTTCGCTAAAATCCCATTTATTTTGAATCATGTACATTCATTTGAAATTTGAAATCGAATTTTCAAACTACCGCGCCATTTTTAATTCCTTTTATAATTAAAATAAATTATTTATATTCTAACGACAATTCAAATAAATATTTCCGTTCTAATTCTATTCAAAACAAACTTATCGTCGTATTATTTAAAATAATTCATTTGAAATGTTCAAAATTCATTAAAATCGCCAAAATAAAATTTTTAAATTGGCTCGGATTTCCGGTTATTACAATCTCCCCCACTTAAAACTTTCGTCCCCAAAAAGGAACGAAGCCGAAAGTTGTTTTACAAACTAACACAACTTTCATTATGGCTTAAGTTCTTCAACTTTTCAATTTCTAAGAACTTTTCAAATTTTAAATTTTTTGGCTAACACCCAAAATTTTCGAAATTTTTTGCCATAACCTCCCCTGCACCAGGAGATTCGGGATATTTCAAATAGCCTCCCAAGGCCCTCACCAATCCAAAAAGAAAATGAAACAGCCAAGCTGATAGCCAATCGACTCATAAAATCATCTAAAACCCAAGAAATACAATAAACATGTACCTATTTGTCGGGCGAACAATTTTATTCCCCTTCTCTAGCCTCCTTGCTATGACCTGTTCAATGTAAGCACATGTATATGTATGCAAATGCGACAAATTTTCAATATAACTCACTATTTGGTTCAATTTGGCTAAAGGTTCAACATTTAATTAATCGAACAATAATCAAACAACACAATCAGCAATTAATTAGTTGATTAGCTTTTCAAATTCATAACTTGGATACATAGTAAAAAAAATCACATTTTTGGTGCCAAATCACAACAATAGACCCTATATAGTTTTGGTTCTCACACCAGTCTATTGGAAATATATAAATATCACACCTTCGAAACTCGAACACAAATTCTGATGATGAAGCTTCAATCACCAGAACCATCTCCGGGCGACTAGAGCGTGATTCTATATCTATCCAGTATATTAAAACTTCAAATACACACGGATCAGACGTATACGCAAAGTCTTTATATACTTGATTGTCCAAATTCAATTTAAAATACATATTCAAATACGAATAACAAAGTTTAAATTTTCAAAACAAAATTCGTTTTCATTTTAAAAATATACTCTTCACACTCATTCTAGGATACTACTGATCCCATCTCTAACGAGTCATTCCTATTGGATATTAATAATCCAATTTCTGATGAATTCTTTCGTTTGGTTCTAATGTGCCTTGTTCTCCGAGCTCTGTAAACCAAAGCTCTGATACCAAATTGAAACGACCCGAACTTCCCCGGTAAGGAAAGCCCGGATTGAATTGAGAACAAGCCACATCGGGACGTAAATAGAATAACATTTCATTGCTTATTACAACAATTCCATCAGAATACAAGAATATTACAGAGTATGAATAAATATTACACAGAAAATATCAGAGATTTAAATTACATTTAAATACATCGCAGCAAAAAAACAATACAAAGCGCAACTGAAAACAGATACACGGATACAGAGCTTTCCGAATACCGCTTCAGCTGTAAATCAGGATCCTGTGAATATAAATCTGAAAAACCAAAACTACTAGCTGCCCGTGTCGAAAATAAGGACACCCAGAGTTTAGGTTAAAAAAATAAACTCCAGGTCAGTCATGTGACTGGTGTGAGAACTAAAACAGTTATTAATCTTTATTTTAAAGTTAGGTAAATCAAGGGACCACGCCGTATAACACGGAACGGGTTTCCTCCCAAGAATACCAGTGCATAAAACAACATCGCAATGCTAAATAAAGAACAATGAAGCTATTATAAGACCCAGGTCCCATCACACAATGCAACACAAGCCGGAGGATAGGGTTTTACCTTATAATAGCCAAAGAATGCTTGGTATGCTAAATTTCATCTTTTATTATTACTATAAGTGTATAGTGTCAAAACAATTTCAATCATAAGTATTAATCATAGACGGCATGGGTACCATATATCATGTCGCCAATACTAGGCTCTACAATCGAAACCGCAATTATCACGTATTGGAAGTTGGATTTCCATCTGTGAACCAAGGTAAGGGATCGTCCTTACCGAATTCGAGACGCTCTAGCCCGTGTCTCAAGCAAGCGCGCAGACAAGCCTCAGATCGTCAGGGCCGGTCCACCGATGTGGATTAAAATGCCTGAACACTGCGTTTCCCCACCCTATGGGGTGTCAATAAGTCCAATGACTCCATCGGCTCCACATAGTCACCGATATATCCGAGGCGCCTCGCAATCCAACAAACACATAAGTCAAACTCGTCAGGGCGTGTAAAACCACTGACGCCACTTCTAGCTAGAAAGAAACGCATGCCCTCCCTGATTTCCTCTCCCGTTTCTGGTTCACACCGGGGTGTGAGGCTCGCGAATTAACGCTACACAAAGCTGTGCCACATAGGCGGTGCTTTGATCATCAACCACAAGACTTTGCTTTTCAACAAAAGCCTTGATCATTTGCATCTTAGCATGCCACACAGGCAAACCACTCCATGCAACCGATATCCATCAATCACATAAATGTGTAATGACCCGCATTGGCAGAGGTATTATAATTAATTTATTTAATTATTTAAATAGTGAATTAAAGGATTTAATGGTGGTTTAATTAAATAATGGTGAATATTTAATTAAAATAATAAATTAAATAATATATTTAATTCTGAAATAATCAGAATTGGCTGAAATGGCGATATGGTGTGAACTGGATCATCTGTGATATTTAATTCAGTTCAGAATTGAATTAGAATAACGAATATATTATATAAACGACAGTTTGAACGTAGAGTTATAATATAATTAAAATCGAGCTCGAAATGGCGCTGCAGTTCGTAAATTGGCGATTCGAACTTCAACTGAATGTACAGGATTCGTTTTAAGCCGGATTTCTGTGAAACAAGAAACGTGTGGAGCTGGTGGAATATATCTTTCTAGTGGAAGAGAAAAATCGGGATTTCATCGTGTAGATTTTGATTCACGTCCAAATCAAATTTCAGAAAAGTCGCTGTGGAATTCCATTATAATTTATAAAGGAATTATTTATATTTTAAAAAGGAATTTCAATATAAATCGAATATCGGGTTGACCCAGATTTGGAATATCAAGTTATAAATCCCAGTAGAGCCGTATGGTATTCCACTGTGAATATAGACGATAATATTTATTTTTAAATATTAAATTTAATTATATTTAAATGTATTTATATATTTAAAAGGGTTATTTAGGACTTTAAAAATAGCCATTTTTGCAAACAGTATCAGAATTCGACGAGACCAGTTTTATCGAGTTCGAAATGCTGTAGTGTAGTAGGATGACAAAATTCGTGGAAATCGGGTTTAGTATGATGTCGTACGAGCTAATAACGCGTTATAGAATATAATCGAATATTAAAACGAAATTATCTAAAACAAATATCTAACTAAAATTCCCTATAAATACCCCCTTTTCCAATTCCTTAAGACCTAAATTCACTCACTGTACAAAATCAAAACAGCGGCCTCTTTTCAAATTCTTCAAGCAATTGTTTCAAGGGAAATACTTGACAAGATAGTGCGAGGTTGGATTCACAGAGACCACACGAGAGAGGGCTTCAAATTGGTATCATCAAGATGGGGTGCGATGATATTTTGGGTTCACTAGATTTTGTAGCAGCCGACCTAGGTTGCGGTCGTGGAGGGACTCGGGGGCGCCAGAGTTAGAATCAAAGTGTTTGTGGAGCTCAGGGTGACAGGGCGCACGTATTGATGGGATTCGCGGGGGGGGGGGGGGGGGTGACATTCCGACAGTTTTTGTGTCGATGTTGCGGCGTGTGCTACTGTACGGGAAGCAGGGACGCGATTTCGTACATGTCGTCGGAGCAGGGTTTGTGATGACTGGAAGGTGCTGGAGGAGGATGCGAGTTGAAGGGTGGAGGTTGCAGAATCGATCGATGGCCGAGGTGGTGGGAAGCGTTAGTCAAAAGGAGGGTCAAATGAGGGGGTAACGAAGTGGATGAACGTGGTTAATGGTGTTCGAAGTTTTACCTGGAGCGACGGAAATGGTTTTGAGGGAGAAAGGTGCTGAGTGGGTTTGGGCTGAAAGGTATAGGCCGTTTAATTTAAGTGAGGCCCGACTAAAAATAAACCAAGTTATTTAATTTAAAATTTGAATATAAACTTGTTAATCCGATATCTCTCTCATACCTTATCAGTTTGACGAACCGTATGTTGCGTTGGGATCTTATGGATGGGAGCAAAACAATGAGACTGACCGGGAGTGAATCCGAGCTCGTTACAATTTATGGCAAAATAAAGTGTTTGATTCAAATCAAACAACAGTTTATCGTTCTTTAACGATGAACTGCAAATGTGAGTAAATCTCACTAACTCTGAACAGTTTATAATTTCATGTTGTATTTTTAGAACTGTTAAATATTGGCTGATTGACTGTGTGTTGACTGTTTGATTGAACTGCTAGTCAGTTAGTTGAATTTCTATATTGATTCTGTTTAACAGAATATATCATATGGAACTGAAAGTGATGTTGATTTTATTGTGTAACATCTGTGATGCAGGGAAACAGGTTGGAGGAATCCATCCAACTGGATTCCTCAACAGTTATTTTATTGTTTTTCATATATTGTGATATATAATCTGTTGTCGATTATATGTGTTTGGACGATACTGATCATCGTGATTTGACATGTTGAATACCATAACATACCGAAATGTTGAAAAGGGAATATTTTCAAAGTGATATTTGAAAATAAAATATTTATAAATGGAATATTTATAAATAAGAAATATTTATAAATTGGAATATTTATAAATAGGAGATATTTAGAAAAGGGAAATTATAAAATCAATGAATAGATTTGAAAAGGAAATATTTGCAAACCATTTGCAAATAGAATAATAGAAAAGGAAATATTTGTATAATCATTTACAAATAGAATTAAAAAGGAAATATTTAGAAAATAATTAGAGTTATAAAAAGTAAATTTGTTTATAACCGAATAGGATGTTATAAAAAGGAAAATGTTATAAAAAGGAAAACGTTACTAAAAAGGAAATCATTTGTAAAGTGAAGAACCATTACTAAAAGTAAATCTATATAAATGGATTAGTTTATTAGAAAGGAGTTATCGAATTAGTTATTCGAAAGGAGTTATCGATTATAGTTTAATCGAAAGGAGTTATCGATTATAGTTTAATCAAAAGGAGTTATCGAATTAGTTATTCGAAAGGAGTTATCGATTATAATTTAATCGAAAGGAGTTATCGATTATAGTTTAATCAAAAGGAGTTATCGAATTAGTTATTCGAAAGGAGTTATCGATTATAGTTTAATCAAAAGGAGTTATCGAATTAGTTATTTCAAAAGGAGTTACCGATTATAGTTTAATCAAAAGGAGTTATCGAATTAGTTATTCGAAAGGAGTTATCGATTATAGTTTAATCAAAAGGAGTTATCGAATTAGTTATTCGAAAGGAGTTATCGAATTAGTTATTTCAAAAGGAGTTATCGATTATAGTTTAATCGAAAGGAGTTATCGAATTAGTTATTCGAAGGGAGTTAAGTAAAGAGTTAAGTAAAAAGAGTTAATCGATTAGGGTTAAATAAATAGAGTTAATCGAATTTAGTTTATTCAAAGAAAGGTTTTCGAATCTAGTTATTCGTAAGAGAGATTATCAAATATAGTTATTCAAAGGGAGGAGTCATCGAATAGAGATTTATTCGAACGAGAGTTACGTAAGGAAGTGTTAAAGAGTTAAAAGACGAACTTACCCTATTTCGAGATTTGAAATGTTGTTCAGTTAAGGTCTAAGAGGTAGTTATGCCCCAACTTGATTGACTTCGTTTTTAATTTAGAAATGGTTAAGGTTCGAGAGCGAAAGTGGTTAAGTGTATTTAGTAAATAAGTATAGTGGTTTAAGTGGTCGTCGCGATGTTGATTTAAACATCTGTTTAAATCCAAGTAAAGATGATTTGGAAATATTTTCCAAATAGAATCAGAAACGTAATCAAATATTGAAATAGTAAATATGAATATATATATATATATATGATTGATGATTGATTGATAGAATTTCCATCTGGAAATAATATCGTTGTTTGCAAACGTGTTTTTCTTTGATAGTTAACTCACCGAATATCGAAGTTTTTGACCATTTTAACGTTGTTAATATGGAGAGACCGGTTGGATTTTTATCCAAAGAACCACTCTGTATTGGCATAAGCGTTGCGAAATCATATATGCCAAGGATAATTGAGGACGGAGTAAAATGCAAGGGCTATTGTATAAGTCTTAGATAACAGTGCCTAAGATGGATATACTGAATAGTACCTTCGATTCATCCTGTTCCTGGATGACTTGTATGGACGGATGTCTGACAGAGTATTTCCAGACGATCACGTATATTGATTTCTCCAACCATACCAAGAGTGGAAGCGGAGAATGAAACTTCTTTTAGCTAACACATAATGTATTGTTGTAGACGTCAATCAACGATTTGATGGATTTGACGATGTGACATTCGAAGTGAATCTGATGTGATGATGAAGCGTAACCTCAAGCCTCATCAATCGGTAAATGACAGAAATCGGGCAGGTAGCATGGCTAAGTCGGTCGCTCCGAAGTAGGGTGTATAATCACCTGATCTAGAGTTTCATTTACTTCTAAAAATCTATTGTTGATGCTGTCCCATTCGGGGAACGGTTGCTGATCCCAACCGTTGGTGATATACATTCGATACACTCAAGCGAAATGAGTGGTCGGTCATGTGTGGCCGGGTTGCAAGATGTTCTTGTTTAACCCAGTGTATTCCTTTCTAGAGGTACACTAGCGAAAGGTGGTTCCATACCTTGTCATAGTTGGAAATCCATTACCCAATACGTGCTTGTGGTTTTGATTGTATACTATATATGTAGAACGTGAGATGAAAGCGTTTCTGCTAGATGATTATTATATTGTGGTTGATAGACACTATTATAATATCAATGAGTTTTGATATAAAGATAATTTGGATTCTCATAAGGGAAAATCCTGTTCCGTTATACGGCGTGGTCTTATGAGATATCGTTTACTTGTTCGAACTGTTTTAAACTGTTTTACTCATACCAGTCCCATGACTGACCCAGAGTTTATTTTGTTGTTTTCCCTAAACTCTTGGGTGCCTAAATTTGTACGGGCAGTCAAGTAGTCGGGATTTACAGATATACTGGAAGAGCTTGGAGCAGGAGGCTTCAGGATTATATAGCTATAGTTATTTCCGCTGTGTTGTAAGTGTTGTACTTTGATAATGATGTATATTCAAGTACAGATGTATATTTCAAGTTATGTTATATATATTATATGTTATTCGTTCCGTTGTGAGATTCTTGTCACTCTGATGTGGTGTTGTTCTTCTTCTTCTATTCTAATTTTCTATCTTATCTTTCCTCACCCTCTATTTTCTTTCTATTAATTTCCTAATATTCAGTTTAATTTGGGGTTGGACTTGTGTTTTTGGTCAGCTCAATTTGGACCGGATTTTCGGGTCATTACAGTTGGTATCATAGTGAGGTTAATTGATTAACTTGGCTCTGTGGCGTAACTCAGTAGAGATAGGGTTAGTAACACCCTAGATTGAGTTGAGTGTATATATACGAGTGTGTATTTGTAATTTGATATAAAGTGGTTTTATATCATGGAAATTCATTGGTTGAGTCGTTTATGAGTTCTGGTCGATCAGTTTGATCCACTGTATTGGTAAGAGTTTATAAACACTCGAATACGATGGGTCGACACGATATGTTTTGAAAAGAGGGTAAATTAAAATAAGTTTACCCAAGGTAAATCTTGATATAGAGAAGATATATATATCAAAATTATAATATATTGGATATATTGGTTGTTATTATAATCGAGTAAGATTATAAATTAAATGGTTATGTAAATAACCAATCAGAATTCGTATAAGTGAAATACGTGAAATCAAATGAGTAAAATATGAAATTTAAACCAGAAATTGAATTAAAACTCTAGAGAATTGAATAAGTGTTTGTAAATGGATTTGGATTAAAAATAAGGAAAATTTAAGATCCTGGGAGATTTTAAATTGTTTTGCAAGCCGTGTGAATTATATTTTTAAATGAATTTCAAAGTGGAAATGTTTAGAAATGATTTTATAGTATTGAACTCACTTCGATCGCTGGAAAATAGATTCTGATGATGACAGCTGCATCATCAGTATTCATTTTCGAGTTGTAAGTGACGAATTACTACCAGAGATACAGTTTTGAATTTGTTTTGGGAAAGACAAGTTGTGTTGAATTTCAAAATGGGATTTATAGTATAGAATTTGAATAGAATTTGATGTATAGAATTTGAATAATAGAATTTGATATATAGAATTTGAATATATAAAATTTGAATATAAAAATTCAAATGGGATTTATAATATAAAATTTGAATAGAAATTGAATAGGATAAACTAAGTCGAAGAGGAATTAGTTAATCGAGTTTTGAATTTGAAGTTGAACTTTGAAAGGTGAATTGGATCTGTAAATAGATATTCGAAATCGAATATAGAACTTAAATTTGAAATTTGGATTCAAATTAGTTAATAAGCAAGTTAAAATATATTTGAACATGTCATGTTCAAATATAAAAGTGAAATAGACTAAAGAGTTAATTAACAAATTAATTAACGAATTGAGTTAAAACGATCAGGTATAGTTAAAATAGATTGGGCAGGTATAAATATACATGAGATAGGTATGGATAAGGTATGAAGGTATATAAATAGAATTCTCGACGAAAAGGTATGTATTTAATTCATATATGAGATTTTATGCGCCGTATCGGCTAGCCGCTTGGTTTTTTCTTTTTCTTTCGAATTGGTGAGGGCCATGGGAGGCTATTTGAAATATCCCGATGCTCCTAGTACAAAGGAGGTTATGGCGAAATTTTTCCGGGAATTTAAGGAGTTAGAATATTTTTAAGATAATTTGATAGTTAGAAATCAACGTATCGATATATATATAGAAGTCGATAAGGAAACGAACTTAGAAATAGAATAGTAAAATCAAAAAGGAAGACTAAGAATAAAATCTAGTAAGAATAGAAAGAGGAAGCGTATACGTGTTTAAAAGTGAATAAGTAGTTGTATGGTATTGATTATTCGAGTAAGTAGTCATATGTGTTTTGACGTTAAAAATGTTATTCAGTCAAGGTCTGAGAGGTAGTTATACCCCAACTTGATTGATTTCATTATTAACAAATAAATAGTAAGATTTCAGGCTCGAAGATCAATGTTGAATAAGAGTTAGTTGAATATAGTATTTGATTTGTCGTAACGATGTTTTACACAACATCCATTTTAACCCAAATAAGTGTAAGCTTGGAAATATAATAAAGAATATTCCCTAAGTATAGAAATAAACGAGATCGGAAAAGAGATAAGTAATTGGAATATTTTCCAATTATAAATAGCATATATTTTCTAAAGTTTAGAAAATAAAGGAAGGCGATATTCGGAAATGTAACACCCCACATCCGTTAAGGTCACTCACAAAGGGAATGCCTTAACTTCAATGGAGCATTATGGGTGCTGGAACAGAAATATTACAAGACAGACATATATAAAACAGCGGAAAGTAAAGTGGAAGTACTTAAAATCATTTAATAAATATGATTGTTTACAATAAAAGCCCATCAACTTCCAATACCCAAATTACATAGTTAAAATATCTGTCTTGCTCAAAAACAAAGAAGCATAAAAACAAACTGTAGTATTCCCCAATAAAGCAAAGCAAGCCATAGCCAAGAGAAATCCAAGCCATACATGAAAGAGCCTTGGAGCTTTGTAAGATCCGAACTAAGCTGTATTCCCACCCTGCGAACCTGGGGGGAGGGGGGGAACGGAAGAAAAAGAGGCGAAACAAAACGGGTCAGTCATAAAGACTGAGTAAGTCCCAGAGACTTTCAGCATAAAAATAGTTAAGGATAATATGGCATGAGTAAACTGAAAGTAAACATAAGCATGTTGACAAGATAAGCAAACAGGCAAGATAACTAATGATAACATGATGTGATTTTTGTCAAGTAACATCGCAAGGTTCCCATCCAAGATAAACTAAGTATAATTTCGTAAGATTCCTATCAAGCATATCACGATTCCTCTGATTCGCCATTAAAAGATTTATGTGATATCTATTTGCTCTGCACCACCTAAATAGCATCTTTACAAGTGTCTTACATGGAATGTTTCGTATTCCTACCAGTACTCCAACTGGTGTCCTCTGTAACAAGGATCCTTACCCCCTACTAGTGTCCCAACTAGTAGCCCGTGTTATATAATTAGGTGATCCCACCCACTACTTAGAAATCATAATATTAGTCTTATGTACCCCTAGCTGACTAAATAGGTGCCGTCTGCCCCTATCTCCACTAGGTGTACCCACCAACCCCATGCGATCGGCTCCCTAACTCGTAGATACCCGTGCTGGCCCCACAGTGGGGTGTATCACTCCCCAAAGTGGCAACCCGATACAACTTGAGGATGGACGGCTTATACCTACACGATGCAACAACGTCTTACCTACCAGCCCGGGTCCACACGCGCATATGAAACCCGTTGGACTTGCGTTCCCACCGCTAACCCGTTTTGACCTCTTACAATCAAACCCAGTATGCGTGTCCCGTCCTCGACATGGGTCGAGCTCACAAAGATACATAATGGGCTACTGGTCTGAAAAGGGTCCCCCGACGCAAGCTTCCCTCCTATGCTTGGTCCCCTCTAGTAATTCTTACTTAACCCCTTCTTTCTTATGTCCACTTACATGCTTAAATTTTGGTTAAGTATACACCAGTTATGTCTTACATGTTACCCATATCCCCCACTTAACCCCTACATCATCCTCATGTCTTAATACATGCTTCATCTTGGTTAAGTGCTTATAGGTTATATTTTACATGTCATTCATATTATCCCCAACGTCTGGGTTTAACCAAGCGCCTTGGCTTTATCTGCCATTAGACCCTATGTCTATCCATTAATTATGCGTTTGTGCTACCTCATCAGTCTTATCATTTAACTTGGTTATTTCCATTCATACCAACCTTCAACTTTGCTTATTAATTCAATTCTTAACTTGCACTATATTAAGTCCATTAATAAGCCCACAACATGTTATTCCTATGATTCATACATTAACCCCTGTTATGGTACAATAACATGTTCTTATTCAATCTTTACAACCAAGTACCCTTTAACTTACAAACACACTGGAGAGAGAGAATAATTCCCTAAATACCAACCCCGAAGACCGGAATCAACATCAGATTGATACTCAGAGGGTTATCCAACCTAACCAATGTTTTGTTCCCTTTTTATAATATAACTTATGTCGCCTTCAATTGTAAATTCATTCTTGTCTTTACATATTGCTTAATCTACAATGAAGCACACCTTTCCTTATTACATAAGTTATCTCATCTTATCTATTGTTCCGCCTAACTTACTTTATTCCATAAGTTATCATTCCCACTTAGGCAATAATTAAGATCTACTTAACTCAACCATTCATGTCATAACAGTTAAGTGTCATTAGTCTGGTCATATTACTTAACCCACCCATTCATACCATATTGGTTAAGTGTCATTAGCCTAATCATATTACTTAACCCACCCATTCATACTATATTGGTTAAGTGTTCTTAGTTTACTTAACCCTATCCACTGGTCTAATTACCATGTTATGTTGGTTAAGTATTACTATTCGTATTTCCATATATCACCCACATGTCACCCACTTAACCCCCATGTCCCACCACATGTTTATCTGGTTAAGTATTTCTTAATTCATAAAGGCCGTAACCCTATGAAGACCTCTCACATTTGACTGACATTTATGGCAGCTGGATTTGCCGGGCGGGTCCGGGCATTCTTACACCATAAAAGAGTCTAACCTCGTGTCTTTACAACTGTTACGCTTTTAATTTGGGCCTAGGACCTCTCACATTGGGCTACCATTTGTGACTACTGGATTTGCCGGACGGGTCCGGGCAGTTTTACGTCACAAATGAGTCCAACCTCGTGTCCTAAGCATTGATTATCGCTTATAATCTTTTACCCCAGTTTTAATAATTTCCTTATTCAAATTATTAATTAATTCCTAATTTAACGATGTCCATAATTGACTCAATTATGTTCATCAATTAATGGTATGCAAAATCATACCAATTTTACCACAATTTATCTTATGCCATTAAAGGCAACTTATCTCAATTTATATTTATCCCTCCTTTAAGGCTATTACATGCCAACTACCAAAAACCCACTTAGGCATGTTCATATTAGCCCCTTTTCAAGACATAAATTATCATATGTATTTCAACAACAAATCTCACATAATTAACATATGCCCAAGTTCTAGATTACATGTCCGTTTTACATATGCCTAATTCATACCAAATTTACATATGTTCAGTTCATGAAATTTTATATGTATGCCAATTTTTATGTCAATTTACACATATCAAGTTCTAGCCAAAAATTACATATGCCAATCCCAATTCTTACAATTACCATTTTAATGGTAATACCCAATTATCAAATTTCATATTAATTGCAATAATACCCATATATCCAATTTTCATGTTATGCCATCAATTCCACCAATCACATATATCCAAATAGGTAATATTCCCATACTTTTCCCCGTATTCAATCGTACGCAAAATCGTGGTTTAGGCCTAGATCCGAAATTGATCTAGGTTCATCAAAAGAAAATAAATAGGGGAAAGGTAGAATTTTGCAATAAAACAAGATCAGAGAGAAAACAGCATAAAATCATCATGATAGGCATAAAGATGGGATCTTGATAATAATATCAACATGAATCCAAGAAACTGATTTACAACGACTGAATAGAGCATGAACTAGACATAAGAATGGAGATGAACAAGTCTCAAAACTCAAGGTTCAAAGGTAAACAGGAATAGGTCTGAATTGATAAACATGCTTATATCCAATTACACTTTATTCCATAGCCATATTAAAATTAAGTATTTTAATCTAAAAAGTAACTAGAACTTACATAACATGGCTAGCGAATTTAAGAACTGAAATCGATGTTGTAGCGTTGTTGATTCATCTCCTTAAATTGTTGTAGAAGTCTTCATCTTTGCATTGGATTGCGTATGAAAGCTTAAGAAGAAGATTAGAGACGGCGGCCATGACCAAGAGGGATTTTAGTAGCATAACGGTGGCTAGACATGTTGTAGTGAATTAGGGTTTAGGCATCAGGGGGTTTATATAGGATTTAGAACTAGTCTAGGCCCTTAGATTAACCCTAGTTTAGATCTGAACCATCCAACCTCGTCACAGGCCAAGAGAACAGACCCAAAAAGCAAGCAGGTGCACCAGGCCAACCTGGCCCGACCAAGGAGGTCGACCCCCAGGTCGACTGCCCAGTCGACCTGGTGGGTCGACTCCCCAGTCGACCTGGGGCTGGGCGGGAAAATTTTCCGCCCCGTCTGTTTGGGCTAAATTCGAATTTTTAAAAAAATCTGTTTTCGTTTTATGATTTTTCGTGAAACTTCTAAAGGCCATATCTCGGTCATACGGACTCCGATTTACGAAATTTCGGACTCGTTTTCAACCAGAATTCCAAGACGAACGTAATGGCGAAACTCGTTTCCCTTGGTTCTTATTTTAAATTTTAATTCTGCCTTGATTCTTGTATTAACATGTTATAAAAATTCGGGTTGTTACATTCTCCCCTCCTTAAAGGATTTCGTCCCCGAAATCTTCAAGTTAAGGAGAATGTGACCTACCATCCAATCATCCATCTATTCAATCATCAATCACAGGAATTCATTGTCCTTAAGAAATTTCTAATGCTGTATGAACATATGCAAGAAGTGTGTGTATATATTCCTTATCTAATGTAAATGATCAGGCCTGATTGATCCTCTTAATGCAAAAATATGTTTAGTGTCATGAGTCCAACATGTATGCAAATAGTCCTAGTCACATAAACACTATATGCGTGCACAAACATCCATCCATATGCAACATCCGTATGATAACACATTCAATTTCATCCATAAACAAGTGTAAACACTCATGCATATGCAATATGAAAGGTGACTGAGCCGATCTAGTGCCTAATGTGCGTGTATATGCATCCACGAGCAACCACTAGCAACCACTTGCAACCACTTGCAACCATCAATCATAACATGTCTCAAACACATGTTTACACCCAATTGTTCCTACCTAAAGATATAGTCGAATGATAGAAGCAAGTAAAAATTCTGCGCCCATCAAAGCTGGAAATCTACGTCACATATATACTGATTAGGAGAAGAATTCCCTAAGCACCAGCCCCGAAGACCGAAATCAACATCAGACTGACACACAAAGAAATTCTCAACCCAACCAACATATATGTGATTCTAGGAAACTAAGCATGATGGACTCCTTTTAGGTCACAAGAAATCCCTTCCTAAAACCAACCCATATCCTATAAAACCCAAAAGGTTTAATCAACCCAACGGACACCCTCAAGCCCCAACATGTAAAACTAACAGATGAGTCATACTCCCTATGGGGTTTGCAACAGAAATTGGATTGAGAATAGGACCGAGAGGATATACACAAAAGATAGCATGCAAGTAAGCTATACAGGAAAAGAGGGATCAAGGATATACTATTAAAAAGAGATATGATGCACGAATATAGTCTTCAATCTTCTAAGCCACATTCCCCTGAGCTTAACTCCATTGTGCTTTAACCCTCTTTAACTTCACAATTTCGTAGCTTCTTAATTCTTGTTTCCAAAATATGAGTTGGAACTCATTTCACTATTGCCTCTCGTTCCACTTTCACTTATCCGCCTTTTAGTATACTCGGCTTACACATAACAGCGTACTCATGGTTTCACACAAGCTCTCCAAAATTCACTAGTGAATCTTGGATCTCGTTCACTTACTGGAAGGTATTCCACATAGATGAATTATCTCTTGAAAATAAACAAATGTCAACCATGTTGCTAAACGTACTTACTAAGGCGATTTTCTACATCACATGCATAAGCGAAATGACCCATCCGCCTGAGTGGCGAACACTACTCGAGCGGATCAACTAATGTATCCAGAGATTCTAGGTAACTAATCCTAATAGAACCCTAAAGGTTACACGCGACTTCGAGGGTATTACCGAGGCAAGTCAAAAGTCTAACTACCCTCCTTTCGAAACCGAGAATGGCACCCTTATTGGATAACCACTCCATCCCTAGAATCAACCCATAGCTCACAAAAACATGAGCATTCCTTCTAAACTCAACACTTAGTATAGACATTCTCAAATCCTAACAAGTCATGAATAAATGAGCCGATTCCCTAACCGGATTTGAGAAAAAAATTGGGATCCTCCAATACGCTAGCACTAAGGTGCAGAGACTCAACTATCGAAGCAGAATTAAAAGGATGCGATGTACAAAAACAAAGTTCTAGCGGGATGATAGAAAAGAAAAGCTAAACCTTTAACTGTAACGTTACCACCTCCCTTAGGTACGCTAGTAGTGAGAGCATACAATTGCCTTCTCGACGATCCTGTCCTTTGCCCTTGTTCTTTTCCTATAATACTTAACTACACTCCCTTCTTACCATACTAAAGATACTTTCTCTTGTCATGGGTTCTACTATTCTTTCACTTTGGCCTCTTTCCTTTCACCTTTTTCCTCCTTCGTGGATTAAGCTATAACAACTAGTCTCTTGTTCTTGTATAGTTTGTTGACAAGTCCTTCGAAGCTACCTCCAACGCACAACAACTCTACACAACTTGAAATAAGATTAGACGCAGATGGAACTACTACGGCTACAGAGGGAGGTTGGGCACTTCTTTGCCCTCCGACATATGTCGGATGCCTACGAAACTATGGTGAAAAGAGAGAGAGAGGAGAGATTTCAAGAGGGAGTCAAAAGATAGTGCATATGGCTTTGGGGAATATGCCTTTTAATCAAAACAAAATTTTCTTGAAAATTTGCTTCTTTGTAAATGTTTTGAAAACTAGTCCAGAAGGTTTTTGAAAACTTTTGCCCAGTCTGGTAACCTTCTGCTCTGATACCAAATGTAACACCCCACATCCGTTAAGGTCACTCACAAAGGGAATGCCTTAACTTCAATGGAGCATTATGGGTACTGGAACAGAAATATTACAAGACAGACATATATAAAACAGCGGAAAGTAAAGTGGAAGTACTTAAAATCATTTATTAAATATGATTGTTTACAATAAAAGCCCATCAACTTCCAATACCCAAATTACATAGTTAAAATATATGTCTTGCTCAAAAACAAAGAAGCATAAAAACAAACTGTAGTATTCCCCAATAAAGCAAAGCAAGCCATAGCCAAGAGAAATCCAAGCCATACATGAAAGAGCCTTGGAGCTTGGTAAGATCCGAACTAAGCTTTATTCCCACCCTGCGAACCTGGTGGGGGGGGGGAAACGGAAGAAAAAGAGGTGAAACAAAACGGGTCAGTCATAAAGACTGAGTAAGTCCTAGTGACTCATAAAAATAGTTAAGGATAATATGTCATGAGTAAACTGAAAGTAAACATAAGCATGTTGACAAGATAAGCAAACAGGCAAGATAACTAATGATAACATGATGTGATTTTTGTCAAGTAACATCGCAAGGTTCCCATCCAAGATAAACTAAGCATAATTTCGTAAGATTCCTATCAAGCATATCACGATTCCTCTGCTTCGCCATAAAAAGATTTCTGTGATATCTATTTGCTCTGCTCCACTTAACTAGCATCTTTACAAGTGTCTTACATGGAATGTTTCGTATTCCTACTAGTACTCCAACTAGTGTCCTCTGTAACAAGGATCCTTACCCCCTACTAGTGTCCCAACTAGTAGCCCGTGTTATATAATAAGGTGATCCCACCCACTACTTAGACATCATAATATTAGTCTTATGTACCCCTAGCTGACTACATAGGTGCCGTCTGCCCCTATCTCCACTAGGTGTACCCACCAACCCCATGCGATCGGCTCCCTAACTCGTAGATACCCGTGCGGGCCCCATAGTGGGGTGTATCACTCCCCAAAGTGGCAACCCGATACAACTTGAGGATGCAAGACTTATACCTACATGATGCAACAACGTCTTACCTACCAGCCCGGGTCCACACAAGCATATCAAACCCGTTGGATTTGCGTTGCCACCGCTAACCCGTTTTGACCTCTTACAATCAAACCCAGTATGCGTGTCCCGTCCTCGACATGGGTCGAGCTCACAAAGATACGTAATGGGCTACTGGTTTGAAAAGGGTCCCCCGACGCAAGCTTCCCTCCTATGCTTGGTCCCCTCTAGTAATTCTTACTTAACCCCTTCTTTCTTATGTCCACTTACATGCTTAAAATTTGGTTAAGTATACACCAGTTATGTCTTACATGTTACCCATATCCCCCACTTAACCCCTACATCGTCCTCATGTCTTAATACATGCTTTATCTTGGTTAAGTGCTTATAGGTTATATTTTACATGTCATTCATATTATCCCCAACGTCTGGGTTTAACCAAGCGCCTTGGCTTTATCTGCCATTAGACCCTATGTCTATCCATTAATTATGCGCTTGTGCTACCTCATCAGTCTTATCATTTAACTTGGTTATTTCCATTCATACCAACCTTCAACTTTGCTTATTAATTCAATTCTTAACTTGCACTATATTAAGTCCAATAATAAGCCTACAACATGTTATTCCTATGATTCATACATTAACCCCCATTATGGTACAATAACATGTTCTTATTCAATCTTTACAACCAAGTACCCTTTAACTCACAAACACACTGGAGAGAGAGAATAATTCCCTAAATACCAACCCTGAAGACCGGAATCAACATCAGATTGATACTCAGAGGGTTATCCAACCTAACCAATGTTTTGTTCCCTTTTTATAATATAACTTATGTCGCCTTCAATTGTAAATTCATTCTTGTCTTTACATATTGCTTAATCTACAATGAAGCACACCTTTCCTTATTACATAAGTTATCTCATCTTATCTATTGTTCCGCCTAACTTACTTTATTCCATAAGTTATCATTCCCACTTAGGCATTAATTAAGATTTACTTAACTCAACCATTCATGTCATAACAGTTAAGTGTCATTAGCCTGGTCATATTACTTAACCCACCCATTCATACCATATTGGTTAAGTGTCATTAGCCTAATCATATTACTTAACCCACCCATTCATACCATATTGGTTAAGTGTTCTTAGTTTACTTAACCCTATCCACTGGTCTAATTACCATGTTATGTTGGTTAAGTATTACAATTCGTATTTCCATATATCACCCACATGTCACCCACTTAACCCCCATGTCCCACCACATGTTTATCTGGTTAAGTATTTCTTAATTCATTAAGGCCGTAACCCTATAAAGACCTCTCACATTAGACTGACATTTATGGCAGTTGGATTTACCGGGCGGGTCCGGGCAGTCTTACACCATAAAAGAGTCTAACCTCGTGTCTTTACAACTGTTACGCTTTTAATTTGGGCCTAGGACCTCTCACATTGGGCTACCATTTGTGACTACTGGATTCGCCGTGCGGGTCCGGGCAGTTTTACATCACAAATGAGTCCAACCTCGTGTCCTAAGCATTGATTGTCGCTTATAATCTTTTACCCCAGTCTTAATAATTTCCTTATTCAAATTATTAATTAATTCCTAATTTAACGATGTCCATAATTGACTCAATTATGTTCATCAATTAATGGTATGCAAAATCTTACCAATTTTACCACAATTTATCTTATGCCATTAGAGGCAACTTATCTCAATTTATATTTATCCCTCCTTTAAGGCTATTACATGCCAACTACCAAAAACCCACTTAGGCGTGTTCATATTAGCCCCTTTTCAAGACATAAATTATCATATGTGTTTCAACTACAAATCTCACATAATTAACATATGCCCAAGTTCTAGATTACATGTCCGTTTTACATATGCCTAATTCATACCAAATTTACATATGTTCAGTTCATGAAATTTTATATGTATGCCAATTTTTATGTCAATTTACACATATCAAGTTCTAGCCAAAAATTACATATGCCAATCCCAATTCTTACAATTACCATTTTAGTGGCAATACCCAATTATCAAATTTCATATTAATTGCAATAATACCCATATATCCAATTTTCATGTTATGCCATCAAGTCCACCAATCACATATATCCAAATAGGTAATATTCCCATACTTTTCCCCGTATTCAATCGTACGCAAAATCGTGGTTTAGGCCTAGATCCGAAATTGATCTAGGTTCATCAAAAGAAAATAAATAGGGGAAAGGTAGAATTTTGCTATAAAACAAGATCAGAGAGAAAACAACATAAAATCATCATGATAGGCATAAAGATTGGATCTTGATAATAATATCAACATGAATCCAAGAAACTGATTTACAACGACTGAATAGAGAATGAACTAGACATAAGAATGGAGATGAACAAGTCTCAAAACTCAAGGTTCAAAGGTAAACAGGAATAGGTCTGAATTGATAAACATGCTTATATCCAATTACACTTTATTCCATAGCCATATTAAAATTAAGTATTTTAATCTAAAAAGTAACTAGAACTTACATAGCATGGCTAGCGAATTTAAGAACTGAAATCGATGTTGTAGCGTTGTTGATTCATCTCCTTAAATTGTTGTAGAAGTCTTCATCTTTGCATTGGATTGCGTATGAAAGCTTAAGAAGAAGATTAGAGATGGCGGCCATGACCAAGAGGGATTTTAGTAGCATAACGGTGGCTAGACATGTTGTAGTAAATTAGGGTTTAGGCATCAGGGGGTTTATATAGGATTTAGGACTAGTCTAGGCCCTTAGATTAACCCTAGTTTAGATCTGAACCATCCAACCTCGTCACAGGCCAACAGAACAGACCCAAAGAGCAAGCAGGTGCACCAGGCCAACCTGGCCCGACCAAGGAGGTCGACCTCCAGGTCGACACCCAGGTCGACTGCCCAGTCGACCTGGTGGGTCGACTCCCCAGTCGACCTGGGGCTGGGCGGGAAATTTTCCCACCCCGTCTGTTTGGGCTAAATTCGAATTTTAAAAAAATCTGTTTTCGTTTTCTGATTTTCCGTGAAACTTCTAGAGGCCATATCTCGGTCATACGGACTCCGATTTACCAAATTTCGGACTCGTTTCCAACCAGAATTCCGAGACGAACGCAATGGCGCAACCCGTTTCCCTTGGTTCTTACTTTAAATTTTAATTCTGCCTTGATTCTTGTATTAACATGTTATAAAAATTCGGGTTGTTACAGGAAATGTTTTCCAAAGAACATAAAAGGGCAATATGGTTATTGAAAATATTTGGTTAACAAATATTGATAAAGAAATAGAGAAGTGATTTAACTAATTTAATATTAATTAAGGGCTCAGTGACATGCTAAAAAGGAAATTTTGATTTTTGACAAGAGTAAACTGTTTAAAAACTCCCAAGGAAAGTCTGTTTGAATTAAAAACAAATTTAACAGAAATTTGTGAAAGAAAATTTGAATTAAAGTAAAGCCATTAAAGTGGTAACTGAGATTGAATTAGAATGATATCAAGACAAATTGGATTGTGAGATTCAAATTTGAAGTGTAATGTGATAATCAAGTTAAGAGTTGGGAATCGAGAAGAAACTCGAGTTGAAATGATATTTGGCTCGGATATAAGCGAATGGTTGTGTTGTGGATAAACGCAGATTGGAATTTGATTGGGATGACCCTTGTATCCACTGAATTGATAACAGGTGGAAAGGATAAAATGATATGCCGACAAAAGGTACAAGTTTATATTTCTATTGGATATAAGATTTATGAGCCGAATTGGCAAGCCGCTTGACTGTTTGATTTTCTTTTGGGTTGGAGATGGCCTAGAGAGGCAAGTTGGAGTTTGAGCTATTAACCAGTACAAAGGAGGTGCTGTCGAAATTTTTCAAAAAAGTTAAGGTGTTAGAAAAAATTTCAGGATTTTTGAAAATTTTCGTTGATAATAATTAATTAATAATTTAATTGAAATTAAATTGGTTCAGTTGAAACTGGAGTTAAAAAATGAACAAATGAGTTCTAACCAGTCGATAGGGTCGTTCTCTACCTTAGCAATTTCGAGGACGAAATTATTTTAAGTGGGGAAGATTGAAATGACCCGCATTGGCAGAGGTATTATAATTAATTAATTTATTTATTTAAATAGTGAATTAAAGGATTTAATGGTGGTTTAATTAAATAATGGTGAATATTTAATTAAAATAATAAATTAAATAATATATTTAATTCTGAAATAATCAGAATTGGCTGAAATGGCGATATGGTGTGAACTATATCATCTGTGATATTTAATTCAGTTCAGAATTGAATTACAATAACGAATATATTATATAAATGACAGTTTGAACGTAGAGTTATAATATAATTAAAATCGAGCTCGAAATGGCGCCGCAGTTTGTAAATTGGCGATTCGAACTTCAACTGAATGTACAGGATTCGTTTTAAGCCGGATTTCTGTGAAACAAGAAACGTGTGGAGCTGGTGGAGTATATCTTTCTAGTGGAAGAGAAAAATCAGGATTTCGTCGTGTAGATTTTGGTTCACGTCCAAATCAAATTTAAGAAAAGTCGCTGTGGAATTCCTTTATAATTTATAAAGGAATTATTTATATTTTAAAAAGGAATTTCAATATAAATCGAATATCGGGTTGACCCAGATTTGGAATATCAAGTTATAAATCCCAGTAGAGCTGTATGGTATTCCACTGTGAATATAGACGATAATATTTATTTTTAAATATCAAATTTAGTTATATTTATATATTTAAAAGGGTTATTTAGGACTTTAAAAATAGTCATTTTTGCAAACAGTATCAGAATTCGACGAGACCAGTTTTATCGAGTTCGAAATGCTGTAGTGTAGTAGGATGACAAATTTCGTGGAAATCGGGTTTAGTATGAAGTCGTACGAGCTAATAACGCGTTATAGAATATAATTGAATATTAAAACGAAAATATCTAAAACAAATATCTAACTAAAATTCCTTATAAATACCCCCTTTTCCAATTCCTTAAGACCTAAATTCACTCACTGTACAAAATCAAAACAGCGGCCTCTTTTCAAATTCTTCAAGCAATTGTTTCAAGGGAAATACTTGACAAGATAGTGCGAGGTTGGATTCACAGAGACCACATGAGAGAGGGCTTCATATTGGTATCATCAAGATGGGGTGCGATGATATTTTGGGTTCACTGGATTTTGTAGCAGCCGACCTAGGTTGCGGTCGTGGAGGAACTCGGGGGCGCCAGAGTTAGAATCAAAGTGTTTGTGGAGCTCAGGGTGACAGGGCGCACGTATTGATGGGATTCGGGGGAGGGGGGACATTCCGATAGTTTTTGTGTCGATGTTGTGGCGTGTGCTACTGTACGGGAAGCAGGGACGCGATTTCGTACATGTCGTCGGAGCAGGGTTTGTGATGAATGGAAGGTGCTGGAGGAGGATGCGAGTTGAAGGGTGGAGGTTGCAGAATCGATCGATGGCCGAGGTGGTGGGAAGCTTCGGTCAAAAGGGGGGTCAAACGAGGGGGTAACGGAGTGGATGAACGTGGTTAATGGTGTTCGAAGTTTTGCCTGGAGCGACGGAAATGGTTTTGAGGGAGAAAGGTGCTGAGCGGGTTTGGGCTGAAAGGTATGGGCCATTTAATTTAAGTGAGGCCCGACTAAAAATAAACCAAGTTATTTAATTTAAAATTTGAATATAAACTTGTTAATCCGATATCTCTCTCATACCTTATCAGTTTGACGAACCGTAAGTTGCGTTGGGATCGTATGGACGGGAGCAAAACATTGAGACTGACCGGGAGTGAATCCGAGCTCGTTACAATTTATGGCGAAATAAAGTGTTTGATTCAAATCAAACAACAGTTTATCGTTCTTTAACGATGAACTGCTAATGTGAGTAAATCTCACTAACTCTGAACAATTTATAATTTCATGTTGTATTTTTAGAACTGTTAAATATTGGCTGATTGACTGTGTGCTGACTGTTTGATTGAACTGCTAGTCAGTTAGTTGAATTTCTATATTGATTCTGTTTAACAGAATATATCATATGGAACTGAAAGTGATGTTGATTTTATTGTGTAACATCTGTGATGCAGGGAAACAGGTTGGAGGAATCCATCCAACTGGATTCCTCAACAGTTATTTTATTGTTTTTCATATATTGTGATATATGATGTGATATATAATCTGTTGTCGATTATATGTGTTTGGACGATACTGATCATCGTGATTTGACATGTTGAATACCATAACATACCGAAATGTTGAAAAGGGAATATTTTCAAAGTGATATTTGAAAATAAAATATTTATAAATGGAATATTTATAAATAAGAAATATTTATAAATTGGAATATTTATAAATAGGAGATATTTAGAAAAGGGAAATTATAAAATCAAAGAATAGATTTGAAAAGGAAACATTTGCAAACCATTTGCAAATAGAATAATAGAAAAGGAAATATTTGTATAATCATTTACAAATAGAATTAAAAAGGAAATATTTAGACAATAATTAGAGTTATAAAAAGGAATTTTGTTTATAACCGAATAGGATGTTATAAAAAGGAAAACGTTATAAAAAGGAAAACGTTACTAAAAAGGAAATCATTTGTAAAGTGAAGAACCGTTACTAAAAGTAAATCTATATACATGAATTAGTTTATTCGAAAGGAGTTATCGAATTAGTTATTCGAAAGGAGTTATCGATTATAGTTTAATCAAAAGGAGTTATCGATTATAGTTTAATCAAAAGGAGTTATCGAATTAGTTATTCGAAAGGAGTTATCGATTATAGTTTAATCGAAAGGAGTTATCGATTATAGTTTAATCAAAAGGAGTTATCGAATTAGTTATTCGAAAGGAGTTATCGATTATAGTTTAATCAAAAGGAGTTATCGAATTAGTTATTTCAAAAGGAGTTATTGATTATAGTTTAATCAAAAGGAGTTATCGAATTAGTTATTCGAAAGGAGTTATCGATTATAGTTTAATCAAAAGGAGTTATCGAATTAGTTATTCGAAAGGAGTTATCGAATTAGTTATTTCAAAAGGAGTTATCGATTATAGTTTAATCGAAAGGAGTTATCGAATTAGTTATTCGAAGGGAGTTAAGTAAAGAGTTAAGTAAAAAGAATTAATCGATTAGGGTTAAATAAATAGAGTTAATCGAATTTAGTTTATTCAAAGAAAGGTTTTCGAATCTAGTTATTCGTAAGAGAGATTATCAAATATAGTTATTCGAAGGGAGGAGTCATCGAATAGAGATTTATTCGAACGAGAGTTACATAAGGAAGTGTTAAAGAGTTAAAAGACGAACTTACCCTATTTCGAGATTTGAAATGTTGTTCAGTTAAGGTCTGAGAGGTAGTTATGCCCCAACTTGATTGACTTCGTTTTTAATTTAGAAATGGTTAAGCTCGAGAGTGAAAGTGGTTAAGTGTATTTAGTAAATAAGTATAGTGGTTTGAGTGGTCGTCGCGATGTTGATTTAAACATCTGTTTAAATCCAAGTAAAGAAGATTTGGAAATATTTTCCAAATAGATTCAGAAACGTAATCAAATATTGAAATAGGAAATATGAATATATATATATATATATGATTGATGATTGATTGATAGAATTTCCATCTGGAAATAATATCGTTGTTTGCAAACGTGTTTTTCTTTGATAGTTAACTCACCGAATATCGAAGTTTTTGACCATTTTAACGTTGTTAATATGGAGAGACCGGTTGGATTTTTATCCAAAGAACCACTCTGTATTGGCATAAGCGTTGCGAAATCATATATGCCAAGGATAATTGAAGACGGTGTAAAATGCAAGGGCTATTGTATAAGTCTTAGATAACAGTGCCTAAGATGGATATACTGAATAGTACCTTCGGTTCATCCTGTTCCTGGATGACTTGTATGGACGGATGTCTGACAGAGTATTTCCAGACGATCACGTATATTGATTTCTCCAACCGTACCAAGAGTGGAAGCGGAGAAGGAAACTTCTTTTAGCTAACACATAATGTATTGTTGTAGTCGTCAATCGGTGATTTGATGGATTTGGCGATGTGACATTCGAAGCGAATCTGATGTGATGATGAAGCGTAACCTCAAGCCTCATCAATCGGTAAATGACAGAAATCGGGCAGGTAGCATGGTTAAGTCGGTCGCTCCGAAGTAGGGTGTATAATCACCTGATCTAGAGTTTCATTTACTTCTAAAAATCTATTGTTGATGCTGTCCCATTCGGGAAACGGTTGCTGATCCCAACCGCTGGTGATGTACATTCGATACACTCAAGCGAAATGAGTGGTCGGTCATGTGTGGCCGGGTTGCAAGATGTTCTTGTTGAACCCAGTGTATTCCTTTCTAGAGGTACACTAGCGAAAGGTGGTTCCATACCTTGTCATAGTTGGAAATCCAATACCCAATACGTGCTTGCGGTTTTGATTGTATACTATATATGTAGAACGTGAGATGAAAGCGTTTCTGCTAGACGATTATTATATTGTGGTTGATAGACACTATTATAATATCAATGAGTTTTGATATAAAGATAATTTGGATTCTCATAAGGGAAAAACCCGTTCCGTTATACGGCGTGGTCTTATGAGATATCGTTTACTTGTTCGAACTGTTTTAAACTGTTTTACTCATACCAGTCCCATGACTGACCCAGAGTTTATTTTGTTGTTTTCCCTAAACTCTTGGGTGCCTAAATTTGTACGGGCAGTCAAGTAGTCGGGATTTACAGATATACTGGAAGAGCTTGGAGCAGGAGGCTTCATGATTATATAGCTATAGTTATTTCCGCTGTGTTGTAAGTGTTGTACTTTGATAATGATGTATATTCAAGTACAGATGTACATTTCAAGTTATGTTATATATATTATATGTTATTCGTTCCGCTGTTAGATTCGTGTTACTCTGATGTGGCGTTGTTCTTCTTCTTCTATTCTAATTTTCTATCTTATCTTTCCTCACCCACTGTTTTCTTTCTATTAATTTCCTAATATTCAGTTTAATTTGGGGTTGGACTTGTGTTTTTGGTCAGCTCAAATTAGACCGGATTTTCGAGTCATTACAGAATGATATCCAATGTCAGACACACAGTCCATTTACAAGTCCGTTCTGGGTCTGAACAAAACCGGAGGCACCTTGTACCTCGCATATCCATCGATCTCTAAGTACGTCTGGACGATCACCAACTGATTCCCTCCTCTTGGGTGTACAACCCAATCAAGATCATCAGTAATTATCCAAACGATGTGAGGACCTCCGGTCTTCGACCACCGTCTTCATCCTCGACACATCATCGAATCAGTTATTCAGAATGGGATAAACCCGGTCTTTCTGAATAACTCGCGTATATAATAAACAAGTGTTGCTCAAACACAACATACGCCTCATTCCAATTAAGAATATTCTTTTATTCAAATATTCTTATACTTTGGGAAAGGTTACCATTAATTTTATCAAAGATAAATTCCTTAAATTTATTCTTTAATCTTCCTTTGAATATCAATTCAAACCAAATTATGGTTTATCCAAACTAGTCGGGATTAACGAACCTTACCGAGGTAATCATTTGTTTTAATTTCCCAATCCCAACCTATTCATCCTATGAAGTAAAACTGATAATACTTCATATCTAACACAACGGTGTTATCGGTAAATTCAATTACCATTTCACGTTCAAATCTAATTAAATATTTAACTATCGCCTGGAGCAAAACTGGTGATACTCCATTCTCGATCATTTCAATCTAATTAAAGATTCATTAAAACTCCACTTGGTTTTAATCTTCCCAAAAATCAATATTAATGATTGTTTAACTTGGGAAATCATATCATGTCTTTAACTGGGTTAAAGAACCAATGTCATTTAAAACACGGTTCACTATAAACCCAAAATCACATTCCATTCTATCAGCCTTTAACCGTAAATTAGCAAGTGAACAATTCCCTAAGTAATAACCCCGAAGGCCGAAACCAATATCAGATCAATACCCAAGAAACCATTCAACTTAACTAATCTTTAGTTAGTTTCTGATTTTCTTAACTCGTCGGGACTAAGAACAGTATTATTAAAGATACCTTTCACGACAACCAAAAATCACATTCCATTTACAATGGAATCTTCATGGAAAACAAATTGATATATATGATCGATATAAACCTCCATATCCGACTAATAATATAAATGTAATAACGACAAAGCCTTTTAAATTCCAGATATATTAGTTGCCTTTCTCCACAGAAATTCACTTAGATTATTACCAAATCGAATTCCATTCCATTCCAATTTATTTATTGGAAATTCTGGTTACTTTTAAAACCCTTTCAAATCCAATTTATTTATTTCAAAAATAAATGAATTATAATTCTAGTTCAAAACTAGTTCATTTCGATAAAAATCTATTTTTATCTTTTCAAATATGGAATTTTTCATCCCAATTCTTTCCGAATCATTTCTTATGATTTTACACAAATTATTGCTATTTTAATTAATTTTATCAAGGCCCGTACAGTCGATTTCCATCAACGGCCATCGAACTACACTTACAACTACCTTTTCCAAATTTGATTTGTACATAATTCCAAATCCAATCGTTAGATTTCAAATCTCTAATGTTCGTTAGAAAGTTCTTTTCGATACGAACCCAACGGTTCCGGTTTTAGGAGAATCCGACGGTCGGATCTCCCGTAATGTCCGTTCGAAGTCAATAGTCGAAATTCGCGAACTGCAGCAGCGCGGCGCGTTCTATTCAGACCATTATATATATTTCGTCGATTTCCTTTTAAAACATATTTTATAAATCGTTTTAAATTCGTTTTCAAAATGATTTCAACTTTGTATTCAATTTCAAATCAAAATTGAATATTCCATATCATCGATATATAAATGATAGTATTTTCAAAACATTATATTTTGAAACCAATTCCTTTTCGGTATTCATTATAAAAATGAATAAAATCGATATAGGTATCGTTCACTTCCAAATGGCGCATATCTAATCAACACGACTTTATATATTTCAATATCTTCGTTAATCTATTCAACAAATGAATATTTTCTTCAACACATGAATTTTCTTTTATTCAACACATGAATATATATTTTATTCAACACATGAATTTTCTTTTATTAAACACATGAATTTTCTTTTATTTAACACATGAATTTTCTTTTTATTTTCCAACTTGGAATGAGGCCCAATCAATTACCATATAGTGTTAATTATATGGATTTCATACACACACGTACACTACAACTATCAAACACAATCAACCATCACCCAAAGAGCATTCTACACTGCATAAACATCAAATATAAATATTTAACGCTTATAACAGCCTGTCAATCAATCGATCGACATACGACTAATTATTGGGACTAGCGTATGCCCAATTTCATCCTAACACCCGTGTGGGGTTTTCAAACAATCAAACACATGTTTTATTTGTGCAGTTGGGCGATGTGTAAAATTTATCGTCCCAATCCTTATCAGTCAAATGTGTGTACATAAACAAATCACCCGATTTGTTTATAAATATTTATTTTATATACACGTTAAAAATTATATTTTTAACTATAAAATATTTTCAACTATAAAATATTTTATTCCATTCCACTTCACACAATCAACCTTCACAATACATCAATCAAACAAACAAGCCATCCATGGTCTGTGGACGACGGGTGTCGGGTGCTGGTGTCGGGTGCTACTAAGCACCGTCTGCATCCTAGTATATATTTCAACTAGAAAATAAATTAAAAGTGAGAAGTTCTCACCCATAAGCTTAACCAAACACCGCGACTCTTCATACGTAGGAAATCTTCGCTGTGCTCGCCTTTTGTCACTTTCGTCGTCCGTATTCGCTACATATATGAAAATCACATTTTTATATTCTCTATTATATAAAAATCCTATTTTTATACCGCTACTCATATAAAAATCACATTTTTATTACAATATGGTATAAATAAAAATCATACCTTTATTTCTACTTCATGTATATAAAAATCAAATTTTTATCGCTACTTCATATATGTAAAAATCGAATTTTTTCTCTCGCCATTCTCTCTATAAAAATCACATTTTATATATATAAAGATCGTATTTTTATATCTCTACTACATATGTAAAAATCACTCCTTTACACCGCTACTTCCATAAGAAAAATCATATTTTTATTTCATGATAATAAAAATCTAATCTTTAATCTAAAACCGTATTTATGAAAATAAAATCTTTATAAATCAAAATCAAAGCTTTTTATAAATAAAGATCTTATTTTTATGTTCACAAAAATCATAACTTCATGAATTAAAAATCATAGCTTGGAGTGAATAAAAATCCTAGCTTTTGATTTTGAAATCATACATAAAAACCATATTGTTAATTTTGCTATATTATAAAAGGAAAAACTGATTTTTCAAAACTGTTTTCACAAAAAAAAAACATAAAAGAAATAACTAAATACTTACAGTCAAACGGAAGAGGGAGGAGGGGGGTTTAGCGCGCGCTGAGGTGGTCGTAGCACCTGATGGCGGCGTTGCTCAGGGGGTAGCGGCGGTTCCTGGGAGGAAAGAGGGCTTGGGCGCGGTCTGCAGCAGAGAGAAGGGGAGGGGAGAGAGAGAGAGAGAGGCGGAGCGGGGTGGTCGTGGGGGAGCAGGCCGGAGGCGGTGGTGAACTCCGGTGGCGCGCGTGGAGTAGGGGCTGGAGTGACGATGAAATCGAATGACGGTTTTATTTTATTTTTTTATTTTTCCTTGTTCGATCTGAGTCGAAGAAAGAGGGGTGAGTATTAAATGGGAGTTGACTTTTATTTTTATTTTAATTATTTTAATCCCTAAAAAGCAACTTTTTATTTCAACCTCCAAACGAGACCCACCGACTGTCGTCCATAACTAATCACCTCCATTCCAAACGCAATGGGATATGTCTCGTAAGCCAATTCGACCGTTTCGATCAGTTTCCATCAAAATTAAAATATAAATAAATAGAACGGTCAATATTGATTTTAACGCACATTTTAATTTACCGGAGTCACATACTAACTCAAAAAATTCCAGAAAAATTGTTTCTTGCTTCGTATTGACGATACAGTCCTAACAAAAATAATTTCGTCAAATTTTGAGACCGTTTGAAAAATGACCATTTTCCAGTCGATTAAATTCAACTGAAACTGGTCAAATGCGTTTAACTGCGCCACGCTCACATATTGATTCGAAAAATTATGAATTTTGGAATCTAGCAATAAATTGACATCCCGGATCCAACAAAAGTGGTTTCGTCAAAACCGAGGTCGTTTGCCAAATTTCCATTTTAAGGGCCAGAATTCCATAGCGACTATTCTGAATTTTCAACTAGGCATATCTTTTTATTCCCGCTATGAAATTTTGGTTTTTCAGATTCGTTGGAAAGATTTTCTCAAATAGATTCAGATATTTTTGGATTCGCTAAAATCCCGTTTATTTTGAATCCTGTACATTCATTTGAAATTTGAAATTGAATTTTCAAACTACCGCACCATTTTTAATTCCTTTTATAATTAAAATAAAATATTTATATTCTAACGACGATTCAAATAAATATTTCTGTTCTAATTCTATTCAAAATAAATTTCTCGTTGTATTATTTAAAATAATTCATTTTAAATGTTCAAAATTCATTAAAATCGCCAAAATAAATATTTTAAATTGGCTCGGATTTCCGGGTTATTACAATTCTATACCTCCATTACCTTTTTCTCAATTGTTTAGCTCTTCTATTCATTTTCTTCGTGCAAAAGGATGGAACTTTTTTAGATTGCTAGAGTATGTTGGGAAATGTGGATTAATGATCTTAAGGTGGACTTAACAGTGGAAAGGGGTGAATAGTATGAAATCATTTTGAATTTAATAGAATCAAACGTAAATCAGAAATGAATCAATCATAGAATTAGGCACAAATGCAAAAAAAAAAGTAGTAAAGGGAAGAACACACCGGGACTTTATACTAGTTTCAAGTTACCCTAAATCCAGTTCCATACAACTCTAGGTTATGCATATGTCTTTTCAATATAAACTTCAAGTTACAATCCTCGATTTCACAGGCCATGAGGTATACCCTAACTGTTTCTGGAGTAAAATGAGACTCAATTGATTTCTGGGCTACAATCATACCTAGTTCATTTGAACGGGATACTAACACACCTTTTCAATATCAGTTTAGAAGAAAGACTCAATAGAACTTTAATTTTGTGATCATTGATTATAAAACTCCTATAACTCAAAATAGCACTTGGATATTTGAGAGGGGGTGATAGAGAATGAAACTAGATATGATCTGGTTTGATTCTCTTTGAATTTTGGTAGAGTTTGATTATATAAACTTGAAATTTTAAGAGTAAAAATGGAGAGAAGAAAAGTGAGACGAAGATAAATGAAAGTAGTTATAAAATTTTGAATTTAGAAGCCTATTTATAGTGGATCAATAGTCATATCCTTTTAGAAAAAGATTTAAACCAATAGATACAACTTTAAAATTTGAATTTGTAAATTAACGATCACCATGTAGACATGGGAGGGGTAGTGCATGTCGACGTACCTAAGAAAAAATTGAATTTGATTTTTTTTGGAAAACAGTAAATGAGGTTGAGATGAATAAAGGTAATTCTAGAGTTTAAACATTATAAAATAGTATAATAGAATAAAAATGTAAGTTCAAAACATATGATTATAATATATAATAACTATTAAAAACTCATGTAAATATATAAATATAACTATATAAGAAATGTTTTAAAAATAAAGATATATACAACTATAATTATGAATATAAGAAAATTAAAACTTAAGTAAAAATATATATATTAACACTAAAATATAAGTAAGAAAATATTTGAATTAATTAAAAAATTAAAATATAAGTAATCAAATCTTAAAATATTCAAATTACGAGTTAGATTTAAAATCCAAGAAATAAATTTAAATATTTAAATATATTTATATTTGAAATAGGAGTAATTTGAAATCAATAAGAAAAGTATAAGATAAAAATGATAAGAGTTTTGAAATAGAGATTCAGCGTTATCACGAAGTTTTAACAAAAATTCTAGACTCTATAACTTATCTCAGTTTTCTTGAACTCTTGTTACTGATGAGTCTTCAATCTTGAACTCTTCTTCTTCTTTGTAATCTTTGAATATTTAAACTGTACAGTCTCTGCATCTAATATATGTACATTCGTATATGTGTATGTGTGTGTGTGTATATATATCTCATAGTGTTAGTATATATATTTTATAACAATAATAGTTAAAACAAGATTGTTGTCATCAAAACCATCATCTTATTCCCTTACAGTCACCCCCTTTTTGATGATGTGTAACGATACGCATTTTGCCCGACCTTAATCGATCGCTAGATCGATTAAAATTGTTCAAAACTCGCATATATTAACTTTGGGAATACAATACATTAGAACAATAACAACAGACTTTTATAAACATTACAATAATGTTACATCAAAATACAGAATATCAGAGTACATCGATACATAAAACAGCGGAAGACTTATTACAATAAATTAATACAATACACAACGGAAGACTTTGTATGCTCTGGACACAGCTTTAGGCTTCGATCCAGAATCCTGCTCAAGAGATAAATATCTGCAAAAAGCTACTTGACTGCCCATGTGGAAAAGAGGGCACCCGAGTTTGCAAGTGAAACAAACTACAGGTCAGTCATGGGACTGGAGTGAGAAATCTAACTTAACAAATTTAATAATAAGGCTAATCACAGGATCACGCCGCTAACGCGGAACGGGTTTACTCTATTGGATTGCCAGTGCATAAAATAAAGTAAATCGTTAAACAATGCAATGCTTTTTAGAAAAATGAAACCATTATAAGACTCAAGTCCCATCACACAATGCAACGCAAACCAGAGGATAGAGTTTTACCTTATAATGGTCAAAAGATGTTTGATATGATAAAAACGGATTTGATATTATTACTAGTGTATATATGTTTTCAAAAAAAAAAAAAAACAATTTCAATCATAATGTGTAACGACCTGAAAACCCGAACCAATTTGAAAATGTCATTTTGGCTAATTTAAAGAATTTTGAATATTTAAAGTGATTTACTTTAAATAATAACGACGGAAAAATTATTTTTAATCGAAGAAAAAACGAATAAATTTATTTTAATTATATAACGAGCCTGAAATGGCGCGGCAGTTTGAAAATTCGATTTTTAAGTTCAATCGACTGCACAGGATTCAAAATAAATCGGATTTTAGCGAAACAAGAAATATTTGAACCTGCTTGATAATATCTTTCCAACGAATCCGAAAAATCGAAATTCCGTAATGGAAATCAAAAGTTATGGTCAAATGAAAATTCAGAATAGTCGCTATAGAATATATAAAGGCCTGTAAAATAGCCATTTTTCAAACGACCTCTGTTTTCGACAAAACGGGCGCCATTGGATCCGGAATGTCGAATTATTGCTAGGTTTCAATTTTCGGAATTTTTCGAATTAATCTGTGAGCGTGGCAAGTGAAAACGCGTTTTGTCAGTTGACAATTAAATTGGATCGACCCGAAAAAGGCCATTTTTCAAACGGCCTCAGAATTCGACGAAACCAGTTTTGTTGGGACCATATCATCAAAACAAAGACAGAAATAATTTTTCCGGATTTTTCGGGGTCAGTATGTGGGCCCGGTAATGTGAAATGTACGTTAAAATCTGATATGCGATAACTGTGTATGTGTTAATCAGTTGGACCATATGTTTATATATATATTAAGCCCTTGACCACCACATCAGCCATTTTACACCTCCTCCACCTTATTTTGCTCCATCCATGGCTGAAAATTATTTAATTTTAATTTAAAATCAAAATATAACTCAAAAATTAAATCTTCCCAAAACCCATCGAATTATATATCAAACTGAAGATCTCGACGATACGAACCCGCGGGTGGTCTCAGATCTGACATGCAGTGAAGGAGTTGGCCGGAATTCGCGGTCAAAGGTGGCAGTTTTCGGAACCCTAAAGCAAAAATTGGGGCTTTTTAATCTAGGCCTTAATCGAAGAATCTAAGATATGGGTATTGTAGAGATCGGTCATGCGAGTTCGTTGGTGGTGTTCTTTCGATCTGGAAGTCTTTGTAGTGGTCGAATTTGGAGTTTCAAGGCCGAAAATGGGTTCTGTCAAATGGCTCGCCGGCGGCGAAGTAGGCCACCGGAGTTGGTGGCACTGGGACCCGAGGACGCGGGCTTCGAGGCAGATCCGAATGGTGGTGGTCGGGGTTGATCTCGTGGCCGAAGGTGATGGATTTTAGCGGTCAAAGTTGGGCTTTAATGGGTAAAATTCACGGCCTGGAGCACGAAGAGAGGAGCGGGAAGATGAAGCAGGGACCCGGTCAAAGGCGCTGACGTGTCCGCTCCTGAGTGGGTGAGAGAAAATATTATTTATTTTATATATTTCAAATTTCAAACGCTAAAATCACTGATAACTTCCTTATATGAACTCGGATTTGGACGCCGTTTGTTGCGTTGGGATCGTGGCGGAGTTGCGGACGTTTTGGCACTGGTTTGGTTGCGATCTAAGACTGTCAAATTTTGGGCCTTTTCTGGACGTCCGTTCGAATTGTAATCCAAAGGTGAGTGTTCCTTCACTCACGAAATTCTGAATCCATCCCATATTTATCAAATTAATGTATGAAATGAATTGGATGTATGGTTGTGATTGATTTGGTGAATGATTGCTTGAAATTGACATGCAAGTGTTAACATGCATTGAAAATCGATAAATTAGTTATTTAAATTTAATTTAAATTTCTAGTTAGAATTCCGACACTTGATAACTAGTAAAATGATTCAATTTACTGTTGAATAAACGATGTGATAGCTGCCTTGATTGATTTGATTTCTGGATGAATATTGCTCGGACTGTTCTGTTATGCAGTATATGATGTTGTGTGCCCATGTGATGATAAATCCCAATTTACCCTTGATGTTACGGGCATCGAATGAACCCGGGATTTATCGATAAAATGAATTAAGAACACAGAGTGAAATGATAAATCTCTGTGACCCCGATTTGGATTGAAATGATAGATCCATCCCGAATATCGAGAAATTAAATATAAAATCACTTGGCCGTAGGATAGCAAATTATATACGGACACCGGTCGGTTAAATAAAAATCTTGTTTAACCATGGACTTTGAAATTATTGTTAACAACAATATAAATGATGTTTTAAAGTTTATTTCCTTTGAATTTGAATTTGGAATTTTAAGTAAAAAGGGAAATAAACCTGTGTCGAAATGATAGCAAATAAAGGGGTATAATTGTATTTAATCGAATTCATCGAGATTGAATTGTTTTGCCTGCAGTTGAAATTTTCTGTAAGTCGGTCTTGATTCTGAATTAAAATAGGAATTTGAATTCGACACTCGTTATACATGTGAAAACCTTTGAAACAATGAAATGAATTTGTAATTTCGATATATGTTATAAATCGAATCTTGAATGGGAATATGGATTGAAATCGAATTCGGTTTATTTGTAATAAATTGAAATTGTTGGAATGGGAACACGGGTTAGAGTTAACCATCTGAATTGAATTGGCGAATTTGAAATGAATGTAAATTTGAAATGAAGTCGATCGAAATTGTGAAATTGAATTTATGTACTTGAAGTTGAAATGGAATTTCAAATGTAATCGAAATCGAGCGAACGATTCTAATTCCAACAATAGTATGTCAAACCATTTTTCAAACTATTTATTTATATATTATTTCCTTTATAACTATTTATTTTATAAATCATTTTGAATAAGTAATTCTTTTATAACAAATTATTTATTTTATGAATTATTTTGTTGTTTAATTATATATTTTAATAAATTCGTCAAACTCTACTTTTATTACAAACTATTATTTCAAACCATTTTAATTATGCATTTGAACTATTCAAATATATTGTTAACTATTTTGATATTCAAAAATTATTTAAGTTGGAATGAGTTCGAGATGTTGTGCGTAAATGGAAAATCCCATTTGAATAATATTCTATTTAGAATATGAAAATGATTTCGAAACATGATATTTCGATATGAAACACGAACTTCTTTGAAAAGTAAAAGCACTGACCGGTGTGAAAAAATGTAAACGTTTGGTTGTCAAGGAGACCGGAGTCGACATAAGGCATACTCTCTGTCAGTGTCGATACCACTTTGACAACTGTGTACGCGGTGGAAGTTCCAGAACCGAAGTCGGATGGTATGGAGGCGATTACTGGATTTGAAGAAAGAGAACGATGATGGATTAGCCTTGACCTTTGGGTCATAATTGAAATGACTAAAACAGGAGCCATCCCCAGGTTAATGAGATCGCATCTCTGATCGAACGCGCTCCTTCGAAACCATCTCTATTACTATTATGATCGATTTGGGTGCACCCTTGAATATGGGAATGTCGTTCGAGGTGGGAGGTAGTTGCGGCTATGCGTTACCACCGGCCTGGGGCCCGCGAATTCGGTAGAATCCTACCGGGGTATTTCCTCAGTGCCTTGTCATATTATCCTGATCGAGCACCTACGATTTTGATTTAACGTTGTCGTATCACGGCGCATCCCTATCCACCGACGTACTGGTGTGTTATATGCAAACTGTACGGCAATGCTATAAACAGTGTAAGGGTAACATGGTAATCCCGCTTACACTATTTTCGATATTATACTTTACTGAATAAACACTATTGTAATAGCGTATTATACTATGTATGTATTTGTTTAACGGATCCTTGAGAGATGGAAAAATCCCGTAACATCTCTTGAGTTACTGCACCATGATACCGATATTATTTTGTATTTTAATTTGACTAATATGAGATGATTTAGTGCTGATCCGAGTGTTTGTTGTGTTTTTCTTTTTATGCAATACGCTCGGGTCAGCAGATGTTGCAGATAATGAAGATTATTTGGCCTTGGAGATCGAAGACGGAGTTGGTATATGTATCCACTACATTTTTATTTCCGCTGCATTATGTGTATGTAAGTGTATAACTCTGATTGATTTGAATATTGTAACTCAAATGTATATGTTTAAATGTTTTGAAATATTATTTGTTTATTATATGTTGTCCTTCCGCTGTGAGGTTCTGTGATTGTTTTTCTTCCTTTCTTCTTTTTCTTCTTTTTCCCCAAATAACTATCTGGGTTGGCGATTCGTTTGGGTCGACATGTGTGGTTTATTGTCGGTTTAAACGGTCAAAAATCTGGGTCGTTACAGTTGGTATTAGAGCAATGGTTATCGATAACCTTGGCTCTGTTGGGAATTAACTCATTAGAGATGGGGTTAGAAACGCCCTAGAATGAGTTTGAGTGATATGAGAGAGCGTACTTGTATTTTGATATAAAGTGATTTTTATTGTGTTGATTGGTTCTGTTGAATATTTATGGGTTCTGGTCGGTATATGGGACGCCATAGAATCGATAGGGATTCCTAAGTAATCGAATGGAATGAATCGACATAATATGGTTTCGATTATATTTTATATATATTATGTATATTATTTTTGGTCTTAAGTGTATAAGCATCGGTCGTTGGTAGGTAATAATATTAAATTAATACCTATTATGGTCGATTCGATAATAAATTTAATAAGGAATTTAAAATGGTCGAAGAAAATATATGAAATGATATGATACCTTTAAGAATAAGGGATAAGAAGGTTTAAGATTGAAATAGAAATGAACGTGAAACTTGATCCTGGATACTTTTGAAATGGTTTGTCAAATTTTGAAAAATATCGTATTATAAGTACTTTTCTAAAGGATTTTGAGGATTAAAGTGTGTGGTCCCTTCTTGGACATCAGAAATGACTTCGATAATGAGTGCACGCATTATCGACATTGATTCTGAAGAGTCTAAGTGGGGGAGAGACCATTCTGTATTGTATAACTGGTTTGAAAAGGGTTTGGATTTAAATTCCTATAGTATAAAATGTATATGTATGTTATTTAAACTTGGATTATAAACCCAGAATTAAGCACTTTGAGTTGTCTTAACTAATAATAATGATCGAGATTTAGTACTCGATTCATCGGAATTTTGACTTTGGAACCATGAAATAGACTTAAGTATTAAGTGCAAGAAAGTCGTCATCTAACTCTTAATCTTGGACGATAATTTAATTCAGGAAAACTCTAGGTTCGATCGGAAAGAGTGTTAGAGAAAACCTAAATTTGAACAATGAAATGGAATGTAAATCATCTTGTCGAATGGTGGATAACCTAAATTTAGTAGAGGAATCGAGTCAAATGGAGTTTAACTCAGGAAATTTAATAAAATGATTTGAGAACTAATTTTGAAAAAAAATCGAGGGTGAACATTTCCTTAATTCCAATCATGAGAGGATGAGTCGAGTAAATAAGCAGGTTAGTGGAATAATATTTCATGTAACTTGAATGGGAAATATATAGAAAATGTATCGGAATTGAGTAAACAAATTTAATTCAAATCCATTTTTTCCGAGTAAAGAGATAATAACAACTGAAATGAATAAGTTGAAATGAACTTGAGTAAGATAGACGATGGCATAATATGAATAGATAAAATAAAATTTGCTTAATACAAGTGAAATGAACGGGAGTATACCTAAGCGATAAAGGATAAACTTCATTTGGTTTGCTGGACTGACTTAGATATATTGGTTTTGGGGTTAAATGATTAATGTATGTTGGGTAAGTTGCCACATATTGTATATATGCTTGAATCTCAGGTGTATGCAAGTTGTAACAGGTGTAAGGAGTGTGCGCTACGTTTTGAAGCTCGCTTGCGCTAAATACTAAATGCAAAGGTAAATAAAAAACCGCAAAATAAACGCTAAACGAGGTACGTACTTGTGGTATATGGTTTTGTGGTTTTATATTTTGTTTTTCCCCATTTTGGGATGCCTCATCGTTGGATGAGATGTATATTGAGTCATATATGTATTGGGATTTTTCCCCGGGCCTCTCCGTACAAAGGAGATGCTGCCGAAATTTTCCGTGATTTCGGGAGTTAGAAAAATTTACGAGTTTTATAACTATACTTGTTTTGGAAATATTAATTTTAAATATGAATTTGAAATAAATATGCACTTAATATCGGTTCGTTCTCTTTTCGAGGACGAAAAGACTTTAAGTGGGGGAGAATGTAACGACCTGAAAACCCGAACCAATTTGAAAATGTCATTTTGGCTAATTTAAAGAATTTTGAATATTTAAAGTGATTTACTTTAAATAATAACGACGGAAAAATTATTTTTAATCGAAGAAAAAACGAATAAATTTATTTTAATTATATAACGAGCCTGAAATGGCGCGGCAGTTTGAAAATTCGATTTTTAAGTTCAATCGACTGCACAGGATTCAAAATAAATCGGATTTTAGCGAAACAAGAAATATTTGAACCTGCTTGATAATATCTTTCCAACGAATCCGAAAAATCGAAATTCCGTAATGGAAATCAAAAGTTATGGTCAAATGAAAATTCAGAATAGTCGCTATAGAATATATAAAGGCCTGTAAAATAGCCATTTTTCAAACGACCTCTGTTTTCGACGAAACTGGCGCCATTGGATCCGGAATGTCGAATTATTGCTAGGTTTCAATTTTCGGAATTTTTCAAATTAATCTGTGAGCGTGGCAAGTGAAAACGCGTTTTGTCAGTTGACAGTTAAATTGGATCGACCCGAAAAAGGCCATTTTTCAAACGGCCTCAGAATTCGACGAAACCAGTTTTGTTGGGACCGTATCGTCAAAACAAAGACAGAAATAATTTTTCTGGATTTTTCGGGGTCAGTATGTGGGCCCGGTAATGTGAAATGTACGTTAAAATCTGATATGCGATAACTGTGTATGTGTTAATCAGTTGGACCATATGTTTATATATATATTAAGCCCTTGACCACCACATCAGCCATTTTACACCTCCTCCACCTTATTTTGCTCCATCCATGGCTGAAAATTATTTAATTTTAATTTAAAATCAAAATATAGCTCAAAAATAAAATCTTCCCAAAACCCATCGAATTATATATCAAACTGAAGATCTCGACGATACGAACCCGCGGGTGGTCTCAGATCTGACATGCAGTGAAGGAGTTGGCCGGAATTCGCGGTCAAAGGTGGCAGTTTTCGGAACCCTAAAGCAAAAATTGGGGCTTTTTAATCTAGGCCTTAATCGAAGAATCTAAGATATGGGTATTGTAGAGATCGGTCATGCGAGTTCGTTGGTGGTGTTCTTTCGATCTGGAAGTCTTTGTAGTGGTCGAATTTGGAGTTTCAAGGCCGAAAATGGGTTCCGTCAAATGGCTCGCCGGCGGCGAAGTAGGCCACCGGAGTTGGTGGCACTGGGACCCGAGGACGCGGGCTTCGAGGCAGATCCGAATGGTGGTGGTCGGGGTTGATCTCGTGGCCGAAGGTGATGGATTTTAGCGGTCAAAGTTGGGCTTTAATGGGTAAAATTCACGGCCTGGAGCACGAAGAGAGGAGCGGGAAGATGAAGCAGGGACCCGGTCAAAGGCGCTGACGTGTCCGCTCCTGAGTGGGTGAGAGAAAATATTATTTATTTTATATATTTCAAATTTCAAACGCTAAAATCACTGATAACTTCCTTATATGAACTCGGATTTGGACGCCGTTTGTTGCGTTGGGATCGTGGCGGAGTTGCGGACGTTTTGGCACTGGTTTGGTTGCGATCTGAGACTGTCAAATTTTGGGCCTTTTCTGGACGTCCGTTCGAATTGTAATCCAAAGGTGAGTGTTCCTTCACTCACGAAATTCTGAATCCATCCCATATTTATCAAATTAATGTATGAAATGAATTGGATGTATGGTTGTGATTGATTTGGTGAATGATTGCTTGAAATTGACATGCAAGTGTTAACATGCATTGAAAATCGATAAATTAGTTATTTAAATTTAATTTAAATTTCTAGTTAGAATTCCGACACTTGATAACTAGTAAAATGATTCAATTTACTGTTGAATAAACGATGTGATAGCTGCCTTGATTGATTTGATTTCTGGATGAATATTGCTCGGACTGTTCTGTTATGCAGTATATGATGTTGTGTGCCCATGTGACGATAAATCCCAATTTACCCTTGATGTTACGGGCATCGAATGAACCCGGGATTTATCGATAAAATGAATTAAGAACACAGAGTGAAATGATAAATCTCTGTGACCCCAATTTGGATTGAAATGATAGATCCATCCCGAATATCGAGAAATTAAATATAAAATCACTTGGCCGTAGGATAGCAAATTATATACGGACACCGGTCGGTTAAATAAAAATCTTGTTTAACCATGGACTTTGAAATTATTGTTAACAACAATATAAATGATGTTTTAAAGTTTATTTCCTTTGAATTTGAATTTGGAATTTTAAGTAAAAAGGGAAATAAACCTGTGTCGAAATGATAGCAAATAAAGGGGTATAATTGTATTTAATCGAATTCATCGAGATTGAATTGTTTTGCCTGCAGTTGAAATTTTCTGTAAGTCGGTCTTGATTCTGAATTAAAATAGGAATTTGAATTCGACACTCGTTATACATGTGAAAACCTTTGAAACAATGAAATGAATTTGTAATTTCGATATATGTTATAAATCGAATCTTGAATGGGAATATGGATTGAAATCGAATTCGGTTTATTTGTAATAAATTGAAATTGTTGGAATGGGAACACGGGTTAGAGTTAACCATCTGAATTGAATTGGCGAATTTGAAATGAATGTAAATTTGAAATGAAGTCGATCGAAATTGTGAAATTGAATTTATGTACTTGAAGTTGAAATGGAATTTCAAATGTAATCGAAATCGAGCGAACGATTCTAATTCCAACAATAGTATGTCAAACCATTTTTCAAACTATTTATTTATATATTATTTCCTTTATAACTATTTATTTTATAAATCATTTTGAATAAGTAATTCTTTTATAACAAATTATTTATTTTATGAATTATTTTGTTGTTTAATTATATATTTTAATAAATTCGTCAAACTCTACTTTTATTACAAACTATTATTTCAAACCATTTTAATTATGCATTTGAACTATTCAAATATATTGTTAACTATTTTGATATTCAAAAATTATTTAAGTTGGAATGAGTTCGAGATGTTGTGCGTAAATGGAAAATCCCATTTGAATAATATTCTATTTAGAATATGAAAATGATTTCGAAACATGATATTTCGATATGAAACACGAACTTCTTTGAAAAGTAAAAGCACTGACCGGTGTGAAAAAATGTAAACGTTTGGTTGTCAAGGAGACCGGAGTCGACATAAGGCATACTCTCTGTCAGTGTCGATACCACTTTGACAACTGTGTACGCGGTGGAAGTTCCAGAACCGAAGTCGGATGGTATGGAGGCGATTACTGGATTTGAAGAAAGAGAACGATGATGGATTAGCCTTGACCTTTGGGTCATAATTGAAATGACTAAAACAGGAGCCATCCCCAGGTTAATGAGATCGCATCTCTGATCGAACGCGCTCCTTCGAAACCATCTCTATTACTATTATGATCGATTTAGGTGCACCCTTGAATATGGGAATGTCGTTCGAGGTGGGCGGTAGTTGCGGCTATGCGTTACCACTGGCCTGGGGCCCGCGAATTCGGTAGAATCCTACCGGGGTATTTCCTCAGTGCCTTGTCATATTATCCTGATCGAGCCCCTACGATTTTGATTTAACGTTGTCGTATCACGGCGCATCCCTATCCACCGACGTACTGGTGTGTTATATGCAAACTGTACGGCAATGCTATAAACAGTGTAAGGGTAACATGGTAATCCCGCTTACACTATTTTCGATATTATACTTTACTGAATAAACACTATTGTAATAGCGTATTATACTATGTATGTATTTGTTTAACGGATCCTTGAGAGATGGAAAAATCCCGTAACATCTCTTGAGTTACTGCACCATGATACCGATATTATTTTGTATTTTAATTTGACTAATATGAGATGATTTAGTGCTGATCCGAGTGTTTGTTGTGTTTTTCTTTTTATGCAATACGCTTGGGTCAGCAGATGTTGCAGATAATGAAGATTATTTGGCCTTGGAGATCGAAGACGGAGTTGGTATATGTATCCACTACATTTTTATTTCCGCTGCATTATGTGTATGTAAGTGTATAACTCTGATTGATTTGAATATTGTAACTCAAATGTATATGTTTAAATGTTTTGAAATATTATTTGTTTATTATATGTTGTCCTTCCGCTGTGAGGTTCTGTGATTGTTTTTCTTCCTTTCTTCTTTTTCTTCTTTTTCCCCAAATAACTATCTGGGTTGGCGATTCGTTTGGGTCGACATGTGTGGTTTATTGTCGGTTTAAACGGTCAAAAATCTGGGTCGTTACATAATGTATCAATCATAGACGGCATAGTACCCCATCCTACTATGTCGCCATACTAGCTCTACAATCAAAACCGATGGTGTCGTATTGGAAATTGGGTTTCCATCATGAGTCAAGGCTAGGAATCGTCCTCTCCGATTCGAGACACTCTAGCAAATGCCTCAGGATTCGGACGCTGGCGAACCCTTGATGCGGTAGGGCCGGTCCACACCTACGTTAGTGGATTGACAATTCCTGAACACATGCATCCCGGTCCTTTTGGATCTCTAATATGACCACTTCCGGCCTATAAATCCGAGGTACCTCATAATCCATCATCCACATAAGTAAAAATGTCAGGGCTGGTAGGTCACTGACACCACTCTAGCTAGAAAGAAACGTGTGCACTCCCTACGGTCCTGATCCCGTTTTTGACTCATACCGAGGTGTGAGGCTCGCGAAGTCATGCTATACACAAAGCTATGCCTAAACAGGCTATGCTTTGATCATCAACCACAAGGCTCTGCTTTTCAACAAAAGCCTTGATCCATGCATCTTAGCATGCCACATTATCAATGCATACCATCCCATTGATTCCTACCAATATATAACCTCTAAGCTCTTACGTCTCAGAGAAGGGTGTTAAACACCAAACAGATTTATATTTAGCAGAGATCAACGAATACAGCATAAAGGAATACAATGTCATACATACCATCCATTTACAAGTTCGTTCTGGGTCTGAACGAAACCGGAGGAACCTTATTCCTCGCATATCCGAACAATCAACAAATACGTCCAGACAACTACCACTGCAGCCCCTTCAAGGTAGCTACTCCAATCATGGGCGTCAATAGTCCTCATCCATTCGATGTGAAGATCGTCGGTCTTCAATCACCGTCTTCAAATCTCCAACTTAAATCGTTGTAGTCATTATTTGAAATGAGTTGAACTCGGTCTTTTCAAATAATCCTCGAATACTTATCATTTTAATCATTTCATATCGTTCAAATCTATTTATAACAAACTATCGCTATTTTTATTTATTTAAAATAACTTAATTATAATTAACGACGCTTCGGGTCAAAGGGAGGCCTTGGCGCTGTTTTCATCCAAATTTGATTTGCACTTATCTCAAAATCTAACCGTTGGAATTTGACGAAATTTATATCGTTTGAAAGATCTTCCCAAGGCGGTCCTAACGGTTCCAATTTGGGAAAATCCGACGGTCGGATCTTTCGGTATAATCGTTTAAGTCACGATTGCCGAAACGCGAACTACCGCGCGCGTTTCGTCTAATTTTAATTTAATTTATACTATTATAAATATAAATCGTTTGGCGAATCAGCTAACGCGTTTAACTTTACATACAAAATAATATTTAACTTCGCATAAAAATTCTAATGTATGTATATACCACAAAATGATTTTTTTCACCTTTGTTAACAGTTCTAGTTTATTTTTGGTGAATCCTTTTTAATAAAATTATGTTTAAATCCTAAAACATGAACATTTCTATAATTCTTTACCTAGCACTAAAAGTGTAGCTTTTTAATGTAAACGTATTTTATTCCTATTCTTTTTATTGCATATGAAATGTCAATAAAAGTGTAACTTTTATTTCTACTCTTTTTATCGCATCAAAAATGATGATAAAAATATAATCTTTATTTCTACTCATTTTATCGCATCTAAAATGACGATAAAAATGTAACATTAATTTCTATTCTTTTTATCTAATCTTTTATTTACATCTAAACTGTAAATATAAATGTAACTTTTATTTTTATGTTTTTATTTACATCTAAACTATAAATAAAAATGTAACTTTCAATTCTATACATTTATTTGCATCTTAAATGTCAAATAAAATATAACATTCAATTCTATGTGTTTATCTATATCTAACGTGTAAATAAAAATGTACCCTTTTAAATCTATATCTTTAATTCATGTTTTTATCTACATTATGAAATGCAAATAAAAATGTACTTTTTAAATATATGTGTTTATTTACAACTAAAATGTAAATACAAGAGTCACTTTGATTTCTATGTTTTTATTTACATCTAAAATGTAAATAAAAATGTATGTTTCAATTTTAAATCCAAATTGAATATTCTATCTATTATCATATTAAAATAATATTATTTCCAAAATATTAATTTTGAAATTACCTCTTTTAATATTCATTATGAAATGGATAAAATAAATCGATAAACACGTTCGGTTTAAAATGGCATTGCTATTTAAAATAGATTAAATCGCCCAATTCATTATCTTTTTCAATTATATTTTATACTGGGCTAGACCTCCCACATTAAGCCTGCGACTTGTGGATGCTGGATGTGACAACCCCAAAACCCGTACTGACGGTGGCAAAGGTAATCTTTGGAATATAACACATATACAGAAATTAGCAGAACATAAATAAATAAATACACCAGATAATGTACAAATAATACACTGGATAAACATAATCATCAGAGTTACACAGTATACAGGATCATACTTAGTACAAAATACAGTTCAGCTATACATAAATGTCTACAGCGGAAAACAAACATAATATGTACAATGGGAGCTGAACAACATAAAAAGAGATAATTGATAGAATCCATCTTCAGCTCCAGCTATCCAAAACGAGCCTGCTAAAACCTGAACACAAGGCTGCCCGTGTAGAAAAAGGGGCACCCGAGTTTGCAAGTGAAACAAACTACGAGTTAGTCATGGGACTGGTATGAGAAATCTACTTAACACATTTCATAATATGGCTAATCACAGGACCACGCCACTTTCGCGAAACGGGTTTACTCCATTGGATTGCCAGTGCTTTAAAACAAGTAAATCTTTTAAACATCGCAATGCTTTTTATAAAAATGAAGCCATTATAAGACTCAGTTCCCATCACACAATGCAACGCAAACCGGAGGATAGAGTTTTACTTTATAATGGCCAAAATATGCTTGATACGAATAAAACAAAAGAATTTGATATTATTACTAATGTTTATATGTTTCAAAATAAATTTCAAATCATAAGTATCAATCATAGACGGCATGGGTACCATATATCATGTCGTCATATATAGGTATACAATCAAAACCGCACAGTCACGTATTTGGAAATTGGATTTCCGTCATGAACCAAGGCAAAAGATAGTCCTTACCGACTTCGAGACGCTCTAGCCCGCCCCTCAGGCAAGTACTCAGTCAAGCCTTTGGATCGTCAGGGCCGGTCCACCGATGTGGATTAAAATGCCTGAACACTGCGTTCCCCCGCCCTTTGGGGCGTAAATGAGCCAACGAATGACTCCATCGGCTTCACATAGTCACCGATATATCCGAGGCGCCTCGCAACAACAACAACTACACATGTGAAAATAATACATATGTCAGCCAGTTTAAGCACTGACACCACCTCTAGCTAGAAAGGAACACATGCCCTCCCTGATGTCCTCTCCCGTTTCTGGTTCATACCGAGGTGTGAGGCTCGCGAATTCGTGTTATACACAAAGCTATGCCACACAGGCCGTGCTTTGATCATCAACTACAAGACTTTGCTTTTCAACAGAAGCCTTGATCATCTTCCACTTAGGCGTGCCACACAGCCAATTCACGCTATGCGACTGATTTCTATCAATATATAACCTCTGAGCTCGTACGTCTCAGAGAAGGGCGTTAAGCAAGAGAATAAATTCTCCACCGCCAAACAGATATATATTTAATAGAGATCAATCAGCACAGAACAAAATCCAATGTCAGACGCACAGTCCATTTGCAAGTTCGTTCTGGGTCTGAACGAAACCAGATGCACTATATACCTCGCATACCCATCGATCTCCACGCACGTCTGGACGATCACCACTTATTATCTATATTTCGGGATGCCTCCCAATCAAGACATCAGTTACCATCCAACCGAGGTGAAGATCTCCGGTCTTCAACCACCGTCTTCATCATCGACTTCTTATCGCCGATCAATTATTTGAAATGAGATTTAACTCGGCCTTTTCAAATAATTCACATATATTTAGAATTTAAATCAATTCATTTCAATGGTTAAATTATTCGACAACAATTCATGCCAAACACATTCAACCATCAAATATCACATAAACCGAGCAAATTCAGTTTATTTCCATTCCACATCGTTTATAATATTTTATCACGATTTATCGCTATTTTTATTTATTTTAAAAAAATAGCCATTTCATTCAAACGACGCTTCAGGCCATAACGTGGCCGTGGCGCTGTTTTTCTTCAGATTTGATTTACATATATCTGAAAATCTAACCGTTGGATCTTCACAAATTTTATATCATTAGAAAGATCTTTTCAAAACGAATCCAACGGTTCCAGTTTTGGGAAAATCCGACGGTCAAATCTCCCGGTACACTCGTTTGAAGTTTCAATTTCAAAATACGAACTGCAGCGTCGTTATTCGATTTAATTATATATATATATATAAATATAATCGATTCTGGCACTGTTTTTGTTCAGATTTGAATTAATCATTCCAGACAATCCAACCGTTGGATTTTCACAAAGTGGGTATCGTTGGAAAGATATTTCTAAAGCGAACCCAACGGTTTCGGTTTCGGGAAAATCCGATGGTCGGATCTCCCGCACTAATCGTTTGAAATCACAGTTTCGAAACATGAACTGTAGCTTCGTTATTCGATATATTTTTAATTATATATATATATATATATATATAAATATAATCGATTCTTCGATTTCAAAACCATTTTCACTTCACATATTTGATAAAAACGATAATTTTATCCAATCAGATATTTATTTCAACACATGAATTTTGTTTATTTTATTTCCACACAGGAATTTCTATTCAACACATGAATTTCGTTTATTTTATTTCCACACAGGAATTTCTATTCAACACATGAATTTTTATTTCACCATTCAACACATGAATAATTTCTATAGTTTATATATATAATAAAAATGTGATTTTTATTGCAAACCAATTTATTTCAAAACACGATTATTTTATATAGTTTATATATAAGGTAAAAATGTTATTTTTATTGCAAAACAATTTATTTCAAAACATGATTATTTTATATAGTCTATATATAAGGTAAAAATGTTATTTTTATTGCAAAACAATTTATTTCAAAACATGATTATTTTATATAGTTTATATATAAGGTAAAAATGTTATTTTTATTTTTCAAAGAATTTATTCAATACACGAACTCCATTCAACACATGAATTTATTTCAACATTCAACACATGAATATTATTTAAACATTCAACACATGAATTTAAATCAAACACAGAAATATTTCAGAAAATTTCGGCAGCATAACGGCAGGGTAGTTAAAACCGGGACTGTCCCTAGTACGGCTCCTCGCTCTACCTTAAAGCCTCACAGCTTTTGACAATGGGGATTTCATGCATCTAGTTATTAACATAAAGCATTCGTGTAGAGTACGAAGCCTTGGAGATTGGCAAAGGAAATTGAAAATAGTACAAGTGCAAATAAATTCCCTGGTGAGTAAATCTCACTCACCTTTTATTTAAAATTATTTTTATCAGTTAAAAATAATTGTTTGTTGCTTGTTTGAATGCTTTTTGGTTGTTTTAAATATATTAGTTATTTAGGGTGACTATTATATATATATTGGTTTGGTGGTTGTATTTCCCGCAGTATCACTAGCGGATGCCCACAGTTTCATAGCGGATGATTTCCCTATGCGCCCCACAAATATATATATATTAGTGGATGACCTTCTATACCGCGATATCCTGCCACGAAGCAGGATGGGTATTATTTATGTTGAGTAACGTCTGTGGATGCAGGAAAAACAGGTTGGAGGGATCCGAATGGATTCCTCAAAAATATATTATCTGTTTGTTGTTTGCTTGATTTCATATATATTCATATACGACATGTTAAAAATCAAACGATTGAAAATTGGATGATTTGATTGTTTTAAATATCACTGGGCTAAGTGTTAATTTATTTAAAGTATCCTGGAAAGGATATTTGAGATTTAAAAGGAAAACTCTATTTTTAAAATAGAATTTGAAATTTTAGAATGGAATAAAAATATTAACCTGTTTTAATAAAATAAAAACAAGTAGTTCTTTTATAAACGAAGTTATAAATGAAGTGAAAGGAATTATCATTGAATAATTTAGAAATAAAAATACGAGTGTGAAATTGAAAAGGGAAATCTATTTTCCAAAAGTAGAAATATCGATTTCAAAAGAAATTGAAATCGAGACTTGTTTAAGAATGAATATAAAATTTAAAAAGGAATTGAAATAGAATCTGAATTCAAAGGAATTCAAATGGATTTGAATAAAGAAAGTTCAAAAGAAATTTAAATATAGAATCTGAAAATAGAAGTGAAATGGAGTTAAATATAGAAATTCAAATGTAATTTGAATATAGAATTCAAATAGAATTCAAATGGAATTTAAACAAAGGGAATTCAAATTTAGAATTTGAATATAGAAATTTAAAATGGAATTTGTTTATAGAAATTGAATGGAGTTTGGATATAGAAAAATTCAAATATGAATTCAAATATAGAATTTGAATATAGAAATTCAAATGGAATTTGAATATAGTATTTGAATAAAGAAAATTTAAATAAAAATTCAAATATAATTGAAATGGGAATTTGAATATATAATTCAAATAGAGTTGAAAGGGGAATTCGAATATAGAATTTAAATAGAGTTGAAATGGAAATTGAATATGGGAAATTTAAATAGAATTGAATTGGAATTTAAATATAGAAGATCGAAGTATAAATAAATAATTACCGAGTAAGTGAAAATCGACGATTTTAGATAATCAGAATTTTTGAGTTGAATTGGGAAAATTGGTTTAATATATATTAAAAATATATTAGAATGGAGTTGAATTTATTATAAACGAAGTTTAAACGTTTATATATATAAATATAATTAAAACGAACTCGCCGCAGCGCTGCAGTTCGTAAATTGTCGTTTCAAACTTCAATTGAGTATACAGAACTCGATTGAAGTCGGAATTCTTTGAAACAAGAAACGTCAGGACCGATTTGATAATAGTTTTCTAATGGAGGAGAAAAATCTAAATTTCGTCCTATATATTTTGAGTTATGTCAAAATTACATTTTCAGAAAAACAGCGCCATAACCATTTAAAAACCATAAATTATTTAATTTTATAAAAGGATTTTAAGCGAATAAAATCCGAATTTCTATTTATTTTTTCAGATTTGAGTTGTAGACTATACGTGAACTCAAGTGGAGTAATAAATTGCTTTTTGGAACCGAAATCGGATTTTTGATTATTGAATAGAATTAACTAATTTGAATAGTAACTAGTTAATGAGATTTTGAATTGATATTGGGCTTTGAATAAGTGAATTTGATTTGAAAATTTATATTCGAAATCGAAAAGAAAACTAGAATTGAAATTGAAAATTCAATTTGGTTATGAGCAAGTTAAATATTTTGTTTGAACATGTTATGTTCAAACAAAGAAGTGAAATAGGCAAATAGCTAATTAAAGAATAAATGGGCGAAACTGAATTCAAACGATTGGATAGTGTTGAATTGAATTGAAAACAGGTGAGCATGTGTAAGACAGGTATGAGATGAAGTATATGAAGATTTTAATTTGTGCCCGACAAAAAGGTACATGTTTAAATTCATATATGAGATTTTATGCGCCGTATCAGCAAGCCGTTTGGCTTTTTCTTTTTCTTTTGGATTGGAGAGGGCCATGGGAGGCTATTTGAAATATCCAGATGCTCCCGGTACAAAGGAGGTTATGGCGAATTTTTCCGGGAATTTAAGGAGTTAGAATATTTTTAAAGAAAAATTTGATAGTTAGAAATAAACGTATCGATATATACAGAATTCGATAAGGAACGAATTTAAAAATAGAATATTATAAACAAAAAGGGAAATCTATAAATTAGAAACAAAAAGTGAACCATATACATGTTTTAAAAATGAATAAATGAGTTTTATAGTGTGTTTATTCGAGGTTAGTGGTTTTGCCGTTTCGAAGTTGAGGAAGTTTAGAGTCAAGGTCTGAGAGGTAATTTTACCCCAACTTGATTGATTTCATTTTTAATTGATAAATAGCAGGATCCAGTCTCGAAGAGAAGTGATTGAATAATATTTAGTTGAATAAAATATTTTGGGTTGTTGTAACGATGTTTTACACAGCATTCGTTTTAACCCAAGTGGTGGAATTTTGGAAATATAAAAGTAATTATTTCCTGAGTATAATTAAAGTAGTCGGGAAAGAGATAAGTGATTGAAATTGTTTTCAATTTCAAATAGAATATATTTTCTAAGTGTAGAAAATAAAAGAAGGTGATATAGGGAAATGTTTTCCCAAATGGCGTAAAAGTCCAACAAGATCATTGAAAATATTTAGTTAATGAATATTGGTAAAGGAAGTGGAGAAGTGTTTGAATAAATGAAATATAAATTAAATGGCCCAGTGATTGTTTGATGTTTTGAATGGGTGTTTGTTTTCCTTCGATAGTTAAATAACTGACTATCGAAGTGTTTGCCAATATCATTGTCAATATGGAGAGATCGGTTGGATTATTATCCGTGAACTACTCAATATTGGCAGTAACGTTGCGAATCAGATTATTCGAAGATAATCAAAGATGGAGTAAAATGCAAGGGCTTTTTCTATTAATAGAAATTGTGCCTTCGGTTTTGTTCAATCCCAGAACGAACGTATATGGACGAGTGTCTGACAAAGTATTTCCAATGATCGAATATGATTGTTCTGTACAAATATACATGGTGGCAACGGATTTATTCCCTTAGCATAATATCCAGAATATATTTGTGCAAATCAATTAGTGATTAACGGATCTGACAATGTGGCATTCAAAGTGATTGTGCTGTCAATGAAGAGAAAGTAATCGTAGCCTCAGGCCTCAACAAACGGGGAAATGACAAAAATCGAGCAGGCAGCATGGCTATGTGGGTCACTCCCATTAGGGTGTATAATCGCCTATCTAGAGATTCATTTAATTCCTTATTCTATTCGATGCTGTCCCATTCGGGAAATGGTTGCTGATCCCAACTGTTGGTGATATACATTCGATACACTCAAGCGAAATGAGTGGTCGGTCATGTGTGGGCCGGGTAGCAAGATGTTCTTATTGAACCCAGTGTATTCCTCTCTAGAGATGCACTATCAGAAGGTGGTTCCATACCTTGTCATGTTGGAAATCCAATCTCCAATAAGCGCCATGCGATTTTTGATTTTATACTATGCATGTGGAGCGTGAGATGCAAGCATTCTGCTATTTGATTATTTATTTGATGTAGACATTATTATAATATCACTGGATTTTTGTATCAAAGTGTTTTGGATTATAGTAAGGTAAAAACCGTCCATGTTTATGTGTGGTCTGGTCTTACTATTATCTTTTCTTCTGAAAGGATTTTTAAAGTTAAACAAATGGTTGGAGTTACTCACACCAGTCCCATGACTAACCCATATTTTATTTGTTTGTTTTTCCCTAAACTCTTGGATGCCCAAATTTGTACGGGCAGTCAAGTAGTCGGGATTTTTCAGATTCACTTGGAAGAGCTGGAAGCAGGAGGCTTCACCAGTTAGTTATAGACTATCATATATTCCGCTGTGAACCATGTTTGTATCTGGAAACAGGTGTTTATAACTGTTCCAGGAATAACTGTTGTGCTCTGATGATGGTATGTATAAAAAGTTACTGATTTGTATTTCAAAAGTTATGTTATATAATATATTTTATTCGTTCCGCTATGAGATTTGTCTTCTTTGTTTTCTTCTATTCTAATATTTCTTTCTTTCTATTTCTCACCCTCTAACTTCTTTCTAATAATGATTCGTATTTCTGTGCAATTTGTGTTGGACATGTGGTGTTATTAGTCGACTCAAATAGTACGGATTTGCGGGCCTTTACATTACAAGTGGTATCAGAGCTTTGGTTTATTCAAAGCTTAGTTTATTGAGTTTAAAAACGAATCTTGAAAAAAAAAGGTTTTGTAAAAATAAAATTTAAAGTGTAAATATTTTTAAAATAGATTTTTAAAGAAAGTTGATTTTCGAAATATTATTTTGAAATTAGTATTTTGAAATTTATAAAACGGAAATAAAAATTTATTTTGGGATTTAAATTTTTCCGGAATCCCCAGTCTTCGGAAGTCTTCGAATCCAGGTTTGCGAAAGCTATTCTTCGACAGGTTTCCTTATATTGTAACCTCAAATCCATCATCGAATGGTATCAAAGGGAAAATAAGTATAAGAGAATCAATGAATCGATTTCTCTAATCGTGTATTCTAGTAATCAAAGATCATTGAAATTTATTCGAAATAAGAATTCTGATAAGAATGTGAATAAAAGGGAAAATTTGAAATTGTTCAAAAATAAAACAATGAATTTTATTTTGATATTGGGAATAGGAATAAATGAAAATAAAATCTTAAATGGGTATAATTGGAATTTGATTGTGTCAAATTGTATTTCGAATTTATTTAGATTATTCAGAATTTGGCAACATAATTTATAATTGGGTTCAAACTAATAATGTGTAATTGAATATATGAATTCGATAGTAAATATAAACTTGTTAACAAGGAGTTAATTGTATGCGAGAGCTGTAAATGAAGAAAAATATGAATGAGGATTTTTAAGAAGATTTGAACCTGTATTTAGATGAAATCAAGACTAATTTGATGTGACGTGTTCAGATAAAAGAAAGAATATTTACTTTTAGAAGAAAATAAAGTGTGAAAACAAAAATGTTGCAAATAAAATTGGAAATCAAGGTAATGAAGTTGACTGATACGGTGAGATTATTCTGAAGTTTAGAATATAAATTAAGTGAGATTATTCCGAAGTCCGGAATATATTATTGCATAAGGGATTATTTGAAAAAAAAGGTTATGCGTGGAGTTAACTATGTTGAATTTCAGAAAATATCATTTACTTTCCGTTTTTATCAAAATTTAATATATTATTAATTATTTATGTATTCAGATTAATGAATAAAGTATATTTTAAAATTACATATTTTGAAGGCGTGAATTATTGGGAAAGAAATAAATCCTTATCTTGGAATCGGAAATTGCGAGATTGAATGTTTTGTTGGTGTTTGAAATTGTGAATTATATATTTCAAGGTTAATGCTGTTGTTCGGTTAAGGTTTGAGAGCTAAATATACCCCAACTTGATTGACTTCATTGTTAACTAAGAAATGGTTCAGATTGATAGCAAGAATGGATAACTGAAGTAAGTAAATAAGTGTTAATAATTAAGTGGAATAACGATATATCTGTTTTAAATCAAATAACAAAATTTGAAATGTTTCCCATGGAAATAAAGAGTATTTTCTATAGAAAATAAAGATTTGAGAGTGTTTGGAAATGTCCCCCCATTGGTAATAAGGAATTTTCTAAAATTATAGAAAATTAATAGGATAATTGGAAATGGTTTAAAAGTTCGTGAGAGGTAAACGAGTTTGGATAACTCAAAATGGCAAGGACTGAAGAATAAAAAGCCACATGTCGAGAACGAAGGACGGCAGAACGTAGGAGGAATGGATTTGTAAATTGAATCCGAGAGTTGCATAAGCATTAATTTGATAAGAAATTAAGAAGTGGAATTAAGGAATTTAGAAACTGACTGGAGATTAGTCCAATTGAATGATTTTCTAGGTATCGATCCGATGTTGGTTTCGGCCTTCGGTATTGATACCTAGGGAGTTGTTCACTCACTAATTTACGGTCAAGTACTAATGAATGAGGAAGGATAGAGATATGTAATAATACATATAAAAATTTGATTAAGTATATATAACGATAAAAATAATATGAAGAGGTTGACGGAAAGACGATGGTATGAGTAGATTGGTTGAAGATTGTAAAATCTTGGAAATTTCGATGAATAAGAAGGGTGAATACCGTGAAGTCGGTTATGCGAGGATGTGGATTACTGATCAAAAGCAGACAATCCCCAATGATGGAAGATCCCAGTTAATTAAGGGAAATTGTTGAACGAATTAATTATCTTTGAAAAAGGAAACTGAAAAGACATATTCTCGTTGCGAGTTCCATTGAAATAAAGTAAGAAGTATGTACATGAATGGATTTGAGAATGAGAAACCGTTGAATGAGATAAAATGGAGTATATTGCAACTTAATTTAAAAGATGGAATAAAATAACCTATCAATTTGGTTATAATTTAGGAAACCAATGAAAAAATAAATAGTGTATATTTGAAATAAACCCAAAATGAAATAAATTGCATATCAATTTAATTTCAATTAAGGAGATCGTTTGACTGAATTTGAGAATTCGATTTCGGAAAATTTTGAAAATTTATTTTCAAACAATTTGAGAAGTACAGTATATATATGTATTTTTGAATAGAAATATTTGTAAATAGAAGAAAATCATTTTCCTTAGTCCTGCGACTAGGTTGTTTTTATAAGATAAATTCATTTTGAAATATTGAGGAAAAGGATTAAGTTCAGAAATTCTGAATTATTGAAATAGAAGGTGAATTGCCGGTTAGTGAATAATTCAATAAGTTCTGAAATTTAAATTGAGATTCAAATTCAAATAAGTGGGAAACAAGTAAGATATCGTAAGCAAAAATGAAAATTTTGAAACACTAAAAGCAAAAACAAGGAATTTTGGGATAAGAATTTAACAATACAGGGATGTATGAAACCTATTAGATTCGAATGAAAAATAAAATTATCCGCAAGATTGAAATTAAGTAATAATTGGAAATTGGGAGGAAATTTAGTTTATAACCAATGGATTTATAAGGATGAGTTTGAAAGGATATCAGATATCTAAATTGGTTAAAAGATCAAAACTGAAATTTGAATCGAAGTTCAAGGATATCAGATTTTAATATTTAATATAGATGTTTCCGAAACTTATATGGAGAAGAAAAAATATATAAGGATATAGTGAATTCGAAAACTATTGGATGAGAAGGTAATGGAACTATATAAAAATGAGCTGTTTGAAAGTATGATTTGAAAAGAAAAATCTTATGTAAGTTGACATAAGTATGATTTATGAAAAGTATGAAATAAAGTACTATATGTACATAGTATCGTGTTTTCAAATCAAGATAAGGAAAGTACCTTCCTCCTTTGAATTTCGAGCTTAGTTGAAATATGATGCTGGTGGCAGTAGGTTGTCCGGACATAAAACTCATGAGTTGCCATGAACGCGACTGCTAACGAAATTCGCAGGGCTGCAGATAGCCTACGGCGGTCGGATGTTACCTAAGGGAATCAGGCATAACCATTGTGATCGCTGCAATCTAGAGTCGTAAGAATTCGTCCGTGTAGCGAAATTCGCATGGCTGCAGATAGCCTACGGTGGACGGATGTTTCTTGGGGGAACCAAGCGTAACCATTGTGACTGCTGCGATCTATAGTCGAATTATAAGGGCGTAATCCGCAGAGCTGTGAAAGCTTACGGGTATGGATGTTTCCTGGGGGACCCAGGCATAACCGTTGTGTACCTGTGGTCCACATGATATATCTATAAGTGGAGAAAATGTAACCACTAGAGTTACTAAAGGTAGAATGAAGCCAGCTGTTTAATGCAGTAGTTTGCCATCGTAACTTGATTGTCTTCATAACTTGATTAGTCTTCGTGACGTGAATTATCTTTGTGACTTGATTGATACTCGTAATTTGATTTAACCTCAATTGATAAATTGATTTTCGTGATTCTGAGATAGAGCTGCCAACGTTCAGTGACCTCAGATTTTCTTTTGATTCTGAAATATCTCCCGTTGATCTATACATGACGAAATTCACAGGGAATTGATTTCCTATGGATACAGATGTTTTCTGGGGGATCCAGACGAAACCATTGTGTATCTACGATTCATGAACAATCAACATATCAATATTACATCGGTACTTTCCGTATCTGTTTTTAAAATGATTTTTGAAATATTTTCACTAGAAGTTGAAGCAAAGATATTTAGTACTTGGAGATTTTAGTCGTGCGCCTGGCCAGCGTATGCCTAACATCTGTAAGAACGACAATAGACTTGTCAAACTTCGAGTTATCAAATATTTTCAAATTAATAATTTGGAATTAAAATATAACTAACTAAATAATTTAAGAAATAGAATTTCAGAACATTTTCAAATCCACAGCTTTGTAATAATGATACAAATATTTTGAATGCCTAAATTTTGGGCTATGTATAATAAAATTATAAATGATTTCGATTTTTGAAATTTTCAAGTCAATAAATTGTGACTGGAAGAGGAGATGTTATTTACACTCTTCAATGAGTGTTGGAAAAGTTTAAATGGATTAAATTTAAAGAGATTGAGTTGAGGGTTGCTAAGCCTAGACCCATTACAGTTGCAACGATGGATAAGTAACATTGACAAATGAAGTTATAAAGAGATTGAGAATAATTTCAGATACATAAATCCAAGATATGCAGAAACTGGAATTTAAAACGAGAATGGTTTTGAGAATGAAATTATACGGTTTTGTATTGCTTGGAAGTTTAAATAGAATGAGGAATTAGGAAATATCTCAAAATAATTTGAGATAGAATTTGGTATAAGAAAAATTAAAGGTGGTTTAAAAAGGAGGAAAATGGATAAACCTGATTCAAAAGATAAAGAAAACGTGTTTAATCAAAAATTGATCTCCAACTATTAGAAAGGAAATCGGATTGAATATGATTTATGACTTACATATCGATATTTAATTTGGTTGTGGAAATTTGAAGTATACGTGAGTAGGACTCCTACAAGCTCCCCTTTTCGAGGTCGAAAAGTTTTAAAGGGGGGGAGATTGTAATGTCCTGGAAATTTTGACAACTAAAATAAAGAATTAATTAGAGATTTTTTTAGTAATCAATTTTATATTTACACTGGAATTTGAAATTTAATATATTGTTTTGTATGTGAATTGAAATCAATATTTAATTCCGAATGGTTGATTGAGAATCAAATAATTATATTTAATTTGGTTGAATATTCGAATTGGATTTGGAATTCGACTGAAAATATAGATGGTTGAATGTGAAAACAAACATTGCTGACGTAAAACAAATTGGAGACGTTATTATTGAAATATGTGGGAAATTGATTTGAATATGTGTATATTCATATATATAAAGAAATTTAATTGAAATTAACGTTTTAAATTTTGGAAGCGAATGAGGTTGTTACTGAACAAATGAAATAAAATTTGTGAACGATTAAATAATATCAAAATACATTTTATAGAAATAAAGTTGAATTACAATTAAATTAGTTTTATCGGATTTAGAACACGAAGATGAAGTGGCACACATAAATTTTGTCACATTCGGAGATGACATTAGCGGTACGAATATTGATCGTTCAACAATAGTTTACGGTACCATTAAATATTAAAATATACGCAAATACCACCTACCCCAGAAATATTGCGTCAACCTACCTCTGATATCAAACAGTTTACCTAAAACCTATTGACACAATGTCGTTCTTATCTTCAGGGTTTTTCTCTATAAAAATCGCATTTGTATCCCATTTTCTTTAGCCAAGAATAAATCGTTCCTTTCTCATCCTAATGGTTGAAAACCCTTTTCCCTTTCTCTCTAATATTTCATGAATTAGAAATCCACTTTCACCAAAAATTGGTTCTTTCCTTCCTAAATTAATCTGGCTCGTCTGACTTTGATTTCGTCAGCCCCACTGAAAGTGATCACCTTCAATTCGAGCGCCACTACCCTTTTCAACGATGTCGGCCAAGCCTTCCTTCCACCGCAAAGTCTGCAAATCCGTTGAAATCGAAGCTCCGTCGCCGCTGCCTTGAACTTGTACTCCGCAGCTGAACCCTAACTTTTTGTTCCTGCCTCCGCCTTCTTCTTTGAAGCCAGTAGCCACTGTATCCACAAATCGCCACCCAATGGACCATTCGTCGAAGCTATGGAAATACAGCAATGGAGGTGAGTTTCTTCTAGAACTCACGATTGATTAATTCCAGTTCAAGCATTTTAATTTTAATTCAAACTAAGCCTCATGGCGTGATTTTGGCTACTCTCGTTGCCTGCCTTGTGATTAGTATTTGCTATTGAGTCTCTGTGATGTTGCCTGTAACCATATGCATTTTCTGAATTTCTAGATACCTCTAACTGTATTTGATTCCGTATTATATCCTTGTTTGGTTGCCCTTGTAATTGTGTGGGTACTTGTCCTCGTTTTGAGGGTGTACACTGTTTACTGTCATCATCATATCGGCTATTACTTGTTGCTTTTGTAGTCAGTTCCTGTTAAGTTTTATGAGCTACAACTACCCTTGGACACACTATTTTTTTTTTTAGTTCTATGTATACAGGTGCCGACAAATGTATACATATATACTCTTATGCGTATATGTTGTTCGGCCCTCATATACATATAGCTACGTATATATGTAAAGACTAATGAAAAAGGAAAATAATTCAGTATGATACTAAATAAAAAGAAATGGTATATTTGGGTACTTATTATACATATGCAGGTCCTGTCTTTGTTGACTCATAACATTTATTATTGATTGCCTTGTTGGAAAACTTTGACGCCTGTTTTTTTATTGTCTGCATGTGAATGATTTGAAACAAGGCCTTGTTTTTAACTAGAACACATCGGTTCACATGATAGAAAACCTGTAGCACCATTTCGATTACCGTCTCCATTTCCATGTATATGCTGCTAGGCATCTTGCATTAACATGATTCATTTGGCTTTGGCATACTGACTTGTCTGGTTCATATATTTGATTGTGCAAATGTATGACTGCTTGTTTGTGTAACAACCCGAAAATCTGGGCTAGTTTAAAAATTTTATTTTGGCAATTTTAGCGAATTTTGAACATTTAAAATGAATTATTTTAAATAAAATCGACGGAAAATTTATTTTGAATAGAATTCGACGTATATATTATATACGTCGTCGTTAGAATATAAATAATTATTTATAATTATAAATAGAATTGAAAATGGCGCGGTAGTTCGATAATTCGATTTCAAACTTCAATTGAATGTACCGGGTGCAAAACAAACCGGATTTTAGTGAAACCAAAAATATTAGGATCTAATTGAGGATGTCTTTCCAACGAATCCGAAAATTTGAGATTTCATAGCGGGAATCAAAAGATATGTCCAGTTGAAAATTCTGAATAGTCGCTATGGAATTCAGGTCCTTAAAAATAGCAATTTTGCAAACGACCTCGGATTTCGACGAAACCAACTTTGTTGGATCCATGATGTCAAATTATTGCTAGATTCCAAATTTCATAATTTTTCGAATCTATATGGGAGCGTGGCAAAAGAAAACGCGTTTGACCAGTTTCAGTTGATTTTAATCGACTGGAAAATGGTCATTTTTCCAACGATCTCAGAATTCGACGGAACTACTTTTGTTAGGACCGTGTCGTCAATACGAAGCTAGAAAATAATTTCGGGAATTTTTAGAGTTCGTATGTGACCCCGGTAAATTGAAATGCGCGTTCAAATTCAATATATAGAGTTATATGTTGATTTTAACGGAAACTGATCGAAACGGTCGAATCAGCTTATGGTACATATCCCATTGTATTCGGAATGGGGGTAAAACGCTATAGACGACAGGCGGTGGGCCTCGTTTAGAGGTCAAATGAAAAAGTCAACTTTTTGAAATTAAATAATTAAAATAAAATAAAAACTCTTCCCACTCCCCCCCTTATATTCTCTCAGCCCCCCCCGTTCGATTTAAAATCAAAAGCAGAAAAAAAAAACAAATCGCTCACCAGCGATGGCCCCTCCCGCCGCCGCCAGGAGATCGCCGCCTCTGGCGAGGTAGCGCCACACCCCCCTTGCCGCGCCCTCCTTCTTCTTCCTCCGCCCCTCCTCCAGCATGTCGCGCGAATCCCCATCACCCAACCCCTTTGTACCCGTCGCCCCTGAAGCCAACCGCCTCCACCTCGACAGGCGCGCCCTTCCCCTCTCCTCCTCCAGACCTAGCGCCAACCTCCCAATGCCCCCTCCGACAGTGAACCTCCGACCTTCTCCCTCCTTTAAAAAAAAACACGCTGTAAGTCTTAGTAGCTTTATTTCATTAATTTATGTATTTTATTTTCTTTTTGTGTAGTTGATGTAGAGATTAAATCTGGTTTAATTTCAGTTTTTAAATTATAAAAACCTTGTTTAAAATCTATTTTCCAATGAAAAGAAGTCATGGTTTTCAATGCTAGGAAAGTCGATATTTTTAAAATAGAAAAGATTAGATTTTTAAAATAGGAAAGTCGATATTTTTAAAATAGAAAAGATTAGATTTTTAAAATAGGAAAGTCGATATTTTTAAAATAGAAAAGATTAGATTTTTAAAATAGAAAAGATTAGATTTTTAAAATAGAAAAGATTAGATTTTTAAAATAGAAAAGATTAGATTCTCAAAATTGAAAAGGCGAAATCTTTATATTTGAAAAGGCGAAATTTTATATTTGAAAAGGCGAAATTTTTATATTTGAAAAGGCGAAATCTTTTTATATAAAATAGTGTGATGTAAAAATAGAATTTTTATCTATATAGTAGCAATGTAAAAATAGAATTTTTATCTATATAGTAGCAATGTAAAAATAGAATTTTTATCTATATAGTAGCAATGTAAAAATAGATTTTTTATCTATATAGTAGCGATGTAAAAATTCAATTTTTATATATTGAATAGCGAAGTAAAAATGGGATTTTTATATATTGAATAGCAAAGTGAAAATTCGATTTTTATATATGGAATAGCGATGTAAAAATTCGATTTTTACATATGTAGTGGCTACGGGCAGCGAAAGTGACAAAAAGGCGAGAACGATGAAGATTTCTCTAAATGAAGTGTCGTGGAGTTGGGATAGCTATCAGTGAGAACTTCTCACTCTAAATTTCTTTTTTTTAGATATATATATATACTAGGATGCAGACGGTGCTTAGCAGCACCCGACACCCGTCATCCACAAACCATGGATGGCTTGTTTGTTTAATGGATGTGTTGTGAAATTTGTTTGTGAAGTTGATGTGAAATAGATAATGAAATATATTCATGTGTTGAAATAAATTAATTATGGTTAAAAATATAATTTTTAACGTGAATGTGAATTAAGGAATATTTATAAACAAATCGGCCGATTTGTTTATATATACACTGATTTGACTGATATTGATTGGGTCGATAAATTTTACACATCGCCCAACTGCACAAATAAAAATCTGTGTTTGTTGATTTGAAACCCACACGGGTGTTGGGATGAAATTTGGCGTACACTAATCCCAATTATTTAATTGTATGTCGATTGATAGGTCGACAGGCTGTGTAAGCGTCGATTATTTATATTTGATGCTTATGCAGTTGTGTGGTGCACTTTGGATGATGGTTGATTGTTTATCATTGCTATTATATACATGTGTTGTATGGAATCCATATAACTAACGTTATATGGTAATTGATTGGGCCTCATTCCAATCGGGAAAATAATGAATATTATAAAGGAAAATCCATGTGTTGAAACTATTCATGTGTTGAGTGAAATATTTTATACAATGAAATTTACATCTTTATCATATTTAAAATTAGAACAACTTCACAGTGGAGTCTAATTAAAAATCAAATGATAGATACCACGATTTTATAAAATATCTTACATAACAAAAATAGTCGTGTGTTGAAAGAAATATATATTCATTTGTTGAATAGAATAACGAAGTTTTTGAAAAATATAAAGCCGTGTTGATTAGAGACGCGCTATTTTGACGCGAACGATATTCATATCGATTTTATTCGTTTTATAATGAATATTGAAAAGTGATTTCAAAATTTAATATTTTGAAATGAAATTCAAATTAAATTAGATAAAAATTCAAGTTGAAATTTTATTGAATCAATTTGAAATGAATTCGAATCGAATAGAAAATGAATTCGGTTCGAATTGAATAGAAAGTGAATTTGAATTCAAATTGAATAGAAAGCGAATTTGAATTCGAACTGAATAGAAATGAATTCAAATTGAATTAAATTGAAATTGAATTAAAAACGAATTGAAATCGTTTTGAATGAAATTTAGAACGAACTGAAATTGAATTGAAATAAATTTGAAATGAATTCGAATTGAATTAAATAGAAGGTAAATTCAAATTGAATTGAATTGAAACGAATTAGAATTTGAATTGAATTGAAACGAATTTGAATTCGAATTAAATGAAATTGAGATGAATTCGAATTGAATTGAAATCAAATCGATTTGAAATTGAATGTAGCGTTGAAATGGTTTTGAAAACGAATTTAAAACGATTTATAAAATACGTTTTAAAAGAAAATCGACGAAATATATATAATATATATATATATTATATATATATAATGGCCTGAATAGAACGCGCCGCGCCGCGACAGTTCGTGAATTTCGACCATTGACTTCGAATTGACGTTGCGGGAGATCCGACCGTCGGATTCTCCTAAAACCGGAACCGTTGGGTTCGTATCGATAAGAGCTTTCCAATGAATATTAGAAATTTGAAATCTAATGGTTGGATTTGGAATTATGTCCAAATCAAATTTGAAAAAGGTCGTTGTAAGTGCAGTTCGATGGCCGTTGATGGAAATCGACTGTATGGGCCTTGATAAAATTATTAAAAATATCTATAATTTGTGTAAAATCATAATATATGAATTGGAAAGAATTGGGCTGAAAAATTCCATATTTGAAAAGATAAAAATAGATTTTTATCGAAATGAACTAGTTTTGAACTAGAATTAAAATCAATTTATTTTTGAAATAAATAAATTGAATTTGAAAGTGATTTTAAAAATAATCAGTATTCCCAATACGTGAATTGGGCTGGAGTTGAATCGAAATTATCTTCGGAATATTTCGATGTTGGATTTCGTGACTATACAAATATTGTTATGGGAATTTGAAAGATATTTTATATCGTTATTTCCAATACAATATTTGTTGGTTTCAGAATTTGATATTGAATATAAGCCGATATATTTTCTATTCAGAGCCTTGTATTTAATATCAAATGTGATTTGGGTTTATCGTGAATCGTGTTTTAGGTGACATTGGTTCTTTAACCCAGTTAAAGGAAGGATGTTGATTTTTGAAAAGATTAAAACTAAGTGGAGTTTTAATGAATCTTTAATTAGATTAAAAATGTGAATTGATAATTTAAATTATCAAATCTGGAAGGTGATCGAGAGTGGAGTACCACCAGTTTTACTCCAAAGCGATAGTTAAATCTTTAATTAGATTTGAACGTGAAATGGTAATTAATTTTACCGATAACACCGTGGTGTTAGATATGGAGTATTACCAGTTTTTCTCCATGGGATGAATAGGTTGGGATTGGGAAATAAAATAAATAATTACTTCGGTGTAGTTCGCTAATCCCGACTAGTTTGAAATGATATCCAAAGGAAGATTAAAGAATAAATTTAGAAGAATTTATCTTGGATAAAATTAATGGGAACCTTTCCCTAAGAATGTGATTTTGTGAATAAAAGAATATTCTGAATTGGAATGAGGCGTTTGTTGTGTTTGTGTAACATTTGTTTATCATATACGTGGGTTATTCAGAAAGGCCGGGTTTATACCCATTCTGAATAACCGATTCGACGAGATGTCGAAGATGAAGACGGTGGTAGAAGACCGGAAGTTTTCACATCGTTTGGGTGATTACAGATGATCTCGATTGGGCTGTACACCCAAGATGAGGGAAACAGTTGGTGATCGTCCAGACGTACTTGGAGATGGATGGATATGCGAGGAAAGTGCCTCCGGTTTCGTTCAGATCCAGAACGAACTTGTAAATGGATTGTGTGTATGACATTGGATTTTATTCTGTGTTGATTGATCTCCATTAAATATACATCTGTTTGGCGGCGGAGAATTTATTCTCTTGCTTAACGCCCTTATCTGAGACGTACGAGCTCAGAGGTTGTATATCGATGGACATCAGTCGCATGGAGTGAATTGCCAGTGTGGCACGCATAAGTGGCAATTGATCAGGGCTTCTGTTGAAAAGCAAAGTCTTGTGGTTGATGATCAAAGCACGGCCTGTGTGGCGCAGCTTTGTGTATAATGTGAATTCGCGAGCCTCACACCTCGGTATGAGTCAAAAACGGGAGACGGACCGCTGGGAGAGCACAACGTTTCTTTCTAGCTAGGGTGGTGTCAGTGACCTACCAGCCCTGACATTTATATACTTTTCACCTGTGTGGTTGTTGGATACGAGGCGCCTCGGATATAGGTCTGTAAGGACCGGGAAACGTGTGTTCAGGAATAACTAATCCTCAAAAGTAAGAGAGGACCGGCCCAGCCGATTCCAAGGATCAAAGTGGGGTCCTGAGGCATTGCTAGAGTGTCTCGAACGCGGAGAGGAGCTTGCCCCTTGCCTCGACTCATGACGAAAATCCAATTTCCAATACGTGATATTGCGGTTTTAATTGTAGAACTAGTATGGCGACATGATATATGATACCCATGCCGTCTATGATTGATATTTATGATTGAAATTGTTTTGACACTATACACTTATAATAGTATCAAATGATTTGTTTTAAACGTACCAAGCATGTTTGGCTATTATAAGGGAAAACCCTATCCTCCGGCTTGCGTTGCATTGTGTGATGGGACCTGGGTCTTATAATAGCTCCATTTTTCCAAAAAGCATTGCTCTGTTTTGTTATATGCACTAGTATTCTTGGGAGGAAACCCGTTCCGTGTTATACGGCGTGGTCCCTTGAATTACTATCTTTAAAGTAAAGTTTTAAATAACTGTTTTAGTTCTCACACCAGTCACATGACTGACCTGGAGTTTATTGTTTTAACCTAAACTCTAGGTGCCCCTATTTTCCACACGGGCAGCTAGTAGTTTTGGTTTTGCAGATTTATATTCACAGGATCCTAATTTACAGCTGGAACGATGCTCGGAAAGCTCTGTATCCGTGTATTACTTCTAGTTGTGTTTTATATATTTTTCCGCTGCTATGTAATTTATTGTAATCTCTGATATTTATCGAATGTAATTTATTCATTTATACTCTGTATATTCTTATATCTGATGGAATTGTTGTAATAACAATGAAATGTTCTTCCATCTGCGTTCCGATGTGTGTTGTTCTCAAAGTATTCATGCTTTCCTTCACGGGGAAGTTACGGGTTCTTACAGTGGTATCAGAGCTTTGGTTTACAGAGCTCGAGAACAAGACACATTAGAACCATACGAAAGAATTCATCAGATATTGGATTAGTAATGTCCAATTAGAATGACTCGTTAGAGATAGGATCAGTAGTATCCTAGAACGAGTGTGAAGAGTATATTTTTCAAATGAAAACAATTTTGTTTTGAAATTCAACTCGTTTTACACGGATTTGAATATTTGTTTATTTCGAATTTGGACAATCCAATATATAAAGATTTTGCATATACGCGTCATGAACGTATATTCGAAGTTTTAATATACTGGGTAGATATAGAATCACATTCTAGACGCCCGGAGATGATTCTGATGATTGATATATCATCATCAGAATTTGTGTTCGTGTTTCGAAGGTGTGATATCTATATATTTCCATCAGACTGGTGTGAGAACCAAAACTTATATAGCTAGATTTATTTGTTGTGATTTGGCATCAAAAATGTGATTTTTGTATATATATCAAAAATTATGAATTTGAAACGTTAATCCACTAATTGATTGATGTTTGTGTTGTTTGATTATTGTTTGCCTAATTGAATTTTGAACCATTATGCCTAATTGTACCAAATATTGAATTGTATTGGAAATTGGTAGCATTTGCTTGCATATACATGTACTTACATTGAACAGGTCATAGCAAGGAGGCTAGAGCAGAGAATAAAATTTGTTTGCCCGACAAATAGGTACATGTTTATTATAATTTACTGTTTTGTTTGGGTGATGATGATTTTATGAGCCTATTGGCTAGCCGCTTGGCTTTTTCTTTTTCTTTTTGAGATCAGAAGGCCTGTATGGAAATTTCGGGATTTTCCCGTGGCTCCCGGTGCAGGGGAGGTTATGGCGAAATTTTTCGAAAATTTAGGGTGTTAGCCAAATTTTTGAAGAATTTGAAAATTCTCAGAAACTGAAAAGTTGGAGAATGAAAGCCAGATCGAACGTAGAGTTGATTAATCAAACCACTTTCGACTTTGTTCCTTTTTGGGGACGAAAAGTTTTAAGTGGGGGAGATTGTAACAACCCGAAAATCTGGGCCAGTTTAAAATTTTTATTTTGGCAATTTTAGCGAATTTTGAACATTTAAAATGAATTATTTTAAATAAAATCAACGGAAAATTTATTTTGAATAGAATACGACGTATATATTATATACGTCGTCGTTAGAATATAAATAATTATTTATAATTATAAATAGAATTGAAAATGGCGCGGTAGTTCGATAATTCGATTTCAAACTTCAATTGAATGTACCGGGTGCAAAACAAACCGGATTTTAGTGAAACCAAAAATATTAGGATCTAATTGAGGATGTCTTTCCAACGAATCCGAAAATTTGAGATTTCATAGCGGGAATCAAAAGATATGTCCAGTTGAAAATTCTGAATAGTCGCTATGGATTTCAGGTCCTTAAAAATAGCAATTTTGCAAACGACCTCGGATTTCGACGAAACCACTTTTGTTGGATTCGTGATGTCAAATTATTGCTAGATTCCAAATTTCATAATTTTTCGAATCAATATGTGAGCGTGGAAAAAGAAAACGCGTTTGACCAGTTTTAGTTGATTTTAATCGACTGGAAAATGGCCATTTTTCCAACGGTCTCAGAATTCGACGGAACTAGTTTTATTAGGACCGTATCGTCAATACGAAGCTAGAAAATATTTTCTGGAATTTTTAGAGTTCGTATGTGACCCCGGTAAATTGAAATGCGCGTTCAAATTCAATATATAGAGTTATATGTTGATTTTAACGGAAACTGATCGAAATGGTCGAATCAGCTTATGGTACATATCCCATTGTGTTCGGAATGGGGGTAAAACGCTACGGACGACAAGCAGTGGGCCTCGTTTAGAGGTCAAATGAAAAAGTCAACTTTTTGAAATTAAATAATTAAATAAATAAAATAAAAACTCTTCCCACTCCCCCCTTTATCTTCTCTCAGGCCCCCTCCCCCCCCGTTCGATTTAAAATCAAAAGCAGAAAAAAAAAACAAATCACTCACCAGCGATGGCCCCTCCCGCCGCCGCCAGGAGATCGCCGCCTCCGGCGAGGTAGCGCCGCACCCCCCCTTGCCGCGCCCTCCTTCTTCTTCCTCCTCCCCTCCTCCAGCGCGTCGCGCGAATCCCAATCACCCAACCCCTTTGTACCCATCGCCCCTGAAGCCAACCGCCTCCACCTCGACAGGAGCGCCCTTCCCCTCTCCTCCTCCAGACCTAGCGCCGACCTCCCAATGCCCCCTCCGACAGTGAACCTCCGGCCTTCTCCCTCCTTTAAAAAAAAACAACACGCTGTAAGTCTTAGTAGCTTTATTTCATTAATTTATGTATTTTATTTTCTTTTTGTGTAGTTGATGTAGAGATTAAATCTGGTTTAATTTCAGTTTTTAAATTATAAAAACCTTGTTTAAAATCTATTTTCAAATGAAAAGAAGTCATGGTTTTCAATGCTAGTAAAGTCCATATTTTTAAAATAGAAAAGATTAGATTTTTAAAATAGGAAAGTCGATATTTTTAAAATTGAAAAGATTAGATTTTTAAAATAGGAAAGTCGATATTTTTAAAATAGAAAAGATTAGATTTTTAAAATAGAAAAGATTAGATTTTTAAAATAGAAAAGTTTAGATTTTTAAAATAGAAAAGATTTGATTTTTGAAATAGAAAAGACTAGATTCTCGAAATTGAAAAGGCGAAATCTTTATATTTGAAAAGGCGAAATCTTTTTATATAAAATAGTGTGATGTAAAAATAGAATTTTTATCTATATAGTAGCAATGTAAAAATAGAATTTTTATCTATATAGTAGCAATGTAAAAATAGAATTTTTATCTATATAGTAGCAATGTAAAAATAGAATTTATATCTATATAGTTGCGATGTAAAATTTCGATTTTTATATATTGAATAGCGAAGTAAAAATGGGATTTTTATATATTGAATAGCGAAGTGAAAATTCGATTTTTATATATGGAATAGCGAAGTAAAAATTCGATTTTTACATATGTATTGGCTACGGGCAGCGAAAGTGACAAAAAGGCGAGAACGATGAAGATTTCTCTAAATGAAGTGTCGTGGAGTTGGGATAGCTATCAGCGAGAACTTCTCACTCTAAATTTCTTTTTTTAGATATATATATATATATATATATATACTAGGATGCAGACGGTGCTTAGCAGCACCCGACACCCGTCATCCACAGACCATGGATGGCTTGTTTGTTTAATGGATGTGTTGTGAAATTTGTTTGTGAAGTTGATGTGAAATAGATAATGAAATATATTCATGTGTTGAAATAAATTAATTATGGTTAAAAATATAATTTTTAACGTGAATGTGAATAAAGGAATATTTATAAACAAATTGGCCGATTTGTTTATATATACACTGATTTGACTGATATTGATTGGGTCGATAAATTTTACACATCGCTCTGTTGGATCTAGATTAACCCTAGAGGGGGGGGGTGAATAGGGTTTATGACAGTTTTTCACTGAATTAAAAATTTGACAGGATAATAAATAATAATCAGAACACAGAATATAGCAGAAACAGAAATACAGAAAATAAATCACACACAGATATACCCAGCTTCGGCAAAACCCTGCCTACTGCTGCATTTCTAAGGTTTCTACTAGGTGATAGAACAGATCCCGCATACAAGACCATGTACACTCGCGACTCTCGCTCCTATTCTAACCCTATGCTCAAAACCATAGACTGATCGATATCCCCTCGATCAGATTTTCCCGTATTACAAACCCGTAACACGTAACCCAGATTTTACAAACTCTGAAACTGATAGTCAACACCCTGACTGATTCACTCTAGTTTATACAGACACTAGAAAACTGTTTTGACGGTTTTACAACTCAAAATGAAAAACAATAAAATGAAAACAACTAAAAGAAAACCCTAGACAATAAAGCAAAGGGAGATTAGAGAATAAAGGGTTATCCCCTTTGTTAAAAACATGTGTTGGCTTGGTCAAGAGAAAATAGGCCGGCCCATTCACTAATCATTTGCCCGATCTCCCTCTTTGCTCTGGGAATTAAAAATGGTGGCGTCGGCTATGGAAATTCCCTAGGGTTTCCTCTTTAATCCCCAAATCGAGTTGCTTGATTAATCAAATCTGTCTCTCTGATGTTCAAGTCTTTATGGCTTTCTATTTGTAACACCCCACACCCGCTATGGTCACTCACTAAGGGAATGCCATAGCATCGGTGGAGTATTTTAGTGAATATAGAACAGAAAAATTTCACCAAGACAGATATAAATAGTACTTGAAATTTTAAAACATCATCTCATAACAGCGGAAATAAAACATGTCTGGTTACATCATAAAACCACAGTAAAAGTTAAGTACAATATCCATCAAAATAAAGAAGTACATAATCCCACTCTCATACAATAGCCAAAACAAAAGGAAAGATAACAGGATAACTGGAGCTTTACATCTATCCAAGCTCCTCAAGACTGGAACAACAATCCGATCAAGCTCCACTACTGCTAGGATCCACCACAGGACCTGAGGGTTGGGAAAAAAGATAAAAACAACGGGGTCAGACATAAGTCTGAGCGAGTCCTATAACTTTAACAATACAATCGTTAAAGCAACCAGAGAAGACATGAACTGATATACGGTAACATATAGGGATGAATGGGTACCCTAAGCAGTCAACTGAACTAAGATAAAGGATAAAGACGCATCTACCCTCCCTAAGGTAAATTACTAAACTGCACCACACCAGTCGTTTCTAACATAAAGGTTGATCCCACCCAAGGACTTATAAAATTTCCTAAATAGTACTTGCGTACCCCTAGGTGACCAAGTAGGCGCCACGGGGCCCTACAATCCACTAGGTGTACACACTACTCCCCATTCGATCGGCTCCCTAACGTAGATACCCGTGCTGGCCCCACCGTGGGATGTATCATTCCCCAATGTGGCAACCTGATAAAACTAACGGTGCACGGCTTATATCTACACGATGCAACAACGGCTTACCTACCAGCCCGGGCCCACTCACGCATATGAAGCCCGTTGGACTTGCGTTGCCACCGCTAACCCGTTTGCCTCTTACAGTCAAGCCCAGTATGCGTGTCCCGTCCTCGACATGGGTCGAGCCCACAAAGATACGTATGGGTTACTGGTTGAAATGGGCCTCCACAAGCTACCCACCTAAGCTTGTCCCTTTTTCTAGTATATCCCACTTAACCCTTTAATCATGTTTTAATTACATGTTTCATTTCGGTTAAGTATTCTAATCGTATTTTCTATTGCCACCCAAGGCAACCACTAGATTTTCTCATGCCACCCAAGGCACCCACTTAACCCCTCATGTCCCTCTACATGCTAATGTGGTTAAGTGTTTCTTAATTAATTAATTAAGAACGTAACCTTTGTAAAGACCTCTCACATTAGACTGTCTTTTATGACCGCTGGTTAAGCCGGTTGGGTCCGGGCAGCCTTATGTCATAACAGAGTCTAACCTCGTGTCTTTACATTAATTACGTATTTAGTTTGTGCCTAAGACCTCTCACATTGGGCTAACATTTGTAGCAACTGGTTAAGCCGGTTGGGTCCGGGCAGTTTTACGCTACAACTGAGTCCAACCTCGTGTCTTAGTCAATTAATTACACCTAATTAATCACCCTCATAATTTTATATTAATTATCCCTAATTAATCAAGTTTTCTTAACATGGGTAGACCTAACTTAATAGGTAAATTCCCATGGGGTAGACCTAACTCAATAGGTAAATTCCCAACACATAGTATGGGTACACCTAACTAAATAGGCAAATTCCCATACTATGTTCATTTAGTTTATGTTATGCATAATTATATTAATTTCACACAATCTTATTAACCTATGCATTTAATTACCCCCTCGTTCCCACGTAATTTCGCTCTCATGATATAACACATATAAAAGGTGTCAACTTGCATATGAATGAACATGTTTCAAAGGTGCCATCTTGCATATTAACAAACACATAACTTGCATATGCACTTGCATAACATGTCACATAACTTGCATATAATATGTCACATAACTTACATATTCACTTGCATAACAAACTTGCATATTAACTCATAGACTTGCATAATGTGTCATCATGAACTTGCATATTAACAAACATGTAACTTGCATATTTACATACATGTAACTTGCATATTAACAAACATGTAACTTGCATATTAACAAACATGTAACTTGCATATTTACATATATGTAACTTGCATATTAACAAACATGTAACTTGCATATTAACAAACATGTAACTTGCATATTTACATACATGTAACTTGCATATTTACATACATGTAACTTGCATAGCATATCACCATGAACTTGCATAACATGCATATGATTACATAGCCCACAACTTGCATATTTAGCATCATGCAAACATAACATACATCATATTAAACTTGCATAAACTTACATACTCAACATGCATAAACATAAGATTAATGCTAACATCATATCATATGATTCAAAGCTCATTAACCCACATACAAAACCATAAATCTCATCACATCTCATCTAATTAGTTTACCAAAAGATCATCAAAGTGATAGAAACTCACTACTAGCAATTTTGCACACCAAATGAAGAAGATTAAGATGCTAAGAAGGGATTAGAGGTTGATTAGAGAGTGATTAGCATGCAACCCTCTTCATTGATTTGTGGAGGCCATGATCAAGTTGCATTTTGCCATAGTTTAATTACAAGGTTTAATTATGAATGAATTAGGGTAGGGTTAGGGTGTTATTTATAGGATTAGGTTGCATTTTAGACCCTTAGATTAACCCTAGATTAATTTAGGACCATCAGATCCGTCAGATCCAAGAAGCTTCCAGAACTAGCCCACCAAGCCAGCCCAAGAACCCAAACTGGTGCACCCAGTTTCACTGGGCATCACCCCCCCTGTCGACAGGCAAGTCGACAGGCAAGTCGACACCCCTGTCGACAGCCCTGTCGACATGGGTAGGGCGGGAACCTTCCCGCCTGGCCCCGCCTGCTCTATTTTAAAATCTGAATTTTAAATTATAAATCTGTTTTTAGTTTCAAATTTTCTGCAAACTTCATCGGGCCATAACTGGGCCATACGGACTCCGATTTTCGAAAACTCGGACTCTATTTCGCGTATTTTTCCGAGACGAACGCAATGACGCAGCCCGTTTCCCCTGGTTCTCCCATCTGAGATTAATTAAACTTTAATTACTAACTATTAGTGTTAATTGAAATTCGGGGTGTTACATTCTCCCCTACTTAAAGGATTTCGTCCTCGAAATCTCTAAGTTAAGAAGAACGTATCCTACCAACCAAACAACCATCTACTAAACCATCAACCACAAGCAACCATTATCCTTAGAAACTTCTAATGATATATGAACATATGCGGAAAGTGTGTGTATATGTCCGTATACTAATGCAAAATCAGGCGGTCTACTGATTCAGTCGACCTCCTTAATGCAAACCATGATAGTGCCATGCATCCAATATGTATGCGAAACCCTATTGACACATACAGATTTCTACATGCGTGCACAACCATACACAAAAATGCATCATCCATATGATAACACAGCCATGATACATCCATCAATTCTAACTACCACATCCATTTATGCAATATGCAACATGAAGTGTCTGAGCCGATCTAGTGCCTAATGTGTGTATATATGCATCCACGAGCAACCACTAGCAACCAATTTCATCCACATGCATCCATCAATCATAACATGTTTCAAACACATGTTTCAACCATAGGCTTACCCTATCTAAAGGTCAAGTAGTACTAACGAGAGGACATACTAAAGATAAGATAAGTACTAGACAAGCAATAAAGGAGAAGTTAAAAGACATACTCTCAAAAAGAAATGGATACAAAGAACGCATCTTCGCTTCCGTCTCCCAAGTAGCATTGCTTTCGTCATCTCCCCATTGCACTTTAACTAGCTGAACTTCCCTGTTCCTCAACTTCCTAGTCTCTGACCCAAGGATGCGAGTAGGAGCTCGTCGAATCGTCGCGTTACGCTCTACCTCTACATCTCTAAGCAAGCTCGGCTCTACCACCTCTGCGGTCTCATGTAAGCACTTCCTCAGATGTGATACATGGAATACATCATGAACACCACTAAGTCTGTCGGGCAACTCCACCCTATATGCCATCCGTCCAATCCTTTCCTTAATAGGAAACGGCCCAACAAATCTCGGTGCTAACTTCCCAACGGACCCAAAGCGAACCACATTTCTCAATGGAGATACTTTGACAAAAACCATATCCCCAACCTCAAACTCAAGTTCCGTCCTTCTCCGATCCGCATAAGATTTCTGTCTATCTTGTGCTGCCTTCATCCTTCTTCGAATCAAATCAATCTTCTCTGAAGTCTCTCTAACCATATCTGGCCCAAGCAAGATCTTATCCGTAGATTCCCACCAACATGTAGGAGATCGACAAGGCCTTCCATAAAGAGCTTCGAAAGGAGCCATACCAATACTGGACTGAAAGCTGTTATTATATGCGAACTCCACCAAAGGAAGATGTTCTTCCCATGTACCTCCAAAATCCAAGATACAAAGCCTCAAGAGATCTTCTAAGATACGGTTCACCCTCTCGGTCTGACCGTCCGTCTGAGGATGATATGCGGTGCTCAAACACAACTGAGTCCCTACCGCCTCTTGCAAACTTCTCCAAAACTCACTAGTAAAGATAGGATCTCGATCACTCACAATGCTGGATGGCACGCCATGCAATCTAACAATCTCTTTCACATAGACCGAAGCAAGCCATGGAGCGGTCCTCTTACTCTTCACGGGTATAAAATGGGCACTTTTGGTAAGTCTGTCTACCACAACCCAAATCCCCGTATTGCCCTTCCTCGATCTCGGTAACCCATCGATGAAATCCATCGAGACACTATCCCACTTCCATTGCGGAACTTCCAATGGGTGTAGCAACCCACCGGGTTTCCTTTGCTCCGCTTTAACTTGTTGGCATACTAAGCATCTAGCCACATACTCGGCCGCATCTTTCTTCATACCGGCCCAGAAGAAAACTCTCTTCATGTCTTGGTACATTTTGTCTCCACCGGGATGAATAGTCATTCTTGAACGATGTGCATCATCCAAAATAGCCTTCTTCAAACCCTCATCTTGCGGTACACAAAGTCTACCGTCTCTATGCAACCATCCCTTATCATCTATGGTGTATCTACCCAAATGGCTGGACGATTCCCCCCTCATAAGCTTCTCTACCAACTCAACCAACTGTGGGTCGTCTCGCTGAGCCTCGCCAATCCGTCTCAAAAGAGTAGGTCTAACCTCCAAGGATGCCAACAAACCAGGTACAAAATCAACAGAAGGTCTGAAGTCAAACAAAGAAAGAAACTCCAAGCTTCGTCGTTCCACGAACAATGGACTCAAAGATAGCCTTTTTCTACTTAAGGCGTCTGCCACCACGTTACCCTTGCCAGGAGTATACGCTATCTCGAAATCATAGGATGCTAAGAACTCCATCCACCTTTGCTGTCTTAAGTTTAAATCCTTCTGAGAGAATAAGTACTTCAATGATTTATGGTCGGTGAACAACTCGAATCTCTCACCAAGAAGATAATGGCGCCAAGACTTAAGTGCGAAAACAATCGCGGCCAACTCTAGATCATGGGTAGGGTAATTCTTCTCATGCACTCTCAATTGTCTTCCTCCATAGGCTATTACCCTTCCCTCCTGCATCAAGACTGCGCCTAATCCTGTTCCACAAGCATCGGTATAAACAACAAACGGCTTACTCCCATCTGGGAGTACTAAAACTGGAGCGGTGGTCAAAGCTCTCTTTAACCGTTGGAAAGCATCATCACAATCTACGTCCCATAAGAAAACCAGATTCTTCTTCGTCAAGCGGGTTAATGGGGCTGATATCTTCGCGAAGTCTTTGATGAACTTCCTATAATATCCTGCCAACCCCAAGAAACTTCTTACTTCGGTAGCATTTCTAGGAACTTTCCAATCCTGGATAGATACTATCTTTGCGGGATCCACAGCTATCCCTTCCTTAGAGACCACATGCCCTAAGAATCGCACTTCTCTTCTCCAAAAATGACATTTAGAGAATTTAGCTTTAAGACTATGTGCTCGAAGAGTCTCCAACACTTCCTTGAGATGTAAGGCATGCTCTTCTTCACTTTTGGAAAAGACCAAGATGTCATCCACAAAAACTACTACAAACTTATTCAGATACTCTCTGAACACTCTACTCATGAGATCAACAAAGTATGCAGGGGCGTTTGTCAACCCAAATGGCATCACTAGCCACTCATAAAAACCATCCGGAGTCCGGAAAGCAGTCTTTTCTATACTGTCCTCCGCCACTCTTAACTGATGAAACCCTGTAGCTAAATCCATTTGTGAAAATACTGAGGCGCCAACCAACTGATCAAAGAGATCATCTATTCTCGGTAATGGGTGTCTATTCTTCTTCGTGAGCTTATTAAGTTCTCTATAATCCACACAAAGTCTGAGGGACCCATCCGCCTTCGTGGCAAACACTACTGGAGCTCCCCACTCCGATATACTTCGCCTTATGAACCCCTTCTCAAGCAACTCCCCTACTTGCTTATGAAGTTCTCTTCTCTCACGAGGAGCCATGTGGCGCACTGGCAAAGACACTGGTTTGGCATTATCCCCCAAATAAATTCGGAAATCAATCTCCCGCTTCGGAGGTAAGCCCCTCACCTCCTCAAACACATCCGGATATTCCCGGACTACTCTAACAGATTGCAAACTCTCGACCGAAGCTTCAAGCGATTCAAGATAACTTAGCATAACAGAATCCCTGGGATTACAAGAGATCTCGAGAGTGTTACCCAAGCGGGTCATGAGCCTAACAACTCTCCTTTCGCAATCAAGAACGGCACCATTACTGGATAACCAGTCCATGCCCAAAATCAGCCCATAGCCCGTGAAGCCCAATACAAAAGCATCACATCTAAACTCAACGCTAAGTATAGAAATCTTCAAACCCAAACATATCATAGACAGATATATAGAGCCCCCAATTGGGTTTGAAACAACCAAGGGATCATCAACTAGACTGGTGTCTAATTGCAGTGACTCAACTAACGATGATGAGATAAAAGAATGCGATGCGCCAGAGTCAAATAAAGTACGAACTGGATGATCAAACAGAAAAACCAGACTTTCAACGGAAATAGTTCTACCTCTCTGCTGAATCGGTGGAACTGAGAGAACCTGAACTTGCCCCCCTGACTGAGGTGGTGCTATAAGAGCTTGCACCTGACCTCCTGAGGTAGACCCCGTCTTCTGCCCCTTCTTTGGGCAGTTTTTCACAAGATGCCCTGCTTCACCACAATGAAAGCAACCGGTCTTCTTCTTTTTGCGACAATCCTTACTGAGGTGTCCTGGTGTTCCACAATTGAAGCACTTCTTCTTCGTCTTCTTTTTGTCACCATTGCCTTTTCCGCTCTTGCCTTGTTGTTGTTGTTGCGGTTTCTTCTGATCCCCCTTTTTCTCTGGTGCCTTAGAATTCTTATCATCCTCATGCATAAGTGCCATGTAGACAAGCTTCTCAAAAGTGGCCCCCATAGGAATGTGAGTCATAGCTATTCCTTGCAATGGTTCGTTCAAGCCCCTAACGAACCTCAAAGCCTTCTTCTCCGGTGTATTCACCAACTCTATGCCAAACCTTGCTAATTGATTGAATTTGTTGACATATTCTTTCACCGTGAGATTCCCTTGCTTCAAATTCAAGAACTTCTCCATAAACAGATTCTCTTCCGCCCTTGAGAGAAACTTAGCCCCAAACCTTTGCTTAAAATCTGCCCAAGAGTCAACCGGGCGTTCTCCATTAGTGACCTCCCACCAGAATGAGGCCTCTCCCTTCATTAACCAAGCCGCCAACTTGACTTTCTTTCCTTCTTCCACTTCAAAGATATCTAGCAACTCTTCCACTTCCTTAAGCCAATCTCTAGCCTCTACGAAAGTCTCTGAACCTAGAAAAGGTTTCCCTCCTATAGCCTTGAACTCCTTGCAAACCTTAGCAAAATTATCCACTCTAGGCTGAGGAGGAGGAGCGGTTGTCTCTGGTGTAGTAGCATTGGCTGGACCCGCAGCCGCGGCCCTAGCCTCCTGCAACCTCCTATACCATAGTGGTATAACTAAACCCTCCGGGATGTTAAGAACTTCAGCCATGCTGAAACGAAAGAGGAAAGATTCAAAAAGGAGATTCCGAAAGATAAAGATATGGCTATTGGGGATTATGCTTTTCTTTTTCAAAAACTTTTTCTCTTAGAAGACATGCTTTTGAAAATACTCTCTTCGAAAATACCCTTAGAAAATAGTTTTTCTCAAAAATTTTATCTGTTCCGGTAACCTTAAGCTCTGATACCACGTGTAACACCCCACACCCGCTATGGTCACTCACTAAGGGAATGCCATAGCATCGGTGGAGTATTTTAGTGAATATAGAACAGAAAAATTTCACCAAGACAGATATAAATAGTACTTGAAATTTTAAAACATCATCTCATAACAGCGGAAATAAAACATGTCTGGTTACATCATAAAACCACAGTAAAAGTTAAGTACAATATCCATCAAAATAAAGAAGTACATAATCCCACTCTCATACAATAGCCAAAACAAAAGGAAAGATAACAGGATAACTGGAGCTTTACATCTATCCAAGCTCCTCAAGACTGGAACAGCAATCCGATCAAGCTCCACTACTGCTAGGATCCACCACAGGACCTGAGGGTTGGGAAAAAAGATAAAAACAACGGGGTCAGACATAAGTCTGAGCGAGTCCTATAACTTTAACAATACAATCGTTAAAGCAACCAGAGAAGACATGAACTGATATACGGTAACATATAGGGATGAATGGGTACCCTAAGCAGTCAACTGAACTAAGATAAAGGATAAAGACGCATCTACCCTCCCTAAGGTAAATTACTAAACTGCACCACACCAGTCGTTTCTAACATAAAGGTTGATCCCACCCAAGGACTTATAAAATTTCCTAAATAGTACTTGCGTACCCCTAGGTGACCAAGTAGGCGCCACGGGGCCCTACAATCCACTAGGTGTACACACTACTCCCCATTCGATCGGCTCCCTAACGTAGATACCCGTGCTGGCCCCACCGTGGGATGTATCATTCCCCAATGTGGCAACCTGATAAAACTAACGGTGCACGGCTTATATCTACACGATGCAACAACGGCTTACCTACCAGCCCGGGCCCACTCACGCATATGAAGCCCGTTGGACTTGCGTTGCCACCGCTAACCCGTTTGCCTCTTACAGTCAAGCCCAGTATGCGTGTCCCGTCCTCGACATGGGTCGAGCCCACAAAGATACGTATGGGTTACTGGTTGAAATGGGCCTCCACAAGCTACCCACCTAAGCTTGTCCCTTTTTCTAGTATATCCCACTTAACCCTTTAATCATGTTTTAATTACATGTTTCATTTCGGTTAAGTATTCTAATCGTATTTTCTATTGCCACCCAAGGCAACCACTAGATTTTCTCATGCCACCCAAGGCACCCACTTAACCCCTCATGTCCCTCTACATGCTAATGTGGTTAAGTGTTTCTTAATTAATTAATTAAGAACGTAACCTTTGTAAAGACCTCTCACATTAGACTGTCTTTTATGACCGCTGGTTAAGCCGGTTGGGTCCGGGCAGCCTTATGTCATAACAGAGTCTAACCTCGTGTCTTTACATTAATTACGTATTTAGTTTGTGCCTAAGACCTCTCACATTGGGCTAACATTTGTAGCAACTGGTTAAGCCGGTTGGGTCCGGGCAGTTTTACGCTACAACTGAGTCCAACCTCGTGTCTTAGTCAATTAATTACACCTAATTAATCACCCTCATAATTTTATATTAATTATCCCTAATTAATCAAGTTTTCTTAACATGGGTAGACCTAACTTAATAGGTAAATTCCCATGGGGTAGACCTAACTCAATAGGTAAATTCCCAACACATAGTATGGGTACACCTAACTAAATAGGCAAATTCCCATACTATGTTCATTTAGTTTATGTTATGCATAATTATATTAATTTCACACAATCTTATTAACCTATGCATTTAATTACCCCCTCGTTCCCACGTAATTTCGCTCTCATGATATAACACATATAAAAGGTGTCAACTTGCATATGAATGAACATGTTTCAAAGGTGCCATCTTGCATATTAACAAACACATAACTTGCATATGCACTTGCATAACATGTCACATAACTTGCATATAATATGTCACATAACTTACATATTCACTTGCATAACAAACTTGCATATTAACTCATAGACTTGCATAATGTGTCATCATGAACTTGCATATTAACAAACATGTAACTTGCATATTTACATACATGTAACTTGCATATTAACAAACATGTAACTTGCATATTAACAAACATGTAACTTGCATATTTACATATATGTAACTTGCATATTAACAAACATGTAACTTGCATATTAACAAACATGTAACTTGCATATTTACATACATGTAACTTGCATATTTACATACATGTAACTTGCATAGCATATCACCATGAACTTGCATAACATGCATATGATTACATAGCCCACAACTTGCATATTTAGCATCATGCAAACATAACATACATCATATTAAACTTGCATAAACTTACATACTCAACATGCATAAACATAAGATTAATGCTAACATCATATCATATGATTCAAAGCTCATTAACCCACATACAAAACCATAAATCTCATCACATCTCATCTAATTAGTTTACCAAAAGATCATCAAAGTGATAGAAACTCACTACTAGCAATTTTGCACACCAAATGAAGAAGATTAAGATGCTAAGAAGGGATTAGAGGTTGATTAGAGAGTGATTAGCATGCAACCCTCTTCATTGATTTGTGGAGGCCATGATCAAGTTGCATTTTGCCATAGTTTAATTACAAGGTTTAATTATGAATGAATTAGGGTAGGGTTAGGGTGTTATTTATAGGATTAGGTTGCATTTTAGACCCTTAGATTAACCCTAGATTAATTTAGGACCATCAGATCCGTCAGATCCAAGAAGCTTCCAGAACTAGCCCACCAAGCCAGCCCAAGAACCCAAACTGGTGCACCCAGTTTCACTGGGCATCACCCCCCCTGTCGACAGGCAAGTCGACAGGCAAGTCGACACCCCTGTCGACAGGCCTGTCGACAGCCCTGTCGACATGGGTAGGGCGGGAACCTTCCCGCCTGGCCCCGCCTGCTCTATTTTAAAATCTGAATTTTAAATTATAAATCTGTTTTTAGTTTCAAATTTTCTGCAAACTTCATCGGGCCATAACAGGGCCATACGGACTCCGATTTTCGAAAACTCGGACTCTATTTCGCGTATTTTTCCGAGACGAACGCAATGACGCAGCCCGTTTCCCCTGGTTCTCCCATCTGAGATTAATTAAACTTTAATTACTAACTATTAGTGTTAATTGAAATTCGGGGTGTTACACTATTGCTCCGATTTGGGATGAGTTCTCGATCGAAAATCCTCTGGAAAATATGTGAGTAAATCTGAATTTTATTCTCTGCTCTTTTGATAATTGATGCTTGGGTTTTTCGATCTTCTGTATGTTCTCTCTCTACCAATGATGAATCTGTGTGTAGAATATATATAGGGTAATCGCAACCCTAAAATAACTCTGATTTCGTGAAAGTGATTTGGTCTGGTTTGGTGCGGTTTCCTCTTTTGTCTGATTGAATGAAGTTCTTGTGTGAGTTAAGCTTGTATTCCTTTGTGACCTTGATAATTTATGGAAACATATGAATTGATTCTTTGCCATGACTGTGTGATCGAAATCCTTGAATAAATCTGGAAACAACTTGCCCCTTTTGATTTAGTTTTTGCATGGCCTTCCATGGAATTTATTTCTTTCCAAAAACTTGTTTGCCCCACTTTAATTTGTTGCAACATCTGTTTGAGTGATTCTGGAAATTGTGAATTCATTCCAAAAAAAAACTTTCCCTTTATATCAAACTGAATCCCAATTTTGATCCATGAATTTTAACTTTAATGCTTTTAAAAAAAAGAAACAAAAGTAATACTAATTTGTTTCACGTCAAACATTGATTGTGCATTGCCGTTTGTTGCTGAGATTTCTGGACATTAAAAAGCTGCCTTGTTCTCTCTGATTTTGCTTGGCTTGAATCTGTTGATAAACCTGGAAATTGTTTGATTTCTGTCCCTTTAAAAAACGCCAAAAATGCTTGCTTCATTTCCAATAATACTTTCTTATTTCTCACCAAACATGAAACGAAAGATTCCCATTTCCTGATTTGTTGAGTTTGCCAAATATTGAACTATGATTTGCTTAGCCAGAACACAATACACCTGCTCCACCATGTTGTTGCACAAAAACACTTTGCGGTCATGAGATAGACCACTTTCATGTCATATGTATTGCTGTCTTGACCTTCCATGTATACCGTTATGAACCTGCTTATATATGTCATTGTTTTGTGTGTGATCCTACTTGCATTTGAACCATTTGTGTAAACTATGTGTACATGAAACTGGATCTATTTTCACTATGTTTGGGCTGCTCCTTCTTTCCATATTGACTTGCAGCTGAAAAACTTTGTACCATCCAGTTGAACTTGTATATTTATGGACTTGCTGAATCATTTTTGAATAGTGTTCCTGTCTACACATTATTCTGGTCTGGGCTGTGCACTTGACCAACTTGGTCTTGAACATGAACACCTTGCTGTTGCACTGACTTGGCTTGCCATGTTCACCTGTTTGTATAATTCACCATGTATATATGTTGTCGATTACTTATATGTGCCTGTCTTTTGTAATGCTGAATTTCTCATTCATATATGCTGTTCTTGCTCACCCATGTTGGAATTTTCACCATGTACATTTTCAATGAAACTTGCACTTGTGTATCTCATGTGCATTTTCCTTTGTACACATCCACTTGAAATTGGTGCCTTAACTTGCTGTCTGCACTGATACACTACTGTTGTGTTCACCAATGCTTCACTCATTAACACTAGTTTGAACTATGCTGCTCTGATGCTTTGAATCATGTACTTGCGCATTTATCTTGGTCCATGTACCACTTTTGCTTCCTGACTTGAGCATGCTGCACTTTGTCTCTTGCCATTTTGACTTTCTTCTTGGACTTTGACCTGTCTTGTGTCAATTTTGACCACACTTTTTGACATTTTGTATAAGTGTATATATGTGCATATCATCAGCAGACTGACTGTACTGAGTTGGGGCTGGTCAGAACCAACTGAGTTTAATGCAGGTTCTGATCAGCAAACCAGTATGGTTATGTCGAGGCTGATCAGTGGGTACAAGAAATATATCAGATCAAGTCATGAAAAATGATGAGAAACACACAAAAAATTCTGAGGCAAATAAAAATTTTAAAAATAAAATTTATATTTGCATATATTCAATATTATTTCTATTGCAGTGTACTGTGTGTATGTTCATTTGTATGACAGGTATGAAGATTGGACTAACTGTGAAGACTGAAGACAAGAAGACAGAAGGCAGAAAACAAGAACAGTGTGTGTAACAATGTATATTGAGTGTTGAGTGATATAGTGAGGAGCTAATGTATATGAAAAAGTGATTGTACTGATTATTTGTAATAAACAAAATCTGTTTGAAATAAAAATATTATTTCATAGTTGTCAAACAGACTTGTCTATTCTATTCTGTTTATTTATAAGTACAAATATGTGAAGTGATTAAATAGTGGAGTTAAAATAGATGTACTGTTTGAATGTTAGAAATATAATATTTACATTTTAAATAAAATACAGTAAATATTTGAATTTCTGTACAAATGTATTTTATTTAAATATAAATATTACATTCCTGTCTTTGATGTAAATATAGAACAGTACAGTAACAAACACATTTATAAAATATATTTGGTTGTTATCATCAAACAAAAATCATATAATTGTGTATACAACCCCGTTATATACAACAATCTCCCCCTTTTGATGATGACAAACAAATAAAAGATTTTGAATCCAACAAATGTGTTTTACAGTAAAAAATGAACTCCCCCTATTTATTAGCTCCCCCTACAACAGAAGACTCCCCCTATAACTGTGCATGAGTGAATTGAACTGAATGATAATGAATTTTCTTTTAAAAATAAAAATATTTATAAAATATTAACTCATAAATCAAAATCTAATCCATTCTCCCCCTTTTGTTATCATCAAAAGGATACAGAGTTTAAAATACAGATGAAAAACGACTAAAAATATAATTTCAGCTTAAGAGGGAGAACGATCATCATAAATCTCAATCAGTCAAACAAAAATCATAATAAACTGAGAACTAGTGGCATATTTCACATTGTAGAGAATGACGAATATACGATGAATTTTATATAAAATGGAGAAAGTTTAAAAAAACCAATATTTTCAATTATTTTCCAAAGGAATTTTAAAAACTTGAAGCACAAAATAGTGACTGATTTGGACTATAATTAATAATTCAATTTAAGTGACAAAATCGAATAATCTCAAATCCCACTATCCATAAATCAACAAATCATAATACGTCATAAGATTTTAACACATTTCACAAATAGAAAATGGATTGATAGGCTAGTTTTTATATACCAAGGAGAATTTCATATACAAATTTATTTAGCAAATTATTTTCTTTTCTTTTTCTTTTAATTTAAGAGCACACTGACCACACATAACCAGATCTTGGATTTTTAAATGAGATCAGTTGCAGCTTAAATATAAGTAATCTCATAACCATGCATAACCAGAGCTTGAATTTTTAAATGAGGTTAGAGAAATACTTATGAATATTATATTATTATTATTTTCAGTTTCAAAATGAAAAACTCCTCAGTATACAAAACTAATATGTATGATAGAAATGTGGTAGGTACAGAAATGGTTTGTGAAATAAATTTCTAAATTAATCATATTATGAAATATAATCAACTGTACCGAGATCATTGAAAAATTTCAATTATCACTAAATTTGAATAGTAACATAGTTCCATTTCTATCACAAATATTTTCACTGTTTATTCACGATGTTTTTTTTTAAAAAATAAACTCTCCACATTAATATAAAATTATCATGGATGGCAGAAAGGATGATAGGTAATGAAGATGGTCGTGAAATAATTGCCAGTTCAAAGATATTATAATAAATGTTCAACCATCATGAAGAATTTAAATAAAATCTCCTCTTATTGTGAAATATACTGCAGTCAAAATTCATCACAATTTTAAAATCCGATAATAATTTTGATGAATTATAAATACATTTCAATTTGGATATTGATTTCAATTTCTGAATGAATAATCAATAAATAATTTTAAGATTGAAAATCAATTACAAGAGGGAAATGAAGATCTATACAAGACATGGGAGATTAAAAATATACAAAAATCAGTACTACAAAACTGATACCACTTGGTGTCTTTATTTATGAGGAAGGTAACAAGACAATGGAGACAAACAAGTATAACACAGACAAAAGAATTTTAAATACAAAGCCCAGGCAGATCAAGCAAATTAATTTCATGTATCAGAGCATGGTATGTATTTGATACCAAAACAAGTAGTCACCAAAAATATATTTTCCAGAACAATATCTGAGCAGCACAAACATCAGATTCAAATCAGACTTGCCAAGATGTTGGTCACATAGGATGATTCATGATCTAATGAAAAAAAAACCGTTTATTTTAAATCATTTGAGAAATATGAAACTCTCAGGATTCAGTGAATCAGTCACACCAGAATGTAAATTTCAGATTTATGATATGTGTGTGATTCAATAAATCAATGACTTCAAATGATTTTAACAAACATATATTCAAATCCAATAATCATAAAAAAAAAACAGAGAGATTTATGACCGGATTTTCAAGGAATTTTCAAAATTATCTTTGACAAGTATAAGAGAGATTTCAGATCATTTACATCAAGTTTGAGAGATATTCATGATTTAGAAAATTAAAGTAATTTTTTTGAAATCACTTGAATCAATGTCAAGTTCTGGGATATAATGAATCAGTCACACAAGATTGATAATTTCAAATTTAGGAGGTATGTGAGATTCAAAATATCAGGAATTTCAGATGATTTCAAACAAACTAATTTCAACTGTACTAATCATGAATTAAAATGAATTTTAAGATGTATCACTAAGACAAGGCAATTCAAAAAGATATTCAAGCCAATCTGAAAATTACTGGAATTGTCACAACTGATAAATAACAGTGTGCTGTAATAAGTATAATATCTTGAGCTTTTCTAAAATGAATTAGAGTGAACTTAGAATAGCAAAGGTGTGTGAATTTCCATATAATTTTCAGATCTTCAAAACAATTTAGAATTCAGATTAACAGTGTTCAAGATATAACAAGAATACGTCAACACCGTTAGGAATTCAGAAATAAAGATATACTTCAAAACAATTGCAGATATTTACAAGATTAAGTACAAGATCTGGAAATAATTAAAAACATTTGAGTTCTATACACACAAAACAAATTTCCAGAATATCATGAATACTGCAATTCAAGAAGCACAAAAAAATATGGCAGTGATAAATCAAATTAGAATAGACAGAAGAAAGAGATGGAAGGGAGAAGAAGAAGAAATAAATAAAAGAAAAAGAATCAAAACAGAAAAATATTTACAGAGTTGAGTTTAGAGATCATACTAGAATCCAGTGTAAATCAGAATCTCTAACTCAACAGACTTGTATAAGGAGCTGTGAATGATTCCATGATATGAAGCAGTTTGAATTCAGTTTCTCTTTCTACACAGCTGCTCCTCAGTCTCCTCAGGTACCTAATGGTTTAGGGGATCGAGTGGTCTAACAAAGTTAGTAAAACCACTCACAGTTTTATTCACATATTTTGGTACCCAAACTTGTTTATACAACAACGCATCTGAATTCACCTTTGTACCTTTAGGAGCCCAGATCTGTTTGAATTTAACAAATTTTGTTTTATTCCTTTTTGGGATCCAGGATTGTTCAAATAGATTATTATAAAACAAATTCTCATCATGTTTATGATTCAAAAATCCTTTGAAATTATAAGAGTTCAAATTTTCAAATCGATTCTTTTCAAAGTTGTTTGAAGGATTTTTCAAATCATTCGAAATTCGTCTTTCAAAAACATTATTTTTCCCAAACCCAAGTCCACGTTTATTTTGAACAGAAAATTGGTTTTTCAACAACATATTCAAAGATTTTTCACCGTTTGAAAAATTAGACAAGATTGTTTCAAGTTGTTGAATTTCAGTTTTAAGATCACCATTTTCTTTCAATAAATCTGAACAACGATTTTTAGTGATCTCACATCTTTCAAAATCAGATTTCAAAACCAAATTTTCATCATTGAGTAACTTTATTTTGGTTTGGGACTCAGCAATCTCAGACTCAAAATGTTTTCGATTTTCAGATTCAACTTTCTTGAGTTTTTCAATCTCAATTTCTAACTCATTCAAAATAGACTCAGTTTTCAACAAATTTTCATTTTCAGCAATTTCTAGTTTGGAATGTATATCAATTTTAAAATTTTCAAATTCCTTTTGTAGAAGACTGTTCAAACTTGATAACTCAATCTTGTTCTCATTTAAGATTAGAATTTCATTTTCAAACTTTTGAATATTTTTATTGAGTTGAACAAGATTGGTTTCCAAATTTAAACAATTTTTGCAATTAGAATTTGAAGAATTCTTAACGTTTTTGAGTTTTGATTCCAAAACATTATTTTTGCAGATCAACTCAAGCTTCTCAGATTTCAGAAGTTTATTTTTAGATTTTAACTTCTCAACAGATTCAGTTAAACCATTTAAATGGTGAATCAAAGAAATATTTCCTGTTGAGTCTCCATCTGGATTTCCATCTGTACAACCTGTTAAGCACAAATCTGAAGCTGAGTTATCTTTCTGGGATTTTGAGCATTTGTCAGTTTTTCCATATAGCGCGTTGAGAGTCTGCCAGATTTCCTGCGCAGTCAAACAATGGGAAATAAGGCTATATTGAACATCATCAATATAAGAATATAAAATATGAGTAGCATGTAAATTAAATTCAATATCAACCCTACTTACAATATCATACCCATTTTTAATACTATTCCAACATTTAATATCAACAGATTTTAAATAAGTTTTCATTTCTGATTTCCAATTTAAAAAATCCGTACCATTGAAAATAGATGGAATATGACTGGACTGACTCTCTATGGACTGACAACTAGGATTCACCATTTCTCTAGAGTTAATAGAAAATACCTGCTCTGATACCACTTGTTGGATCTAGATTAACCCTAGAGGGGGGGTGAATAGGGTTTATGACAGTTTTTCACTGAATTAAAAATTTGACAGGATAATAAATAATAATCAGAACACAGAATATAGCAGAAACAGAAATACAGAAAATAAATCACACACAGATATACCCAGCTTCGGCAAAACCCTGCCTACTGCTGCATTTCTAAGGTTTCTACTAGGTGATAGAACAGATCCCGCATACAAGACCATGTACACTCGCGACTCTCGCTCCTATTCTAACCCTATGCTCAAAACCATAGACTGATCGATATCCCCTCGATCAGATTTTCCCGTATTACAAACCCGTAACACGTAACCCAGATTTTACAAACTCTGAAACTGACAGTCAACACCCTGACTGATTCACTCTAGTTTATACAGACACTAGAAAACTGTTTTGACGGTTTTACAACTCAAAATGAAAAACAATAAAATGAAAACAACTAAAAGAAAACCCTAGACAATAAAGCAAAGGGAGATTAGAGAATAAAGGGTTATCCCCTTTGTTAAAAACATGTGTTGGCTTGGTCAAGAGAAAATAGGCCGGCCCATTCACTAATCATTTGCCCGATCTCCCTCTTTGCTCTGGGAATTAAAAATGGTGGCGTCGGCTATGGAAATTCCCTAGGGTTTCCTCTTTAATCCCCAAATCGAGTTGCTTGATTAATCAAATCTGTCTCTCTGATGTTCAAGTCTTTATGGCTTTCTGTTGCTCCGATTTTGGATGAGTTCTCGATCGAAAATCCTTTGGAAAATATGTGAGTAAATCTGAATTTTATTCTCTGCTCTTTTGATAATTGATGCTTGGGTTTTTCGATCTTCTGTATGTTCTCTCTCTACCAATGATGAATCTGTGTGTAGAATATATATAGGGTAATCGCAACCCTAAAATAACTCTGATTTCGTGAAAGTGATTTGGTCTGGTTTGGTGCGGTTTCCTCTTTTGTCTGATTGAATGAAGTTCTTGTGTGAGTTAAGCTTGTATTCCTTTGTGACCTTGATAATTTATGGAAACATATGAATTGATTCTTTGCCATGACTGTGTGATCGAAATCCTTGAATAAATCTGGAAACAACTTTCCCCTTTTGATTTAGTTTTTGCATGGCCTTCCATGGAATTTATTTCTTTCCAAAAACTTGTTTGCCCCACTTTAATTTGTTGCAACATCTGTTTGAGTGATTCTGGAAATTGTGAATTCATTCCAAAAAAAAACTTTCCCTTTATATCAAACTAAATCCCAATTTTGATCCATGAATTTTAACTTTAATGCTTTTAAAAAAAAAGAAACAAAAGTAATACTAATTTGTTTCACGTCAAACATTGATTGTGCATTGCCATTTGTTGCTGAGATTTCTGGACATTAAAAAGCTGCCTTGTTCTCTCTGATTTTGCTTGGCTTGAATCTATTGATAAACCTGGAAATTGTTTGATTTCTATCCCTTTAAAAAACACCAAAAATGCTTGCTTCATTTCCAATAATACTTTCTTATTTCTCACCAAACATGAAACGAAATATTTCCATTTCCTGATTTGTTGAGTTTGCCAAATATTGAACAATGATTTGCTTAGCCAGAACACAATACACCTGCTCCACCATGTTGTTGCACAAAAACACTTTACAGTCATGAGATAGACCACTTTCATGTCATATGTATTGCTATCTTGACCTTCCATGTATACTGTTATGAACCTGCTTATATATGTCATTGTTTTGTGTGTGATCCTACTTGCATTTGAACCATTTGTGTAAACTATGTGTACATGAAACTGGATCTATTTTCACTATGTTTGGGCTGCTCCTTCTTTCCATATTGACTTGCAGCTGAAAAACTTTGTACCATCCAGTTGAACTTGTATATTTATGGACTTGCTGAATCATTTTTGAATAGTGTTCCTGCCTACACATTGTTCTGGTCTGGGTTGTGCACTTGACGAACTTGGTCTTGAACATGAACACCTTGCTGTTGCACTGACTTGGCTTGCCATGTTCACCTGTTTGTATAATTCACCATGTATATATGTTGTCGAGCACTTATATGTGCCTTTTTTTTGTAATGCTGAATTTCTCATTCATATATGTTGTTCTTGCTCACCCATGTTGGAATTTTCACCATGTACATTTTCAATGACACTTGCACTTGTGTATCTCATGTGCATTTTCCTTTGTACACATCCACTTGAAATTGGTGCCTTAACTTGTTGTCTGCACTGATACACTACTGTTGTGTTCACCAATGCTTCACTCATTAACACTAGTTTGAACTATGCTGCTCTGATGCTTTGAATCATGTACTTGCACATTTATCTTGGTCCATGTACCACTTTTGCTTCCTGACTTGAGCATGCTGCACTTTGTCTCTTGCCATTTTGACTTTCTTCTTGGACTTTGACCTGTCTTGTGTCAATTTTGACCACGCTTTTTGACATTTTGTATAAGTGTATATATGTGCATATCATCAGCAGACTGACTGTACTGAGTTGGTGCTGGTCAGAACCAGCTGAGTTTAATGCAGGTTCTGATCAGCAAACCAGTATGGTTATGTCGAGGCTGATCAGTGGGTACAAGAAATATATCAGATCAAGTCATGAAAAATGATGAGAAACACACAAAAAATTCCGAGGCAAATAAAAATTTTAAAAATAAAATTTATATTTGCATATATTCAATATTATTTCTATTGCAGTGTACTGTGTGTATGTTCATTTGTATGACAGGTATGAAGATTGGACTAACTGTGAAGACTGAAGACAAGAAGACAGAAGGCAGAAAACAAGAACAGTGTGTGTAACAATGTATATTGAGTGTTGAGTGATATAGTGAGGAGCTAATGTATATGAAAAAGTGATTGTACTGATTATTTGTAATAAACAAAATCTGTTTGAAATAAAAATATTATTTCATAGTTGTCAAACAGACTTGTCTATTCTATTCTGTTTATTTATAAGTACAAATATGTGAAGTGATTAAATAGTGGAGTTAAAATAGATGTACTGTTTGAATGTTAGAAATATAATATTTACATTTTAAATAAAATACAGTAAATATTTGAATTTCTGTACAAATGTATTTTATTTAAATATAAATATTACATTCCTGTCTGTGATGTAAATATAGAACAGTACAGTAACAAACACATTTATAAAATATATTTGGTTGTTATCATCAAACAAAAATCATATAATTGTGTATACAACCCCGTTATATACAACACGCCCAACTGCACAAATAAAAATCTGTGTTTGTTGATTTAAAACCCCACACGGGTGTTGGGATGAAATTTGGCATACACTAATCCCAATTATTTAATTGTATGTCGATCGATAGGTCGACAGGCTGTGTAAGCGTCGATTATTTATATTTGATGCTTATGCAGTTGTGTGGTGCACTTTGGATGATGGTTGATTGTTTATCATTGCTATTATATACATGTGTTGTATGGAATCCGTATAATTAACGTTATATGGTAATTGATTGGGCCTCATTCCAATCGGGAAAATAATGAATATTATAAAGGAAAATCCATGTGTTGAAACTATTCATGTGTTGAGTGAAATATTTTATACAATGAAATTTACATCTTTATCATATTTAAAATTAGAACTACTTCACGGTGGAGTCTAATTAAAAATCAAACGATAGATACCACGATTTTATAAAATATCTTACATAACAAAAATAGTCGTGTGTTGAAAGAAATATATATTCATTTGTTGAATAGAATAACGAAGTTTTTGAAAAATATAAAGCCGTGTTGATTAGAGACGCGCTATTTTGACGCGAACGATATTTATATCGATTTTATTCGTTTTATAATGAATATTGAAAAGTGATTTCAAAATTTAATATTTTGAAATGAAATTCAAATTAAATTAGATAAAAATTCAAGTTGAAATTTTATTGAATCAATTTGAAATGAATTCGAATCGAATAGAAAATGAATTCGATTCGAATTGAATAGAAAGTGAATTTGAATTCAAATTGAATAGAAAGCGAATTTGAATTCGAACTGAATAGAAATGAATTCAAATTGAATTAAATTGAAACTGAATTAAAAACGAATTGAAATCGTTTTGAATGAAATTTAGAACGAACTGAAATTGAATTGAAATAAATTTGAAATGAATTCGAATTGAATTAAATAGAAGGTAAATTCAAATTGAATTGAATTGAAACGAATTAGAATTTGAATTGAATTGAAACGAATTTGAATTCGAATTAAATGAAATTGAGATGAATTCGAATTGAATTGAAATCAAATCGATTTGAAATTGAATGTAGCGTTGAAATGGTTTTGAAAACGAATTTAAAACGATTTATAAAATACGTTTTACAAGGAAATCGACGAAATATATATAATATATTATATATATATAATGGCCTGAATAGAACGCGCCGCGCCGCGGCAGTTCGTGAATTTCGACCATTGACTTCGAATTGACGTTGCGGGAGATCCGACCGTCGGATTCTCCTAAAACCGGAACCGTTGGGTTCGTATCGAGAAGAGCTTTCCAATGAATATTAGAAATTTGAAATCTAACAGTTGGATTTGGAATTATGTCCAAATCAAATTTGAAAAAGGTCGCTGTAAGTGCAGTTCGATGGACGTTGATGGAAATCGACTGTATGCGTCTTGATAAAATTATTAAAAATATCTATAATTTGTGTAAAATCATAATATATGAATTGGAAAGAATTGGGCTGAAAAATTCCATATTTGAAAAGATAAAAATAGATTTTTATCGAAATGAACTAGTTTTGAACTAGAATTAAAATCAATTTATTTTTGAAATAAATAAATTGAATTTGAAAGTGATTTTAAAAATAATCAGTATTCCCAATACGTGAATTGGGCTGGAGTTGAATCGAAATTATCTTCAGAATATTTCGATGTTGGATTTCGTGACTATACAGATATTGTTATGGGAATTTGAAAGATATTTTATATCGTTATTTCCAATACAATATTTGTTGGTTTCAGAATTTGATATTGAATATAAGCTGGTATATTTTCTATTCAGAGCCTTGTATTTAATATCAAATGTGATTTGGGTTTATCGTGAATCGTGTTTTAGGTGACATTGGTTCTTTAACCCAGTTAAAGGAAGGATGTTGATTTTTGAAAAGATTAAAACTAAGTGGAGTTTTATTGAATCTTTAATTAGATTAAAAATGTGAATTGATAATTTAAATTATCAAATCTGAAAGGTGATCGAGAGTGGAGTACCACCAGTTTTACTCCAAAGCGATAGTTAAATCTTTAATTATATTTGAACATGAAATGGTAATTGATTTTACCGATAACACCGTGGTGTTAGATATGGAGTATTACCAGTTTTGCTCCATGGGATGAATAGGTTGGGATTGGGAAATAAAATAAATAATTACTTCGGTGTAGTTCGCTAATCCCGACTAGTTTGAAATGATATCCAAAGGAAGATTAAAGAATAAATTTAGAAGAATTTATCTTGGATAAAATTAATGGGAACCTTTCCCTAAGAATGTGATTTTGTGAATAAAAGAATATTCTGAATTGGAATGAGGCGTTTGTTGTGTTTGTGTAACATTTGTTTATCATATACGTGGGTTATTCAGAAAGGCCGGGTTTATACCCATTCTGAATAACCGATTCGACGAGATGTCGAAGATGAAGACGGTGGTAGAAGACCGGAAGTTTGCACTTCGTTTAGGTGATTACTGATGATCTTGATTGGGCTGTACACCCAAGATGAGGGAAACAGTTGGTGATCGTCCAGACGTACTTGGAGATGGATGGATATGCGAGGAAAGTGCCTCCGGTTTCGTTCAGACCCAGAACGAACTTGTAAATGGATTGTGTGTCTGACATTGGATTTTATTCTGTGTTGATTGATCTCCATTAAATATACATCGGTTTGGCGGCGGAGAATTTATTCTCTTGCTTAACTCCCTTCTCTGATACGTACGAGCTCAGAGGTTGTATATCGATGGACATCAGTCGCATGGAGTGAATTGCCAGTGTGGCACGCGTAAGTGGCAATTGATCAGGGCTTCTGTTGTAAAGCAAAGTCTTGTGGTTGATGATCAAAGCACGGCCTGTGTGGCACAACTTAGTGTATAACGTGAATTCGCGAGCCTCACACCTCGGTATGAGTCAAAAACGGGAGACGGACCGCTGGGAGAGCACGACGTTTCTTTCTAGCTAGGGTGGTGTCAGTGACCTACCAGCCCTGACATTTATATACTTTTCACCTGTGTGGTTGTTGGATACGAGGCGCCTCGGATATAGGTCTGTAAGGACCGGGAAACGTGTGTTCAGGAATAACTAATCCTCAAAAGTAAGAGAGGACCGGCCCAGCCGATTCCAAGGATCAAAGTGGGGTCCTGAGGCATTGCTAGAGTGTCTCGAACGCGGAGAGGAGCTTGCCCCTTGCCTCGACTCTTGACGGAAATCCAATTTCCAATACGTGATATTGCAGTTTTAATTGTAGAACTAGTATGGCGACATGATATATGGTACCCATGTCGTCTATGATTGATATTTATGATTGAAATTGTTTTGACACTATACACTTATAATAGTATCAAATGATTTGTTTTAAACGTACCAAGCATGTTTGGCTATTATAAGGGAAAACCCTATCCTCCGGCTTGCGTTGCATTGTGTGATGGGACCTGGGTCTTATAATAGCTCCATTTTTCCAAAAAGCATTGCGCTGTTTTGTTATATGCACTAGTATTCTTGGGAGGAAACCCGTTCCGTGTTATACGGCGTGGTCCCTTGAATTACTATCTTTAAAGTAAAGTTTTAAATAACTGTTTTAGTTCTCACACCAGTCACATGACTGACCTGGAGTTTATTGTTTTAACCTAAACTCAAGGTGCCCCTATTTTCCACACGGGCAGCTAGTAGTTTTAGTTTTGCAGATTTATATTCACAGGATCCTGATTTACAGCTGGAACGATGCTCGGAAAGCTCTGTATCCGTGTATTACTTCTAGTTGTGTTTTATATATTTTTCCGTTGCTATGTAATATATTGTAATCTCTGATATTTATCGAATGTAATTTATTCATTTATACTCTGTATATTCTTGTATCTGATGGAATTGTTGTAATAACAATGAAATGTTCTTCCATCTGCGTTCCGATGTGTGTTGTTCTCAAAGTATTCGTGCTTTCCTTCACGGGGAAGTTACGGGTTCTTACACATTGTGTGTATGTGTGTTCATTTAAGTATGACTGTATATGTGACTGCGTACAGATTTCTGTTTGGACTGTGTGGATAGAAAACCTCATTAATATTTCCCTTTTGCCTTATTAAACCTTTAGCATAACTTTTCATGTTGATAAGCTACATTGCATGGACCTTGGGAATTTGGGTAACTACATGTGCCTATATGAAATCTACTTCATTTTTCTATAGCACTCTCTGTTGAAATAATATGCATTGAAATGTCCAACTTAAAACAATTCTTGTTGCTTTGTTATTTTGTATCTTTTCTTGAAACTGGCACCTATATGCATGTAATTTAAATTTTGTTGTCACCTATGAGTCAGTTGGCACCTATCATATGGTTTATACATGTTCAGTTGGTCTTGTTTGATATTGACCTAAAAGATAAATTTCAGCTATCTCTGAAAATAATTCTTAAGTTACTGTCAAATAAATACTTCAACTTATGGGTTGTATTATTGAGCCTTAAATGCTCACTAAAATATATATATTTGGAGCTAGGAGGTTTAGGGATAGTAAGTTGCAGTTTAACTGTAAATTTGGTTATAGGAGATTTCAGTGTAGCTGGTCATGATTATGCCACCTTATCAGGTATTCAGTTTTATAATATTCGACAAGCATTTTTGGAAAAAAACAAAACTATTGCTAGGTTATGTGAATATGAATATTTTCTTGCATGATGGATGCAGATCTCGTTCAAAATATTAAATGGCCACTGTCATGTTAGTTGGGCACTGTCTTGAGTTTCAAAGCTACATGTTTTGATAAATGGATGTATTTGAGCAAGATCACATATATTTTTGGCCATTATGTTGCACCAAGTTCCCTGCTTAGTCTTGTTTATTCTCTTGAAACCCTTCGAACCAATTGGTTAACCACTGTCACTTTTATGATTGTCGGCCTACTTGCTGTTCCATCATATACTGCTGCTTTCCAATTATGTACTTATGTTGTCCATTCGTATACTTTAGTACATAAATGGCTTGCCTTACCTGAAACTTGTGCGGTGGCTTAGGATCAGATATACATTTAACCATGGATACTTAGTATTGTGTTCATCCCAACAAACAAATCTACATACAGAATTTATGTTGTCACCTTATGTTGCAATAAGGAATCTCTTGCTGAATTGTTATTTGGCACATGCGCAACCCTCTACAGTGATTTATATGTCTTGTTCATCTATCATGCATGACTCCTCGTTAATATTGTTCTGCACATATGCACACTTAAGTGTTTTACTCTTTCATTGGTGTGTGTTGTTGGTTGTAACCTGCCGTCCTTGTTTCCCTGTAATGTTCGTGCATACCCTCTAAACTTCAGTGTATTCATTGTTTGTGGTTGCGGGATGCTGGGGCAGTGCACACGTGTATATGTACACGTGTGTATATGCAGGCTCCTGTAACGACCCGGATTTTTGAATAGTTTATTTTAAATATTTAATATAGTTTTAAATATTGAGTTGATAATATAAATCGAATTCCATAATGAGTTATCAATTTAATAACCGAAATACGATTTATTTCGAGTATATATATAATTATCGTAATATGGTATATAATTAATCTGAAAATTTAAACTGAATCAAAATAATTCAGCTTACCATTATAAATTCTATTTGGAATATATATACGATAATGATAATTTATTATCGGAGAATTTGTGGTTTCTGGATTTAAATTATATTATATTAATTTAATATGGTATATACGTTCAAATTAAATTTCAGAATATATACAGTTCAACTCAAAATGACGCTATAACATTGAAATGCCGGTCGGTACGTTGAAATAATGGTTCGTGTGTGAACCCTGAGATACTTTCATGGATAAGATCAAAATCGAATCAGTAATCAAATCAGAATCCGTTTAAATAAAATAAAGATCTCTTTATATCAAATCGTATTAATTATAAAATCAAATCAAATATAATTAAAACATTTTTAATATCAAATCAAAAGGGGTGTTGTCTTCATTTTCTACTACGAAAAAACCTCAACAGGGAAATCGTGGTGGCCTCTTCTACTCAATACATTCACTCCATAAAACAATTCAAAGCTGACCCCCTTTCCATAGTATTCCATTCATCTTCAGTATTCCAGGAATCGAAATAAACAAAGCCGAGCTTTCTTTGTTCCTCAAATCGAAATGGGAAGCTTCGGACAAATCAAATGGCCACTGTCTTAAATCAAAACCAAATCAAAGTCGCATTTCAATTCACGCGTTCATCTAGGGTTCGACGTCGACCAGGAAGCCCTCGCGATTTGGGGAGGAGGCATGATGATTGGTCCTCGTTCAGGGTCTTCGGGAGGTCACGATAAGCGAAGTCGCGATGGGGTGATTCTGTTGTTTCGGCGATGGCCTTCTGGAATGAGGGAAACTCGTGTGAGAAGGGGAGTGAAACCGCGACAGTTGAGGAGGGCATGGTGAATCCTGGTGCTTACGAATTGGGGCAACAAATCATGGTGCGATGTTGGCAGGAGTATTCACAGTGGAGTCTCGGGCAAGGGTATTTTGCTATGCAGTGGGCGTGATTTCAGTGTCAAATTGCGAACGATCTCTGAATGGTTTTGACACTGTGTTCAGGAGTGTTGAGGGTGTGTTCGAACAGGGTGGTTTTGGGTTCGGAGAAGGAAAATATGGTGTAACACCCCGCATTTTTAAGTATAATTAAAAATGAAATAAAATATATGAAAATATGCTTATGATAGGTAAATAATGGTGATGCATAAGAAGAATTAATTAATACATGAAAGAGAAGAAAAATTAGTTCGATAACGGTGTGTGTAACGGAAAAGATAGTAAAATGAGGACAATTAATTTAAGAATTAGGAATTAGGTAAAATGGACATCACCATTGCGTTCCTCTCGAAATTTTACCTGAAATAGAGTCCGAGTTTTCGAAAATCGGAGTCCGGATGAAGAAGTTATGTCCTGTAGAAGATTCAGAAGGTTTCGGTCAGCACAGAACTGGGCAGGTCAACCCGGGGCCCAAGTCGACCAGGGGGTCGACCTGGGAGTCGACCTCCCCCACGGGGGTCGACTATAGTGTCGACCCCCCCTGCAGGTTGACCTGGTCGGCCTGTTTCGGTCCAGAACGCGTTTTTGAAGCCCTGGGACGATTTTTGATGGTCCGGATTGGTTTTAGGGTTAATCTGATGGCTGAAATGAGTTCCTACACCTATAAATACACCCTAAGACCTAGCCTCCTCTACACACAATTCTATTCTGCTTCTTCTCTGCCTCTGTTCTAAATAAAAATAAAAATGGCGTCGCTACTCTGCTGGAATCAAAACTAGAAGCTAATCAACATCAACCTAAGCAACTTAATTCAAATTAGAGATTAAAGCTTCTGCAATAATTCTGCAACAGCTAAATTTCTTTCTTTAATCCAATCAAGGCAAGTGCAGTTATTTTCTGATATAAACGTTAATTCTGATTGTGACATGAATTATAAATCTGAATCTGAGATTATATCTGTTCTGTTCTATTTAGATCTATCTTATTTTGTATCTCTTTCCTCTTTCTGTTCTATAGCCAGGCTACCACGAGCCTGAGCCAATCTCATAAGAGATTAACATACGCTAAAATGTTTGGGACAATAAAATGAATGATGCATAAATTGGGCATGACCAATAGGTGACTGATTTGAGGAAAGAACATGGACTGTAGCTAGAACAAAATCTGAGACATATGACTGGACATGTTATATTTATAACATAAATGGGTATTGAACATATGATTTGTGATAAAAAGAATATGGCTTAGGTATAAAGATTTACATGAGAGTAGGTCATCTATTAATGTAAATAAACACCTAAGTAAGGGATCTTTGGGATATATGACATGCATAATAATAGATGGCTATATTTGGTATATAATCATATTGTGAATCATGACAATTATTTATGCATGTGAACTTAGGCAAGATTTATAATTAGGCAAGATATGTTTGTGAAACTTTAAGAAATGATTAAATCTGTTATATTTGCCCAATTTGCTAGTTTTGTTACATTGCCTAATCTGCTAGTTCTGTTATATTGCTTAATCTGCTAGTTCTACTCTACTGCCTAGTCTACTAGATCTGTTCATCTGCCAAATCTGTCATCTGCTAAGTCTGTTGAAATGCTAAATCTGCTAGTTTGCTTAATCTGATAAATCCTTTAAGTCACCTAATCTGAAGAATCTGTTGAGTTGGTATAATTAGTCTGCTATTGACATAATCTGAATTAGCTATGAATAATTGACATGTATATTAGGCGTGGGTATAAATGGTAAATCATTAATTAATTGGCCGCAAAGATAAACATGGCTAACTCGAGGTTAGAATGAGTTTGCGGCGTAATTCTTCCCGGAACCGACCGGCATATTCCAGTGGTCGCAAACAATAGGTTCTAATGTGAGAAGTTAGTCATAACGTGCTTGAAACCCGAGGTTAGACTCAGTTTGCGATAGAAACCTACCCGGAACCAACCGGCCTAACCAGTAGCCGCAAACTGTCAGTCTAATGTGAGAGGTTTGGGCATTAATATTTAATTAATGAAAATCTGAGATAATTATGATGTCTAAAATGTGTTGGGTTAGGTTAAACCAATTTGACCAATGAATCTGATAAACCCGTTTCGTGAATCCGTAGGCCCAAAACAAAGTTAGATAATCTGTAACCAGTTAATCTGTAAGTCTGTTAATCTTTAACCAGTTAATTTGTAAGCCTGTTAATCCGAACATCTGATCCGTTAGTCTGAAAACCTGTTAACTTGATTGTCTGATCTGTGAACTAGTTAATCTAAATTTTGTATGTCTGAAACTTGTAAACAAGTTAAGCTGAAATCTGTTAGTCTGGGGACACAAGGTTAGGAGGGGAATTACTTGTGTCATCTGTTGTTTGGGACCCGTATTAGTCAGTAACCCTTTCTGGTATCAAAACTTTGACCCAACAGTAGGTAGGGTCCGGGCACGCTTACTGAACTAATTATAAGCGGTTCATTCTGATAATGGCGAGGGGTGTTGATGGTGCGTTCCAACCGGGTCATGTGCGTGCATGGATCCCGGTCTGCCTCTGAGGATGTAAGACGCCGTGACATCTGTAAATAGGTCTGTGCCAATTGGTTGTCACTTTAGGGAGTGATACCCCCTACTATGGGGCCGACACAGGATATTTATGTATTAGGGAGCCGATCGCTTGGGGTAGGGTTTTAGGGTACACTTAGTTCTGTCTGTTTCTGTTGGTACCGTCTGTTTCTGTTCGGTGGTAACACCTGTCTGTTTCTGCGTGGTACCGTCTGTTCGGGTGGTAAAGGCCCATTTCTAGTGTACACTTAATTCTACATTTTGTTTCCATAGGGATTAATCTGTTTCTGCTTCTGTCTGTTCTGATCGGGTAGTAAAGGCCCATTATTAGCATCCTGTTTCTGTTAAATTATTCTGTACCCGTTTCTGTTTCAGTTTAGACATTAGGGTGACACCTAATTCTGTTATACTAGTATTAGTGCAGAGAAGTGTAAAGCAATAGTTTATGTCATTCTGTTCTTCTGTTATATCTGCTACAACTGTTACAGTTATCTCTCATCCAGTTTTATGTTCATGTCATATTATTATTATCTGTTCATATGCCGAAAGTCACTGGACTTGCCAGACTTTTTGTCTAACCCTTGTTGTTTCGCCTCCTTTCTTCCGTTTCCCCCCAGGTTATCCAAGGAGGGAATACTTTAGCTTGATCCGGATTTCTCTCTGCTTGAAGTGCTTAAAGTATGGCTTGGCTCTGTATAGCTCCCGTTCTATGGGGATTATGATTTTAAACTATGCATTCTGAAGGCTTTTATACAAGACTGATATTTTGTACTTGAATTCTGATATTGTGATTTGAAAAGATGTAACCAAGCTTCTGTTTGAAATAAAGTTATAATTTTTCAAGTACTGTTTATCTGTCTTGTAGTATTCTGTTTCTGTTTACTAAAATGCTCCACCAAAGTTAAGGCATTCCCTTTGTGAGTGACCTTAACGGAGGTGGGGTGTTACACTTGGTATCAGAGCTGAAGGTTACCAGATTTGATAAAAAGTTTTGAAAACTATTTTCAAAACGGTTTTAAAAAGGAAGTATTTTCAAAAGTAAAGCTTATTTTTGGAAAACATAATCCCCAAAAGCCATATATCTATCTTTTGATCCTCTGTTTGAATCTTTGTTTCCTTCTTTCTCCGGGGCTCCTGGCTTTATGGGAGGTAACCTCATCGCGGCATGGTTCCGTATGCTCGATAAGACTACGACACCTGTCAAAGGGCAAATAAGCGCCCGACTTCCATCTGTAGCCGCAGTAGTCTCACCTACGGCTAATTTTCTTTTGAGCTTTGTAGGATTTTCCATGCGATGGAGGCCGCTTTCGAGGGACTTGTCAACGCGTTACACACGGATAGTAAAGATGAGAATGAGGGAGTTTGGCTAAGGAGCACAACCCAAGGATGAGAAACTCATGGATATGGACTTGGTTCACAAAGGAGGCAAAAAGGAAACACAAAAGAAGGAAGAAAAGTCTGATGATAAAGGAGGAGAAATGTGCTTTACTTATGGAAGCTTGACTCAAGAGGAAGGGCAGAGGACATGACCTACTTCGGGAAGGCAGGCGAATGCTCTCATAGTTGGTGGATAGGATATAAGTAGGAAAATTTCCGTAGAGAGTTTAGTTTCCTTATATGATTATTGAGTTAGAACTCTTTCCGATTATGGCATTCTGATTCTGCAGTCGAGTCTCTGCACTTTAATACTAGTCTTGTTTCTGAGCTGGTTATAGTCTCAAACCTCATAGGGGTTACGGCTCATCTGCTGGTGATAGGTTGGGGTTTGAGAGATATATGTGTTAGGCGTCAAGTAGGATGCATACATTCTGGGTTTTATCATGCTTAGTTTTCTAAGAATTATTTGATAATCTGATCTGTACTAGTAGTCTGTAAATATCTGAATATCTCTGATAAGGTTAAGATTTCCAGTTTTGACATTGTCTAAGGAGGGTAATCCTCTGAGTGTCAATCTGATATTGATTTCGGTCTTTGGGGTTGATACTTAGGGGAATTATTCTCTCAACCAATGTCTAATGGGAACCAAGTTTTTGTTTTATCTGTACTCGCTTCCATCGTTCGACTGTATCCTATCGATCGAATCTTCGAACTTTAGGTAGAAACTAATGGGTGTAAACATGTGTTTGAGACATGTTATGTTTGATGGTTGCAAGTGGATGCAAGTGGTTGCTAGTGGTTGCCCGTGGATGCATATACACACACTAGGCACTAGATCGGCTTGAAAACACTCTCATACTGCATATGGATGTGTGAGCATTTTTAATTTTTGTGGATGCAAAATGATTGACTCAGCACATGGATGTTGCATATGACTGAATGGTTGTGCACTCATATAGAAATGATATGTATCGAGTAGGAAAAATTGCATACATGTTGGACTCATGGCACTGGCATAATTCGCATTAAGGAGGTCAACTGAATCAGTGGACCGCCTGATCTTTGCATTAGACAAGGAACATATACACACACTTCTTGCATATGTTCATACAGCATTAGAAATCTCTTAAGGACAATGAATGCCTGTGATTGGTGATTGAGTAGATGGATGATTGGATGGTAGGACACATTCTTCTTAACTTGAAGATTTCGAGGACGAAATCCTTTAAGGAGGGGAGAATGTAACACCCCGCATTTTTAAGTATAATTAAAAATGAAATAAAATATATGAAAATATGCTTATGATAGGTAAATAATGGTGATGCATAAGAAGAATTAATTAATACATGAAAGAGAAGAAAAATTAGTTCGATAACGGTGTGTGTAACAAAAAAGATAGTAAAATGAGGATAATTAATTTAAGAATCAGGAATTAGGTAAAATGTACATCACCATTGCATTCCCCTCGAAATTTTATATGAAATAGAGTCCGAGTTTTCGAAAATCGGAGTCCGGATGAAGAAGTTATGGCCTGTAAAAGATTCAGAAGGTTTCGGTCAGCACAGAACTGGGCAGGTCGACCCGGGGGTCGACCTGGGGCCCAGGTCGACTAGGGGGTCGACCTCGGTGTCGACCTCCCCCATGGGGATCGACTATAGTGTCGACCCCCCCGCAGGTCGACCTGGTCGGCCTGTTTCGGTCCAGAACGCGTTTTTGAAGCCCTGCGACGATTTTTGATGGTCCGGATTGGTTTTAGGGTTATTTTGATGGCTGAAATGAATTCCTACACTTATAAATACACCCTAAGACCTAGCCTCCTCTACACACAATTCTATTCTGCTTCTTCTCTGCCTCTGTTCTAAATAAAAATAAAAATGGTGTCGCTACTCTGCTGGAATCAAAACTAGAAGCTAATCAACATCAACCTAAGCAACTCAATTCAAATTAGAGATTAAAGCTTCTGCAATAATTCTGCAACAACTAAAGTTCTTTCTTTAATCCAATCAAGGCAAGTGCAGTTATTTTCCGATATAAACGTTAATTCTGATTGTGACATGAATTATAAATCTGAATATGAGATTATATCTGTTCTGTTCTGTTTAGATCTATCTTATTTTGTTTCTCTTTCCTCTTTCTGTTCTATAGCCAGGCTACCACGAGCCTGAGCCAATCTCATAAGAGATTAACATACGCTAAAATGTTTGGGACAATAAAATGAATGATGCATAAATTGGGCATGACCAATAGGTGACTGATTTGAGGAAAGAACATGGACTGTAGCTAGAACAAAATCTGAGACATATGACTGGACATGTTATATTTATAACATAAATGGGTATTGAACATATGATTTGTGATAAAAAGAATATGGCTTAGGTATAAAGATTTACATGAGAGTAGGGCATCTATTAATGTAAATAAACACCTAAGTAAGGGATCTTTGGGATATATGACATGCATAATAATAGATGGCTATATTTGGTATATAATCATATTGTGAATCATGACAATTATTTATGCATGTGAACTTAGGCAAGATTTATAATTAGGCAAGATATGTTTGTGAAACTTTAATAAATGATTAAATCTGTTATATTTGCCCAATTTGCTAGTTTTGTTACATTGCCTAATCTGCTAGTTCTGTTATATTGCTTAATCTGCTAGTTCTGCTCTACTGCCTAGTCTGCTAGATCTGTTCATCTGCCAAATCTGTCATCTGCTAAGTCTGTTGAAATGCTAAATCTGCTAGTTTGCTTAATCTGATAAATCCGTTAAGTCGCCTAATCTGAAGAATCTGTTATCTGTTGAGTTGGTATAATTAGTCCGCTATTGACATAATCTGAATTAGCTATGAATAATTGACATGTATATTAGGCGTGGGTATAAATGGTAAATCATTAATTAATTGGCCGCAAAGATAAACATGGCTAACTCGAGGTTAGAATGAGTTTGCGGCGTAATTCTGCCCGGAACCGCCCGGCATATTCCAGTGGTCGCAAACAATAGGTTCTAATGTGAGAAGTTAGTCATAACGTGCTTGAAACCCGAGGTTAGACTCAGTTTGCGACAGAAACCTGCCCGGAACCAACCGACCTAACCAGTAGCCGCAAACTGTCAGTCTAATGTGAGAGGTTTGGGCATCAATATTTAATTAATGAAAATCTGAGATAATTATGATGTCTAAAATGTGTTGGGTAAGGTTAAACCAATTTGACCAATGAATCTGATAAACCCGTTTCGTGAATCCGTAGGCCCAATACAAAGTTAGATAATCTGTAACCAGTTAATCTGTAAGTCTGTTAATCTGTAACCAGTTAATCTGTAAGCCTGTTAATCCGAACATCTGATCCGTTAGTCTGAAAACCTGTTAACTTGATTGTCTGATCTGTGAACTAGTTAATCTAAATTTTGTATGTCTGAAACTTGTAAACAAGTTAAGCTGAAATCTGTTAGTTTGGGGACACAAGGTTAGGAGGGGAATTACTTGTGTCATCTGTTGTTTGGGACCCGTATTAGTCAGTAACCCTTTCTGGTATCAAAACTTTGACCCAACAGTAGGTAGGGTCCGGGCACGCTTACTGAACTAATTATAAGCGGTTCATTCTGATAATGGCGAGGGATGTTGATGGTGCGTTCCAACCGGGTCATGTGCGTGCATGGATCCCGATCTGCCTCTGAGGATGTAAGACGCCGTGACATCTGTAAATAGGTCTGTGCCAATTGGTTGCCAATTTAGGGAGTGATGCACCCTACTGTGGGGCCGACACAGGATATTTATGTATTAGGGAGCCGATCGCTTGGGGTAGGGTTTTAGGGTACACTTAGTTCTGTCTGTTTCTGTTGGTACCGTCTGTTTCTGTTGGGTGGTAACACCTGTCTATTTCTGCGTGGTACCGTCTGTTCGGGTGTTAAAGGCCCATTTCTAGTGTACACCTAATTCTACATTCTGTTTCCGTAGGGATTAATCTGTTTCTGCTTCTGTCTGTTCTGATCGGGTAGTAAAGGCCCATTATTAGCATCCTGTTTCTGTTAAATTATTCTGTACCCGTTTCTGTTTCAGTTTAGACATTAGGGTGACACCTAATTCTGTTATACTAGTATTAGTGCAGAGAAGTGTAAAGCAATAGTTTATGTCATTCTGTTCTTCTGTTATATCTTCTACAACTGTTACAGTTATCTCTCATCCAGTTTTATGTTCATGTCATATTATTATTATCTGTTCATATGCCGAAAGTCACTGGACTTGCCAGACTTTTTGTCTAACCCTTGTTGTTTCGCCTCCTTTCTTCCGTTTCCCCCCCAGGTTATCCAAGGAGGGAATACATTAGCTTGATGCGGATTTCTCTCTGCTTGAAGTGCTTAAAGTATGGCTTGGCTCTGTATAGCTCCCGTTCTATGGGGATTATGATTTTAAACTATGCATTCTGAAGGCTTTTATACAAGACTGATATTTTGTACTTGAATTCTGATATTGTGATTTGAAAGGATGTAACCAAGCTTCTGTTTGAAATAAAGTTATAATTTTTCAAGTACTGTTTATCTGTCTTATAGTATTCTGCTTCTATTTACTAAAATGCTCCACCAAAGTTAAGGCATTCCCTTTGTGAGTGACCTTAACGGAGGTGGGGTGTTACATATGGGGCTGAGCTGGTAGTTCAAAGCAGTCCGGAAGAAATATAACATTGAGGTGTGAACAATTCAAGTGGATTCGTAGAAGCAACGGTATGGAGTTAATTGGAAATAAATCGCTATTTCAACGAAAAAAATCTATGTGAGTAAACCTCACTCACCTTTTATTTAAAATTATTTTTATCAGTTAAAAATAATTGTTTGTTGCTTGTTTGGTTGCATTCAATATTTTTGCATCTTAAATATATTAGTTATTTAGGCTTGGTGGTTGCTATTATATATATATTGGTGGTTGGATTTCCCGCAGTATCATTAGCAGATGCCCGCGGTACCATTAGCGGATGATTACCCTATACGTCCCACGCTATGATAGTGGATGACCTTCTATACCGCGATATCCTGCCTCGAAGAAGGATGGGTATTATTTATGTTGACTAACGTCTGTGGATGCAGGAAAACAGGCTGGAAGGATCCAACTGGATCCCTCAAAAATATATTATCTGTTTGTTTATTTGTTTGCATATACATTGTCATATATGATGTGTTAGAAAACCTGAAATAAATAATTGGTTGTTTGGTGTTTAAATATCACTGGGCTAAAATGTTGATATATAAAAATATCGTGAAAACGATATTTGAGATTTAAATGGAAAATTCTATTTCTCTAAAAATAGAATTTGAAATTCGAATGGACTAAAAATATTAACTTGTTTTGAATGAATACAAAACAAGTATTGGAATTTATAAACATTGTTTATAAATCGAATGCGGCATTTGAAATGAATTTATAAACGTGGTTTATAAATTAATAATGCAGAGAAGTGAAATGAATTTATAAACGTTGTTTATACATGTAGTGGAAAAAATTATCTTTTGATAATTTGAATATTTAAATTCAAATGTGAATTTAAAAATAGAAATGGGGAAGTCGTTTTAAAGAAATAAACGATGGAATTTATTATGATGTTCAGAATGTAAATTGAACTAGAATAAATCCGTAAGAATTTATGATTTGAATTTGATTAATTTGAATTTATTTAAATAGAAGTTAGATTGAATATGAAAATAAATTGGGTGTTATATATATATATATATATAAGTTATTATAAATAGAAATCTCCAATATAAGATTTTGGTTTTAAATAAGATTTCGAAATAGACTTGTTTAAATATAAACAAGGAAATTTATAAAAATTGTTTATAAATATAATGAATTAATTATTAAGGGATAATTTGATTATTTAAATTCAAATGTGAATTCAAATGGAATTTGAATATAGAAAATTCAAATGGAATTTGAATATAGAAAATTCAAATAGAATTGAAAATAGAAAGTTGAAATCATTACGAAATGGGAACGACGAAATATATTTCAGAATGTGGAGTTTTAAACAGAATAGAAATAAATCCAAAGGATGTATAATTTGAAAAAAAAAGAATTGGAATTTAATATAGAAGATTGAAGGATAAATAAATTTATTTTCGAGTTTGGAAAAATCGACAATTTTAGAAAATCGGAAATATCATGTTGAATTGGGAAAATTGATTTGATATATATACTAGAATGGAATTGAATTTATTATAAACGAAGTTTAAACGTTTATATATATAAATTTAATTAAAACGAACTCGCCGCAGCGCTGCAGTTCGTAAATTGGCGATTTGAACTTCAATTGAGTGTATAGCACTCAGTTTAAGTCGGAATTCTTTGAAACAAGAACCGTCAGGACCAGTTAGATAATAGTTTTCTAATGGAAGAGAAAAATCTGGATTTCGTCGTATAGATTTTGAGTTATGTCAAAATCAAATTTTCAGAAAAGCAGCGCCATAACCATTATTAAACCATAACGGTTTTATTTAAATAAATAAAGGGATTTTAAGTAAATAAAATATGGATTTTTATCATAAAAATCTAGACGTAAGTTATAAAATATATACGAACTCAAGTTGTTTAAATGAAATGATTTTTGAAACAAAAATCAGATTTTTAATTTTTGAATAGAATTAACTAAATTGAATAGTGATTAGTTAATGAGATTTTTGAATTGAAATTGGGCTTTGAATAAGTGAATTCGATTTGGAAATTTATATTCGAAATCGAAAAGGAAACTTGAATATAAAATGGAATTCGATTTGTTTATAAGTAAGTTGATGTTATATCAGAACATGTTATGTTCAGACAAAGAAGTGAAATAGGCAATAGAGCTAATTAGAAAATAAATTAGCGAATTGGGTCAAGATGAATGAATTGAGTTGAAACCAAATGGAAATATTTGGATATGTATTAGGCAGGCATGGGATGAAGTGTATGAAGATTTTAATTCGAGTGCCCGACAAAAAGGTACACGTTTAAATTCCATATGAGATTTTATGCGCCGTATCGGCCAGCCCTTGGCTTTTTTTCCTTTTCTTTTTGATTGGAGAGGGCCTGTGTGGCGGTTTGGGGATTTTCCCGATGCTCTCGGTACAAAGGAGGTTATGGCGAAATTTTCCGGAAATTTAAGGAGTTAGAATATTTTTAAGAAAATTTGATAGTTAGAAATCAATGTATCGATTTATATAGAATTCGATAAGTAAATGAATTTAAAAATAGAATATTACAAACAAAAAGGAAATCGATAATCTGGTAATAGAAAGAGAAACATATATACGTTTAAAAATGAATAATTTGTTTGTATGGTGTTGATTTTTGGGGAATAATGGTTTTGTCTGTTTTGAAGTTAAAGATGTTTTCAGTCAAGGTCTGAGAGGTAATTTTACCCCAACTCGATTGTTTTCATTACTAACTGATAAATAGCAAGATTCAATCTCGATAATCAATATTTGAATAAGATTTAGTTGAATACAGTATTTCGGGTTGTAATGATGTTTTACACCACATACGTTTTTACCCAAATAAGTGGAAGTTTGGAAATATAATAATAAACATTTCCTAAGTATATAAATGAATAGTCGGGAAAGAAATAAGTAATTGGAATGTTGTAATAACCCGGAAATCCGAGCCAATTTAAAATTTTTATTTTGGCAATTTTAGCGAATTTTGAATATTTAAAATGAAATATTTTAAATAATATCAACGAGAAATTTATTTTGAATAGAATTAGAACGTATATATTTATATAAATCGTTGTTAGAATATAAATATTTATAGTAATTATAGAAGGAACTGAAAATGGCGCTGTAGTTCGAAAATTCGATTTCAAATTTCAAATGAATGTACCGGGTGCAAAATAAACCAAATTTTAGCGAAACCAAAAATATTTGAATCTATTTATGAATATCTTTCCAACAAATCCGAAGAATCGAAATTTCATAGCGGGAATCAAAAGTTACGTCCAGTTGAAAATTCAGAATAGTCGCTATGGAATTCTGGACCTTAAAAATGGGAATTTTGCAGACGACCTCGGTTTTCGACGAAACCACTTTTGTTGGATCCGTGATGTCTAGTTATTGCTAAATTCCAAAATTCGTAATTTTTTGAATCAATATGTGAGCGTGGCAAAGGAAAACGCGTTTGACCAATTTTAGTTGATTTTAATCGATTGGAAAATGGCCATTTTTCAAACGGTCTCAGAATTTGATGAAATTAGTTTTGTTAAGACCGTATCGTCAATACGAAGTTAGAAAGTATTTTTTGGGAATTTGTAGAGTCCGTATGTGGCCCCAGTAAATTGAAATGTGCGTTCAAATTCAATATATAGAGTTATATTTTAATTTTGACGAAAACTGATCAAAACAGTCGAATCAGCCTACGATACATATCCCATTGTGTTCGGAATGGGGGTAATTAGCTATGGATGACAGTCGGTGGGTCTTGTTTAGAGATCGAATTTTAAAGTCACTTTTTGGGATATAAAATAATATAATATATTTTTTTAATAAAAGCCCCTATATCTTCCTCTCCCTCCTCCTTAACCCTTCAGCCCCCCCATTTCATTCACTCGAACGAAAGGAAAAAAAAGAGAAAAAGAAAATTAAATCACGCCGACCCCCTTCCACCGTCATTCATCCACCGCCCCCCTCTTGCAGCGCCTCCACCTCCTCTTCCCAGTCGCAACACCCAAGGCTCGAACCCCTCCTGAAATCGAACCTACGTCGACCCTTCCTCCGTGACCGCGAGCCACCCCGGATCCATCGACACCGCAAGCACCATCGTTCGCCCACCGCTTGAAGTCACGCAGTTGACCTAGGGAGGGACCTTGGGTTTTTCTTGCGCCTTCTTCCTTAATTAGGTGAGCTTTTATGATTTAAAATCTGAAAATATCTACCGTAAGTTTTAATATTAGTTGTTTATTTTTATTTATTTAAAATAAATAGTTTTTAAAAAGGGATTTTAAATTAGTTTTGTTTATATATATATGAATAGTATAAGTAAAAATATAGTTTTTATGCTTTTGTTTAATTAAAAATAAGATTTTTATACGTATTACATGAAAATAAAGAAGTGATTTTTAAGTGTTTAAAAATATAATCTTGCTTTGCTTGAAAATATGATCTTGCTTTGTTTAAAAAAATTTGATCTTTGATTTGAAAAGAGGAGATTTTTATGATATAAAGATATAATTTTCTTTGATATAAAAATAGAGATTTTTATATATATAGCTTTGTATAAAAATATGATTTTTACAATATATAAATCGAAATAAAAATCGGATTTTTAATATATATTTGGCGATGTAAAAGAAGTGATTTTTACTTTGCAAAAGAAGTGATTTTTATATAGAGAATGATGATAGAAAAATATGATTTTTATATATGAAGCAACAAAATAAAAATATGATTTTATTTATGTGGAGGGATAAAATTTTGATTTTTATATAATAGAGATTATAAAAATATGATTTTTACTAGAGAATATAAAAATGTGATTTTTATATATGTAGTGAATACGGACGACGAAAGTAACAAAGGGCGAGCACGACGAAGATTTCCTACATATGAAGAGTCGCGGTGTTTGGTTCAGCTAATCGGTGATAGCTCCTCACTTTTGAATTTATTTTCTAGTTTGAAATATATACTAGGATGCAGACGGTGTTTAGTAGCACCTGACACCCGTCGTCCACAGACCATGGATGACTTGTTTGTTTGATTGCTATGTTGTGAAATTTGATTGTGTGATGTGAAATGAAATAAAATATTTTATAGTTAAAAATATAATTTTTAACGTGTAAGTGAAATAAATATTTATAAACGAATCGGACGATTTGTTTATATACACTAATTTGACTGATATTGATTGGGACGATAAATTTTACACATCGCCCAACTGCACAAATAAAATCTGTGTTTGATTGATTGAAACCCCACACGGGTATTGGGATGATATATGACATACACTAATCCCAATAATTAGTTGTATGTCGATCGATTGATTGATAGGCTGTTATAAGCGTTGAATATTTATATTTAATGCTTATGCAGTTGTGTGGTGCACTCTGGATGATGGTTGGTTATTTATCGTTGTTATTTTATACATGTGTTGTAGAAAATCCATATAATTAACATTATATGGTAATTGATTGGGCCTCATTCCAGTTTTGAAATAGAATATTTGAATAGAAATATTTGAAATAGAATATTTGAAATAGAATATTTGAAATAGAAATATTTGAAATAGAATATTTGAAAAAGAAATATTTGATTAGAAATATCTGAAAAAGAAATATTTGGAATAGAATATTTGAAAATAGAAATATATGAAGCCGTGTTGATTAGATTTGCGCCATTTTGACGCGAGCGATATTTATATCAATTTTATTCTTTTTATAACGAATATCGAAAAGGAAGTGATTTCAAAATATAACGTTTTGAAAATATTATCATTTACATGTTAATGATATGGAATATTCAATTTTGATTTGAAATTGAATATGAAGTTGAAACCGTTTTGAAAACAATTTAAAACAATTTAAAACGATTTATAAAATACGTTTTAAAAGGAAATCGACAAAATATATATAATATATATATTATATATATATAATGGCCTGAATAGAACGCGCCGCGCCGCGGTAGTTTGCGAATTTCGACCATTGACTTCGAATGGATATTACGGGAGATCCGACCGTCGGATTCTCCTAAAACCGGAACCATTGGGTTCGTATCGAAATGAGCTTTCTAATGAATATTAGAGATTTGAAATCTAATGGTTGGATTTGGAACTATGTCCAAATCAAATTTGGAAAAGGTCGCTGTAAGCGCAGTTCGTTGGCCGTTGATGGAAATCGACTGTACGGGCCTTGATAAAATTATTAAAAATAGTAATAATTTGTGTAAAATCATAAGAAATGATTTGTGAAGAATTGGGATGAAAAACTCCATATTTGAAAAGATAAAATTTTTTTTTTTTGAAATGAACTAGTTTTGAACTAGAATTAAAATTCTATTTATTTTTAAAATAAATAAAGTCGATTTGAAATGGTTTTGAAAATAACCAGAATTTCCAATATATGAATTGGAATGGATTTGAATCGAAATTGTCTTTGGAATATTTCGAAGTTGGATTTCATGATGAAACAGAAATCGTTATGGGAATTTGAAAGATATATTTATATCGTTATTTCAAATACGATATTTTTGGTCGTAGAATTTGATATTGATTATAAGCCAATATATTTTCTATTCAGAGACTTGTATTTAATATCAAATGTGATTTGGGTTTGTCGTGAATGGTGTCTTTATTAACACTGTCCTTAAGCCCAGTTGAGAAAAAGATTAAATCTTTTTATTTAGATTTAATGAAGTGTACCAATTGAATAATATTTAATTGGAATTGAATTGGTATTGATTTTTGGGTTTATCGTGAACAGTGTTTTAAATAACACTTGTTCTTTAACCTGATAATTAATGGAATGTGATTTTGGGTTGTCATGAACGGTATCTACAATAATACTGTTCTTAGACCCAACGGAGTTAAGAAAATCAGAAACTAACTGGAGATTAGTTAAGTTTAATGGTTTCTTGGGTATTGATCTGATGTTGGTTTCGTCCTTCGGGGTTAATACTTAGGGAATTGCTCACTTGCTATGTTACGGTTAGGGACTGATTGAAATGTGATGTGATTTTGGGGTTTATCGTGAACCGTGTTTTAAATGACATTGATTCTTTAACCCAGTTAAAGATTCAAATTAAGTGGAGTTTTAATGAATCTTTAATTAGATTGAAAATATTGAGAATGGAGTATCACCAGTTTTGCTCCAGGCGATAGTTAAATCTTTAATTAGATTTGAACGTGAAATGGTAATTGAATTTACCGATAACACCGTGGTGTTAGATATGAAGTATTACCAGTTTTACTTCATGGGATGAATAGGTTGGGATTGGGAAATTAAAACAAATGATTACTTCGGTAAGGTTCGTTAATCCCGGCTAGTTTGGATAAACCATAATTTGGTTTGAATTGATATTCAAAAGAAGATTAAAGAATAAATCTGAGGAATTTATCTTTGATAAAATTAATGGGAACCTTTCCCTAAGAATGTGAAATTTAGAAACTAACTGTAGGTTAGCTAAGAAGAATGGTTTCCTGGGTATTGATCTGATGTTGGTTTCGGCCTTCGGGGTTGATATTTGGGGAATTATTCTCTTGCCAATTTACAGATAGTGACTGATGAATTGGAATGAGGCGTATGTTGTGCTTGTGTAACACTTGTTTATTATATACGCGAGTTATTCAGAAAGACCGGGTTTATCCCATTATGAATAACTGATATGATGATAAGTCGAAGATGAAGACGGTGGTCGAAGACCGGAGGTCTTCACGTCGTTTGGGTGATTACTGATGATCTTGATTGGCCCGTACACCCAAGAGGAGGGAATCAGTTAGTGGCCGTCCAGACGTACTTGGAGATCGATGGATATGCGAGGTACCAGGTGCCTCCGGTTTCGTTCAGGCCCAGAACGGACTTGTAAATGGACTGTGTGTCTGACATTGGATATCATTCTGTGTGATTGATGGATATCGGTTGCATGGAGTGGTTTGCCTGTGTGGCATGCTAAGATGCAAATGATCAAGGCTTCTATTGAAAAGCAGAGTCTTGTGGTTGATGATCAAAGCACAGCCTGTGTGGCATAGCTTTGTGTAGCATTGATTCGCAAGCCTCACACCCCGGTGGTGAACCAAAAATGGGAGAGAACCTCAAGGAGGACATGCGTTTCTTTCTAGTTAGAAGTGGCGTCAGTGGTTTTACACGCCCTGACGAGTTGGACTTATGTGGTTGTTGCTGTTGCGAGGCGCCTCGGATATATCGGTGACTATGTGAAGCCGATGGAGTCATTCGTTGGCTCATTTACGCCCCAAAGGGCGGGGAAACGCAGTGTTCAGGCATTTTAATCCACATCGGTGGACCGGCCCTGTCGCTCTAAAGGCTTGACTGTGTACTTGCCTGAGACATGTGCTAGATTGTCTCGAATTCGGTAGAGGACGATTCCTTGCCTCGGTTCACAGATGGAAATCCAATTTCCGAATACGTGACTTTGCGGTTTTGATTGTAGAGCCTAGTATGGCGACATGATATATGGTACCCATGCCGCCTATGATTGATATTTATGATTGTATATAAAATCAGAAACTAACTGGAAACGAGCTAAGATGAGTGGTTTCCTGGGTATTGGTCTGATGTTGGTTTCGCCCTTCGGGGTTAATACTTAGGGAATCGTTCTCTTACTAATTTACGGTTGGAGTCTGATTAATAATCAAAAAATAAAATTTCGCGTATCAAGCATTCTTTGGCTGTTATAAGGTAAAACCCTATCCTCCGGCTTGCGTTGCATTGTGTGATGGGACCTGGGTCTTATAACAGCTTCATTTTTCTTTACTTAGCATTGCGCTGTTTGTTTTATGCACCGGTATTCTTGGGAGGAAACCCATTCCGTGTTATACGGCGTGGTCCCTAGATTTACCTAACTTTAAAATAAAGATTAATTACTATTTTAGTTCTCATACCAGTCACATGACAGACCTGGAGTTTATTGTTTTAACCTAAACTCTGGGTGCCCTTATTTTGACACGGGCAGCTAGTAGTTTTGGTTTTGCAGATTTATATTCACATGATCCTGATTTACAGCTGGAACGATACTCAGAAAGCTTTGTATCCTTGTATTACTTCTAGTTGTGTTTTGTATTATTTTCCGCTGTGATGTATTTAAATGTAATTTAAATCTCTGATATTTTGTGATGTATATTATTTATTCATACTCTGTATATTCTTGTATTCTGATGGAATTGCTGTAATATACAATGAAATGTTCTTCTGTTTGCGTTCTGATTCGTCTTGTCCTCACAATAATTCGTTCTTTCTCTTCTCTTCGGAGACCGGGAAAGTTTCGGGTCACTACATTTGGTATCAGAGCTTTGGTTTACAAAGATCGAGAACAAGACACATTAGAACCATACGAAGGAATTCATCAGAGATTGGATTAGTAATATCAAATAAGAATGACTTGTTAGAGATGGGATCAGTAGTATCCTAGAACGAGTGTGAAGAGTATATTTTTGAAAATGAAAACAATTTTTGTTTTGAAAAATTAAATCAATTATTCGTATTTGATTATTTATTTTATGTTGAATTTGGACAATCAAGTATATAAAAACCTTGTGTATACGTCTGATCCGCATGTATTTGAAGTTTTAATATACTGGATAAATATAGAGTCACACTCTAGGCGCCCGGAGATGATTCTGATGATAGTTCGAACATCATTAGAATTGGTATTCGTGTTTCGAAGGTGTGATATCTATATATTTCCATTAGACTGGTGTGAGAACCAAAATATAGTTAGAATATATTGTTGTGATTTGGCACCAAAAATGCGATTTTTGACTATGTATCAAAGTTATGAATCTGAAAAGCTAATCAACTAATTGATTGCTGATTGTGTGGTTTGATTATTGTTTGATTAATTAAAGTTGAACCATTTAGCCAAATTGTATCAAATAGTGAGTGTATTGAAAATTTGTCGCATTTGCATGTATATACATGTACTTACATTGAACAGGTCATAGCAAGGAGGCTAGAGAAGAGGAATAAAATTGTTTACCCGACAAATAGGTACATGTTTATTGTATTTCTTTGGGTTTGGATGATTTTATGAGCCGATGGGCTAGCCGCTTGGCTTTTTCTTTTTCTTTTGGATTGAAGAAGGCCATGGGAGGCTATATGAAATATCCTGAAGTCCCCGGTGCAGGGGAGGTTATGGCGAAATTTTTCGAAAATTTAGGGTGTTAGCCAAATTTTAGAAAAATTTGAAAAGTTCTTAGAAATTGAAAAGTTGTAGAACTTAAGCCGTAAAGAAAACAATGAAAGTTGAGTTGATTAGTGAAACAACTTTCGGCTTCGTTCCTTTTCGGGGACGAAAAGTTTTAAGTGGGGGAGATTGTAATAACCCGGAAATCCGAGCCAATTTAAAATTTTTATTTTGGCAATTTTAGCGAATTTTGAATATTTAAAATGAAATATTTTAAATAATATCGAAGAGAAATTTATTCTGAATAGAATTATAACGTACATATTTATATAAATCGTCATTAGAATATAAATATTTATAGTAATTATAAAAGGAATTGAAAATGGCGCTGTAGTTCGAAAATCCGATTTCAGATTTCAAATGAATGTACTAATTGCAAAACAAACCGGATTTTAGCGAAACCAAAAATATTTGAATCTATTTATGAATATCTTTCCAACGAATCCGAAGAATCGAAATTTCATAGCGGGAATCAAAAGTTACGTCCAGTTGAAAATTCAGAATAGTCGTTATGGAATTCTGTTCCTTAAAAATGGGAATTTTGCAGACGACATCGGTTTTCGACGAAACCACTTTTGTTGGATCCGTGATGTCTAGTTATTGCTAAATTCCAAAATTCGTAATTTTTCGAATCAATATGTGAGTGTGGCAAAGGAAAACGCGTTTGACCAATTTCAGTTGATTTTAATCGACTGGAAAATGACCATTTTTCAAACGGTCTCAGAATTTGACGAAATCTGTTTTGTTAAGACCGTATCGTCAATACGAAGCTAGAAAGTATTTTTCGGGAATATGTAGAGTCCGTATGTGGCCCCAGTAAATTGAAATTTGCGTTCAAATTCAATATATATAGTTATATTTTAATTTTGACGAAAACTGATCGAAACAGTCGAATCAGCCTACGATACATATCCCATTGTGTTCGGAATGGGGTTAACTAGCTATGGACGACAGTCGGTGGGTCTCGTTTAGAGATCGAATTTTAAAGTCACTTTTTGGGATATAAAATAATATAATATTTTTTTATAAAAGCCCCTATATCTTCCTCTCCCTCCTCCTTAACCCTTCAGCCCCCCCATTTCATTCACTCGAACGAAAGGAAAAAAAGAAAAAAAAAAGAGAAAAAGAAAATTAAATCGCGCTGACCCCCCTTCCACCGTCGATCATCCACCGCCCCCCCTCTGGCAGCGCCTCCACCTCCTCTTCCCAGTCGCAACACCCAAGGCTCGAACCCCCGCCTGAAATCGAACCCGCGTCGACCCTTCTTCCGTGACCGCGAGCCACCCCGGATCCCTCGACACTGCAAGCACCATCGTTCGCCACCACTTGAAGTCACGCAGTTGACCTAGGGAGGGACCTAGGGTTTTTCTTGCGCCTTCTTCCTTAATTAGGTGAGCTTTTATGATTTAAAATCTGAAAATTTCTACCGTAAGTTTTAATATTAGTTGTTTATTTTTATTTATTTAAAATAAATAGTTTTTAAAAAGGGATTTTAAATCAGTTTTGTTTATATATATATATGAATAGTATAAGTAAAAATATGGTTTTTACGCTTTTGTTTAATTAAAAATAAGATTTTTATACGTATTACATGAAAATAAAGAAGTGATTTTTAAGTGTTTAAAAATATAATCTTGCTTTGTTTGAAAATATGATCTTGCTTTGTTTTAAAAAAAATGATCTTTGATTTGAAAAGAGGAGATTTTTATGATATAAAGATATAATTTTCTTTGATATAAAAGTATAGATTTTTATATATATAGCTTTGTATAAAAATATGATTTTTACAATATATAAATCGAAATAAAAATCGGATTTTTAATATATATTTGGCGATGTAAAAGCAGTGATTTTTACTTTGTAAATGAAGTGATTTTTATGTAGAGAATGGCGAGAGAAAAATATGATTTTTATATATGAAGCAACAAAATAAAAATATGATTTTTATTTATGTGGAAGGATAAAAATTTGATTTTTATATAATAGAGATTATAAAAATATGATTTTTTATACTAAAGAATATAAAAATGTGATTTTTATATATGTAGTGAATACGGACGACGAAAGTTACAAAGGGCGAGCACGGCGAAGATTTCCTACATATGAAGAGTCGCGGTGTTTGGTTTAGCTAATCGGTGAGAACTCCTCACTTTTAAATTTAATTTCTAGTTTGAAATATATACTAGGATGCAGACGGTGTTTAGTAGCACCTGACACCCGTCGTCCACAGACCATGGATGACTTGTTTGTTTGATTGCTATGTTGTGAAATTTGATTATGTGATGTGAAATGAAATAAAATATTTTATAGTGGAAAATATTTTTTAGTTAAAAATATAATTTTTAATGCGTATATGAAATAAATATTTATAAACGAATCGGACGATTTGTTTATATACACTGATTTGACTGATATTGATTGGGACGATAAATTTTACACATCGCCCAACTGCACAAATAAAATCTGTGTTTGATTGATTGAAACCCCACACGGGTATTGGGATGATATATGACATACACTAATCCCAATAATTAGTTGTATGTCGATCGATTGATTGACAGGCTGTTATAAGCGTTGACTATTTATATTTAATGCTTATACAGTTGTGTGGTGCACTCTGGATGATGGTTGATTATTTATCGTTGTTATTTTATACATGTGTTGTAGAAAATCCATATAATTAACATTATATGGTAATTGATTGGGCCTCATTCCAGTTTTGAAATAGAATATTTGAATAGAAATATTTGAATAGAAATATTTGAAATAGAATATTTGAAATAGAATATTTGAAATAGAAATATTTAAAATAGAATATTTGAAAAAGAAATATTTCATTAGAAATATCTGAAAGAAAATATTTGAAATAGAATATTTGAAAATAGAAATATATGAAGCCGTGTTAATTAGATTTGCGCCATTTTGACGCGAGCGATATTTATATCGATTTTATAACGAATATCGAAAAGGAAGTGATTTCAAAATATAACGTTTTGAAAAAATTATCATTTATATGTTAATGATATGGAATATTCAATTTTGATTTGAAATTGAATATGAAGTTGAAACCGTTTTGAAAACGAATTTAAAACGATTTATAAAATACGTTTTAAAAGGAAATCGACGAAATATATATAATATATATATATTATATATATAATGGCCTGAATAGAATGCGCCACGCCTCGGCAGTTCGCGAATTTCGACCATTGACTTCGAATGGATATTACGGGAGATCCGACCGTCGGATTCTCATAAAACCGGAACCGTTGGGTTCGTATCGAAAAGAGCTTTCTAATGAATACTAGAGATTTGAAATCTAACGGTCGGATTTGGAATTATGTCCAAATCAAATTTGGCAAAGGTCGCTATAAGTGCAGTTCGATGGCCGTTGATGGAAATCGACTGTACGGGCCTTGATAAAATTATTAAAAATAGCAATAATTTGTGTAAAATCATAAGAAATGATTTGTGAAGAATTGGGATGAAAAACTCCATATTTGAAAAGATAAAAATAGATTTTTATCGAAATGAACTAGTTTTGAACTAGAATTAAAATTTTATCTATTTTTAAAATAAATAAAGTGGATTTGAAATGGTTTTAAAAATAACCAGAATTTCCAATATATGAATTGGAATGGATTTGAATCGAAATTGTCTTTGGAATATTTCGATGTTGGATTTCGTGATGAAACAGATATCGTTATGGGAATTTGAAAGATATATTTATATCGTTATTTCAAATACGATATTTGTTGGTCGTAGAATTTGATATTGAATATAAGCCGATATATTTTCTATTCAGAGCCTTGTATTTAATATCAAATGTGATTTGGGTTTGTCGTGAATGGTGTCTTCATTAACACTGTCCTTAAGCCCAACTGAGAAAAAGATTAAATTTTTTATTTAGATTTAATGAAGTGTACCATTGAATAATATTTAATTGGAATTGAATTGGTATTGATTTTTGGGTTTATCGTGAACAGTGTTTTAAATAACACTTGTTCTTTAACCGGATAATTAATGGAATGTGATTTTGGGTTGTCGTGAACGGTATCTACAATAATACTGTTCTTAGACCCAACGGAGTTAAGAAAATCAGAAACTAACTGGAGATTAGTTAAGTTGAATGGTTTCTTGGGTATTGATCTGATGTTGGTTTCGGCCTTCGGGGTTAATACTTAGGGAATTGCTCATTTGCTATGTTACGGTTTGGGACTGATTGAAATGTGATGTGATTTTGGGGTTTATCGCGAACCGTGTTTTAAATGACACTGATTCTTTAACCCAGTTAAAGATTAAAACTAAGTGGAGTTTTAATGAATCTTTAATTAGATTGAAAACATCGAGAATGGAGTATCACCAGTTTTGCTCCAGGCGATATTTAAATCTTTAATTAGATTTGAACGTGAAATGGTAATTGAATTTACCGATAACGCCGTGGTGTTAGATGAAGTATTACCAGTTTTACTTCATGGGATGAATAGGTTGGGATTGGAAAATTAAAACAAATGATTACTTCGGTAAGGTTCGTTAATCCCGGCTAGTTTGGATAAACCATAATTTGGTTTGAATTGATATTCAAAAGAAGATTAAAGAATAAATTTGAGGAACTTATCTTTGATAAAATTAATGGGAACCTTTCCCTAAGAATGTGAAATTTAGAAACTAACTGTAGGTTAGCTAAGAAGAATGGTTTCCTGGGTATTGATCTGATGTTGGTTTCGGCCTTCGGGGTTAATATTTGGGGAATTATTCTCTTGCCAATTTACGGATAGTGACTAATGAATTGGAATGAGGCGTATGTTGTGTTTGTGTAACACTTGTTTATTATATATGCGAGTTATTCGGAAAGACCGGGTTTATCCCATTCTGAATAACTGATACGACGATAAGTCGAAGATGAAGACGGTGGTCGAAGACCGGAGGTCTTCACGTCGTTTGGGTGATTACTGATGATCTTGATTGGGCCGTACACCCAAGAGGAGGGAATCAGTTAGTGGTCGTCCAGACGTACTTGGAGATCGATGGATATGCGAGGTACCAGGTGCCTCCAGTTTCGTTCAGGCCCAGAACGGACTTGTAAATGGACTGTGTGTCTGACATTGGATATCATTCTGTGTGATTGATGGATATCGGTTGCATGGAGTGGTTTGCCTGTGTGGCATGCTAAGATGCAAATGATCAAGGCTTCTGTTGAAAAGCAGAGTCTTGTGGTTGATGATCAAAGCACAGCCTGTGTGGCACAGCTTTTTGTAGCATTGATTCGCGAGCCTCACACCCCGGTGGTGAACCAAAAATGGGAGAGGACCTCAGGAAGGACATGCGTTTCTTTCTAGTTAGAAGTGGCGTCAGTGGTTTTACATGCCCTGACGAGTTTAACTTATGTATTTACCTAACTTTAAAATAAAGATTAATAACTGTTTTAGTTCTCACACCAGTCACATGACTGGCTTGGAGTTTATTGTTTTAACCTAAACTCTGAGTGCCCTTATTTTGACACGGGTAGCTAGTAGTTTTGGTTTTGCAGATTTATATTCACAGGATCCTTATTTACAGCTGGAACGATACTCGGAAAGCTCTGTAACCGTGTATTACTTCTAATTGTGTTTTGTATTATTTTCCGCTGCGATGTATTTAAATGTAATTTAAATCTCTGATATTTTGTGATGTATATTATTTATTCATACTCTGTATATTCTTTTATTCTGATAGAATTGTTGTAATATACAATGAAATGTTCTTCTGTCTGCGTTCCGATTCGTCTTGTCCTCACAGTAATTGGTTCTTTCTCTTCTCTTCGGAGACCGGGGAAGTTTCGGGTCACTACAAATGTTATCCAATTATAAATAGAAAATATTTTCTAAGTGTAGGAAATAAAAGAAGGCGAGATATGGAAATGTTTTCCAAATGGGTAAGAGGCCAAGATGATAATTGAAAATATTTAGTTAATGAATATTGATAAAGGAAGTGGAGAAGTTATTTAATAAATGAAATATAAATAAAATGGGCTATTGATTTGTTTGATTCTTTGAATGAATGTTTGTTTTCTTCGATAGTTAAATAACCGACTATCGAAGTATTTGACAATATCGTTGCCAATATGGAGAGACTGGTTGGATTATTATCCAAGAACCACTCTGTATAGGCAGTAGTGTTGCGAATCAGGTTATACGAAGATAATCGAAGACGGAGTAAAGTGCAAGGGCTTTTTCTATTAATAGAAATTGTGCCTTCAGTTTTGTTCAATCCCAGAACGAACGTAAATGGACGAATGTCTGATAGAGTATTTCCAATGATCGAATATGTTGGTCTGTATAAATATACATGGTGGCAACGAATTTATTCCCTTAGCATAATATCCAGAATATATTTGTGCAAATCAATTAGTGACTAACTGTAATAACCCGGAAAATCTGGGCCAGTTTAAAATTTTTATTTTGGCAATTTTAGCGAATTTTGAATATTTAAAATAGATTATTTTAAATAATATTGTCGAGAAATTTATTTTGAATATAATTAGAACGTATATATTATATACGTCGTCGTTAGAATATAAATAATTATATATAATTATAAAAGGAATTGAAAATGGCGCGGTAGTTCGATAATTCGATTTCAAACTTCAATTGAATGTACCGGGTGCAAAACAATCCGGATTTTAGTGAAACCAAAAATAATGGAATCTAATAGTGAATATCTTTCCAACGAATCCGACAAATTGAGATTTCATAGCGGGGATCAAAAGATATGTCCAGTTGAAAATTCTGAATAGTCGCTATGGAATTCAGGCCCTTAAAAATGGACATTTTGCAAACGGTCTCAGAATTCGACGAAACTAGTTTTGTTGGGACCGTATCGTCAATACGAAGCTAGAAAATATTTTTTAGGAATTTTTCTAGTTAGTGTGTGGCCCCGGTAATTTGAAATGTACGTTTAAAATTCAATATAGTGATTTAAATGTAGATTTAACGAAAACTGATCGTAACAGCCGAGTTGGGTTACGCAGCATATCCCATTGTGTTCAGAATGGGGGTGAAACGCTATGAACGACAGGCGGTGGGCCTCGTTTTGAGTTCGAAATAAAAAGTTGCTTTTTGAAATTTAAATAGAATAAAATAATATAAAATTTAATATAAATCCACCCCCCTCTCCTTTCTTCAAAGTCAACTCCCCCATTTAAATCGTTTACCAGAAAAAGAAAAAAAAAAGAAAAAAAAAACAAACGCCGCTTCCAATCGAACGCCGACCCTCCCACCGCCATCGCCCAACCTCCAACCGCCACCAGAGCCTCTCCGCCCCTCTCCTCCTTCTTCTCCGCCTCGAGCTGCTGCTCCTCCTCCCCTTCTTGAAAACCGCGATAGCCCCCAAGCCCTAAACCCCGATTTACAACCCCCGATCCTCCTCCGCTACCAACCTCTCTCGCCTCCTGAACCCAGTAACCCAAACGCCACTCGACGCTCCATCGACCAACCACTGCTGGCCTCGAGCGAAGAGCCCCCTCGGACGCAGCGCCATCTTCCCCTCCGCCTTCGTGCGCAACTCCGACCCTTCATCCAATCGATGTGAGTCTTTATATATTTTTTTTGTTTTTTTTTGTTTTGTTTTAAATTTATATATAATATAATCTGAAATTTTTATGTATAATAAAGTCTGAAATTTTTATGTAAGAAAGTTTATATTTTATTTATTTATTTATTTAGATAAAGGTTGGATTTTTAACATCCAAAAAGCTTTGATTTTGAATTGAATAAAAATGTGATTTTTATATTTTTAAAGTATTAAAAATATAATCTTTACTATATAGAAATATTAAAGATATAATCTTTATAGGATAGGGAATATAAAAATATCATCTTTGTATGTGTAGCGAAATAAAAATCTGATTTTTATAATATATACGTTGAAATAAAGTGGTGACTTTTTAAAGGTGAAATCTTTATTTTTGAAAAGGTGAAATCTTTATTTTTAAAAAAGGCGAATTCTTTAGGTGGAAAATAGCGAGATAAAAATATAATTTTTATCTATATTGAACAGCATAGTAAAAATTCGCTTTTTATATATTGAACAGCATAGTAAAAATTCGATTTTTATATATTGAATAGCAGAGTAAAAATTCGATTTTTACATATGTAGTGAAAGCGGACAACGAAAGCGATAAGAGACGAGAACAGTGAAGATGTCCTGCATAAGAAGAGTCGTGAATTCGGGATAGCTATATGTGAGAATTTCTCACCTTTCAATCTCTTTTTCTAATTATATATATATACTAGGATGCAGACGGTGCTTAGTAGCACCCGACACAATCGTCCACAGACCATGGACTTGTTTGTTTGGTTGCATAGATTAGTTATATGATTTGATTTGAATTTGAATTGTTTGGTGATTTGATTGATATGTGAATGGCGTGGGCCTTCACTAGACCGGGATAAGGCTAGGCCTTGTCCCGTTTCTAGTATCGTGCCGTTATGCCGCCGAAATTTTCTAAAATATGTTAGAAAAATAAAATTATCATTTTATTTAAAGAATGAACTGAATTGAAATTCATATGTTGAAATAAAAATGTTTTATCGTTAAAAATATAATTTTTAACGTGAATGTGAATAAATAAATATTCATTTACAAACCCGACGGTTTGTTTATGTACACCTATTTGAAGGACATTGATTGGGTCGATAAATTTCACACATCGCCCAACTGCACAAATAAAATATGTGTTTAATTGTTTGAAACCCCACACGGGTGTTAGGATGAAATATGAAGTTCACTCATCCTGATTGATTAAATATGTCGATCGATTGATTGACAGGCTGTTATAAGCGTTGAATATCTATATTTGATGCTTATACAGTGTAGTGCACTTTGGTTGATGGTTGACTATTTTCAATGCTATTATATACATGTGTTGTATGAAAATCCATATAATTAATTTTATATGGTAATTGATTGGGCCTCATTCCGATTTAGAAAATATAGAATATTATAAAATAAAAGTTCATGTGTTGACAGTCTCATTCATTGAGATTGGTCATGTGTTGAACGAAATATTTTAGTAATAAAATTTACATCTTTATCAATATAAAAGAAAGGTTCATGTGTTGACAGTCTCATTCATTGAGATTGGTCATGTGTTGAACGAAATATTTTAGTAATAAAATTTACATCTTTATCAATATAAAAGAAAGGTTCATGTGTTGACAGTCTCATCCATTGAGATTGGTCATGTGTTGAACGAAATATTTTGATAATAACATCTATTTTGAAAAAGAAATATTTGAAATAAGATATTTGCAAATAGAAATTTATGAAGCCGTGTTGATTAGATTGACGCCATTTTGACGTGCACGATATTTATATCGATTTTAAACGATTTCGAAATGAATTGAATATATAACGATTTCGAAATGAATTGAATATATAACGATTTCGAAATGAATTGAATATATAACGATTTCGAAATGAATTGAATATATAACGATTTCGAAATGAATTGAATATATAACGATTTCGAAATGAATTGAATATATAACGATTTCGAAATGAATTGAATATATAACGATTTCGAAATGAATTGAATATATAACGATTTCGAAATGAATTGAATATATAACGATTTCGAAATGAATTGAATTGAAAACGAATTCAAATTGAATTGAAAGCGAATTGAAATGAATTCAAATTGAATTGAAATTTGAATTGAATAGAAATGAATTTTAAAACGAATTTATAAAGAAGAATTCAATTTTGCTTTGAATTGAAATGGAAGTTGAAATAGATTTTGAAACGAATTTTAAAACTATTTATATAATTCGTTTTAAATAGAAATCGACGAAATATATATTATATATATTATATATATAATATAATGGCCTGAATAGAACGCGCCGCGCCGCGGCAGTTCGCGAATTTCGACCATTTATTTCAAACGGACATTGCGGGAGATCCGACCGTCGGATTCTCCTAAAACTGGAACCGTTGGGTTCGTATCGAAAAGAGATTTCTAACGAATATTAGAAATTAGAAATCTAACGGTTGGATTTGGAATTATGTCCAAATCAAATTTGAAAAAGGTCGCTGTAAGTGCAGTTCGACGGCCGTTGATGGAAATCGACTGTACAGGCCTTAATAAAATTATTAAAAATAATAATAATTTGTGTAAAATCATAAGAAATGATTTGTGAAGATTTGGGATGAAAAACTCCATATTTGAAAAGATAAAAATAGATTTTTATCGAAATGAACTAGTTTTGAACTAGAATTATAATTCTATTTATTTTTAAATAAATAAATTGAATTAGAAAAGGGTTTTAAAAATAACCAGAATATCCAATGATTGCATTGGAGTGGATTTGAATCGAAATTGTCTTCGGAATATTTCGATGTTGAAATCCGTGATTATACAGATGTTGTTATGGAAATTTGAAAGATATTTATATCGTTATTTCCAATACGACATTTGTTAATCGTAGAATTTGATATTGAATATAAGCCGATATATTTTCTATTCAGAGCCTTATATTGAATATCAAATGTGATTTGGGTTTGTGGTGAATGGTGTCTTCACTAACACTGTTCTTGAACCCAGTAGAGAAAAGATTAAATCTTTTTATTTAGATTTAATGAAGTGTACCAATTAAATAATATTTAATTGGAATTGAATTGATATTGATTTTTGGGTTTATCGTGAACAGTGTTTTAAACAACACTCGTTCTTTAACCCGATAATTAATGAATGTGATTTTGGGCTTATCGTGAACCGTGTTTTAAATGACACCGATTCTTTAACCCAGTCACAGATTAAAACTAAGTAGAGTTTTAATGAATCTTTAATTAGATTGAAATAATCGAAATGGAGTATCACCAGTTTTGCTCCAGGCGATAGTTAAATCTTTAATTAGATTTGAAAGTGAAATGGTAATTGAATTTACCGATAACACTGTGGTGTTAGATATGAAGTATTACCAGTTTTACTTCATGGGATAAATAGGTTGGGATTGGGAAATTAAAACCAATGATTACTTCGGTAAGGTTCGTTAATCTCGACTAGTTGAACCGAAATTCAAAAGAAGAATAAATTCAAGAAATTTATCTTGGATAAAATTAATGGGAACCTTTCCCTATGAATGTGAAATTTAGAAACTAACTGTCGGTTAGCCAAGCAGAATGGTTTTCTGGATATTGATCTGATGTTGGTTTCGGCCTTCGGGGTTAATATTTGGGGAATTATTCTCTTGATTAATTTACGGTTAGTGACTAATGAATTGGAATGAGGCGTATGTTGTGTTTGTGTAACACTTTTATAATATATACGCGAGTTATTCGGAAAGACCGGGTTTATCCCATTCTGGATAACTGATACGACGATAAGTCGAAGATGAAGACGGTGGTCGAAGACCAGAAGTCTTCACGTCGTTTGGGTGATAACTGATGATCTTGATTGGGCTGTACACCCAAGAAGATGGAAACAGTTGGTGATCGTCCAGACGTACTTGGAGATCGATGGATGTGCGGGGTACTAGGTGCCTCCGGTTTCGTTCAGACCCAGAACGGACTTGTAAATGGACTGTGTGTCTGACATTGGATTTTAGTCTGTGTGATTGATTTCTATTAAATATATATCTGTTTGGCGGCGGAGAATTTATTCTCTTGCTTAACGCCCTTCTCTGAGACGTACGAGCTCAGGGGTTATATATTGATGGATATCAAACGCATGGAGTGAATTGCCTGTGTGGCATGCCTAAGTGGCAATTGATCGAGGCTTCTGTTGAAAAGCAAAGTCTTGTGGTGATGATCAAAGCACGACCTTTGTGGCGTAGCTTTGTGTAACGTTTACTTCGCGAGTTTCACACCCGGTATGAACCAAAAACGGGAGAAAGGACCTCAGGGAGGGCCTGCGTTTCCTCCTAGCTAGAAGTGGCGTCAGTGGTTTTACACGCCCTGACGAGTTTGACTTATGTGGTTGTTGCTGTTGCGAGGCGCCTCGGATTGATCGGTCGTTCTCGAACCGATGGAGTCATTTAGTTGGCTCATTTACGCCCCAAAGGGCGGCGAAACGCAGTGCTCAGGCATTTTAATCCACATCGGTGGACCGGCCCTGTCGCTCCTAGGGTCACTCGAGCTCTGATCCTGAGACTCGGGCTAGGCAGTCTCGAATCGGTAGAGGATCTTGCCCCTAGCCTCGGTTCATACCATAAATGATAACCCAACTTCCAATACGTCGTCTTGCGGTTTTGATTGTAAACTTATATATGGCGACATAGTGTTATGGGCCATTCATGCCGCCTATGATTGATACTTATGATTTGAAGTTGTTTTATACACTGTACACTTATTATAGTATCAAATGATTAGTTTTAAACGTATCAAGCATTCTTTGGCTGTTATAAGGGAAAACCCTATCCTCGGCTGCGTTGCATTGTGTGATGGGACCTGGGTCTTATAACAGCTTCATTTTCTCTTTATTTAGCATTGCGCTGTTTGTTTTATGCACTGGTATTCTTGGGAGGAAACCCGTTCCGTGTTATACGGCGTGGTCCCTTGATTTACCTAATGATTTAAAATAAAGATTAATAACTGTTTTAGTTCTCACACCAGTCACATGACTGACCTGGAGTTTATTGTTTTAACCTAAACTCTGGGTGCCCTTATTTTGACACGGGCAGCTAGTAGTTTCGGTTTTGCAGATTTATATTCACAGGATCCTGGTTTACAGCTGGAACAATATCCGGAAAGCTTTGTATCCGTATATCTTCTTCTAGTTGTGTATTGTATTATTTTTCCGCTGCTATGTATTTAAATGTAATTTAAATCTCTGATATTTCTGTGTAATATTCTTTTATACTCTGTATATTCTTGTAATCTGATGCATTGTTGTAATATACAATGAAACGTTCTTTTATATGCGTTCTGTTTTGTCGTGTTCTCAAACGTTAGGGCGTTTCGAACGGTCTGGGTCGGTTTAGCGACTGGTTCGGACCGAGCGAAATTCCTTGCCGTCACAGTTGGTATCAGAGCTTTGGTTTACAAAGCAGAGAACAAGACACATTAGAACCATACGAAAGAATTCATCAGATATTGGATTAGTAATATCCAATTAGAAGGACTCGTTAGAGATAGGATCAGTAGTATCCTAGAACGAGTGTGAAGAGTATATTTTTAAAGTGAAAACAAATTTTGTTTTGAAAATTTAAATCAACTATTCGTATTTGATTATTTGTTTATATTGATTTTGGACAATTCAGTATATAAAGAATTTGCATATACGCCTTGCAAACGTATATTCAAAATTTTAATATATTGGATAGATATAGAATCACACTCTAGTCGCACGGACCTGATTCTGATGATTGACGCGTCATCATTAGTAATTATTTTCGTGTTTCGAAGGTGTGATATCCATATATTTCCATTAGACTGGTGTGAGAACCAAAACTTATATAGTTAGAATACATTGTTGTGAATTGGCATCAAAAACATGATTTTCTTTATATGTAGTAAAATTATCAATTTGAAACGTTAAAGTCACTAATTGATTGATGTTTGTGTTGTTTGTAAATTTGTTTGCTAATTTTTGAACCATTATGCCTAATTGAATCAAATATTGAATTATATTGAAAATTGGTCGCATTTACTTGCATATACATATATATCATTGAACAGGTCATAGCAAGGAGGCTAGAGCCGAAGAATAAAATTTGTTTGCCCGACAAATAGGTACATGTTTACTACATAATTTCCTGTTTTGTTTGGGTGATGATGATTTTGTGAGCCTATTGGCTAGCCGCTTGGCTTTTTCTTTTTCTTTTTGAGATCTGAAGGACCGGGGAAGCTATTTGAAATTCCCCGATGCTCCCGGTGCAGGGGAGGTTATGGCGAAATTTTTCGAAAATTTAGGGTGTTAGCCAAATTTTTGAAATTTTGAAAATTCTCAGAAACTGAAAGGTTAGAGAATGGAAGCCAAATTGAAAGTAGAGTTGGTTAATCAAACCACTTTCAACTTTGTTCCTTTTCGGGGACGAAAAGTTTTAAGTGGGGGAGATTGTAATAACCCGGAAAATCTGGGCCAGTTTAAAATTTTTATTTTGGCAATTTTAGCGAATTTTGAATATTTAAAATAGATTATTTTAAATAATATTGTCGAGAAATTTATTTTGAATATAATTAGAACGTATATATTATATACGTCGTCGTTAGAATATAAATAATTATATATAATTATAAAAGGAATTGAAAATGGCGCGGTAGTTCGATAATTCGATTTCAAACTTCAATTGAATGTATCGGGTGCAAAACAATCCGGATTTTAGTGAAACCAAAAATAATGGAATCTAATAGTGAATATCTTTCCAACGAATCCGACAAATTGAGATTTCATAGCGGGGATCAAAAGATATGTCCAGTTGAAAATTCTGAATAGTCGTTATGGAATTCAGGCCCTTAAAAATGGACATTTTGCAAACGGTCTCAGAATTCGACGAAACTAGTTTTGTTGGGACCGTATCGTCAATACGAAGCTAGAAAATATTTTTTAGGAATTTTTCTAGTTAGTGTGTGGCCCCGGTAATTTGAAATGTACGTTTAAAATTCAATATAGTGATTTAAATGTAGATTTAACGAAAACTGATCGTAACAGCCGAGTTGGGTTACACAGCATATCCCATTGTGTTCAGAATGGGGGTGAAACGCTATGAACGACAGGCGGTGGGCCTCGTTTTGAGTTCGAAATAAAAAGTTGCTTTTTGAAATTTAAATAGAATAAAATAATATAAAATTTAATATAAATCCACCCCCCTCTCCTTTCTTCAAAGTCAACTCCCCCATTTAAATCGTTTACCAGAAAAAGAAAAAAAAAAGAAAAAAAAAAACAAACGCCGCTTCCAATCGAACGCCGACCCTCCCACCGCCATCGCCCAACCTCCAACCGCCACCAGAGCCTCTCCGCCCCTCTCCTCCTTCTTCTCCGCCTCGAGCTGCTGCTCCTCCTCCCCTTCTTGAAAACCGCAATAGCCCCCAAGCCCTAAACCCCGATTTACAACCCCCGATCCTCCTCCGCTACCAACCTCTCTCGCCTCCTGAACCCAGTAACCCAAACGCCACTCGACGCTCCATCGACCAACCACTGCTGGCCTCGAGCGAAGAGCCCCCTCGGACGCAGCGCCATCTTCCCCTCCGCCTTCGCGCGCAACTCCGACCCTTCATCCAATCGATGTGAGTCTTTATATATTCTTTTTGTTTTTTTTTGTTTTGTTTTAAATTTATATATAATATAATCTGAAATTTTTATGTATAATAAAGTCTGAAATTTTTATGTAAGAAAGTTTATTTTTTTTAATTTATTTATTTAGATAAAGGTTGGATTTTTAACATCCAAAAAGCTTTGATTTTGAATTGAATAAAAATATGATTTTTATATTTTTAAAGTATTAAAAATATAATCTTTACTATATAGAAATATTAAAGATATAATCTTTATAGGATAGGGAATATAAAAATATCATCTTTGTATGTGTAGCGAAATAAAAATCTGATTTTTATAATATATACGTTGAAATAAAGTGGTGACTTTTTAAAGGTGAAATCTTTATTTTTGAAAAGGTGAAATCTTTATTTTTTAAAAAGGCGAATTCTTTAGGTGGAAAATAGCGAGATAAAAATATAATTTTTATCTATATTGAACAGCATAGTAAAAATTCGATTTTTATATATTGAACAGCATACTAAAAATTCGATTTTTATATATTGAATAGCAGAGTAAAAATTCGATTTTTACATATGTAGTGAAAGCGGACAACGAAAGCGATAAGAGACGAGAACAGTGAAGATGTCCTGCATAAGAAGAGTCGTGAATTCGGGATAGCTATATGTGAGAATTTCTCACCTTTCAATCTCTTTTTCTAATTATATATATATACTAGGATGCAGACGGTGCTTAGTAGCACCCGACACAATCGTCCACAGACCATGGACTTGTTTGTTTGGTTGCATAGATTAGTTATATGATTTGATTTGAATTGTTTGGTGATTTGATTGATATGTGAATGGCGTGGGCCTTCACTAGACCGGGGATAAGGCTAGGCCTTGTCCCGTTTCTAGTATCGTACCGTTATGCCACCGAAATTTTCTAAAATATGTTAGAAAAATAAAATTATCATTTTATTTAAAGAATGAACTGAATTGAAATTCATATGTTGAAATAAAAATGTTTTATCGTTAAAAATATAATTTTTAACGTGAATGTGAATAAATAAATATTCATTTACAAACCCGACGGTTTGTTTATGTACACCTATTTGAAGGACATTGATTGGGTCGATAAATTTCACACATCGCCCAACTGCACAAATAAAATATGTGTTTAATTGTTTGAAACCCCACACGGGTGTTAGGATGAAATATGAAGTTCACTCATCCTGATTGATTAAATATGTCGATCGATTGATTGACAGGCTGTTATAAGCGTTGAATATCTATATTTGATGCTTATACAGTGTAGTGCACTTTGGTTGATGGTTGACTATTTTCAATGCTATTATATACATGTGTTGTATGAAAATCCATATAATTAATTTTATATGGTAATTGATTGGGCCTCATTCCGATTTAGAAAATAAAGAATATTATAAAATAAAAGTTCATGTGTTGACAGTCTCATTCATTGAGATTGGTCATGTGTTGAACGAAATATTTTAGTAATAAAATTTACATCTTTATCAATATAAAAGAAAGGTTCATGTGTTGACAGTCTCATTCATTGAGATTGGTCATGTGTTGAACGAAATATTTTAGTAATAAAATTTACATCTTTATCAATATAAAAGAAAGGTTCATGTGTTGACAGTCTCATCCATTGAGATTGGTCATGCGTTGAACGAAATATTTTGATAATAACATCTATTTTGAAAAAGAAATATTTGAAATAAGATATTTGCAAATAGAAATTTATGAAGCCGTGTTGATTAGATTGACGCCATTTTGACGTGCACGATATTTATATCGATTTTAAACGATTTCGAAATGAATTGAATATATAACGATTTCGAAATGAATTGAATATATAACGATTTCGAAATGAATTGAATATATAACGATTTCGAAATGAATTGAATATATAACGATTTCGAAATGAATTGAATATATAACGATTTCGAAATGAATTGAATATATAACGATTTCGAAATGAATTGAATATATAACGATTTCGAAATGAATTGAATATATAACGATTTCGAAATGAATTGAATATATAACGATTTCGAAATGAATTGAATATATAACGATTTCGAAATGAATTGAATATATAACGATTTCGAAATGAATTGAATATATAACGATTTCGAAATGAATTGAATATATAACGATTTCGAAATGAATTGAATATATAACGATTTCGAAATGAATTGAATATATAACGATTTCGAAATGAATTGAATATATAACGATTTCGAAATGAATTGAATATATAACGATTTCGAAATGAATTGAATTGAAAACGAATTCAAATTGAATTGAAAGCGAATTGAAATGAATTCAAATTGAATTGAAATTTGAATTGAATAGAAATGAATTTTAAAACGAATTTATAAAGAAGAATTCAATTTTGCTTTGAATTGAAATGGAAGTTGAAATAGATTTTGAAACGAATTTTAAAACTATTTATATAATTCGTTTTAAATAGAAATCGACGAAATATATATTATATATATTATATATATAATATAATGGCCTGAATAGAACGCGCCGCGCCGCGGCAGTTCGCGAATTTCGACCATTTATTTCAAACGGACATTGCGGGAGATCCGACCGTCGGATTCTCCTAAAACCGGAACCGTTGGGTTCGTATCGAAAAGAGCTTTCTAACGAATATTAGAAATTAGAAATCTAACGGTTGGATTTGGAATTATGTCCAAATCAAATTTGAAAAAGGTCGCTGTAAGTGCAGTTCGACGGCCGTTGATGGAAATCGACTGTACAGGCCTTAATAAAATTATTAAAAATAATAATAATTTGTGTAAAATCATAAGAAATGATTTGTGAAGATTTGGGATGAAAAACTCCATATTTGAAAAGATAAAAATAGATTTTTATCGAAATGAACTAGTTTTGAACTAGAATTATAATTCTATTTATTTTTAAATAAATAAATTGAATTAGAAAAGGGTTTTAAAAATAACCAGAATATCCAATGATTGCATTGGAGTGGATTTGAATCGAAATTGTCTTCGGAATATTTCGATGTTGAAATCCGTGATTATACAGATGTTGTTATGGAAATTTGAAAGATATTTATATCGTTATTTCCAATACGACATTTGTTAATCGTAGAATTTGATATTGAATATAAGCCGATATATTTTCTATTCAGAGCCTTATATTGAATATCAAATGTGATTTGGGTTTGTGGTGAATGGTGTCTTCACTAACACTGTTCTTGAACCCAGTAGAGAAAAGATTAAATCTTTTTATTTAGATTTAATGAAGTGTACCAATTAAATAATATTTAATTGGAATTGAATTGATATTGATTTTTGGGTTTATCGTGAACAGTGTTTTAAACAACACTCATTCTTTAACCCGATAATTAATGAATGTGATTTTGGGTTTATCGTGAACCGTGTTTTAAATGACACTGATTCTTTAACCCAGTCACAGATTAAAACTAAGTAGAGTTTTAATGAATCTTTAATTAGATTGAAATAATCGAAATGGAGTATCACCAGTTTTGCTCCAGGCGATAGTTAAATCTTTAATTAGATTTGAAAGTGAAATGGTAATTGAATTTACCGATAACACTGTGGTGTTAGATATGAAGTATTACCAGTTTTACTTCATGGGATAAATAGGTTGGGATTGGGAAATTAAAACCAATGATTACTTCGGTAAGGTTCGTTAATCTCGACTAGTTGAACCGAAATTCAAAAGAAGAATAAATTCAAGAAATTTATCTTGGATAAAATTAATGGGAACCTTTCCCTATGAATGTGAAATTTAGAAACTAACTGTCGGTTAGCCAAGCATAATGGTTTTCTGGATATTGATCTGATGTTGGTTTCGGCCTTCGGGGTTAATATTTGGGGAATTATTCTCTTGATTAATTTACGGTTAGTGACTAATGAATTGGAATGAGGCGTATGTTGTGTTTGTGTAACACTTTTATAATATATACGCGAGTTATTCGGAAAGACCGGGTTTATCCCATTCTGGATAACTGATACGACGATAAGTCGAAGATGAAGACGGTGGTCGAAGACCAGAAGTCTTCACGTCGTTTGGGTGATAACTGATGATCTTGATTGGGCTGTACACCCAAGAAGATGGAAACAGTTGGTGATCGTCCAGACGTACTTGGAGATCGATGGATGTGCGGGGTACTAGGTGCCTCCGGTTTCGTTCAGACCCAGAACGGACTTGTAAATGGACTATGTGTCTGACATTGGATTTTAGTCTGTGTGATTGATTTCTATTAAATATATATCTGTTTGGCGGCGGAGAATTTATTCTCTTGCTTAACGCCCTTCTCTGAGACGTACGAGCTCAGGGGTTATATATTGATGGATATCAAACGCATGGAGTGAATTGCCTGTGTGGCATGCCTAAGTGGCAATTGATCGAGGCTTCTGTTGAAAAGCAAAGTCTTGTGGTGATGATCAAAGCACGGCCTTTGTGGCGTAGCTTTGTGTAACGTTTACTTCGCGAGTTTCACACCCGGTATGAACCAAAAACGGGAGAAAGGACCTCAGGGAGGGCCTGCGTTTCCTCCTAGCTAGAAGTGGCGTCAGTGGTTTTACACGCCCTGACGAGTTTGACTTATGTGGTTGTTGCTGTTGCGAGGCGCCTCGGATTGATCGGTCGTTCTCGAACCGATGGAGTCATTTAGTTGGCTCATTTACGCCCCAAAGGGCGGCGAAACGCAGTGCTCAGGCATTTTAATCCACATCGGTGGACCGGCCCTGTCGCTCCTAGGGTCACTCGAGCTCTGATCCTGAGACTCGGGCTAGGCAGTCTCGAATCGGTAGAGGATCTTGCCCCTAGCCTCGGTTCATACCATAAATGATAACCCAACTTCCAATACGTCGTTTTGCGGTTTTGATTGTAAACTTATATATGGCGACATAGTGTTATGGGCCATTCATGCCGCCTATGATTGATACTTATGATTTGAGGTTGTTTTATACACTGTACACTTATTATAGTATCAAATGATTAGTTTTAAACGTATCAAGCATTCTTTGGCTGTTATAAGGGAAAACCCTATCCTCGGCTGCGTTGCATTGTGTGATGGGACCTGGGTCTTATAACAGCTTCATTTTCTCTTTATTTAGCATTGCGCTGTTTGTTTTATGCACTGGTATTCTTGGGAGGAAACCCGTTCCGTGTTATACGGCGTGGTCCCTTGATTTACCTAATGATTTAAAATAAAGATTAATAACTGTTTTAGTTCTCACACCAGTCACATGACTGACCTGGAGTTTATTGTTTTAACCTAAACTCTGGGTGCCCTTATTTTGACACGGGCAGCTAGTAGTTTCGGTTTTGCAGATTTATATTCACAGGATCCTGGTTTACAGCTGGAACGATATCCGGAAAGCTTTGTATCCGTATATCTTCTTCTAGTTGTGTATTGTATTATTTTTCCGCTGCTATGTATTTAAATGTAATTTAAATCTCTGATATTTCTGTGTAATATTCTTTTATACTCTGTATATTCTTGTAATCTGATGCATTGTTGTAATATACAATGAAACGTTCTTTTATATGCGTTCTGTTTTGTCGTGTTCTCAAACGTTAGGGCGTTTCGAACGGTCTGGGTCGGTTTAGCGACTGGTTCGGACCGAGCGAAATTCCTTGCCGTCACACTAACGGATCTGACGATGTGGCATTCAAAGTGATTGTGCTATCAATGAACGATAAGTAACCGTAGCCTCAGGCCTCAACAACCGGGAAATGACAAAAATCGGGCAGGCAACATGGCTATATGGGTCACTCCCATTAGGGTGTATAATCACCTATCTAGAGAAATTCCTTTTACTTCTTTAAACTATCGATGCTGTCCCTTTTCGGGAAACGGTTGCTGATCCCAACCATTGGTGATATACATTCGATGCACACAAGCGAAATGAGTGGTCGGTCATGTGTGGGCCGGGTTGCAAGATGTTCTTGTTGAACCCCAGTGTATCTCCTCTAGAGTACACTGATCGGAAGGTGGTTCCATACTTTGTCATGTTGGAAATCCAATCTCCAATAAGCGCCCTGCGGTTTTTGATTTTATATTATATATGGAGCGTGAGATGCAAGCGTTCTGCTAGATTATTATTTATTTGATTTAAATACTATTATAATATCACTGGATTTTCTTATCAAAGTGTTTTGGGTTATAGTAAGGTAAAAACCGTCCATGTTTATTTGTGGGTTGGTCTTACTATTATCCTTTCTTTCGAAAGGATTTTGAATGATAAACAAATGGTTGGAGTTTACTCACACCAGTCCTATGACTGACCCAAATTTTATTTTGTTTTCCCTAAACTCTTGGGTGCCCAAATTTGTACGGGCAGCCAAGTAGTCGGGATTTTACAGATTCACTTGGAAGAGCTGGAAGTAGGAGGCTTCACCAGTTAGCTATAGACTATCATATTTTCCGCTGTGTACCATGTTTGTATCTGGAAACAGGTGTTTATAACTGTTCCAGAAATAGCTGTTGTGCTCTGTTGATGGTATGTATATAAAGTTACTGATTTGTATTTCAAAAGTTATGTTATATAATATATTTTATTCGTTCCGCTGTGAGTTTGTGATCTTCGTCTTCTTCTATTCTAATATTTCTTTCTTTCTATTTCTCATCCTCTAACTTCTTTCTAATAACGATTCGTATTTCTGTTCAATTTGGGTTGGACATGTGGTGTTATTAGTCAACTCAGATAGTACGGATTTGCGGGCCGTTACAGATGGTATCAGAGCTTAGGTTGAGCGAACATCTAGGCTTTGGTGGGGATGTGCTCATTAGGGATAGGGTCAGTAGTACCCTAGAATGAGTTGAGCATATATATATGAGAGCGCGTATTTGTTAATTGATATAAAAGTTGTTTTATATTGTGTTGGTCAGTCTGTTGAGTTGTTTATGAATTCTAGTCGAATCGTGGGACGCCACGAAGTCGATAGGAATTTCTAAATACTTAACAGAGAAATTCAACACAATATACTTTTAAAGTGGGTAAATGAAATAATTTTACCCAAAATTCTATTCTGATAGAAAAGGAATAATTTTCTGAAATTATTATATTATATTGATGTGTTGGATGTTGATATTATAATCAAATTAGATTATAAAAAATTCGAATGGTTATTTATAACCAAATAAAATTTGTATGTGAATGAAATATACAATTGAGATGAATTAAAACTGGATTCAAACCATAAATTGGAATTTAAATCCTGGGAAGTTTGAAAATATTTTCTAAAGTATATTAAAATAATATAGCTTTGTTTTGCAAGGGTTTTGAATCAAAATCATTTTTGAATGGATTTTGAAAGTGTTAAAGCACTGAACTCACTTCAGTGGCTGGAAAATAATTCTGATGTTGGTCGCAACATCATCAGTATTCATTTTCGAGTTTCTAACTGATGGATTGCTACCTTAGAAAATTTTTGATGGGAATTTGTTTGAAAGAAAACAAGTTTAGTTGGAAAATTCAAATATTTTGAATTTGAAAAGATTATAAATATATGTGAAAACCCGTAACTTCCCCGGTGAGGAAAGCGCGGATAGTTCGAGAACAAGCCACAACAGAACGCAGACGGAAGAACATTTCATTGTTTATTACAACAATTCCATCAGAATACAAGAATATACAGAGTATAAATAAATATTACACAACAGAAAAATATCAGAGATTACAATACATTACATAGCAGCGGAAAAAAATACAAAATACAACTGAAGAAGATACACGGATATAAAGCTTTCCGGATATCGTTCCAGCTGTAAACCAGGTTCCTGTGAATATAAATCTGCAAAACCAAAACTACTAGCTGCCCGTGTCAAAATAAGGGCACCCAGAGTTTAGGTTAAAAACAATAAACTCCAGGTCAGTCATGGGACTGGTGTGAGAACTAAAACAGTTATTATTCTTTATTTTTAAAGTTAGATAAATCAAGGGACCACGCCGTATAACACAAAACGGGTTTCCTCCCAAGAATACCAGTGCATAAACCAACAGAGCAATGCTAAATAAAGAACAATGAAGCTATTATAAGACCCAGGTCCCATCACACAATGCAACAAAAACCAGAGGATAGGGTTTTACCTTATAATAGCCAAAGAATGTTTGATACGTTAAAACAAATCTTTTATTATTGCTATAAGTGAAGAAATTAATTTCAAATCATAAGTATCAATCATAGGCGGCATGAATGCCCCATACCACTATGTCGCCATATATAGGTTATCAATCAAAATCACAAAGTCACGTATTTGGAAACTGGGTTTCCATCTATGAACCGAGGCCAGGGATCGCCCTCTACCGATTCGAGACAATCTAGCCCATGTCTCAGGCAAGCGCACAGACAAGCCTTGGATCGTCAGGGCCGGTCCACACGGAGTGGATTATAGTGCCTGAACAAAACGTCTCCCCGCCCTATGGGGCGTAAATGAGCCAACGAATGACTCCATCGGCTTCACACAGTCACCGATAAATCAGAGGCGCCTCGCAAACCAACAACCACATAAGTCAAACTCGTCAGGGCGTGTAAAACCACTGACGCCACTTCTAACTAGAAGGAAACGCATGCCCTCCCTGATGTCCTCTCACGTTTCTGGTTCATACCGGGTGTGAAACTCGCGAAGTAAACGTTACACAAAGCTATGCCACAAAGGCGGTGCTTTGATCCTCAACCACAAGACTTTGCTTTTCAACAGAAGCCTTGATCAATTGCCACTTAGACATGCCACACAGGCAATTCACTCCATGCGATGGATATCCATCAATATATAACCCCTGAGCTCGTACGTCTCAGAGAAGGGCGTTAAGCAAGAGAATAAATTCTCCGCCGCCAAACAGATATATATTTAATAGAAATCAATCACACAAACTGAAATCCAATGTCAGACACACAGTCCATTTACAAGTTCGTTCTGGGTCTGAACGAAACCGGAGGCACCTAGTACCCCGCATATCCATCGATCTCCAAGTACGTCTGGACGATCACCAACTGATTCCCTCCTGTTGGGTGTACGGCCCAACCAAGATCATCAGTAATTATCCAAACGATGTGAAGACCTCCGGTCTTCTACCATCGTCTTCATCTTCGACTTATTGTCGTATCAGTTATTCAAAATGGGATAAACCCGGTCTTTCTGAATAACTCGCGTATATAATAAAGTGAAAATTAGTGTCACATCCCTATTATGTTTCAAAATTAGGCTCACATCCGGTCATAAACTTATTGTAAATTTGGTCCCTGTTTTCATTTTTACGTGTTATTCAGAATATTTGCATACAGTTATGCAAATATTCTAAATGAATATTTGCATACATATATGCAAATATTCTGAATTTTTGCATACATGTATGCAACTATTCTGATGAATTTTTGCATTCATGTATGCAAATATTCTGAATGAATATTTGTATACATGTATGCAAATATTCAAAATATTTGCATACATGTATGCAAATATTCTGAACGAATATTTGTATACATGTATGCAAATATTCAAAAATTTTGCATTAATGTATGCAAATATTCTGAACGAATATTTGCATACATGTATGCAAATAAAGTTGAACTAATGCTCATGAATTATTGCAGAAATGTATGCAATTTTTCTAAATAGGAAAATAGGGACTAAATTTACAACAAGTTTATGACCGGATGTGAGCCTAATTTTGAAACTTAATAGGGACCTGTGTCAAACGGACCCTATAATAAATACGTGTTACACAAACACAACATACGCCTCATTCCAGTTCATCAGTCACTAACCGTAAATTAATCAAGAGAATAATTCCCCAAATATTAACCCCGAAGGCCGAAACTAACATCAGATCAATACCCAAGAAACCATTCTGCTTAGCTAACCTACAGTTAGTTTCTAAATTTCACATTCTTAGGGAAAGGTTCCCATTAATTTTATCAAAGATAAATTCTTTTAAATTTATTCTTTAATCTTCTTTTGAATATCAATTCAAACTAGTCGGGATTAGCGAACCACACCGAAGTGATCATTTATTTTATTTCCCAATCCCAACCTATTTATCCCATGAAGTAAAAATGGTCATACTTCATATCTAACACCACGGTGTTATCGGTAAATTCAATTACCATTTCACGTTCAAATCTAATTAAAGATTTAACTATCGCCTGGAGCAAAACTGGTGATACTCCATTCTCGACCTTTTCGATCTAATTAAAGAATCATTAAAACACCACTTAGTCTTAATCTTTAACTGGGTTAAAGAACCGATGTCATTTAAAACACGGTTCACGATAAACCCCAAAATCACATCACATTTCAATCAGTCTTTAACCGTAAATTAGCGAGTGAGCAATTCCCTAAGTATTAACCCCGAAGGCCGAAACCAACATCAGAACAATACCCCAGAAACCATTCAACTTAACTAATCTCCAGTTAGTTTCTGATTTTCTTAACTCCTTTGGGTCCAAGAATAGTATTATTGAAGATACCATTCACGACAACCCAAAATCACATTCCATTAATTATCGGGTTAAAGAACAAGTGTTATTTAAAACACCGTTTACGATAAACCAAAAAATCAATTCGAATTCAATTCCAATTAAATACCATTTAATTGGTACGCTTTATTAAATCTAAATAAAAAGATTTAATCTTTTTCTCAACTGGGTTTAAGAACAGTGTTAATGAAGACACCATTCACGACAAACCCAAATCACATTTGATATTAAATACAAGGCTCTGAATAGAAAATATATCGGCTTATATTCAATATCAAATTCTACGACCAACAAATATCGTATTGGAAATAACGATATTTATATATCTTTCAAATTTCCATAACAATATCTGTGTAATCACGAAACCCAACATCGAAATATTCCGAAGACAATTTCGATTCAAATCTATTCCAATTAACGTATTGGAAATTCTGGTTATTTTCAAAACCATTTCTAATCCACTTTATTTATTTAAAAATAAATAAATTATTATTCTAATTCAAAATTAGTTCATTTCGATAAAAATCTATTTTTATCTTTTCAAATATGGAGTTTTTCATCCCAATTCTTCACAAATCATTTCTTATGATTTTACACAAATTATTACTATTTTTAATAATTTTATAAAGGCCTGTACAGTCGATTTCCATCAACGGCCATCGAACTGCACTTACAGCGACCTTTTTCAAATTTGATTTGGACATAATTCCAAATCCAACCATTAGATTTCAAATCCCTAATATTCATTAGAAAGCTCTTTTCGATACGAACCCAACGGTTCCGGTTTTAGGAGAATCCGACGGTCGGATCTCCCACAATATCCATTCGAAGTCAATGGTCGAAATTCGCGAACTGCCGCGGCGTAGCGCGTTCTATTCATGCCATTATATATATAATATATATATATATTATATATTTCGTTGATTTCCTTTTAAAACGTATTTTATAAATCGTTTTAAATTCGTTTTCGAAACGATTTCAACGTCATTTCAAATTCAAATCAAAATTGAATTTTTCCTCATAAATTTGTTTTAAATTCATTTCAAATTGACTTTAATTCAAATCGATTTTTAATTTAGTTTCAGTTCGTTTTCAATTCGATTCAATTTCTATTCGATTTTGAATTTATTTCAAATCGATTTCTATTCAATTTCAATTCAATTCGAATTCATTTCAATTTGATTTCAATTCGAATTCAATTCTATTCAATTTTAATTCGAATTCAATTCTATTCAATTTTAATTCGAATTCAATTCTATTCAATTTCAATTCGAATTCAATTCTATTCAATTTTAATTCGAATTTCCAATCATTTCAAAATATCAGAATTTGAAATAACTTCCGTTTCTATATTCATTATAAAAATGAATAAAATCGATATAAATATCGTTCATGTCAAAATGGCGTCAATCTAATCAACACGGCTTCATATATTTCTATTTTCAAATATTCTAGTTCAAATATTTCTTTTCAAATATTTCTATTCAAATATTTCCTTTTTCAAATATTTCTATTCAAATATTTCCTTTTCAAATATTTCTATTCAAATATTTCCTTTTCAAAACTGAAACACCCTACCTCCGTTAGGGTCACTCTCAAAGGGAATGCCCTAATTTTGGTGGAGGTTTATAAGTATAAGTTACAGATATACAAGACAGATATAAGAACACATATTTTTTGAACAGCGGAAAACAACAACTTTTATTTCATTAGAATATGTGTTACACAATCCATACCATAATTGTCTTACAATACTTCCAAAAACATAACATTTTCATAACTGTCTTGATTACATCATTTAAAGAAGCATAAAGGAAACATAAATAAACTGCAAAAGTCCCATAGTTGCTGTCCAAAGCCATAGTCCAAAAACGAAAAGATCCAAGCAATACATTCTTTCTCTTCAAGCTGGATATGAAGGCTGGTCAAGCTGCGGTATTCCCTCCCTGTGGACCTGGGGGGGGGAACGGAAGAAAAGAAGACGAAAGAAAAGTAGAGTCAGACATAAAGCCTGAGTAAGTCTAGGACTATTCAGTCTATGAATAAAGAACTGGGTATGATAAGTATAAACTAGAAATGGGAAAGCACCATAAACTTAGTTAAGTTGTCTAGGGTCGAATATACTATCGTACCCCATATTAATCTCTGTACCCATATAAACTAGTTCCCAACAGGCACCCCATAATCAGGGTGAAGTGATCTATTTTATGATGATCGGCTCCTACTCGCATAGTTACATGTTGTGACGGCCCGCCTCGCACCAGCCTGCGTTTCCTCCAAAACTGCGTTGTACACATGCCCGACTAGCCCAAGACGGTCGTCATAAGAAAGGAAAGAAGGGAATGAGCTAATCAAAGAAACCTGCAGAATGTCTCACAGCGCATGGAATAAAATATAATAATAACATACTTGACACAAAACAGGCGAGACAGTGCATAAGCTGATAACTAAAATCAACATCAATCATCAAAGCAGCGGAAATCCAAATACAGCTTATTACAATTTTCCAAATTTACTGTCTCTAAACAAAGAAAGCTGAAGTAGAAGATACACCAACAATGCCCAAGCAGTGATCTTCAACAACACAGGGAGAATACTAAATATATATATATATATCACGTGGAAGCCTCCTGCTCGTCTCCGGATCATCTACCCGTGCATCACCAGCTAACCTGTCTCTAGTCTGCTCGTGTGAGCACCCAGAGTAATAAGAGGAGACATAAAACTCTGGATCAGACATAAAGCCTGGTATGAGCGATAAGCATCTAAACAAAATAATAACAGGTATACTAAACCATACCTGAACCTGGACCTGCAACCAAAGAGTTAGTACCACATACCGTACAATACTCCAAGGTGCCATAATAAATAGTGTAAGAATACGGGGGTGGGGTGTGTATGTCACAATAATAGCAAACAAATCATCCATAGCAACCATTCTCACATCTCTCACTCAGTGCGTAAAGCGTACGACATCTACCACTTTGGGACACTAGACAAACTGAGGTAACGACGAATCCCGACTTGTAGGAACCCTGCTGTGACCAAGCCAAACACTTGGAGTCATGACCAAACATTTCAATGACCCACTTCATTGGTCATAGCCCTTGGTTCTACCAATGCCATAATGGCCCTGAATCCGCCTTCGTACCTCCTACCATAGTGGTCCAAAGCTATAGGTGTCGATAACTCCTTAGCACGCGTCCCGCAGCAAAGCCCAATCATGAAGTGAACTCGTTGATTCCCATCTGAATCTTAAGCTCTAACTTCTCATTTGGACTTCCTTTGCATCTCGGGTTTGGTCGAATTGGAGTGAGTCTTCAGAAAAGTTGTCGTGCAGTAGCAGCTCTAGAATTCGGTTCGGTTCGGTCACCCATGCTCGGTTCGGTTCGGAGTGCCACCTTCCTCTGGGTTCGGGTCCTTCTCCTTGTCTTCTTTCATTCGATTCGGGTCGGGTACTTCGCTCCGGGTCGGGTCGGGTGTCCTTCCCTCCAGCGCTCCGATCCGCCCCCTTATTTCTTCACGTATTCCGATCCGATCCCTCCTTGCCATCTGATCCGCGTGGCTTTCCCTCTTGCTAGTTCTCCCGAGTGTTTGCTTCCGATCCGAGCCCTGCATCTCCAAGTCGATCCGATCTGGCCTCCAATCGCTCTTCCGATCCGATCCGCTCCGCTCCCTAGCTTACTCCGATCCGATCCCCTTGTCCACCCCAACTCTAAGTAAACAGCCTTCCTTTTTGCCAAGCCTTCTCCAGCGACAAGTTCCAATCCAGTTCGAATCCCCTTGGTCAGTTCACAAATCCGATCCGACCCCCTTTCTCCGATCCGAACCGGTTCGGAACCTGCACACTTCTGCAATTTTCCAGCAAGCTTTCTACGCCATTCGACGACGTTTTCGAGCAATTTAACTATTCTAATCAATCATGAAACATACCACAGAGTCATAGCAACATGTAACAGCAACCACAAACAACAACCAACAATTCAAATGAATCAAAATGGATCAAAAGTAGCTAAAACTTCATATTTTCCCTTAAGCACTCTTAATCATGTTTAGGCATACAATTAACAAAACACATCGAAATTATCTCAAATTTCTAACAGAGCCTTAAAACATTATTTTAGAATTTTAAGAATTTTTCCAGAATTTATTTACGTATAAATTCGCTAATCTTCACTAATTACCCTTAATTAACCGTAATTAGTGTCAAAATGATGCTATCACTCACCTTGGCCACAAATGAAATTCTCAGAACTGAAACTCCTCTGATTTGGGGCGAATACTGATGTCTAACAGCAGCTCTAACCTTGCTTTGGTGCTTTTTCTCCTTAATTTGGTGTTGCTAAGCCTAATCTCCAATTAGAGAGTGATTTGGGGTGTTTTAGATGTAGGAAGCCATTACTAAGGTCTCAAGGAGGTTTGTGGCGGCTCAAAACTGAAATGAAAGTGATAACCTAACCCTAATCAGTCCTCCTATACCTCTAAACCCGAAATTCCCCTTGGGCCTAACTGCTAATCACCCGGTTAAGCCCAATTAAGCTGTCTTTCACCATCTGAAACTTGTTTCAGCCATATCTCCCAAACGGTGAGTCCGTTTGGCTAATGTGACCACTCTACGGAAAGAGAAACTATCATTCAAAGCCAATGGAAGTGGTTTCAGGTCAAAATTCATTTCCAGTCAAAAGTTATGGCCAAAACAGTGCCAACTAGGGGTAAAATGGTCATTTAAAAATCGGGAAAAATCATGAACATGGGAAATGACCCCAATAGTCGTCTCCCAAAGTTACATGACCATACGACTTCGTATGTGAAAGAAATAAATATTCTACGATCCTATGATGCGTAGAATGCGGGTCGTTACACTCTCCCCCCCTTAAGAAATTTCGTCCCCGAAATTCCTTAACCCCAAAACATACACAGGATCCCGTATGCCTAACACCCACATACAACAATCAAACATGCAAAGCAAGCAAACAAGTCTATCCTAGCATGCGGAAAACTAAATCGCTAATAAAATCTTACCAGATAAAGAGTTCTGGATACTTCTTCCTTATGTCCTCTTCTGTTTCCCAAGTACAATCATTCTCGTCTTCGCTCCTGTAACACCCCGAATTTCAATTTACACTAATAGTTAGTAATTAAAATATAATTAATCTCAGATGGAAGAACCAGGGGAAACGGGCTGCGTCATTGCGTTCGTCTCGGAAAAATACGCGAAATAGAGTCCGAGTTTTCGAGAATCGGAGTCCGGATGGCCCGGTTATGGCCCAAAGAAGTTTTAGGAAGTTTAAATTTAAAAAGCAGATTTGAAAAACAAGTTTGGAGCCAAAAGAGGAAAGGGGGGAAAAATTCCCGCCTAGCCCCGTGTCGACAGCCATGTCGACAGGGGAGTCGACAGGGGGGTGTCGACAGCCCTGTCGACAGGGGTGTCGACACAGGGTGTCGGCCCTGCTGGTCTGGGTGCACCAGGTTTGGTCTTGGCTGAGTCTTGGGCTATGTTCTAGAGGGTTCCTAAATCTAAGGGTCCTAATCTAATCTAGGGTTAATCTAAGGGCCTAAAACACTTTCTAATCCTATAAATAAGACCCTAACCCTACCCTAATTCATTCATAATTAAACCTAGTAACTAAACTATGGCAAAATGCTAGCTCTCATGGCCTCCACTAATTTTATGAAGAGGGTTGCATGCTAATCACTCTCTAATCAACCTCTAATCTCTTCTTAGCATCTTAATCTTCTTTATTTGGTGTGCAAAGTTGCTAGTTGTGAGTTTCTATCACTTTGATGATCTTTTGGTAAACTAATTAGATGAGATGTGATGAGATTTATGGTTTTGTATGTGGGTTAATGAGCTTTGAAATCATATGATATGATGTTAGCATTAATCTTATGTTTATGCATGTTGAGTATGTATGTTTATGCATGTTGAGTATGTAAGTTTATGCAAGTTTAATATGAAGTATGTTATGCATGATGCTAAATATGCAAGTTGTGGGCTATGTAATCATATGCATGTTATGCAAGTTCATAGTGATATGCTATGCAAGATACATGTATGTAAATATGCAAGTTACATGTTTGTTAATATGCAAGTTACATGTTTGTTAATATGCAAGTTACATGTTTGTTAATATGCAAGTTACATGTTTGTTAATATGCAAGTTACATGTTGGTTAATATGCAAGTTACATGTATGTAAATATGCAAGTTACATGTCTATTTATGTGCAAGTTACATGTATGTAAATATGCAAGTTACATGTTTATTAATATGCAAGTTCATGATGACACACTATGCAAGTCTATAAGCTAATATGTAAGTTTGTTATGCAAAATGAATATGTAAGTTATGTGACATATTATATGCAAGTTATGTGACATGTTATGCAAGTTCATATGCAAGTTATGTGTTTGTTAATATGCAAGATGGCACCTTTGAAACATGTTCATTCATATGCAAGTTGACACCTTTTATATGTGTTATATCATGAACGAAATTACGTGGGAACGATGGGGTAATTAAATGCATAAGTTAATAAGATTGTGTGAAATTAATATAATTATGCATAACACAAAATAAATAAACATAGTATGGGAATTTGCCTATTTGGTTAGGTGTACCCATACTATGTGTTGGGAATTTACCTATTGAGTTAGGTCTACCCCATGGGAATTTACCTATTAAGTTAGGTCTACCCATGTTAAGAAAACTTGATTAATTAGGGATAATTAATATAAAATTATGAGGGTGATTAATTAGGTGTAATTAATTGACTAAGACACGAGGTTGGACTCAGTTGTAGCGTAAAACTGCCCGGACCCAACCGGCTTAACCAGTTGCTACAAATGTTAGCCCAATGTGAGAGGTCTTAGGCACAAACTAAATACGTAATTAATGTAAAGACACGAGGTTAGACTCTGTTATGACATAAGGCTGCCCGGACCCAACCGGCTTAACCAGCGGTCATAAAAGACAGTCTAATGTGAGAGGTCTTTACAAAGGTTACGTTCTTAATTAATTAATTAAGAAACACTTAACCACATTAGCATGTAGAGGGACATGAGGGGTTAAGTGGGTGCCTTGGGTGGCATGAGAAAATCTAGTGGTTGCCTTGGGTGGCAATAGAAAATACGATTAGAATACTTAACCGAAATGAAACATGTAATTAAAACATGATTAAAGGGTTAAGTGGGATATACTAGAAAAAGGGACAAGCTTAGGTGGGAAGCTTGTGGAGGCCCATTTCAACCAGTAACCCATACGTATCTTTGTGGGCTCGACCCATGTCGAGGACGGGACACGCATACTGGGCTTGACTGTAAGAGGCAAACGGGTTAGCGGTGGCAACGCAAGTCCAACAGGCTTCACATGCGTGAGTGGGCCCGGGCTGGTAGGTAAGCCGTTGTTGCATCGAGTAGATATAAGCCGTGCACCGTTAGTTTTATCAGGTTGCCACATTGGGGAATGATACATCCCACGGTGGGGCCAGCACGGGTATCTACGTTAGGGAGCCGATCGAATGGGGAGTAGTGTGTACACCTAGTGAATTGTAGGGCCCCGTGGCGCCTACTTGGTCACCTAGGGGTACGCAAGTACTATTTAGTAAATTTTATAAGTCCTTGGGTGGGATCAACCTTTATGTTAGAAACGACTGGTGTGGTGCAGTTTAGTAATTTACCTTAGGGAGGGTAGATGCGTCTTTATCCTTTATCTTAGTTCAGTTGACTGCTTAGGGTACCCATTCATCCCTATATGTTACCGTATATCAGTTCATGTCTTCTCTGGTTGCTTTAACGATTGTATTGTTAAAGTTATAGGACTCGCTCAGACTTATGTCTGACCCCGTTGTTTTTATCTTTTTCCCAACCCTCAGGTCCTGTGGTGGATCCTAGCAGTAGCGGAGCTTGATCGGATTTCTGTTCCAGTCTTGAGGAGCTTGGACAGATGTAAAGCTCCAGTTATCCAGTTATCTTTTCTTTTGTTTTGGCTATTGTATGAGAGTGGGATTATGTATTCCTTTATTTTGATGGATATTGTACTTGACCTTTATTATGGTTTTATGATGTAACCAGACATGTTTTACTTCCGCTGATTATGAGATGATGTTTTAAAATTTCAAGTACTATTTATATCTGTCTTGTTGTAATTTTTCTGTTCTATATTCACTAAAATACTCCACCGATGCTATGGCATTCCCTTAGTGAGTGATCATAGCGGGAGTGGGGTGTTACACGTGGTATCAGAGCTTAAGGTTACCGGAACAGATAAAATTTTTAGAAAAACTATTTTCTAAGAACATTTTTGAAAAAAAAAGTATTTTTAAAAAACATGTCTTTTAAGAGAAAAGTTTTTGAAAAAAAAAGAAAAGCATAATCCCCAATAGCCATATCTTTATCTTTCGGAATCTCCTTTTTGAATCTTTCCTCTTTCGTTTCAGCATGGCTGAAGATCTTAATATCCCGGAGGGTTTAGTTATACCACTATGGTATAGGAGGTTGCAAGAGGCTAGGGCCGCGGCTGCGGGTCCGGCCAATGCTACTACACCAGAGACAACCGCTCCTCCTCCTCAGCCTAGAGTGGATAATTTTGCTAAGGTTTGCAAGGAGTTCAAGGCTATAGGAGGGAAACCTTTTCTAGGTTCAGAGACTTTCGTAGAGGCTAGAGATTGGCTTAAGGAAGTGGAAGAGTTGCTAGATATCTTTGAAGTGGAAGAGGGAAAGAAAGTCAAGTTGGCGGCTTGGTTAATGAAGGGAGAGGCCTCGTTCTGGTGGGAGGTCACTAATGGAGAACGCCCGGTTGACTCTTGGGCAGATTTTAAGCAAAGGTTTGGGGCTAAGTTTCTCTCAAGGGCGGAAGAGAATCTGTTTATGGAGAAGTTCTTGAATTTGAAGCAAGGGAATCTCACGGTGAAAGAATATGTCAACAAATTCAATCAATTAGCGAGGTTTGGCATAGAGTTGGTGAATACACCGGAGAAGAAGGCTTTGAGGTTCGTTAGAGGCTTGAACGAACCATTGCAAGGAATAGCTATGACTCACATTCCTATGGGGGCCACCTTTGAGAAACTTGTCTACATGGCACTTATGCATGAGGATGATAAGAATTCTAAGGCACCAGAGAAAAAGGGGGATCAGAAGAAACCGCAACAACCACAACAAGGCAAGGGCGGAAAAGGCAATGGTGACAAAAAGAAGACGAAGAAGAAGTGCTTCAATTGTGGAACACCAGGACACCTTAGTAAGGATTGTCGCAAAAAGAAGAAGACCGGTTGCTTTCATTGTGGTGAAGCAGGGCATCTTGTGAAAATCTGCCCAAAGAAGGGGCAGAAGACGGGGTCTACCTCAGGAGGTCAGGTGCAAGCTCTTATAGCACCACCTCAGTCAGGGGGGCAAGTTCAGGTTCTCTCAGTTCCACCGATTCAGCAGAGAGGTAGAACTATTTCCGTTGAAAGTCTGGTTTTTCTGTTTGATCATCCAGTTCGTACTTTGTTTGACTCTGGCGCATCGCATTCTTTTATCTCATCATCATTAGTTGAGTCACTGCACTTAGACACCAGTCTAGTTGATGATCCCTTGGTTGTTTCAAACCCAATTGGGGGCTCTATATATCTGTCTATGATATGTTTGGGTTTGAAGATTTCTATACTTAGCGTTGAGTTTAGATGTGATGCTTTTGTATTGGGCTTCACGGGCTATGGGCTGATCTTGGGCATGGACTGGTTATCCAGTAATGGTGCCGTTCTTGATTGTGAAAGGAGAGTTGTCAGGCTTATGACCCGCTTGGGTAACACTCTCGAGATCTCTTGTAATCCCAGGGATTCTGTTATGCTAAGTTATCTTGAATCGCTCGATGCTTCGGTCGAGAGTTTGTGTTCTGTCAGAGTAGTCCGGGAATATCCGGATGTGTTTGAAGAAGTAAAGGGTTTGCCTCCGAAGCGGGAGATAGATTTCCGAATTTATTTGGTGGATAATGCCAAACCAGTGTCTTTGCCAGTACGCCACATGGCTCCTCGTGAGAGAAGAGAACTTCATAAGCAAGTAGGGGAGTTGCTTGAGAAGGGGTTCATAAGGCGAAGTATATCGGAGTGGGGAGCTCCAGTAGTGTTTGCCACGAAGGCGGATGGGTCCCTCAGACTTTGTGTGGATTATAGGGAACTTAATAAGCTCACAAAGAAGAATAGACACCCATTACCGAGGATAGATGATCTCTTTGATCAGTTGGTTGGCGCCTCAGTGTTTTCGCAAATGGATTTAGCTACAGGGTTTCATCAGTTAAGAGTGGCGGAGGACAGTATAGAGAAGACTGCTTTCCGGACTCCGGATGGTTTTTATGAGTGGCTAGTGATGCCATTTGGGTTGACAAATGCCCCTGCATACTTTGTTGATCTCATGAGTAGAGTGTTCAGAGAGTATCTGAATAAGTTTGTAGTAGTTTTTGTGGATGACATCTTGGTCTTTTCCAAGAGTGAAGAAGAGCATGCCTTACATCTCAAGGAAGTGTTGGAGACTCTTCGAGCACATAGTCTTAAAGCTAAATTCTCTAAATGTCATTTTTGGAGAAGAGAAGTGCGATTCTTAGGGCATGTGGTCTCTAAGGAAGGGATAGCTGTGGATCCCGCAAAGATAGTATCTATCCAGGATTGGAAAGTTCCTAGAAATGCTACCGAAGTAAGAAGTTTCTTGGGGTTGGCAGGATATTATAGGAAGTTCATCAAAGACTTCGCGAAGATATCAGCCCCATTAACCCGCTTGACGAAGAAGAATCTGGTTTTCTCATGGGATATAGATTGTGATGATGCTTTCCGACGGTTAAAGAGAGCTTTGACCACCGCTCCAGTTTTAGTGCTCCCAGATGGGAGTAAGCCGTTTGTTGTTTATACCGATGCTTGTGGAACAGGATTAGGCGCAGTCTTGATGCAGGAGGGAAGGGTAATAGCCTATGGAGGGAGACAATTGAGAGTGCATGAAAAGAATTACCCTACCCATGATCTAGAGTTGGCCGCGATTGTTTTCGCACTTAAGTCTTGGCGCCATTATCTTCTTGGTGAGAGATTCGAGTTGTTCACCGACCATAAATCATTGAAGTACTTATTCTCTCAGAAGGATTTAAATTTAAGACAGCAAAGGTGGATGGAGTTCTTAGCATCCTATGATTTTGAGATAGCATATACCCCTGGCAAGGGTAACGTGGTGGCTGACGCCTTGAGTAGAAAAAGGCTATCTTTAAGTCCATTGTTCGTAGAACGGCGAAGCTTGGAGTTTCTTTCTTTGTTCGACTTCAGACCTTCTGTTGATTTTGTACCTGGTTTGTTGGCATCCTTGGAGGTTAGACCTACTCTTTTGAGACGGATTGGCGAGGCTCAGCGAGACGACCCACAGTTGGTTGAGTTGGTAGAGAAGCTTATGAGGGGGAAATCGTCCAGCCATTTGGGTAGATACACCATAGATGATAAGGGATGGTTGCATAGAGACGGTAGACTTTGTGTACCGCAAGATGAGGGTTTGAAGAAGGCTATTTTGGATAATGCACATCGTTCAAGAATGACTATTCATCCAGGTGGAGACAAAATGTACCAAGACATGAAGAGAGTTTTCTTCTGGGCCGGTATGAAGAAAGATGTAGCCGAGTATGTGGCTAGATGCTTAGTATGCCAACAAGTTAAAGCGGAGCAAAGGAAACCCGGTGGGTTGCTACACCCATTGGAAGTTCCGCAATGGAAGTGGGATAGTATCTCGATGGATTTCATCGATGGGTTACCGAGATCGAGGAAGGGCAATACGGGAATTTGGGTTGTGGTAGACAGACTTACCAAAAGTGCCCATTTTATACCCGTGAAAAGTAAGAGGACCGCTCCATGGCTTGCTTCAGTCTATGTTAGAGAGATTGTTAGATTGCATGGCGTACCATCCAGCATTGTGAGTGATCGAGATCCTATCTTCACTAGTGAGTTTTGGAGAAGTTTGCAAGAGGCGGTAGGGACTCAGTTGTGTTTGAGCACCGCATATCATCCTCAGACGGACGGTCAGACCGAGAGGGTGAACCGTATCTTAGAAGATCTCTTGAGGCTTTGTATCTTGGATTTTGGAGGTACATGGGAAGAACATCTTCCTTTGGTGGAGTTCGCATATAATAACAGCTTTCAGTCCAGTATTGGTATGGCTCCTTTCGAAGCTCTTTATGGAAGGCCTTGTCGATCTCCTACATGTTGGTGGGAATCTACGGATAAGATCTTGCTTGGGCCGGATATGGTTAGAGAGACTTCAGAGAAGATTGATTTGATTCGAAGACGGATGAAGGCAGCACAAGATAGACAGAAATCTTATGCGGATCGGAGAAGGACGGATCTTGAGTTTGAGGTTGGGGATATGGTTTTTGTCAAAGTATCTCCGTTAAGAAATGTTGTTCGCTTTGGGTCCGTTGGGAAGTTAGCACCGAGATTTGTTGGGCCGTTTCCTATTAAGGAAAGGATTGGACGGATGGCATACAGGGTGGAGTTGCCCGACAGACTTAGTGGTGTTCATGATGTATTCCATGTATCACATTTGAGGAAGTGCTTACATGAGACCGCGGAGGTGGTAGAGCCGAGCTTGCTTAGAGATGTAGAGGTAGAGCGTGATGCGACGATTCGACGAGCTCCTACTCGCATCCTTGGGTCAGAAACTAGGAAGTTGAGGAACAGAGAAGTCCAGCTAGTGAAAGTGCAATGGGAAGATGACGAAAGCAATGCTACTTGGGAGACGGAAGCAAAGATGCGTTCTTTGTATCCATTTCTTTTTGAGAGTATGTCTTTTAACTTCTCCCTTATCGCTTGTCTAGTACTTATCTTATCTTTGGTATGTCCTCTCGTTAGTACCGTTTGACCTTTAGATAGGGTAAAACCTATGGTTGAAACATGTGTTTGAAACATGTTATGGTTGATGGATGCATGTGGATGCAATTGTTTGCTAGTGGTTGCTCGTGGATGCATATACACACACATTAGGCACTAGATCGGCTCAGTCACTTCATGTTGCATATCGCACAAATGGATGTGGTAGTTAGATTGATGGATGTATCATGGATGTGTTATCATATGGATGATGCATTTTTGTGTATGGTTGTGCACGCATATAGAAATTGTATGTGTCAATAGGGTTTCGCATACATATTGGATGCATGGCACTATCATGGTTTGCATTAAGGAGGTCGACTGAATCAGTAGACCGCCTGATTTTGCATTAGTATACGGACATATACACACACTTTCTGCATATGTTCATACATCATTAGAAGTTTCTAAGGATAATGGTTGCTTGTGGTTGATGGTTTAGTAGATGGTTGTTTGGTTGGTAGGATACGTTCTTCTTAACTTAGAGATTTCGAGGACGAAATCCTTTAAGTAGGGGAGAATGTAACACCCCGAATTTCAATTTACACTAATAGTTAGTAATTAAAATATAATTAATCTCAGATGGAAGAACCAGGGGAAACGGGCTGCGTCATTGCGTTCGTCTCGGAAAAATACGCGAAATAGAGTCCGAGTTTTCGAGAATCGGAGTCCGGATGGCCCGGTTATGGCCCAAAGAAGTTTTAGGAAGTTTAAATTTAAAAAGCAGATTTGAAAAACAAGTTTGGAGCCAAAAGAGGAAAGGGGGGAAAAATTCCCGCCTAGCCCCGTGTCGACAGCCATGTCGACAGGGGAGTCGACAGGGGGGTGTCGACAGCCCTGTCGACAGGGGTGTCGACACAGGGTGTCGGCCCTGCTGGTCTGGGTGCACCAGGTTTGGTCTTGGCTGAGTCTTGGGCTATGTTCTAGAGGGTTCCTAAATCTAAGGGTCCTAATCTAATCTAGGGTTAATCTAAGGGCCTAAAACACTTTCTAATCCTATAAATAAGACCCTAACCCTACCCTAATTCATTCATAATTAAACCTAGTAACTAAACTATGGCAAAATGCTAGCTCTCATGGCCTCCACTAATTTTATGAAGAGGGTTGCATGCTAATCACTCTCTAATCAACCTCTAATCTCTTCTTAGCATCTTAATCTTCTTTATTTGGTGTGCAAAGTTGCTAGTTGTGAGTTTCTATCACTTTGATGATCTTTTGGTAAACTAATTAGATGAGATGTGATGAGATTTATGGTTTTGTATGTGGGTTAATGAGCTTTGAAATCATATGATATGATGTTAGCATTAATCTTATGTTTATGCATGTTGAGTATGTATGTTTATGCATGTTGAGTATGTAAGTTTATGCAAGTTTAATATGAAGTATGTTATGCATGATGCTAAATATGCAAGTTGTGGGCTATGTAATCATATGCATGTTATGCAAGTTCATAGTGATATGCTATGCAAGATACATGTATGTAAATATGCAAGTTACATGTTTGTTAATATGCAAGTTACATGTTTGTTAATATGCAAGTTACATGTTTGTTAATATGCAAGTTACATGTTTGTTAATATGCAAGTTACATGTTGGTTAATATGCAAGTTACATGTATGTAAATATGCAAGTTACATGTCTATTTATGTGCAAGTTACATGTATGTAAATATGCAAGTTACATGTTTATTAATATGCAAGTTCATGATGACACACTATGCAAGTCTATAAGCTAATATGTAAGTTTGTTATGCAAAATGAATATGTAAGTTATGTGACATATTATATGCAAGTTATGTGACATGTTATGCAAGTTCATATGCAAGTTATGTGTTTGTTAATATGCAAGATGGCACCTTTGAAACATGTTCATTCATATGCAAGTTGACACCTTTTATATGTGTTATATCATGAACGAAATTACGTGGGAACGATGGGGTAATTAAATGCATAAGTTAATAAGATTGTGTGAAATTAATATAATTATGCATAACACAAAATAAATAAACATAGTATGGGAATTTGCCTATTTGGTTAGGTGTACCCATACTATGTGTTGGGAATTTACCTATTGAGTTAGGTCTACCCCATGGGAATTTACCTATTAAGTTAGGTCTACCCATGTTAAGAAAACTTGATTAATTAGGGATAATTAATATAAAATTATGAGGGTGATTAATTAGGTGTAATTAATTGACTAAGACACGAGGTTGGACTCAGTTGTAGCGTAAAACTGCCCGGACCCAACCGGCTTAACCAGTTGCTACAAATGTTAGCCCAATGTGAGAGGTCTTAGGCACAAACTAAATACGTAATTAATGTAAAGACACGAGGTTAGACTCTGTTATGACATAAGGCTGCCCGGACCCAACCGGCTTAACCAGCGGTCATAAAAGACAGTCTAATGTGAGAGGTCTTTACAAAGGTTACGTTCTTAATTAATTAATTAAGAAACACTTAACCACATTAGCATGTAGAGGGACATGAGGGGTTAAGTGGGTGCCTTGGGTGGCATGAGAAAATCTAGTGGTTGCCTTGGGTGGCAATAGAAAATACGATTAGAATACTTAACCGAAATGAAACATGTAATTAAAACATGATTAAAGGGTTAAGTGGGATATACTAGAAAAAGGGACAAGCTTAGGTGGGAAGCTTGTGGAGGCCCATTTCAACCAGTAACCCATACGTATCTTTGTGGGCTCGACCCATGTCGAGGACGGGACACGCATACTGGGCTTGACTGTAAGAGGCAAACGGGTTAGCGGTGGCAACGCAAGTCCAACAGGCTTCACATGCGTGAGTGGGCCCGGGCTGGTAGGTAAGCCGTTGTTGCATCGAGTAGATATAAGCCGTGCACCGTTAGTTTTATCAGGTTGCCACATTGGGGAATGATACATCCCACGGTGGGGCCAGCACGGGTATCTACGTTAGGGAGCCGATCGAATGGGGAGTAGTGTGTACACCTAGTGAATTGTAGGGCCCCGTGGCGCCTACTTGGTCACCTAGGGGTACGCAAGTACTATTTAGTAAATTTTATAAGTCCTTGGGTGGGATCAACCTTTATGTTAGAAACGACTGGTGTGGTGCAGTTTAGTAATTTACCTTAGGGAGGGTAGATGCGTCTTTATCCTTTATCTTAGTTCAGTTGACTGCTTAGGGTACCCATTCATCCCTATATGTTACCGTATATCAGTTCATGTCTTCTCTGGTTGCTTTAACGATTGTATTGTTAAAGTTATAGGACTCGCTCAGACTTATGTCTGACCCCGTTGTTTTTATCTTTTTCCCAACCCTCAGGTCCTGTGGTGGATCCTAGCAGTAGCGGAGCTTGATCGGATTTCTGTTCCAGTCTTGAGGAGCTTGGACAGATGTAAAGCTCCAGTTATCCAGTTATCTTTTCTTTTGTTTTGGCTATTGTATGAGAGTGGGATTATGTATTCCTTTATTTTGATGGATATTGTACTTGACCTTTATTATGGTTTTATGATGTAACCAGACATGTTTTACTTCCGCTGATTATGAGATGATGTTTTAAAATTTCAAGTACTATTTATATCTGTCTTGTTGTAATTTTTATGTTCTATATTCACTAAAATACTCCACCGATGCTATGGCATTCCCTTAGTGAGTGATCATAGCGGGAGTGGGGTGTTACAGCTCCACTGTACCTTGACTAGCTTCACCGACTTCCTTCGAAGTTGCTTCATGTCGTGTGCGACAATACGGGCCGGCTTGCGGTTTCCAACCGCCTCGGGTTCTACTTCGAAGTCTTCCAACTGATCAGGTGAGATAGTCATATCTGAGTCGTGAACGAACTTCCTTAGTTGGGAAACATGAAATACGTTGTGAACTCCCGCCATCTTCTCTGGTAAGTCAATTCTATATGCCAAATTCCCGACTAGTTCAAGAACAGGGAATGGGCCAACAAATCTTGGTGCTAATTTACCTCTCCTGCCAAATCGTATTACGCTCTTCAACGGAGAAATCTTGACAAACACCAAGTCACCAACGGAGAATTTTAAGTCTCTTCCTCTCTTATCAGCATAACTCTTCTGCCTATCTTGGGCTGCCTTCATTCGTTGCTGAATGATCTTGATTTTATCTGAAGTTTCCCTCACCACATCTGGTCCAAGCATAAGCTTCTCGCCAGTTTCTATCCAACATGATGGTGAGTTGCACGGTCTTCCATACAAAGCTTCAAATGGAGCCATACCGATACTGGATTGGTAGCTATTATTATATGCAAACTCTACTAGATGCAAATGGTCATCCCATGATCCACCAAAATCCAATATACATGCTCTCAAGAGATCTTCCAAAATACGATTCACCCTTTCCGTCTGACCGTCGGTCTGAGGATGATATGCGGTACTGAGATGTAACTCTGACCCTAGCGCCTCTTGCAAGCTCCTCCAAAACCCACTAGTGAACAACGGGTCTCGGTCGCTCACAATGCTTTTAGGTACTCCATGAAATCTCACTACCCACTTCATATACAATTCTGCTAACTTAGCTGCCGTTCTAGTCGATTTGACTGGTATAAACCTTGCACTTTTAGTCAGTCGATCTACAATTACCCAAATGCTGTCATATCCCGATCTAGTCCTTGGTAACCCATCGATGAAATCCATCGAGACTTGCTCCCATTTCCATTCGGGAATTTCTAAGGGCTGTAACAACCCACTAGGCTTCTTTTGCTCGGCTTTAACTAGCTGGCAATTCATGCACTTGGATATAAACTTCCCAACATCTCTTTTCATCCCTTCCCAGTAGTAGGTCTGCTTCATATTTCGATACATCTTATTACCACCGGGGTGTATAGTCAGCCTTGAGTGATGACATTCTCTAAGCACTTCATCCCTCAATCCATTGACATTGGGTACAACAAGCTTTCCATTCTTTCTAAGCCATCTATCTCGATCAAGCCCATACTTGTTCATCTCCTCATCGATTCCCATCTCTAACTTGGAGATGATTTCCAATAGGTTAGGATCGTCCCTCTGACTAGAGCCGATCCGCTCAATCAAAGTGGGTCTGATCGTCAAACTCGCTAACATTTCTGGATCCAATTCGCACTTTGGTCTGAAATCAAACCCCGCGATAAACTCCAGTTGCTTCCATTCAAGGAACATAGCCCCTAAGCTGGCATGTCTTCTACTCAATGCATCAGCCACCGCATTGCCCTTTCCCGGTGTGTATGCGATGTCAAAATCATAGGAAGCTAAGAACTCTAACCATCTCTGCTGACGGAGATTTAAATCCTTCTGGGAGAATAGATACTTTAACGACTTATGATCTGTAAATAGCTCAAATCTTTCTCCCAAGAGATAGTGTCTCCACATCTTTAACGCGAACACGATCGCTGCCAATTCTAAATCATGGGTAGGGTATCTACTCTCGTGCGGTTTCAATTGCCGACTTGCATAAGCTACAACCCTACCGCCTTGCATCAATACAGCACCCAGCCCGGTACCACAGGCATCCGTGTATACCGTCATCTCTTCATCCCCCTTAGGAATGACTAACACCGGTGCGCTTGTCAACTTGTCCTTTAGACTTTTAAATGCATTCTCGCACCTCTCATCCCAGACAAAAGCTTGATTCTTCTTGGTCAACTGGGTCAATGGTGCTGCTATCTTGGAGAAACCTTGGATAAACTTACGATAATATCCCGCTAATCCCAAGAAACTTCTTACATCTGTTGCATTCTTGGGCGTAGGCCAATCTTGTACCGTAGCCACCTTTGCTGGGTCCACGGCAATACCACTCTCTGATACAACATGGCCCAAGAACCTCACTTCCCTCTTCCAGAAGTGACACTTAGAAAACTTTGCTTTCAATTGGTGTTTTCTCAACACCTCCATCGCTACTCTTAAATGTTCCTTGTGTTCCTCCTCTGTCCTCGAACAGACCAAAATATCATCAACGAACACAAGGACAGACTTATTCAGCTGATCTCTGAATACCCTATTCATAAGGTCCACAAAATATGCCGGGGCATTAGTCAGCCCAAATGGCATAACCAACCATTCATAAAACCCAGACGGCGTTCGAAATGCCGTTTTAGCTATACTCTCAGCTTCCACTCTAAGCTGATGAAAACCTATCGCGAGATCCAACTGAGAAAATACTCTCGCGCCACTCAACTGATCAAACAAATCATCTATCCGCGGTAGAGGATACTTGTTCTTCCTCGTCACTTTATTCAACTCGCGGTAGTCTACACACAAACGAAGGGAACCATCCGCCTTGGTAGCAAACACAACTGGTGCTCCCCATTCAGAAACACTCCTTCTGATAAATCCCTTCTTCAAAAGATCGCTGACTTGCACCTCGAGCTCTCGCTGCTCCCTTGGTGCCATACGACGAAGTGGCATCACTATAGGTCTGGCATCTTTTACCAAATCAATACGAAACTCAATCTCTCGGTGTGGTGGAAGTCCGGTCACTTCTTCGAAAACATCCGGATACTGGCCAACCACGGGCAAACCTGACAACTCACTATGCGGAATGTCGAGGGAGTTTAGAAAACTAGCCAATACCCCCTTACTGGGTAGACCACCAAACACTATCCTCCGTCCATCATCCGCTCTAGCTGTCACCAAAAAGCCCTCACAGTCTACCACCACCCCGTATCTTTGGAGCCAATCTACTCCCAAAATAATGCCAAACCCAGTAAAGCCCAAAACAAAGCAATCACAAACAAGCATGCATCCATGACTCGATAGAACCACATTACGACAAATCATGCTAAGGCTAGTTGAACCACCAATCGGGTTCGTCACTACTAAAGGTCTATCGACAATCTCGGGCTCCAATCCCAACCTATCTACCAGGTCACTAGATATGAAAGAACTGGAAGCTCCGGTATCAAACAAAACTCTAACAGGAACATCATAAACAGAAAGCATACCTTGAATGACGACATTCTTTCCCTTCTCCGCCGCAGTTGGGGCATTCGACGAAGAAGGAATAGCATTAAGAGCATATGCTTTCACCATTTGCTTTTCCTTAGGGGGCTGGGGACACTTGTCCTTGTGATGTCCCATTTGGCCACAGTTGAAGCACTTCCTATCTGCTGGCTTGGCCCGACAATTACTAGCATAATGGCCCTTCTTACCACAGCTGAAGCACTCCACATCTTGCTTATTCTTTTTCTTCTGGCCATCCTTAGCCTGATTCTGCTTTCTCTTATTCTGGGAACCACCTTTGCCTCCACCACTAGCTTGTGGCTTTGGCTCGTCTGCGGATGCAACCTCAGTCTTTGGCTTAGGGTAGAGACTTTCCGACCTTAACGCTTTCCCCACAATCGATTCAAACGTCTCATCGATGTGGTTAATAAGTTTTTCCCCCAAGTACTGATCCAATCCAGTTATGAATTTCTCATTCTTTTTCTCGGCAGTATCTATAAGAGATAACCCATATTTTGACAAAGTGTCAAATTCAGCAATATACTCCGAGACAGCCCTGCCATTCTGCTTGAGCTCCAAGAATTTCTTAAACAACATTGACTTTTGAGCAGTTGGGATGAACTTCTCACTAAAGCGAGCCTTAAACTGCTCCCAAGTAATCTGATCTTCGGGAGTAGCTGCCTTTATAGCATTCCACCAATTCATTGCCCGCCCTTGCAGCTGACGGGACGCTAACTTTCTCTTCATCGCATCCTCGATACCCAAATCCTCGAAGATACGTTCGCAACTATCCACCCAATCCTGAACATCCGTAGCCGACTCCGTTCCGTGGAACGGCTTCCCACCAAGGCTAGTATAATCCTTATTCAGCTTGGCGAAGTCGACTCTTGGCGCCTGCACCATTGGACCACCACCATTTCCACCATTGGGAGCTGCCCTCTGAACATCTCTAAGCTTCTCTCTCATGAGGTCAGTAAACATCGCCCTCATGTCAGTAGCATTCCCATTATTGGCCCCTCTACCGGTACCTCTAACATATCGGCTCATCGTCAATCTGAAAAAAGAAATGATTAACGACTCCATAGTGGTGCTAGTGCAGTACGACTTCATCCCTATACTACTAATAGTATATATATATATATATAGCTTTTGAAAACCAAAATAATCACAAATACGCTCTCTCGTGTACGTATACTATCTCTCCCTGATAACTTCCCTAGGTTAACTACGCAACCTCGCTCTGATACCAAGTGTGACGGCCCGCCTCGCACCAGCCTGCGTTTCCTCCAAAAGTGCGCTGTACACATGCCCGACTAGCACAAGACGGTCGTCATAAGAAAGGAAAGAAGGGAATGAGCTAATCAAAGAAACCTGCAGAATGTCTCACAGCGCATGGAATAAAATATAATAATAACATACTTGACACAAAACAGGCGAGACAGTGCATAAGCTGATAACTAAAATCAACATCAATCATCAAAGCAGCGGAAATCCAAATACAGCTTATTACAATTTTCCAAATTTACTGTCTCTAAACAAAGAAAGCTGAAGTAGAAGATACACCAACAATGCCCAAGCAGTGATCTTCAACAACACAGGGAGAATACTAAATATATATATATATATATCACGTGGAAGCCTCCTGCTCGTCTCCGGATCATCTACCCGTGCATCACCAGCTAACCTGTCTCTAGTCTGCTCGTGTGAGCACCCAGAGTAATAAGAGGAGACATAAAACTCTGGGTCAGACATAAAGCCTGGTATGAGCGATAAGCATCTAAACAGAATAATAACAGGTATACTAAACCATACCTGAACCTGGACCTGCAACCAAAGAGTTAGTACCACATACCGTACAATACTCCAAGGTGCCATAATAAATAGTGTAAGAATACGGGGGTGGGGTGTGTATGTCACAATAATAGCAAACAAATCATCCATAGCAACCATTCTCACATCTCTCACTCAGTGCGTAAAGCGTACGACATCTACCACTTTGGGACACTAGACAAACTGAGGTAACGACGAATCCCGACTTGTAGGAACCCTGCTGTGACCAAGCCAAACACTTGGAGTCATGACCAAACATTTCAATGACCCACTTCATTGGTCATAGCCCTTGGTTCTACCAATGCCATAATGGCCCTGAATCCGCCTTCGTACCTCCTACCATAGTGGTCCAAAGCTATAGGTGTCGATAACTCCTTAGCACGTGTCCCGCAGCAAAGCCCAATCATGAAGTGAACTCGTTGATTCCCATCTGAATCTTAAGCTCTAACTTCTCATTTGGACTTCCTTTGCATCTCGGGTTTGGTCGAATTGGAGTGAGTCTTCAGAAAAGTTGTCGTGCAGTAGCAGCTCTAGAATTCGGTTCGGTTCGGTCACCCATGCTCGGTTCGGTTCGGAGTGCCACCTTCCTCTGGGTTCGGGTCCTTCTCCTTGTCTTCTTTCATTCGATTCGGGTCGGGTACTTCGCTCCGGGTCGGGTCGGGTGTCCTTCCCTCCAGCGCTCCGATCCGCCCCCTTATTTCTTCACGTATTCCGATCCGATCCCTCCTTGCCATCTGATCCGCGTGGCTTTCCCTCTTGCTAGTTCTCCCGAGTGTTTGCTTCCGATCCGAGCCCTGCATCTCCAAGTCGATCCGATCTGGCCTCCAATCGCTCTTCCGATCCGATCCGCTCCGCTCCCTAGCTTACTCCGATCCGATCCCCTTGTCCACCCCAACTCTAAGTAAACAGCCTTCCTTTTTGCGAAGCCTTCTCCAGCGACAAGTTCCAATCCAGTTCGAATCCCCTTGGTCAGTTCACAAATCCGATCTGACCCCCTTTCTCCGATCCGAACCGGTTCGGAACCTGCACACTTCTGCAATTTTCCAGCAAGCTTTCTACGCCATTCGACGACGTTTTCGAGCAATTTAACTATTCTAATCAATCATGAAACATACCACAGAGTCATAGCAACATGTAACAGCAACCACAAACAACAACCAACAATTCAAATGAATCAAAATGGATCAAAAGTAGCTAAAACTTCATATTTTCCCTTAAGCACTCTTAATCATGTTTAGGCATACAATTAACAAAACACATCGAAATTATCTCAAATTTCTAACAGAGCCTTAAAACATTATTTTAGAATTTTAAGAATTTTTCCAGAATTTATTTACGTATAAATTCGCTAATCTTCACTAATTACCCTTAATTAACCGTAATTAGTGTCAAAATGATGCTATCACTCACCTTGGCCACAAATGAAATTCTCAGAACTGAAACTCCTCTGATTTGGGGCGAATACTGATGTCTAACAGCAGCTCTAACCTTGCTTTGGTGCTTTTTCTCCTTAATTTGGTGTTGCTAAGCCTAATCTCCAATTAGAGAGTGATTTGGGGTGTTTTAGATGTAGGAAGCCATTACTAAGGTCTCAAGGAGGTTTGTGGCGGCTCAAAACTGAAATGAAAGTGATAACCTAACCCTAATCAGTCCTCCTATACCTCTAAACCCGAAATTCCCCTTGGGCCTAACTGCTAATCACCCGGTTAAGCCCAATTAAGCTGTCTTTCACCATCTGAAACTTGTTTCAGCCATTATTCCCAAACGGTGAGTCCGTTTGGCTAATGTGACCACTCTACGGAAAGAGAAACTATCATTCAAAGCCAATGGAAGTGGATTCAGGTCAAAATTCATTTCCAGTCAAAAGTTATGGCCAAAACAGTGCCAACTAGGGGTAAAATGGTCATTTAAAAATCGGGAAAAATCATGAACATGGGAAATGACCCCAATAGTCGTCTCCCAAAGTTACATGACCATACGACTTCGTATGTGAAAGAAATAAATATTCTACGATCCTATGATGCGTAGAATGCGGGTCGTTACACATGTGTCTTACGGCCCCCGATGTTGTAGTTACCTATGCTGGTCCCACCATGGGGTGTATCAAGTCCCATGGCGGTGGCCCGACACAACCCTAGAATGCACAGGTATGCTACTGGTGCCCAGTGCCTTATTTTTCTGCGCCGGAGTGAGTGCACGCCCACACCCCGTTAGAACCTACACTGCTGCACCACCGCCGTCGATTTGACCTCTTACAGTCAGCCCAGTAATCGTGCCCCACCCTGCCTAGTTTCAGGATATCATGATACCTTATAGGGTTACTGCTGAAAAGGGTCCCCCGCTACTAGGTTTTTCTATTTCTAGCCAACATGCTAAGTTGGTTAAGTGTTTTATAAACCTAACCCCCAATCAGTCTGTTTAGTTTAGCATGTTCCATCTTGATTAAGTATTAATATAATTTACTTAATCCTATCAATCCTGACTCAGCCTTAATTGTCTTATTAAAGCCTTGACCTCTCACATTAAACAGGTATTGTTGTGGCTGCCTGTTGCCGGTTGGGTCCGGGCAGTCTTACGCCACAACTCAGTCTAACCTCGGGTCCTTATTGGGCTCCATGTTTAACCACCCACATTGGATAGGTGTTGTTGTGACTACTGGACAGCCGGGCGGTTCCGGGCAGGTTTACATCACAACTCAATCCAACCTCGGGTTAAACACATCGTATTTTCTACATTTAAATATTTTGTCTTTCTTCTTTATTTTCTTATATGTAAATATTTGCGGCCCATTATTCAAAATCAATTTAAGCTAATGGTGTAAAGGTTTACACCAATCATGAGCCTAACCCATTCTTGAATTTGGGCCCCTCTACTTTTATATTTTCATTTATTAATTAATTTGGCCCAACGCTATTTTCCCCCGTTTAATACGTTCGTTTATTATAATATCTGTTGGGCTTAGCCTTTTAAGCCCAACTTAGCCACGTGAAAAAGGGGAGGCTTAAAACGTGATTATATACACAAAAAGGGGAATGTGAACGCATGAACTTGCAACATAACGTTGGAACTACAAAATAGAAACTGGTGTACTTGCATTGTGGTAACATATTCTTTGGTCATAAAGCATAAGTGACATGAATCAAACCATGTAAACTTGTAGTTAAGTTAAGAATCTAACTAAATTAGATATCATTATTGACACATAGTCTTAACTACAACATAAACCTATATTTTTACTTAGGCATAATGTCAAACATAAGCAAATCATGTTTATAAAATTACAATATGTTTACAAAGGTGCTTACTTTTGTTACTAATACAAAAGTATAGTTCAACTAGAATTATTCCAACTTAATCATGATTTTTAATCTATTCACATAATCATGGCACAAATATACCTAAACATGAAATCATGGTTTTTGGTCTATTCATGTAATCATGGCATAAATATTCCTAAACATGAAATCATGGTTTTTACTTTATTCATGCAAACTTGCAATTGGAATGTAAATCTAACTTAGCTATGTGTCACATATATTATCATATAGTTCTTGTTAACAATATAGGCCTAACATGTTTTTCAATTAGGCATAATACCAAACATAGCCTAGTCATATTCATAAAATCAACATAAGTTCACAAAGAGGCTTACTTTTGTTTCTAATACAAAAGTATGGTTTTATACATAGATCATGATGCCAATTCCAACATAATTTCATATGAATCATAATACCCCAAATTTGATCCAATTACACAAAAAGTGATTTTTTTTACAAAAATATACATTATGTTGGCATAGTAGCAAAACCACATACTTGCATGAATCTCAATTAAACAACCACAAACATGTAGCTTCAACATGAATTACATACTTGCGAATATCCAATCGTATACTTGCATAAATCTCAAATAAACTACCGCAAACATGTAGTTTTTATCATGAATTACATACTTGCGAATATCCAATCGTTACATCACAATATTCCAAATCGATTAGAATCATAACAATGCACAAATATGAATTACTATCACCACAAATCAAGTGTACAAATCAAACACAGTTATTTATTCACATCGGAATAGTACTCTACTTACAATCGTGTGACGAATTCTTCAATTCAGGAATCTGAATTCTGGATTTGGAGATGCTATTCCTTTGATGTAGGCGTTGATTTGATTTGTTTAAGTTTAACTTGTAGTTGCTTTATGCTTTAGAGTTTGTCTCCTAATCGTCTCTCAAATTGGTGGCTACTCCTAGTCGTTCCTCAACAGCATGATGGCCTCATTCTTATTTTTGAATGAATAGATTAGGTAGAGTCTAGGGTCATTTTTATAGAGTTTATGAACTGATTAGGACCATCGATGTAGCTTGGGTTAATCGTAGCCATTCATTCGAAAGAGAGACCAATCAGGAGCTGACACCTAGCCCTCGTGACAAAGCAAGTCTCAGAAAATCGACCAAACACAGACCAGGCCAGCCAGGGTGGGCTGGGTTCGACCTGGCTCTAGGGCCAGGTCGACAGCCCAGTCGACAGCCCTGTCGACCTGGCTAGCCGAGGTCGACTGCCAAGTCGACCTGGGTGCCTTAAGCGGGAATTTTCCCGCCCTGGCCAATTGGGCCCGATTTTGAATTTTAAACTTGTTTTCTGAGCTGTTTTCGTCTGTTTGAATTTTAACCTGAATTCTGAAACTTCCGGAGGCCATATCTTCTTCATACGGACTCCGTTTTTCGAAAACTCGGACTCTATTTTGCGTATTTTTCCGAGACGAATACAACGGCGTATCCCGTTTCCCTTAATTCTTTGATTTGAAATTAATTATACTTTAATTTGTGAATTTCACGGTTATAGAATTCACGGGTTGTTACATTCTCCCCCACTTAAAAGGATTTCGTCCCCGAAATTTCAAGTTAGGAGGAATCTATATCCTAACATCCAATCATCCATCTACTCATCCATCAAACACGAGCATCCATTGTCCTTAAAAGACTTCTAATGCTTCATGATCATATGCGAAGTGTGTGTGTGTACGTGTACTTATCTAATGCAAAATCAGGCGGTCTACTGATTCGTTGACCTCCTTAATGTGAATTATGTAAGTGCCATGAATCCATTATGTATGCAAATTTTCCTATTCATGATTCTACATGAGTGCACAATCATTCATACAAATGCAACATCCATATGACAACACATTAAAGTTCAACCATATACGAATGCAAACATATATGCATATGCAATATGAAGTGACTGAGCCGATCTAAAACCTAGATTGTGTATGTATATGCAACCACGAGCAACCACTAGCAATCACTTGCAACCACTTGCAACCATCATCCATAACATGTTTCAATTACATGTTTTCATCCAAAGGGTTTCTACCTAAAAGATAAGGTCGAGGAAATATACCTAAAAAGATAGATAAAAGCGCAACTTAAGGAAAAAGAAAGATCAAGGATGTACCCTCGAAAAGAAAAGGGTAGGCAGTGCGTATTCTAGCTTCAGTTTCCCAAGTCGCGTCTCCCTCGGCGTCGCTCCACTGAACTTTGACGAGTTTGACTTCGCGGTTGCGTAGCTTCTTCACTTCCGTTCCTAATATGCGGGTTGGAACTTTCCTCACGGTTGCTTCGCGCTCCACTTCAGCTTCTTCTAGGATATTTGGCTCTACCACTTCAGCAGACTCATGTAGACATTTTCGGAGATGCGAAACATGAAAAACGTTGTGAACTCCGGCCAGCTTTTCGGGTAGCCCTAATCTATAGGCCATTTTCCCAATTTTCTCGATGATAGGGAATGGCCCTACGAACCTTGGTGCTAGCTTTCCTGTGGTTCCAAAACGAACAACGTTCCTTAGCGGAGATACCTTGAGAAAAACTCTGTCTCCAACCTCAAATTCAAGGTCGGTCCTTCTCTTGTCGGCGTAGGACTTTTGTCTGTCTTGGGCCGTCTTCATCCTTCTTCGTATTAAGTCTACTTTCTCTGTAGTTTCTCGGATCATATCTGGTCCAAGTATGAGTTTATCAGTAGACTCCCACTAACAGGTGGGCGATCGGCACGGTCTTCCATATAAAGCTTCGAAGGGCGCCATTCCGATGGTTGCTTGATAGCTGTTGTTGTAGGCAAATTCCACCAAAGGAAGATGGTCTTCCCACGTCCCTCCGAAGTCAAGGACGCACAGTCTTAGAAGGTCCTCCAAAACTCTGTTCACTCTTTCTGTTTGGCCGTCAGTTTGGGGATGATAGGCTGTGCTCAAGCATAACTATGTTCCTACTGCTTCTTGCAGACTCCGCCAAAACTCACTTGTGAAGATAGGGTCTCGGTCACTAACAATGCTGGATGGTATTCCGTGGAGTCGGACAATTTCCTTGAGGTAAAGAGATGCTAGGGATGAGGCAGTTCTTTTACTTTTGACAGGTAAAAAGTGGGCGCTTTTAGTAAGCCTATCCACTATTACCCAAATGCTAGTGTTGCCTCTCCTAGACCTAGGCAGCCCATCGATGAAGTCCATTGAGATGCTATCCCACTTCCACTGCGGGACCTCTAGAGGATGTAGCAGTCCGCCAGGCTTTTTCTGTTCCGCCTTAACCTGTTGGCACACCATACACTTAGAAACGAATTCTGCCACGTCCTTTTTCATGCCGTTCCAGAAGAAAGTTCTTTTTATATCTTTGTACATTTTATCTCCGCCTGGGTGTATCGTCATCTTGGAGTGATGTGCTTCCTCCAGAACCTTCTTTACTAAATCCCTTGTCTGTGGGACGCATAATCTTCCGTCTCGCCTTAGCAAACCCTTATCGTCGATGGAGTATCTGTTGAGGTGACTTGAAGTCTCACCCCTAATTAGCCTATCAATCGTTTCCACAAGCTGAGGGTCTTCTCGTTGTGCTCTCCCTATTGAGTCCACTAAAGTTGGGCGCACTTCGAGAGATGCTAGCAAGCCTGGTACAAAATCGGAGGAAGGCCTAAAGTCGAAGCTGGCTATAAACTCTAGGCTTTGTCTTTCAACAAACAGCGGGCTTAGGGTCAATTTCTTTCGGCTCAACGCGTCTGCCACTACGTTGCCTTTGCCCGGAGTGTAGGAGATCTCGAAATCATACGAGGCAAGAAACTCCATCCATCTCTGTTGCCTCAAGTTAAGATCTTTCTGCAAGAAAAGATATTTCAACGATTTATGGTCAGTGTAAAGTTCGAACTTCTCACCTAGGAGATAGTGTCGCCAAGACTTGAGTGCAAAGACGATGGCAGCTATCTCAAGATCGTGGGTTGGGTAGTTCTTTTCGTGCACCTTCAACTGCCTCCCGCCATAAGCTACTAACCTTCCTTCTTGCATTAAGATGGCGCCTAGCCCTGTCCCACATGCATCTGTATAAACAGTGAACATCTTGTTCCCATCTGGCAACGTCAAAACTGGGGCTGTTGTAAGAGCCCTTTTCAGTCGCTGGAAAGCAAACTCGCAATCCAAGTCCCAATTGAACACTAGATTCTTCTTGGTCAATTTCGTGAGCGGAGCTGAGATTTTCGCAAAATCCCTTATGAACTTTCGATAGAAACCTGCTAGTCCTAGAAAACTTCGGACCTCAGTTGCATTCCTTGGTGTCTTCCAATCCTGTACCGCCACTACCTTAGCAGGGTCCACTGCTAACCCTTGTTTGGATACTATGTGCCCAAGGAACCTCACCTCTTCTCTCCAAAAGTGGCATTTGGAGAATTTGGCTTTTAGCTGATGGACTCGCAGAGTTTCCATGATTTCCCTTAAGTGCTGAGCATGTTCCTCTTCACTCTTTGAGAAAATAAGGATATCGTCTACGAAGACCACTACGAACTTATTGAGGAAATCTCTGAATACCCTACTCATCAGGTCCACGAAGTAAGCAGGTGCATTTGTCAAGCCGAAAGGCATGACAAGCCATTCAAAGAAGCCGTCTGGGGTTCTGAATGCCGTTTTATCGATACTATCTTCAGCCACCCTTAGCTGATGAAAACCGGTCGCTAAATCGAGTTGGGAGAAAACAGACGCTCCTACAAGCTGATCAAACAAATCGCCAATTCTGGGGAGAGGGTGCCTATTCTTTTTCGTTAGCTTGTTGAGCTCCCTATAGTCAACACATAGACGGAGTGAACCATCCGCCTTTGTAGCGAGCACCACTGGAGCGCCCCATTCTGAAATGCTCCTCCTAATGAACCCCTTTTCTAGAAGCTCTTTAATCTGTTTACTGAGCTCTTTCCTTTCCCGTGGAGCCATGTGTCTAACGGGCAACGCAACGGGCTTTGCATTATCTACAAGGTATATGCGGAAGTCTATCTCCCGCTTCGGAGGCAAGCCCTTCACCTCTTCGAAGACATCCGGATATTCCCAGACCACTCTAACCGATTGCAAATTTTCAACGGAGGCATCTAGCGATTCAAGGTAACTAAGCATAACCGCATACGAGGGATTACAAGAAATTTCCAAAGTATTACCGAGTTGGGTTAGGAGCCTAACAACCCTTTTCTCACAATCAAGGATGGCCCCATTACTGGATAGCCAATCCATGCCCAAAATCAAACCATATCCCGAAAAGCCCAAAACAAAGGCACTACATTGAAATTCTACGCTTAGAATAGAAATTTTCAATCCCAAACAGATCATAGACAAATGAGCTGGGCCCCCAATTGGTTTTGAAACAATTAAGGGGTCCTCTACCATACTAGTTTTTAGGTGCAGAGATTCTACTAAAGCAGACGAGATAAAGGAGTGTGATGCGCCAGAATCAAATAAAGTGCGAACGGGGTGATCATAAAGATAAACTACACTTTCTACAGAAGTATTTATATCTCGCTGTTGCAGAGGTGGCGCTTCTAGCACATGAACTTGTGCCCCTGAGGTGGATCCAGCCCCCTGCCCCTGTCCTCGTTTCTTTGGGCAGTCCTTAGCCCTGTGGCCTGTCTCACCGCAAGAAAAGCACCCACCATTCTCTTTGGCCTTCTTTTTCCGGCAATCTTTCACTAAGTGCCCCACTTTGCCACAGAAATTACACTTCCTCTTCTCTTTGTTGCCTTTCCCGCCTTTCTTAAAGTCTGTCTTCTTAGGCTGCAGACCCTCTTTCTTCCCTTGAGAGCTTTCTGCCTTTGTCTCCTTCTTGCCCTTGTCCTCTTCGTTCAGCAATGCCATTTGTACCAACCTTTCATATGTAGCTCCCATGGGTATATGGGTCATGGCCAAACTGTGTAATGGCTCATTCAACCCTTTGACAAAATGGAGAGCCTTCTTGTGCGGGGTGTTGACTAGGTCCAGCCCAAACCTAGCCAGCTCATCGAACTGATTAACATACTCTCTGACTGTCTTGTTCCCTTGCTTAAGAAATAAGAATTTTTCCAACTGCAAACTCCTTTCCGCATCTGAGAGAAATTTAGCCTCAAACCTTGCCCTAAAGTCCTCCCATGTCTCCACTGGTCTTTCTGCATTAGTGACTTCCCACCAGTAGGAAGCCTCGCCCTTTAGTAGCCATACTGCCAGTTGTACTTTCTGTCTATCTTCTACCTCAAAGATGACGAATAAGTCCTCGGTTTCTTTCAGCCAATTTTTGGCTGCCACGAAGGACTCAGTTCCATGGAAATCCTTTCCTCCCATAGCTTTAAAATCTTTACATATCTTAGCAAAAGTGTTTCCCCATGGAGGAGGTGGAGGAAGAGGTGCCGCTGCAGCTGGATGATTTCCTGCAGCTGGGGGAGGAGGAACGGTAGGACCTGGCTGAGTGGCCCTTGCTTCTAAGAACCGTCTAAACCAACCAGGTATTGGTACACCCTCTGGCAAGTTAAGTTCTTCGGACATGCTGAAACAAAAAGGATAGATTCAAAACGAAGGATAAGAGATAGTACCTATGGCTTTGGGGGGGGGGGGGCTTTGCCTTTTAAAACAAAATAATATTTTATCTTTTAAAAATGCTTCTTTAAATTTCCTTTTCGAAAATAAATTTTCAAAACTTTTTATCTTATCTGGTAAACCTATGCTCTGATACCAAGTGAAACACCCCACCTCCGTTAGGGTCACTCTCAAAGGGAATGCCCTAATTTTGGTGGAGGTTTATAAGTATAAGTCACAGATATACAAGACAGATATAAGAACACATATTTTTTGAACAGCAGAAAACAACAACTTTTATTTCATTAGAATATGTGTTACACAATCCATACCATAATTGTCTTACAATACTTCCAAAAACATAACATTTTCATAACTGTCTTGATTACATCATTTAAAGAAGCATAAAGGAAACATAAATAAACTGCAAAAGTCCCATAGTTGCTGTCCAAAGCCATACTCCAAAAACGAAAAGATCCAAGCAATACATTCTTTCTCTTCAAGCTGGATATGAAGGCTGGTCAAGCTGCGGTATTCCCTCCCTGTGGACCTGGGGGGGGGGGGGGGGGAGAACGGAAGAAAAGAAGACGAAAGAAAAGTAGAGTCAGACATAAAGCCTGAGTAAGTCTAGGACTATTCAGTCTATGAATAAAGAACTGGGTATGATAAGTATAAACTAGAAATGGGAAAGCACCATAAACTTAGTTAAGTTGTCTAGGGTCGAATATACTATCGTACCCCATATTAATCTCTGTACCCATATAAACTAGTTCCCAACAGGCACCCCATAATCAGGGTGAAGTGATCCATTTTATGATGATCGGCTCCTACTCGCATAGTTACATGTGTCTTACGGCCCCCGATGTTGTAGTTACCTATGCTGGTCCCACCATGGGGTGTATCAAGTCCCATGGCGGCGGCCCGACACAACCCTAGAATGCACAGGTATGCTACTGGTGCCCAGTGCCTTATTTTTCTACGCCGGAGTGAGTGCATGCCCACACCCCGTTAGAACCTACACTGCTGCACCACCGCCGTCGATTTGACCTCTTACAGTCAGCCCAGTAATCGTGCCCCACCCTGCCTAGTTTCAGGGTATCATGATACCTTATAGGGTTACTGCTGAAAAGGGTCCCCCGCTACTAGGTTTTTCTATTTCTAGCCAACATGCTAAGTTGGTTAAGTGTTTTATAAACCTAACCCCCAATCAGTCTGTTTAGTTTAGCATGTTCCATCTTGATTAAGTATTAATATAATTTACTTAATCCTATCAATCCTGACTCAGCCTTAATTGTCTTATTAAAGCCTTGACCTCTCACATTAGACAGGTATTGTTGTGGCTGCCTGTTGCCGGTTGGGTCCGGGCAGTCTTACGCCACAACTCAGTCTAACCTCGGGTCCTTATTGGGCTCCATGTTTAACCACCCACATTGGATAGGTGTTGTTGTGACTACTGGACAGCCGGGCGGTTCCGGGCAGGTTTACATCACAACTCAATCCAACCTCGGGTTAAACACATCGTATTTTCTACATTTACATATTTTGTCTTTCTTCTTTATTTTCTTATATGTAAATATTTGCGGCCCATTATTCAAAATCAATTTAAGCTAATGGTGTAAAGGTTTACACCAATCATGGGCCCAACCCATTCTTGAATTTGGGCCCCTCTACTTTTATATTTTCATTTATTAATTAATTTGGCCCAACGCTATTTTCCCCCGTTTAATACGTTCGTTTATTATAATATATGTTGGGCTTAGCCTTTTAAGCCCAACTTAGCCACGTGAAAAAGGGGAGGCTTAAAACGTGATTATATACACCTAAAGGGGAATGTGAACGCATGAACTTGCAACATAACGTTGGAACTACAAAATAGAAACTGGTGTACTTGCATTGTGGTAACATATTCTTTGGTCATAAAGCATAAGTGACATGAATCAAACCATGTAAACTTGTAGTTAAGTTAAGAATCTAACTAAATTAGATATCATTATTGACACATAGTCTTAGCTACAACATAAACCTATATTTTTACTTAGGCATAATGTCAAACATAAGCAAATCATGTTTATAAAATTACAATATGTTTACAAAGGTGCTTACTTTTGTTACTAATACAAAAGTATAGTTCAACTAGAATTATTCCAACTTAATCATGATTTTTAATCTATTCACATAATCATGGCACAAATATACCTAAACATGAAATCATGGTTTTTGATCTATTCATGTAATCATGGCATAAATATTCCTAAACATGAAATCATGGTTTTTACTTTATTCATGCAAACTTGCAATTGGAATGTAAATCTAACTTAGCTATGTGTCACATATATTATCATATAGTTCTTGTTAACAATATAGGCCTAACATGTTTTTCAATTAGGCATAATACCAAACATAGCCTAGTCATATTCATAAAATCAACATAAGTTCACAAAGAGGCTTACTTTTGTTTCTAATACAAAAGTATGGTTTTATACATAGATCATGATGCCAATTCCAACATAATTTCATATGAATCATAATACCCCAAATTTGATCCAATTACAAAAAAAGTGATTTTTTTACAAAAATATACATTATGTTGGCATAGTAGCAAAACCACATACTTGCATGAATCTCAATTAAACAACCACAAACATGTAGCTTCAACATGAATTACATACTTGCGAATATCCAATCGTATACTTGCATAAATCTCAAATAAACTACCGCAAACATGTAGTTTTTATCATGAATTACATACTTGCGAATATCCAATCATTACATCACAATATTCCAAATCGATTAGAATCATAACAACGCACAAATATGAATTACTATCACCACAAATCAAGTGTACAAATCAAACATAGTTATTTATTCACATCGGAATAGTACTCTACTTACAATCGTGTGACGAATTCTTCAATTCAGGAATCTGAATTCTGGATTTGGAGATGCTATTCCTTTGATGTAGGCGTTGATTTGATTTGTTTAAGTTTAACTTGTAGTTGCTTTATGCTTTAGAGTTTGTCTCCTAATCGTCTCTCAAATTGGTGGCTACTCCTAGTCGTTCCTCAGCAGCATGATGGCCTCATTCTTATTTTTGAATGAATAGATTAGGTAGAGTCTAGGGTCATTTTTATAGAGTTTATGAACTGATTAGGACCATCGATGTAGCTTGGGTTAATCGTAGCCATTCATTCGAAAGAGAGACCAATCAGGAGCTGACACCTAGCCCTCGTGACAAAGCAAGGCTCAGAAAATCGACAAAACACAGACCAGGCCAGCCAGGGTGGGCTGGGTTCGACCTGGCTCTGGGGCCAGGTCGACAGCCCAGTCGACAGCCCTGTCGACCTGGCTAGCCCAGGTCGACTGCCAAGTCGACCTGGGTGCCTTAGGCGGGAATTTTCCCGCCCTGGCCAATTGGGCCCGATTTTGAATTTTAAACTTGTTTTCTGAGCTGTTTTCGTCTGTTTGAATTTTAACCTGAATTCTGAAACTTCCGGAGGCCATATCTTCTTCATACGGACTCCGTTTTTCGAAAACTCAGACTCTATTTCGCGTATTTTTCCGAGACGAACACAACGGCGTATCCCGTTTCCCTTAATTCTTTGATTTGAAATTAATTATACTTTAATTTGTGAATTTCACGGTTATAGAATTCACGGGGTGTTACATTCTCCCCCACTTAAAAGGATTTCGTCCCCGAAATCTTCAAGTTAGGAGGAATGTATATCCTAACATCCAATCATCCATCTACTCATCCATCAAACACGAGCATCCATTGTCCTTAAAAGACTTCTAATGCTTCATGATCATATGCGAAGTGTGTGTGTGTACGTGTACTTATCTAATGCAAAATCAGGCGGTCTACTGATTCAGTTGACCTCCTTAATGCGAATTATGTAAGTGCCATGAATCCATTATGTATGCAAATTTTCCTATTCATGATTCTACATGAGTGCACAATCATTCATACAAATGCAACATCCATATGACAACACATTAAAGTTCAACCATATACGAATGCAAACATATATGCATATGCAATATGAAGTGACTGAGCCGATCTAAAACCTAGATTGTGTGTGTATATGCAACCACGAGCAACCACTAGCAATCACTTGCAACCACTTGCAACCATCATCCATAACATGTTTCAATTACATGTTTTCATCCAAAGGGTTTCTACCTAAAAGATAAGGTCGAGGAAATATACCCCGTTTTGGCCTCTTATAGTCAAACCCAGCATGCGTGTCCCGTCCTCGACTTGGGTCGAGCCCAAAAAGATACGTTTGGGATACTGGTCGAAATGGGCCCCCACAAGCTACCCACCTAAGCTTGTCCACTAGTACATCCCACTTAACCCTCTTAGTCATGTTCATTTACATGTGTGTTTGGTTAAGTCTTACTAATCGTATTTCACATGCCACTAAGGGCACCCACAAGATTCCTCATGCCACCCAAGGCACCTACTTAAACCCCATGTCCCACCTTACATGTTTATCTGGTTAAGTATTTCTTAATTCATTCAGGCCATAACCTCATAAAGACCTCCCACATTAGACTGGCATTTATGGCAGCTGGATTTGCTGGGCGGGTCCGGGCAGTCTTACACCATAAAAGAGTCTAACCTCGAGTCTTTACAACTGTTATGCTTTAATTTGGGCCTAGGACCTCTCACATTGGGCTGACATTTGTGACCACTGGATTTGCCGGGCGGGTCCGGGCAGTTTTACGTCACAAACGAGTCCAACCTCATGTCCTAAGCATTGATTATCACTTATAATCTTTTACCCCAGTTTTAATAATTCCCTATTCAAATTATTAATTAAGTCCACTTTTAATGATGTCAATAATTGACTCAATTATGGCCATCCATTCATGGCATGCAAACTCATATCAATTGCACCCCAACTTCTTAATATTAAATCCTTAATATTACCCCTACCCCACGTTATACGTTCGCTTATTCAACGCAAAATATACGTTAGACTCGAATAGTCTAACTCATAGCACAAAGATGAATTATCACAACATATAGACAAATAAAAATAGATCTAATCATGATAGGGGTGAAACTTGCATAAAACTACACATGTTATGGATCTAAAGGTGTCAACTTGTTTGGTTAAAATGTCACAATTCACATAATATGATCATAATCCAAATTCATGTATGAACTAGCATATATGGTTTAGGCAACATAATGATGGTGTGAACTAGCATCTTATACATAGAATTCACATATGTCATAGCATAATTCTAGATGTCACAAATCTAGATTTAAATAGATGTCATGGCATATGTTCATAATCTTTACTAATCAATCTAAACTTGCATAGGTACATGTGATTTATCATGTGAATCATCATAGCCCCAAACATATATATAATCAACATCATGATTTGATCAAGCATAAGCTAACTATAACATAAATAATAACATCATGACTTTGTAACATCGCAACTTAGCATAGAAACTTGCAACATATATATATAATATCATCATAGCATGATTTACAACATATAGGATATCATCATCACATAACATAGGATTTACAACATACATGTATGACAATTCACATCATTCACTTATAATCCATTCATAACTTAATCTAATTAGTTCAATAATAATCTTGTTAAGATCATCATACTCACAATTAGAGAAGAAAGAGAATCTTTGAAACACCCCACCTCCGTTAGGGTCACTCTCAAAGGGAATGCCCTAATTTTGGTGGAGGTTTATAAGTATAAGTCACAGATATACAAGACAGATATAAGAACACATATTTTTGAATAGCGGAAAACAACAACTTTTATTTCATTAAAATATGTGTTACACAAAACATGCCATAATTGTCTTACAATATTTCCAAAATCATAACTGTCTTGATTACATTATTTAAAGAAGCATAAAGAAAACATAAATAAACTGCAAAAGTCCCATAGTTGCTGTCCAAAGCCATAGTCCCAAACGAAAAGATCCAAGCGATACATTCTTTCTCTTCAAGCTGGATAAGAAGGCTGGTCAAGCTGCGGTATTCCCTCCCTGTGGACCTGGGGGGGGGGGGGGAAACGGAAGAAAAGAAGACGAAAGAAAAGTAGAGTCAGACATAAAGTCTGAGTAAGTCTAGGACTATTCAGTCTATGAATAAAGAACTGGGTATGATAAGTATAAACTAGAAATGGGAAAGCACCATATACTTGGTTAAGTTGTCTAGGGTCGAATATACTATCGTACCCCATATTAATCTCTGTACCCCATATAAACTAGTTCCCAACAGGCACCCCATAATCAGGGTGAAGTGATCCATTTTATGATGATCGGCTCCCACTCGCATAGTTACATGTGTCTTACGGCCCCCGTTGTTGTAGTTACCTATGCTAGTTCCACCATGGGGTGTATCAAGTCCCATGGTGGCGGCCCGACACAATCCTAGAATGCACAGGTATGCTACTAGTGCCCAGTGCCTTATTTTTCTGCGCCGGAGTGTGTGCACGCCCGCACCCCGTTAGAACCTACACTGCTGCACCACCGCCGTCGATTTGACCTCTTACAATCAGCCCAGTAATCGTGCCCCACCCTGCCTAGTTTCAGGGTATCATGATACCTAATAGGGTTACTGCGAAAAGGGTCCTCCGCTACTAGGTTTTCTATTTCTAGCCAACATGCTAAGTTGGTTAAGTGTTTTATAAACCTAACCCCCCAATCAGTCTGTTTAGTTTAGCATGTTCCATTTTGATTAAGTATTAATATAATTTACTTAATCCTATCAATCCTGACTCAGCCTTAATTGTCTTATTAAAGCCTTGACCTCTCACATTAGACAGGTATTGTTGTGGCTGCCTGTTGCCGGTTGGGTCCGGGCAGTCTTACGCCACAACTCAGTCTAACCTCGGGTCCTTATTGGGCTCCATGTTTAACCACCCACATTGGATAGGTATTGTTGTGACTACTGGACAGCCGGGCGGTTCCGGGCAGGTTTACATCACAACTCAATCCAACCTCGGGTTAAACACATCGTATTTTCTACATTTACATATTTTGTCTTTCTTCTTTATTTTCTTATATGTAAATATTTGCGGCCCATTATTAAGAATCAATTTAAGCTAATGGTGTAAAGTTTTACACCAATCATGGGCCCAACCCATTCTTGAATTTGGGCCCCTCTACTTTATATTTTCATTTATTAATTAATTTGGCCCAACGCTATTTTCCCCCGTTTAATACGTTCGTTTATTATATATACGTTGGGCTTAGCCTTTTTAAGCCCAACTTAGCCACGTGAAGAAGGGGAGGCTTAAAACGTGATTATATACACAAAAAGGGGAATGTGAACTCATGAACTTGCAACGAACGATTCAATTAACATAAAATAGGCACATGTGAACTTGCAATTGTAACATCATACAATCATGGCATAACATGAATCATTTTATCCATATAATCATAGCATAAACAATACTTAAACCTAAATCATTCTATCCATATGGTTAATGCATAGACAATACTTAAACATGAATTATTTTATTCATATGACTATGGCATAAGCAGTACTTAAACATAAATTATTCTAGTCATATGATAATGGCATAAACTTAAACATGAATCATAGGTTCAACTAACCATGTAAACTTGAAATTAAGAATCTAACTAAATTAGATATCATTATTGACACATAGTCTTAACTACAACATAAACCTATATTTTTACTTAGGCAAAATGACAAACATAAGCAAATCATGTTTATAAGATTACTACATGTTTACAAAGGTGCTTACTTTTGTTACTAATACAAAAGTATAGTTCAACTAGAATTATTCTAACTTAATCATGATTATAACCATGGAACAATTATACTTATTCATGTAATCATGGCTAAATATTCCTAAACATGAAATCATGGTATTATCATATAGTTCTTGTTAACAATATAGGCCTAACATGTTTTTCAATTAGGCATAATAACAAACATGGCCTAGTCATATTTATAAAATCAACATAAGTTCACAAAGAGGCTCACTTTCGTTTCTAGTATGGTTCTATACATAAATCATGATGCCAATTCCAACATGTTTTCATATGAACCCCAAATTTGATCCAATTACACAAAAAAAGTGATTTTTGTAAAAATATACATCATGTTGGCATGGTAGCAAAACCACATACTTGCATGAATCTCAATTATACAACCATAAACATGTAGCTTCAACGTAAATTACATACTTTGCGAATATCCAATCGTATACTTGCATAAAACTACCGCAAACATGTAGTTTTTATAATGAATTACATACTTACGAATATCCAATCGTTACATCACAATATTCCAATCGATTAGAATCATAACAACGCACAAATATGAATTACTATCACCACAATTCAAGCGTACAAATCAAACACAGTTATTTATTCACACCGGAATAATACTCTACTTACAATCGTGTGACGAATTCTCCAATTCAGGAATTTGGAGATGCGACTCCTTTGACGTAGGCGTTGATTTGATTTGTTTAAGTTGCTTTATGCTTTAGAATTTGCCTCCTAATCGTCTCTCAAATTGGTGGCTACTCCTAGTCGTTCCTCAGTAGCATGGTGGCCTCGTTCTTATTTTTGAATGAATAGATTAGGTAGAGTCAGGGGTCATTTTTATAGAGTTTATGAACTGATTAGGACCATCGATGTTGCTTGGATTGATCGTAGCCATTCATTCGAAAGAGAGACCAATCAGGGGCTGCCACCTAGCCCTAGTGACAAAGCAAGCTTCTGAAAATCGGCCAAACACAGACCTGGCCAGCCAGGATGGGCTGGGTTCGACCTGGCTCTGGGCCAGGTCGACAGCCCTGTCGACAGCCCTGTCGACATGGCTAGCCCAGGTCGACTGCCCAGTCGACCTGGGTGCCTTAGGCGGGAGTTTTCCCGCCCTGGCCAATTGGGCCCGATTTTGAATTTTGAATTGTTTTCTGAGCTGTTTTCTTCCGTTTGAATTTTAAACTAAATTCCAAAACTTCCAGAGGCCATATCTTCTTCATACGGACTCCGTTTTTCGAAAACTCGGACTCTATTTCGCGTATTTTTCCGAGACGAACGCAATGGCGTATCCCGTTTCCCTTAATTCTTTGATTTGAAATTAATTATACTTTAATTTGTGAATTTCACTGTTATAGAATACACGGGGTGTTACAGTCTTGATTTGCTTTAGAGTTGAGTAGAATTAGGGTTTTGATTAGCTTTCTTCCTTCTTAGTTGGCGGCGGCTAGACTGAGTTCCATGGCGGCGGTATGACGGTGGCTATCCTATTTTTCATGTGAGTTTAGAGTGAGAGACTACCTAGGTATTTATAGAGTTTAGGGTTTATTTAGACCGTCAGATCAACTCAGAACTAACCTGAGCCGTTTAATTTGCCAACTCATCCCTAAAGACACATCAGCAGCTCAAGATTGGGCTCAGTCAAACCCTAGCCGACTGACCAGGTCGACACTATAGTCGACCTGGGGGGGGGGAGGTCGACACTAGTGTCGACTCCCCAGTCGACCTGCCTGGGCGGGAATTTTCCCGCCCAGCCCGCTTCTGCACTTTCAGTTTGAATTTTTATTTTTTTCCTGCGAGCTGTTTTGAATTTTCTGAAACTTCCGATGGCCATAAATTCTTCATACGAAGTCCAATTCACGCAAACTCGGACTCTATTTCAACCAGAATTCCGAGACGAACACAATGGCGCAACCCGTTTCCCACAATTCTCACGTCTGAGATTAGTTATTCTTTAATTTGTGAATATTAATATTAACAGAATTACGGGGTGTTACATTCTCCCCTCCTTAAAGGATTTCGACCCCGAAATCTTCAAGTCAAGAAGAATGTATATCCTAACATCCAATCGTCCATCTACTCAACCATCAAACATAGGCATCCATTGTCCTTATAGACCCCTAATGCTTTCATGTTTAAATGCACAGTGTGTGTATATGTCCATATCTAATGCAAAATCAGGCAGTCCACTGATTCAGTTGACCTCCTTAATGCAAACCATGATAGTGCCATGCGTCCATTATGTATGCAAAAGTTCCTTAATGTTACATATTATCTCTATATGCGTGCACAATCATCATCTGAATGCAACATCCATATGATAATACAATCGTCATACATCCATTTTACTAAATACATCCACTTATATGCAATATGCAATATGAAGTGACTGAGCCGATCTAGTGCCTAATAGTGTGTGTATATGCATCCACGAGCAACCACTAGCAAACACTTGCATCCACTTTGCATCCATCATACATAACATGTCTCAAACACATGTTTCAACCATAGGATTATCCTAACTAAAGGTCAAAGATACTAGCGAGAGGATACTCTAAAGGTAAGATAAGTACAAGATAAGCGATAAAGGAGAAATTAAAGGACATACCCTTGAAAAGGAAAGGGTATCGTGAACGCATCTTCTCTTCTGTCTCCCAAGTAGCGTTGCTCTCATCATCTCCCCATTGTACTTTGACTAGTCTGACCTCTCGATTCCTCAACTTCTTGATCTCCGACCCAAGAATGCGTGTAGGAGCTCGTCGAATCGTCGCATCACGCTCTATCTCCACCTCTCTAAGAAAGTTCGGCTCTACCACTTCCGCGGTCTCGTGCAAGCACTTCCTCAAATGTGACACATGGAATACGTCGTGTACACCTCTAAGTCTCTCAGGCAACTCCACTCTATACGCCATCTTTCCAATCTTCTCCTTAATAGGAAACGGCCCTACAAACCTTGGTGCTAATTTCCCAACGGACCCGAAGCGAACAACGTTCCGTAATGGAGACATTTTGACAAAGACCATGTCCCCAACCTCAAACTCAAGATCTGTCCTCCTCTTATCCGCATAAGATTTCTGCCTATCTTGCGCCGTCTTCATCCTCCTTCGAATCAAGTCGATCTTTTCTGAAGTCTCTCTAATCATATCGGGCCCAAGTAAGATCTTATCCGTAGATTCCCACCAACATGTAGGTGAACGACAAGGTCGTCCATAAAAAGCTTCGAAAGGTGCCATGCCAATGCTAGACTGAAAGCTGTTATTATATGCGAACTCCACCAATGGAAGATGCTCTTCCCACGTACCCCCAAAGTCTAGGATACATAGCCTCAAAAGATCCTCTAGAATGCGATTCACCCTCTCGGTCTGGCCGTCCGTCTGAGGATGATATGCGGTGCTCAAACATAACTGAGTCCCGACCACCTCTTGTAAGCTTCTCCAAAATTCGCTAGTGAAAATAGCTCACTATGCTAGAAGGAACACCGTGCAAACGAACTATTTCTCGGACATATACAGAAGCTAACCATGGAGCAGTCCTCTTACTCTTCACGGGAATAAAATGGGCGCTTTTAGTAAGTCTGCCTACTATAACCCAAATCCCCGTATTACCCTTCCTTGATCTTGGTAATCCATCCACAAAGTCCATCGAGACACTTTCCCACTTCCATAGTGGAACCTCCAATGGGTGAAGCAACCCACCGGGTTTCTTTTGCTCCGCTTTTACTTGTTGGCACACCAAGAATCTAGCGACATACTCGGTCACATCCCTCTTCATACCGGCCCAAAAAAAAACTCGCTTCATGTCTTTGTACATCTTGTCCCCGCCGGGATGAATGGTCATCTTCGAACGATGTGCTTCGTCAAGAATCGCCTTCCTCAACCCTTCGTCTCGAGGTACACAAAGTCTACTATCCCTACGTAACCAACCCTTGTCATCTAGGGTATACCTACGGAGATGGCTTGATGACTCCCCTCTCTTGAGATTTTCTACTAACTCAACCAACTGTGGGTCGTCTCTCTGTGCCTCGCCAATCCGTCCCAAAAGCGTAGGTCTAACCTCCAAGGATGCTAGCAAACCGGGTACAAAGTCAACGGAAGGTCTAAAGTCAACCATCAAAATGAATTCTAAGTTTCGCCGCTCAACAAACAAAGGACTTAAGGATAATCTTTTTCTACTTAAGGCATCGGCGACTACGTTACCCTTGCCAGGGGTATATGCTATCTCGAAGTCATAGGATGCTAAGAACTCCATCCACTTTTGCTGCCTTAAGTTCAAGTCCTTTTGAGAGAATAAGTATTTTAAAGATTTGTGGTCAGTGAATAATTCGAATTTCTCGCCAAAAAGATAATGACGCCAAGACTTAAGCGCGAAAACAATAGCGGCCAACTCTAGGTCATGTGTAGGGTAATTTTTCTCATGCGCTCTCAACTGCCTTCCACCATAGGCTATCACCCTTCCCTCTTGCATTAAGACTGCGCCTAGTCCTGTCCCACAAGCATCGGTATAAACAGTAAATGGGTTACTCCCGTTTGGCAATACTAAGACTAGGGCTGAAGTCAAAGCTCTCTTCAAACGTTGGAACGCATCATCACAATCTACGTCCCACGCGAAAACTAGGTTCTTCTTCGTCAAGCGTGTCAACGGAGCAGATATTTTTGCGAAGTCTTTGATAAACTTCCTATAGTAGCCAGCCAACCCCAAGAAACTTCTTACTTCGGTAGCATTTTTAGGGACCTTCCAATCTTGGATGGCCACCACCTTCGCGGGATCCACAGCTATCCCTTCTTTGGAAACCACGTGCCCTAAGAACCGTACTTCCTTCCTCCAGAAGTGACACTTAGAAAATTTAGCTTTAAGGTTATGCGCTCGTAGGGTCTCCAACATTTCCCTAAGATGTAGGGCATGCTCTTCTTCATCCTTAGAAAAGATCAAGATGTCATCTACAAAGACCACCACGAATTTATTAAGGTACTCCCTAAACACCCTACTCATCAGATCAACAAAGTATGCGGGGGCGTTTGTCAAACCGAAGGGCATCACTAGCCATTCATAGAAACCGTCCAGAGTCCTAAAGGCAGTCTTGTCTATGCTATCCTTAGCCACTCTCAACTGATGGAAACCAGTGGCTAAGTCCAACTGCGAAAACACTGAGGCGCCAACTAATTGATCGAAGAGATCGTCAATCCTCGGCAGTGGGTGTCTGTTCTTCTTAGTAAGCTTATTAAGTTCTCTATAGTCCATACAAAGTCTAAGGGACCCATCCGCCTTCGTGGCAAATACTACTGGAGCACCCCACTCCGATATACTTCGTCTTATGAACCCCTTCTCAAGCAACTCCTTCACTTGCTTATCGAGTTCCCTCCTTTCACGAGGAGCCATGTGGCGTACTGGCAAAGATGCTGGTTTTGCATTATCCACAAGATATATTCGAAAATCTATCTCCCGCTTTGGAGGCAAGCCCTTCACCTCCTCAAACACATCCGAGTATTCTCGGACCACTCTAACAGATCGTAGATTTTCCTCAGACGCGTCAAGCGATTCTAAATAACTTAGCATAACAGAATTTATGGGATTACAAAAGATTTCGAGAGTGTTATCAAGGCGAGTCATGAGCCTAACTACTCTCCTTTCACAATCAAGAACGGCCCCATTTTTGGATAACCAATCCATTCCAAAAATTAGCCCATAGCCCGTAAAGCCCAACACATAAGCATCACATCTAAACTCCACGCTAAGTACAGAAATTTTCAAATCCAAACACATCATGGACAAATAAGCTGAGCCCCCAATTGGATTCAAAACAACTAAGGGATCCTCTACTAAACTGGTGTTTAAGCGCAGTGATTCAACTAATGATGTAGAGATAAACGTATGCGATGCGCCCGAATCGAATAAAGTACGGACAGGATGATCAAACAGAAAAACTAAGCTTTCAACAGAAATGGTTCTACCTCGTTCTTGCAGCGGTGGGACTGCGAGAGCCTGAACTTGTCCACTTGCCTGCCCTGGTGCCATAAGAGCCTGCACCTGTCCTCCCGAGGTAGACCCTGCCCTCTGCCCCTTCTTTGGGCAGTCCTTCACTAGATGTCCCGCTTCACCACAATGAAAACAGCCAGTCTTCTTTTTCTTTCGGCAATCCTTGCTGAGATGGCCTGGTGTCCCACAGTTAAAGCATTTCTTCTTTCCCTTGCCATTATTGTCTTTGCCACCCTTCTTGTTTTGCTGTTGTGGTTTCTTCTGATCCCCTTTCTTCTCGGGTGCCTTATTAGCATTAGCGCTTTTCTCCTCGTGCATGAGCGCCATTTCTACTAGCTTCTCAAAGGTGGCCCTATAGGGATGTGGGTCATAGCCAACCCTTGCAATGGTTCATTCAAGCCATTAACGAACCTCAGAGCCTTCTTCTCCGGCGTGTTCACTAAGTCCAAGCCAAACCTTGCTAACTGATTGAATTTATTGACATATTCTTTCACTGATGAGCTTCCTTGCTTCAATGTCAAGAACCTTTCCATATATAGATTCTCTTCTGCCCTTGAGAGAAACTTTGCCTCGAACCTACGTCTGAAATCCGCCCAAGAGTCAACAGGACGCTCCCCATTAGTGACCTCCCACCAAAACGAGGCCTCTCCCTTCATTAACCAAGCTGCTAATTTGACTTTCCTCCCTTCTTCTACTTCAAAGATTTCTAGCAATTCTTCCACCTCCTTAAGCCAATCTCTAGCTTCCACAAACGTTTCTGACCCTTGAAAAGGTTTTCCACCCATAGCCATAAATTCCTTGCACGTCTTTGCAAAAGTATCGGCGCGAGGAGGAGGAGGAGCGGGTGCAACTGGTGGTGGAGGAACATTGGCTGGACCCGCAGCGGCCCTAGCCTCTAATAACCTTCTATACCATCCTCGTATCGTTACACCGTCCGGAAGGTTAAGATCTTCAGCCATGCTGAAACGAAAAAGGAAAGATTCAAAATGGAGAATTCGAAAGATAAAGATACATGGCTATTGGGGATTATGTTTTTCATAAAAACTTTCCTCTTTAAATAACTCATTAAGACATGTTTTTGAAAACACTTCTTCCAAAAATACTTTAGAAAAATAGTTTTTCTAAAAAAATTATCTGTTCTGGTAACCTTAAGCTCGGATACCACGTGTAACACCCCACGTCCATTAATGTCACTCACAAAGGGTATGCATTAACTTCCATGGAGGTTTTAAGTGAATATAGAACAGAAAAATTACAACAAGACAGATAATAAGTGGTACTTGGAAATCTAAAACTTCATTTTATTGCAGTGGAAGTTAAACATGTTTGTTACATCATAAAACCATAAATCAGAGTCAAGTACAATATCCATCTTGATAAACAAAATATATAATCCCATTACATAAATAGCCATTAAAGAAGATAACAAGCTGGACTTTACTTCAACGGTCCAAGCTTTCCAAAAGAGAGATAAAGCAATCCAATCAAACTCCGCTAGAGCTGGGTCCACCCTGAGGACCTGGAGGGGGAAAAAGGATAGAAATAGAGGGGGTCAGACATAAAGTGTGGCGAGTATGATAATTCTAACAATACTATTATCAAAATAACTAGACTGAGGCATAAGCTGGAAAACAAGGAAATGTCTATGAACTGTTGGGTATGGAAAAGCAGATAAAGATAACGTTAAAGGCACACCTAATTACTAACGAATAATTACTACACTGCACCACACCAGTCACCCTCAAAGTTGATCCCACTTTCTTCACTTAGAAGTTTTATAAATAGCCTTGCGTACCCCTAGTTGACTTCATAGGTGCAGTCTGCCCCTATCTCCACTAGGTGTACCCCACTACCCACTTTCGATCGTCTCCCTACTCGTAGATACCCGTGCTGGCCCCACAGTGGGGTGTATCACTCCCCTAAAGCGGCAACCCGATACAACTTGAGAATGCACGGCTTATACCTACACGATGCAACAACGTCTTACCTACCAGCCCGGGTCCACACACGCATATGAAACCCAATGGACTTGCGTTGCCACCGCTACCCCGTTTTGGCCTCTTATAGTCAAACCCAGCATGCGTGTCCCGTCCTCGACTTGGGTCGAGCCCACAAAGATACGTTTGGGATACTGGTTGAAATGGGCCCCCACAAGCTACCCACCTAAGCTTGTCCACTAGCACATCCCACTTAACCCTCTTAGTCATGTTCATTTACATGCGTGTTTTGTTAAGTCTTACTAATTGTATTTCACATGCCACTAAGGGCACCCACTAGATTCCTCATGCCACCCAAGGCACCTACTTAACCCCCATGTCCCACCTTACATGTTTATCTGGTTAAGTATTTCTTAATTCATTCAGGCCATAACCTCATAAAGTCCTCTCACATTAGACTGGCATTTATGGCAGCTGGATTTGCCGGGCGGGTCCGGGCAGTCTTACACCATAAAAGAGTCTAACCTCGTGTCTTTACAACTGTTATGCTTTGATTTGGGCCTAGGACCTCTCACATTGGGCTGACATTTGTGACCACTAGATTTGCCGGGCGGGTCCGGGCATGTTTACGTCACAAACGAGTCCAACCTCGTGTCCTAAGCATTGATTATCACTTATAATCTTTTACCCCAGTTTTAATAATTCCCTATTCAAATTATTAATTTAGTCCACTTTTAATGATGTCCATAATTGACTCAATTATGGCCATCCATTCATGGCTTACAAAATCATATCAATTGCACCCCAACTTCTTAATATTAAATCCTTAATATTACCCCTACCCCACGTTATACGTTTGCTTATTCAACGCAAAATATACGTTAGACTCGAATAGTCTAACTCATAGCACAAAGATGAATTATCACAACATATAGACAAATAAAAATAGATCTAATCATGATAGGGGTGAAACTTGCATAAAACTACACATGTTATGGATCTAAAGGTGTCAACTTGTTTGGTTAAAATGTCACAATTCACATAATATGATCATAATCCAAATTCATGTATGAACTAGCATATATGGTATAGGCATCATAATGATGGTGTGAAGTAGCAACTTATACATAGAATTCACATATGTCATAGCATAATTCTAGATGTCACAATTCTAGATTTAAATAGATGTCATGGCATATGTTCATAATCTTTACTAATCAATCTAAACTTGCATAGGTACATGTGATTTATCATGTGAATCATCATAGCCCCAAACATATATATAATCAACATCATGATTTGATCAAGCATAAGCTAACTATAACATAAATAATAACATCATGACTTTGTAACATCGCAACTTAGCATAGAAACTTGCAACATATATATATAATATCATCATAGCATGATTTACAACATATAGGATATCATCATCACATAACATGGGATTTACAACATACATGTATGACAATTCACATCATTCACTTATAATCCATTCATAACTTAATCTAATTAGTTCAATAATAATCTTGTTAAGATCATCATACTCACAATTAGAGAAGAAAGAGAGTCTTGATTTGCTTTAGAGTTGAGTAGAATTAGGGTTTTGATTAGCTTTCTTCCTTCTTAGTTGGCGGCGGCTAGACTGAGTTCCATGGCGGCGGTATGACGGTGGCTATCCTATTTTTCATGTGAGTTTAGAGTGAGAGACTACCTAGGTATTTATAGAGTTTAGGGTTTATTTAGACCGTCAGATCAACTCAGAACTAACCTGAACCGTTTAATTTGCCAACTTAGCCATAAAGACACATCAGCAGCTCAAGATTGGGCTCAGTCAAACCCTAGCCGACTGACCAGGTCGACACTATAGTCGACCTGGGGGGGGGAGGTCGACACTAGTGTCGACTCCCCAGTCGACCTGCCTGGGCGGGAATTTTCCCGCCCAGCCCGCTTCTGCACTTTCAGTTTGAATTTTTAAATTTTTCATGCGAGCTGTTTTGAATTTTCTGAAACTTACGATGGCCATAACTTCTTCATACGAAGTCCAATTCACGCAAACTCGGACTCTGTTTCAACCAGAATTCCGAGACGAACACAATGGCGCAACCCGTTTCCCACAATTCTCACGTCTGAGATTAATTATTCTTTAATTTTGAATATTAATATTAATAGAATTACGGGGTGTTACAACAACGATAAATAATCAACCATCATCCAGAGTGCACCACACAACTGCATAAGCATTAAATATAAATAATTAACGCTTACATAGTCTGTCGACCAATCGATCGACATACAGCTAAATAATTGGGATTAGTGTACGCCAAATATCATCCAAATACCCGTGTGGGGTTTCAAACAATCAAACATAGATTTTATTTGTGAAGTTGGGCGATGTGTAAAATTTATCGTCCCAATCAATATCAATCAAATCAGTGTATATAAACAAAACTCCGATTTGTTTATAAATATTTATTTTATATACACGTTACAAATTCTATTTTCAACTATAAAATATTTTTAACTATATAAATATTTTATTTCATTTCACATCACATCAGACAATCAACTACACATCAAAAACAAAACAAACAAGCATACAAGCCGTCCATGGTCTGTGGACGACGGGTGTCGGGTGCTACTAAACACCGTCTGCATCCTAGTATATATTTTAACTAGAAAATTAAATTAAAAGTGAGAAGTTCTCACCAAAAGCTAATCCAAACGCCACGACTCTTCTTATGTAGGAAATCTTCACATTTTCGTCTTTTGTCACTTTCGTTGCCCGTATTCACTACATATATAAAAATCACCTTTTTATATTCTCTTTACTTCACGATAAAATAAAGTTCAGATTTTTATTTCACTTCATATATTTACAACGCTTCTTTCTATATAAAAATTATATTTTTATATTTCTACTTCTTATATAAAGATTGAATTTTTATCTTACTACACATATAAAAATTATATTTTTAACCTTTCTATATTATAAAAATTATATTTTTAACCTTTCTATATTATAAAAATTATATTTTTAACCTTTATATATTATAAAAATTATATCTTTAACTTTTCTATATTATAAAAATTATATTTTTAACCTTTCTATATCATAAAAATTATATTTTTATAATCTCTGCTTTATAAAAATCATATTTTTATCTATAAAAATTACATTTTTATAATTCTTCCTTCATAATAAAAATTATATTTTTAATTGAACAAAAAATCGTATTTTTACCTATTCAAAACAATGTTATTTTCCTTTAAAACTGCATTTTGTTCAGAACAAAACTGAATTTTATTCGCTTTTAAAAAAACTGATTTTAATAACTATACAAAACTGATTTCAATAAAATAAAAACTGATTTTAAAAACTATACAAAACTGATTTCAATAAAATAAAAACTGATTTTAAAAACTATACAAATCTGATTTCAATAAAATAAAAACTGATTTTAAAAACTATACAATACTGATTTTAATAAAATAAAAACTGATTTTAAAAACTATACAAAACTGATTTTAATAAAATAAAAACTTACAGTCGTCGGATTCTTGATCGGAGGTGGGGGTAAGGTTGCTTCGCGGTGGCGCAGGGGAGGATGGAGAAGCGTGCAGGTGGCAGACGGAGGGTGGGAAGTGACTGGTCTTCTCGCTTGCCCAGGGGGTCTCGCGTTCGGCTCCCGACGTGAAAGGAAGGCAGGGCGGAGGACAGTGGAGAGAGGGTGCTCGAGAAGGGGGAGGGCGATGGCGATTTCAACGGAGGAGGGTGGAGGGAACGATGGGTGATGGCGTTGAGAGGCCCGCCATTTCGATTTTGGGGATCGGGTTATTTTGTGATTCGAGAAAAGTAACGAGGGGGTTAAAGGAAAACAAAGGGGGTAGGAGGGAAGGAATATATAATTTAATTTATTTATTATTATTTATTTCTCCATCAAAGTTGACTTTCGTTCAAACTCCAAACGACACCCAACGACTGTCGCCCCTAGATAATTACCCTCATTCCGAACACAATGGGATATGCATCGTAACCCAATTCGGCTGTTACGATCAGTTTCCGTTCAAATTTAAATTTAAATCTATATATATTCAATTTGAACGTACTTTTTAAATTACCGGGGCCACATACTAATTCAGAAAATTCCAGAAAAATTATTTCTAGCTTCGTATTGATGATACGGTCCTAACAAAACAAATTTCGTCGAATTCTTAGACCATTTGAAAAATGGCCATTTTCTGGTCGACCCAAATTGACTAAAACTGTCAAAACACGTTTAACTTCGCCACGCTCACATATTGATTCAGAAAATTATGAATTTTGAAACCTAGCCATAATTTGACATCTCGGATCCAACAAAAGTGGTTTCGTCGAAAACCGAGGTTGTTTGCAAAATTTCCATTTTTAAGGGCCAGAATTCCATAGCGGCTATTCTGAATTTTCAACTAGACATATCTTTTGATTCCCGCTATGTAATTTCGATTTCTCGGATTCGTTGGAAAGATATTGTCACATAGAGTCAAATATTTTTGGTTTCGCTAAAATCCGGTTTATTTTGCACCCGGTACATTCATTTGAATTTTGAAATCGAATTATCGAACTACCGCGCCATTTTCAATTCCTTTTATAATTTAAAATATATTTTTATATTCTATCAACGATCTATAAAAATATATACGTTCGAATTCTATTCAAAATGAATTTCTCGTCGTTATTATTTAAAATAATCCATTCTAAATATTCAAAATTCGCTAAAATTGCCAAAATAAAAATTTTAAATTGGCTCAGATTTTCGGGTTATTAGAATCTCCCCCACTTAAAACTTTTCATCCCCGAAAAGGAACGAAGCCGAAAGTTGTTTAACAAATCAACTCAACTTTCTTTATTTTCATTACGGCTTAAGTTCTTCAACTTTTTAGTTTCTAAGAACTTTTCCAATTTTTCAAAAATTTGGCTAACACCCTAAATTTTTGAAAAATTTCGCCATAACCTCCCCTGCACCGGGGACTTCGGGATATTTCATATAGCCTCCCATGGCCTTCTTTAATCCAAAAGAAAAATAAAAAGCCAAGCGGCTAGCCAATCAGCTCACAAAATCATCATCACCCAAACAAAACAGTAAATTATCGTAAACATGTATCTATTTGTCAGGCAAACAAATTTTATTCCTCTTCTCTAGCCTCCTTGCTATGACCTGTTCAATGTAAGTACATGTATATGCAAGCAAATGCGACTAATTTTCAATACAACTCACTATTTGATTCAATTTGGTTATATGGTTCAAGTTTCAAACAAATAGACAAACAACACAACCATCAATCAATTAGTTGATTAACGTTTCAAACACATAATTTTGGTATATAGTCAAAAATCACATTTTTGATGCCAAATCACAACAATAGACCCTATCTCATTTTGGTTCTCACACCAGTCAATAGGAAATATATAGAAAGCCCACTTTTGTCACTCGAACATAAATACTGGTAATGTGATCACAATTATCAGTATCATCCCCGGGCGACTAGAGTGCGATTCTATATCTATCCAGTACATTAAAATTTCAAATACATGTGGATCAGACGTATACGCAAAATCTTTATATACTGGATTGTCCAAATCAACACAAATAAATAATCAAATATGAATAGTTGGTTTAAATTTTCAAAACAAAATTTGCTTTTATTTTCAAAAATATACTCTTCACCCTCGTTCTAGGATACTACTGATACCATCTCTAACGACTCATTCTCACTAGATATTACTAATCCAATTTCTGATGAATTCTTTCGTATGGTTCAAATGTTTCTTGTTCTCTGAGCTTTGTAAACCAAAGCTCTGATACCAACTGTGAAAACCCGTAACTTCCCCGGTGAGGAAAGCGCGGATAGTTCGAGAACAAGCCACAACAGAACGCAAACGGAAGAACATTTCATTGTTTATTACATCAATTCCATCAGAATACAAAAATATACAGAGTATAAATAAATATTACACAACAGAAAAAAATCAGAGATTACAATACATTACATAGCAGCGGAAAAAAATACAAAATACAACTGAAGAAGATACACGGATACAAAGCTTTCTGGATATCGTTCCAGCTGTAAACCAGGTTCCTGTGAATATAAATCTGCAAAACCAAAACTACTAGCTACCCGTGTCAAAATAAGGGCACCCAGAGTTTAGGTTAAAAACAATAAACTCCAGGTCATTCATGGGACTGGTGTGAGAACTAAAACAGTTATTATTCTTTATTTTTAAAGTTAGGTAAATCAAGGGACCACGCCGTATAACAAGGAACGGGTTTCCTACCAAGAATACCAGTGCATAAACCAACATCGCAATGCTAAATAAAGAACAATGAAGCTATTATAAGACCCAGGTCCCATCACACAATGCAACACAAACCAGAGGATAGGGTTTTACCTTATAATAGCCAAAGAATGTTTGATATGTTAAAACAAATCTTTTATTATTGCTATAAGTGAAGAAATCAATTTCAAATCATAAGTATCAATCATAGGCGGCATGAATGCCCCATACCACTATGTCTCCATACATAGGTTATACAATCAAAATCGCAAAGTCACGTATTTGGAAACTGGGTTTCCATCTATGAACCGAGGCCAGGGATCGTCCTCTACCGATTCGAGACAATCTAACCCATATCTCAGGCAAGCGCGCAGACAAGTCTTGGATCGTCAGGGTCGGTCCACACGTAGTGGATTATAGTGCCTGAACAATACGTCTCCCCGCCCTATGGGGCGTAAATGAGCCAACGAATGACTCCATCGGCTTCACATAGTCACCGATAAATCCAAGGCGCCTCGCAAACCAACAACCACTTAAGTCAAACTCGTCAGGGCGTGTAAAACCACTGACACCACTTCTAACTAGAAGGAAACGCATGCCCTCCCTGATGTCCTCTCCCGTTTCTGGTTCATACCGGGTGTGAAACTCGCGAAGTAAACGTTACACAAAGCTATGCCACAAAGGCGGTGCTTTGATCCTCAACCACAAGACTTTGCTTTTCAACAGAAGCCTTGATCAATTGCCACTTAGACATGCCACACAGGCAATTCACTCCATGCGATGGATATCCATCAATTTATAACCCCTGAGCTCGTACGTCTCAGAGAAGGGCGTTAAGCAAGAGAATAAATTCTCTGCCGCCAAACAGATATATATTTAATAGAAATCAATCACACAGACTGAAATCCAATGTCAGACACACAGTCCATTTACAAGTTCGTTCTGGGTCTGAACGAAACCGGAGGCACCTAGTACCCCGCATATCCATCGATCTCCAAGTACGTCTGGACGATCACCAACTGATTCCCTCCTCTTGGGTGTACGGCCCAATCAAGATCATCAGTAATTATCCGAACGACGTGAAGACCTCCGGTCTTCTACCATCGTCTTCTTCTTCGACTTATCGTCGTATCAGTTATTCAAAATGGGATAAACCCGGTCTTTCTGAATAACTCGTGTATATAATAAATACATGTTACACAAACACAACATACGCCTCATTCCAGTTCATCAGTCACTAACCGTAAATTAATCAGGAGAATAATTCCCCAAATATTAACCCCGAAGGCCGAAACCAACATCAGATCAATACCCAAGAAACCATTCTGCTTAGCTAACCTACAGTTAGTTTCTAAATTTCACATTCTTAGGGAAAGGTTCCCATTAATTTTATCAAAGATAAATTCTTTTAAATTTATTCTTTAATCTTCTTTTGAATATTAATTCAAACTAGTCGGGATTAGCGAACCACACCGAAGTGATCATTTATTTTATTTCCCAATCCCAACCTATTTATCCCATGAAGTAAAAATGGTCATACTTCATATCTAACACCACGGTGTTATCAGTAAATTCAATTACCATTTCACATTCAAATCTAATTAAAGATTTAACTATCGCCTGGAGCAAAACTGGTGATACTCCATTCTCGACCTTTTCGATTTAATTAAAGATTCATTAAAACACCACTTAGTTTTAATCTTTAACTGGGTTAAAGAACCGATGTCATTTAAAACATGGTTCACGATAAACCCCAAAATCACATCACATTTCAATCAGTCTTTAACCGTAAATTAGCGAGTGAGCAATTCCCTAAGTATTAACCCCGAAGGCCGAAACCAACATCAGAACAATACCCCAGAAACCATTCAACTTAACTAATCTCCAGTTAGTTTCTGATTTTCTTAACTCCTTTGGGTCCAAGAATAGTATTATTGAAGATACCGTTCACGACAACCCAAAATCACATTCCATTAATTATCGGGTTAAAGAACAAGTGTTATTTAAAACACCGTTCATGATAAACCCAAAAATCAATTCGAATTCAATTCTAATTAAATACCATTTAATTGGTACACTTTATTAAATCTAAATAAAAAGATTTAATCTTTTTCTCAACTGGGTTTAAGAACAGTGTTAATGAAGACACCATTCACAACAAACCCAAATCACATTTGATATTAAATACAAGGCTCTGAATAGAAAATATATCGGCTTATATTCAATATCAAATTCTACGACCAACAAATATCGTATTGGAAATAACGATATTTATATATCTTTCAAATTTCCATAACAATATCTGTGTAATCACGAAACCCAACATCGAAATATTCCGAAGACAATTTCGATTCAAATCTATTCCAATTCATGTATTGGAAATTCTGGTTATTTTCAAAACCATTTCTAATCCACTTTATTTATTTAAAAATAAATAAATTATTATTCTAATTCAAAATTAGTTCATTTCGATAAAAATTTATTTTTTTCTTTTCAAATATGGAGTTTTTCATCCCAATTCTTCACAAATCATTTCTTATGATTTTACACAAATTATTACTATTTTTAATAATTTTATCAAGGCCTGTACAGTCGATTTCCATCAACGGCCATCGAACTGCACTTACAACGACCTTTTTCAAATTTGATTTGGACATAATTCCAAATCCAACCGTTAGATTTCAAATCTCTAATATTCATTAGAAAGCTCTTTTCGATACGAACCCAACGGTTCTAGTTTTAGGAGAATCCGACGGTCGGATCTCCCGCAATATCCATTCGAAGTCAATGGTCGAAATTCGCGAACTGCCGCGGTGCGGCGCGTTCTATTCATGCCATTATATATATAATATATATATATTATATATATTTCATCGATTTCCTTTTAAAACATATTTTATAAATGGTTTTAAATTCGTTTTCGAAACGATTTCAACTTCATTTCAAATTCAAATCAAAATTGAATTTTTCCTCATAAATTCGTTTTAAATTCATTTCAAATTGACTTTAATTCAAATCGATTTTTAATTCAGTTTCAGTTCGTTTTCAATTCGATTCAATTTCTATTCGATTTTGAATTTATTTCAAATCGATTTCTATTCAATTCCAATTCAATTCAAATTCATTTCAATTTGATTTCAATTCAAATTCAATTCTATTCAATTTTAATTCGAATTCAATTCTATTCAATTTTAATTCAAATTCAATTCGAATTCAATTCTATTCAATTTTAATTCGAATTTCCAATCGTTTCAAAATATCAGAATTTGAAATCACTTCCTTTTCTATATTCATTATAAAAATGAATAAAATCGATATAAATATCGTTCACGTCAAAATGGCGTCAATCTAATCAACACGGCTTCATATATTTCTATTTTCAAATATTCTAGTTCAAATATTTCTTTTCAAATATTTCTATTCAAATATTTCCTTTTTCAAATATTTCTATTCAAATATTTCCTTTTCAAATATTTCTATTCAAATATTTCTATTCAAATATTTCCTTTTCAAAACTGGAATGAGGCCCAATCAATTACCATATAATGTTAATTATATGGATTTTCTACAACACATGCATAAAATAACAACGATAAATAATCAACCATCATCCAGAGTGCACCACACAACTGCATAAGCATTAAATATAAATAATTAACGCTTACACAGTCTGTCGGCCAATCGATCGACATACAGCTAAATAATTGGGATTAGTGTACGCCAAATATCATCCTAATACCCGTGTGGGGTTTCAAACAATCAAACACAGATTTTATTTGTGAAGTTGGGCGATGTGTCAAATTTATCATCCCAATCAATATCAATCAAATCAGTGTATATAAACAAATCTCCGATTTGTTTATAAATATTTATTTTATATACACGTTACAAATTCTATTTTCAACTATAAAATATTTTTAACTATATAAATATTTTATTTCATTTCACATCACATCACACAATCAACTACACATCAAAATCAAACAAACAAGCATACAAGCCGTCCTTGGTCTGTGGACGACGGGTGTCGGGTGCTACTAAACGCCGTCTGCATCCTAGTATATATTTTAACTAGAAAATTAAATTAAAAGTGAGAAGTTCTCACCAAAAGCTAATCCAAACACCACGACTCTTCTTATGTAGGAAATCTTCACCTTTTCGTCTTTTGTCACTTTCGTTGCCCGTATTCACTACATATATAAAAATCACATTTTTATATTCTCTTTACTTCACGATAGAATAAAGTTCAGATTTTTATTTCACTTCATATATTTACAACGCTTCTTTCTATATAAAAATTATATTTTTATATTTCTACTTCTTATATAAAGATTGAATTTTTATCTTACTACACATATAAAAATTATATTTTTAACCTTTCTATATTATAAAAATTATACTTTTAACCTTTCTATATTATAAAAATTATATTTTTAACCTTTATATATTATAAAAATTATATCTTTAACTTTTCTATATTATAAAAATTATATTTTTAACCTTTCTATATCATAAAAATTATATTTTTATAATCTCTGCTTTATAAAAATCATATTTTTATCTATAAAAATTACATTTTTATAATTCTTCCTTCATAATAAAAATTATATTTTTAATTGAACACAAAATCGTATTTTTACCTATTCAAAACAACGTTATTTTCCTTTAAAACTGCATTTTGTTCAGAACAAAATTGAATTTTATTTGCTTTTAAAAAAACTGATTTTAATAACTATACAAAACTGATTTCAATAAAATAAAAACTGATTTTAAAAACTATACAAAACTGATTTCAATAAAATAAAAACTGATTTTAAAAAGGTATACAAAACTGATTTCAATAAAATAAAAACTGATTTTAAAAACTATACCAAACTGATTTTAATAAAATAAAAACTGATTTTAAAAACTATACAAAACTGATTTTAATAAAATAAAAACTTACAGTCGTCGGATTCTTGATCGGAGGTGGGGGTAAGGTTGCTTCGCGGTGGCGCAGGGGAGGATGGAGAAGCGTGCAGGTGGCAGACGGAGGGGGGGAAGCGACTGGTCTTCTCGCTCGCCCAGGGGGTCTCGCGTTCGGCTCCCGACGTGAAAGGAAGGCAGGGCGGAGGACAGTGGAGAGAGGGTGCTCGAGAAGGGGGAAGGCGATGGCGATTTCAACGGAGGAGGGTGGAGGGAACGACGGGTGATGGCGTTGAGAGGCCCGCCATTTCGATTTTGGGGATCGGGTTATTTTGTGATTCGAGAAAAGTAACGAGGGGGTTAAAGGAAAATAAAGGGGGTAGGAGGGAAGGAATATATAATTTAATTTATTATTATTTATTTCTCCATCAAAGTTGACTTTCATTCGACCTCCAAACGACACCCAACGACTGTCACCCCTAGCTAATTACCTCATTCCGAACACAATGGGATATGCATCATAACCCAATTCAGCTGTTACGATCAGTTTCCATTCAAATTAAAATTTAAATCTATATATATTCAATTTGAACGTACTTTTTAAATTACTGGGGCCACATACTGATTCAGAAAATTCCAGAAAAATTATTTCTAGCTTCGTATTGATGTTACGGTCCTAACAAAACTAATTTCGTCGAATTCTGAGACCATTTGAAAAATGGCCATTTTCTGGTCGACCCAAATTGACTAAAACTGTCAAAACACGTTTAACTTTGCCACGCTCACATATTGATTCAGAAAATTATGAATTTTGAAACCTAGCAATAATTTGACATCCCGGATCCAACAAAAGTGGTTTCGTCGAAAACCGAGGTCGTTTGCAAAATTTCCATTTTTAAGGGCCAGAATTCCATAGCGACTATTCTGAATTTTCAACTAGACTTATCTTTTGATTCCCGCTATGAAATTTCGATTTCTCGGATTCGTTGGAAAGATATTGTCACATAGATTCAAATATTTTTGGTTTAGCTAAAATCTGGTTTATTTTGCACCCGGTACATTCATTTGAATTTTGAAATCGAATTATCGAACTACCGCGCCATTTTCAATTCCTTTTATAATTTAAAATATATTTTTATATTCTAACGACGATCTATAAAAATATATACGTTCGAATTTTATTCAAAAATGAATTTCTCGTCGTTATTATTTAAAATAATCCATTCTAAATATTCAAAATTCGCTAAAATTGCCAAAATAAAATTTTTAAATTAGCTCGGATTTTCGGTTTATTACAATATATGTACATGTTTAAGTGATTTCAAAAGGATTTGAAATGAAAACCCAGGGATTTGGATTCTGGAAGTGGAATTTAACTTAAGCTAGTTAAATGAATTAAAGTGAATCATTTGACTAGAATCAATTTGAATAGGTTTAATGGAATATAGATTGGATATAAATGGATTGATCGTAGATCATTCGAATTAAATGAAGGAAGACCAAAAGTTTTGGTGAAATTAAAATTTGTTGAAGTAAGAAATGTTGGGTTTCAACATAAATGGAGTTTGAAAAGTAACGGGTTAGTAGCATTTTTCCTATCTTAGTAATTTCGGGGACGAAATTCTTTTAAGGGGGGAAGAATGTAACGACCCGGATTTTTGAATAGTTTATTTTAAATATTTAATATAGTTTTAAATATTGAGTTGATAATATAAATCGAATTTCATAATGAGTTATCAATTTAATAATCTAAATATGATTTATTTCGAATATATATATAATTATCATAATATGGTATATAAATAATCTCAAAATTTGAACTTAATCAAAATAATTCAACTGATCATTATAAATTCTGTTTGGAATATATATACGATAATGATAATTTATTATCGGAGAATTTGTGGTTTCTGAATTTAAATTATATTATATTAATTTAATATGGTATATACGTTCAAATTAAATTTCAGAATATATACAGTTCAATTCAAAATGACGTTATAACATTGAAATGTCGGTCAGTATGTTGAAATAATGATTCGTGTGTGAACCCTGAGATACTTTCATGGATAAGATCAAAATCAGAATCCGTTTAAATAAAATAAAGGTCTCTTTATATCAAATCGTATTAATTATAAAATCAAATCTAATTAAAACATTTTTAATATCAAATCAAAAGGGGTGTTGTCTTCATTTTCTACCACGAAAAAACTTCCACAGGGAAATTGCGGTGGCCTCTTCTACTCCATACATTCACTCCATAAAACAATTCAAAGCTGACCCCCTTTCCATAGTATTCCATTCATCTTCAGTATTCCAGGAATCGAAATAAACAAAGCCGAGCTTTCTTTGTCCCTCAAATAGAAATTGGAAGCTTCGAACAAATCAAATGGCCACTGCCTTAAATCAAAACCAAATCAAAGTCGCATTTCAATCCACGCGTTCATCCGGGGTTCAACGTCGACCAGGAAGCCCTCGCGATTTGGGGAGGAGGCACGATGATTGGTCCTCGTTCAGGGATGCTCGCGACTTGCAGAAAGTGCATTTTGGAGTGGGACGATGGGAGCTAGGGTCTTCGGGAGGTCACAACAAGCGAAGTCGCGATGGGGTGACTCTGTTGTTTCCGCGATGGCCTTCTGGAATGAGGGAAACTCGTGTGAGAAGGGGAGTGAAACCACGACAGATGAGGAGGGCATGGTGAATCCTGGTGCTCAGGAATTGGGGCAACAAATCATGGTGCGATGTTGGCAGGAGTATTCACAGTGGAGTCTTGGGCAAGGGTATTTTGCTGTGCAGTGGGCGTGAGTTCAAGGTCAAATTGCGAACGATCTCTGAATGGTTTTGACACTGTGTTCAGGAGTGTTGAGGGTGTGTTCGAACATGGTGGTTTTGGGTTCGGAGAAGGAAAATATGGGGTTGAGCTGGTAGTTCAAAGTAGTCCGGAAGAAATATGGCATTGAGGTGTGAACAATTCAAGTGGATTCGTAGAAGCAACGCTATGGAGTTAATCGGAAATAAATCGCTATTTCAACGAATAAAATCAATGTGAGTAAATCTCACTCACCTTTTATTTAAAATTATTTTTATCAGTTAAAAATAATTGTTTGTTGCTTGTTTGGTTGCATTCAATATTTTTGCATCTTAAATATATTAGTTATTTAGGCTTGGTGGTTGTTATTATATATATATATATATTGGTGGTTGGATTTCCCGCAGTATCATTAGCGGATGCCCGAGGTACCATTAGCGGATGATTACCCTATACGTCCCACGCTATGATAGTGGATGACCTTCTATACCGCGATATCCTGCCTAGAAGCAGGATGGTTATTATTTATGTTGACTAACGTCTGTGGATGCAGGAAAAACAGGTTGGAGGAATCCAATTGGATCCCTCAAAAATATATTATCTGTTTGTTTATTTGTTTGCATATATACTGTCATATATGATGTGTTAGAAAACCTGAAATAAATAATTGGTTGTTTGGTGTTTAAATATCACTTGGCTAAAATGTTGATATATAAAAATATCGTGAAAACGATATTTGAGATTTAAATGGAAAATTCTATTTTTCTAAAAATAGAATTTGAAATTCGAATGGACTAAAAATATTAACTTGTTTTGAATGAATATAAAACAAGTATTGGAATTTATAAACATTGTTTATAAATCGAATGCGGCATTTGAAATGAATTTATAAACGTGGTTTATAAATTAATAATGCAGAGAAGTGAAATGAATTTATAAACGTTGTTTATACATGTAGTGGGAAAAATTATCATTTGATAATTTGAATATTTAAATTCAAATGTGAATTTAAAAATAGAAATAGGGAAGTCGTTTTAAAGAAATAAAATATGGAATTTATTCTGATGTTCAGAATATAAATTGAACTAGAATAAATCCGTAAGAATTTATGATTTGAATTTGATTAATTCGAATTTATTTAAATAGAAGTTAGATTGAATATGAAAATAAATTGGGTGTTATATATATAAGTTATTATAAATAGAAATCTCCAAAATAAGATTTTGGTTTTAAATAAGATTTCGAAATAGACTTGTTTAAATATAAACAAGAAAATTTATAAAATAGTGTTTATAAATACAATGAATTAATTATTAAGAGATAATTTGATTATTTAAATTCAAATGGAATTTGAATATAGAAAATTCAAATGGAATTTGAATATAGAAAATTCAAATAGAATTGAAAATAGAATTTGAAAATAGAAAGTTGAAATCATTTCGAAATTGGAACGACGAAATATATTTCAGAATGTGGATTTTTAAACTGAATAGAAATAAATCCAAAGGGTGTATAATTTGAAAAATAATAATTGGAATTTAATATAGAAGATTGAAGGATAAATAAATTTATTTCTGAGTTAGGAAAAATCGACAATTTTAAAAATCGAAAATATCATGTTGAATTGGAAAAACTGATTTGATATATATACTAGAATGGAATTGAATTTATTATAAACAAAGTTTAAACGTTTATATATATAAATTTAATTAAAACGAACTCGCCGCCGCGCTGCAGTTCGTAAATTAGCGATTCGAACTTCAATTGAGTGTATAGAACTCAGTTTAAGTCAGAATTCTTTGAAACAAGAACAGTCAGGACCAGTTAGATAATAGTTTTCTAATGGAAGAGAAAAATCTGGATTTCATCGTATAGATTTTGAGTTATGGCAAAATCAAATTTTCAAAAAAGCGGCGCCATAACCATTATTAAACCATAACGGTTTTATTTAAATAAATAAAGGGATTTTAAGTAAATAAAATATGGATTTTTATTATAAAAATCTAGACGTAAGTTATAAAATATATACGAACTCAAGTTGTATAAATGAAATGATTTTTGAAACAAAAATCAGATTTTTAATTTTTGAATAGAATTAACTACTTTGAATAATGATTAGTTAATGAGATTTTTGAATTGAAATTGGGCTTTAAATAAGTGAATTCGATTTGGAAATTTATATTCGAAATCGAAAAGGAAACTCGAATATAAAATGGAATTCGATTTGTTTATAAGTAAGTTGATATTATATCAGAATATGTTATGTTCAGACAAAGAAGTGAAATAGGAAATAGAGCTAATTAGAAAATAAATTAGCGAATTGGGTCAAGATGAATGAATTGAGTTGAAACCAAATGGAAATATTTGGATATGTGTTAGACAGGTATGGGATGAAGTGTATGAAGATTTTAATTTGAGTGCCCGACAAAAAGGTACACATTTAAATTCCATATGAGATTTTATGCGCCGTATCGGCTAGCCGCTTGGCTTTTTTTCTTTTTGATTGGAGAGGGCCTGTGTGGCGGTTTGGGGATTTTCCCGATGCTCCCGGTACAAAGGAGGTTATGGCGAAATTTTCCGGAATTTTAAGGAGATAGAATATTTTTAAGAAAATTTGATAGTTAGAAATCAATGTATCGATATATATAGAATTCGATAAGTAAACGAATTTTAAAAAAAAAATTACAAACAAAAAGGAAATCGATAATCTTGTAATAGGAAAAGAAACATATATACGTTTAAAAATGAATAATTTGTTTGTATGGTGTTGATTTTTCGGGAATTATGGTTTTGTCTGTTTTGAAGTTAAAGATGTTTTCAGTCAAGGTCTGAGAGGTAATTTTACCCCAACTCGATTGTTTTCATTACTAACTGGTAAATAGCAAGATTCAATCTCGATAATCAATATTTGAATAAGATTTAGTTGAATACAATATTTCGGGTTGTAACGATGTTTTACACCACATTCGTTTTTACCCAAATAAGTGGAAGTTTGGAAATATAATAATAAATATTTCCTAAGTATATAAATGAATAGTTGAGAAAGAAATAAGTAATTGGAATGTTCTCCAATTATAAATAGAAAATATTTTCTAAGTGTAGGAAATAAAAGAAGGCGAGATATGGAAATGTTTTCCAAATGGGTAAGAGGCCAAGATGATAATTGTAAATATTTAGTTAATGAATATTGATAAAGGAAGTGGAGAAGTTATTAAATTAATGAAATATAAATAAAATGCCCCAGTGATTTGTTTGATGCTTTAAATGAATGTTTGTTTTCTTCGATAGTTAAATAACCTACTATCGAAGTATTTGCCAATATCGTTGCCAATATGGAGAGACCGATTGGATTATTATCCAAGAACCACTCTGTATTAGCAGTAGTGTTGCGAATCAGATTATACGAAGATAATCGAAGACGGAGTAAAGGGCAAGGGCTTTTTCTATTAATAGAAATTGTGCCTTCGGTTTCGTTCAATCCCAAAACGAACGTAAATGGACGAATGTCTGACAGAGTATTTCCAATGATCGAATATGTTGGTCTGTATAAATATACATGGTGGCAACGGATTTATTCCCTTAGCATAATATCCAGAATATATTTGTGCAAATCAATTAGTGATTAACGGATCTGACAATGTGGCATTCAAAGTGATTGTGCTATCAATGAACGATAAGTAACCATAGCCTCAGGCCTCAACAACCGGGAAATGACAAAAATCGGGCAGGCAGCATGGCTATGTGGGTCGCTCCCATTAGGGGGTATAATCACCTATTTAGAGAAATTCCTTTTACTTCTTTAAACTATCGATGCTGTCCCTTTTTGGGAAACGGTTGCTGATCCCAATCCTTGGTGATATACATTCGATACACACTCAAGCGAAATGAGTGGTCGGTCATGTGTGGGCCGGGTTGCAAGATGTTCTTGTTGAACCCCAGTGTATCTCCTCTAGAGTACACTGATCGGAAGGTGGTTTTATACCTTGTCATGTTGGAAATCCAATCTCCAATAAGCGCACTGCAGTTTTTGATTTTATATTATATATGGAGCGTGAGATGCAAGCGTTCTGCTAGATTAATATTTATTTGATTTAGACACTATTATAATATCACTGGATTTTCTTATCAAAGTGTTTTGGGTTATAGTAAGGTAAAAACCGTTCATGTTTATGTGTGGGTTGGTCTTACTATTATCCTTTCTTTCGAAAGGATTTTGAAAGATAAACAAATGGTTGGAGTTTACTCACACCAATCCCATGACTAACCCAGAGTTTATTTTTTTTTTCCCTAAACTCTTGGGTGTCCAAATTTGTACGGGCAGTCAAGTTGTCGGGATTTTACAGATTCACTTGGAAGAGCTGGAAGTAGGTGGCTTCACCAGTTAGCTATAGACTATCATATGTTCCGATGTGTACCATGTTTGTATCTGGAAACAAGTGTTTATAACTGTTCCAGAAATAGCTGTTGTGCTCTGATGATGGTATGTATATAAAGTTACCGATTTGTATTTCAAAAGTTATGTTGTATAATATATTTTATTCGTTCCTCTGTGAGTTTGTGATCTTCGTCTTCTTCTATTCTAATATTTCTTTCTTTCTATTTCTCATCCTCTAACTTCTTTCTAATAATGATTCGTATTTCTGTTCAATTTGGGTTGGACATGTGGTGTTATTAGTCAACTCAGATAGTACGGATTTGTGGGCCGTTACAGCTCCCATGACCATTTGTCCCTGAGATGAAAAAAAAACCGATATAGCATAGAGACTGGACCACTGTATTTGACATACGACTGATGTGAGGATTAACTGTTATATATCAGTTTGTATTGAAACTAATCTACTTGAACTATGATTAATCCTGACTCGAGTGTTTTATGTTTTTTCATGGAACGCTCGGGTCAGATCCGAGCATTTCTGATTTAGAGATTACAACTTAGGATACGAAGATTTGATAAAGCTGGGTTTCCAGGGACGCGCACTCTGAAGTTTTAAACCAGTAAAGATTTTTCCTTGTATTCAAATTGTTTTAAATTCCGCTGTATATAAATATCTTGTATTCAAAAATTTGATTAATAAATAAAAAATTTATTCCGTTGTTCAATATTGTGTCATTTATCATTCTGTATTTCTGTGTTGATTTTGTTTTTAAACTCTGTAAGCTAAATACGCCCTGTCGATTTGGGCGTTTTAAGTTGGTTCAATTATCAATTTGAAGCAGTCAAAAAGGCGGGACGTTACACTTAGCGTTCTAGAAAAACATGTTTCATCATATCCTTCAGTATTATCGGTGAAGCCAAGTGTTCTCGATTAGTCTTTTTATTATTTGGTGGAATAACTTTACTTCCTTGATCATGTTCTTGCTAACTTTGGCCATACGCTTAAGTGAATGGACTTTCTTTTTTCTTGGTTACTAATTTTGGGTGTAATACAACCTTTTCTTGCCCTTTGTTTCTAACTCTTAGCTACATGATGAAGTTAATGCTCGTGACAACTTGAGCTCTTGAAGAGTTTTACCTCTAATTTTCTTTAAAAATGGCATGCCTTGTATGATGATAGCCTTGGCTACCTAATATGTCACTTGCCATGTCAGCTTTCATGTTATGCTTCAGATTATGTCAAAGTTTAAATGGAATTCTTGGTGATGAACACATATTCGATCTGGGATTTCAATATTTGGTGCATTCTGAGTTTGAAGGGTCCTTGTTTATCATATGTAAGATTATGTGGCAACTTGGTAGTTGGACTTTCCTGCATTGTTCATTTCGGCTATTGGATGCAGTGTTGGGTCTTGTTGCTTGTTCCTACACTTGTTGGAATAACAATTTATCTTGAGTACATGATGTGTCCCCTACCATGTCATAACATACTTACACTGTGCCTTGAAGCTTCTTGGTGCAACCGCTATGTACCTTTGTACTATTCTAGCTGTGCTAAAATTTTATTATTATAAGCTATGTAATTTAATATATTCCATCTGCTAATGTAGAATGCAATGTAAATTAGAGTAGTCTAGTACATTAGCTATCTCATGTACTATAATCTAGAATAGATATAGTGGACGACCTAGTATAAATGTTGCATGTAGTGGACGATCCACTTTAAAAACCGAATAGTAGTCTGGTAATCTACCACACTCTTATTACTCATGAGTCTTTAATCTTAAACCATTCTTCTTCTTTGTAATCTTTGAATCTCTAAACTGTACAGTATTCAATAATCAATGCCTTCTTCTAATATTTATATATCCACATATATATATATATATATTTCTAGATCAAAGTGTTAGTATATATTTTATAACAATAATAGTTAAAACAAGGTTGTTGTCATCAATACCACCATCATCATCATTTGAGTCCCTAATAAAGTAGTGGAGCCTTATTTTATAAACTACATTTATGTATATTTTCTCTGAATATTTGAAGCTTGTCTTCTTCTAATAATTTGGTTAAAAAAAGAGGTTAATAATTTAGTTTGGGTGGAAGAATCCATGCACTGCGTATCTCACAGTGCAAGAATCTAAAAAATCACTAGTTGAACTAACCTTCTCATGAAAAATATTGTACTCCAAGTCTCCAAGAGACCAAGTTGATGATGCATTTGGGTTTTAAACCATGTACTAATGTATGTTTACTTTCTCTTATTTTAGCATGAAGGGATTGAATAAGTCAACTCTTGTAAATGAATCAGGAAATTTCTTCCTATTTTGCTTAAACTAGACATATTTCCTGTTTTGTTGATTTCTTCCATCCACAATATCAACATTTTGTATCTAGTAAACCAAACTAGATTTCCTTACAATAGCACTCAAACTCGTTAAGTAGGTAAAAACTCGTGGACATAATAACATAATTCCATAGGAAATAAACTGTATTAAAGTATTATAAAAATAAGAACTGAAAATATTGAAGGTGACCCTTTTTGAGGCTCTCATGATGGTAGTTTTCTTCTTCTTCACACGTTGCCGATTTTGATGGTTGGGATTGTATCGTGATGACGATGGAAATTTAGGGTTTATATAGAGAAATAGGGTTAGGGACGAAATTGAACGAAGCAAGATGAAATTGGTTTGGGGAATAATTTTCTGAACGCTTCTTTGAAGCGGTGAGAAATAAACCACTTTTTTCTATGTAATTTTTTTTATTACAGTTTGTTTCAGAGATTAACCCACCCTCTCATAATATTGTTTTTCTTTTAGTTATGTTAACATCAATTAATCATCGGATGTTGTTCCAAAATGATGTACAAAGTGCATATTATTGTATTGCATGCACGGATACTACTAGATGCACAAATAGTTTTTCGTGATCAATTGGTTTTGACAATATAAGAGGCCTCTCTAGGTGATTCGACATATTTCAAAATATTTTGACGCAATCTAGAGTCCAAGAGAAGTCTGCTTCCTCTCTTTATCAGGTCAACAAAGGGAATGCCCTTGTCAGTGGCTTTAGATATAAATCAGCTCAAAGTAGACACCTTCCCATACAGGCTCTGCACATCTCTAATCTTCCAGGCTCTGTATGTTTAGAATGGCTTCTATCTTCTCAGGAACGAATTCAATCTCTCGAGAATTTGTGATGAAACTTAAGAATTTCCTTGATGAAATTCCAAAAGTGGACTTCAAAGGGTTAAGCTTCATCCTGTATTGGCGAAGCACACTGAACATATCAGCTAAGTCATCCACATGGTTGATTGATTGTGATGATTTTATGAGCATGTCATTTACGTAAACCTCCGTCGATCTCCTGATCTGATCTTTGAAAATACGGTTTACCAACCATTGGTATGTCGCTCCAACAGTTTACAATCTGAATTGAATGACTACATAATAGTATAGTCTAAGATCTATAATGAAACAAGTATGTTCTTGGTCTGTACACGCATTGGGATCTGGCTATAATCGGTGTATGCATCCACGAAGGAGAGAACCTTATATCCAACCATCGAGTTCACATACTAATCAATTCGAGGAAGTGGGAAACTGTCTTTGGGACATGCCTTGTTCACATTAGAGAAATCAATGTATGTCCAACACTTTCCATTGGACTTCTTCATGAGAACCGGATTCGATACCCAGTTGGGTATAATGAATTTCAGATGGAATCCATTGCTTTTAAGCTTCTCTACTTCCTCCTTCAATGTCGTCGACCTCTTAGGACCGAGCATATGCCTTTTCTACTTTACAAGGACATACTTCGGTCAATGTTAAGTGAATAGCTTATGATGTTTGAAGATATCCCATATATATCAGCATGGGTCCAGCTAAATACATTAAGTTTTGCTTAGAGAAAATTGGTATGTTACCTCGTCCAGAGAGATCCAGGATGGGATCTAATTTTCAATACCTTAGAAGGGTCGTCATCCATTGGGATCTCCACCATTGTCTTATTGGGTGTCGCCATCTAGTATTTGGCACGTCGCCCTTTTTGTGGTTAGTGTCTTTAAATTTTCAGCTATATTATCCGGTCTTGGATTTTGTAATACCTCATGAAAATATACGTAAAAAAATTAATAATAATAAATAACGAAAATTAACGATAAAATAATTATATATTAATGGGCTGAAAAATGGAATTTTGCAGCATTAGGAATTTAACCACAAAAATATCGTAGTTATATTTGTGGCAAAATTCTGATCAATTTTCATATATAATATGTCAGAATCCGAGCCCATAAGAAAGAATTACATTTAAAAGAAGTTGTACGTTAAATATATATGCAGCAATGTTTGAAATTCAAATTGCAAAATAAATATATGGAATAATATATGACCAATAAATGAGTGATTGAAATATTCCATCCAATTTGAATTTGTGTGTATATATTAGTATACAATAGGTGACAACAATAACGTTTAAAAGGCAAGATATAATTATAATAAATAACGCTATATAAGAATTATCTCTTCAGCCTTAAACGTAGGCCTTTAGCCAAATTTACGACTAGGAGGTTGACCGCCTCCTAGGAAGGGTGTCGACCGTCGGTCGACCCCTCTTTTAAGGGAACAGTTGACCGCCTGGGGTGGGCAGTGCAAAATTTAGCCTGGTTCGGGTTGGATTTTTTATGTTTTTTATATATTAACAGCCGAAATTTAATCTAAACAATCCTACGACCATTATTCACTCACACGCCTATAAATAACACCCTAAACCTAGTCTTTTCCTCCTTCCCTGGATCCACTCTACCGTTGATTCCAGAGAAATATATGTTAGATCCTGTGTTTAAACTTTTAATGACAACAACTTTACGACCATATACAATATATATATAGTATATCATATAATCTTACAGGAAACAAACAAGAAACAGATGAAGGCATGTACAAGAACACAAGACATACTCAAAGGCTTCATCAGGAAAATATATTTAGGTTTTGGGTATTAGTTTTATGTAAAATATCCTTGAAATCATATGAGCTTTCAATATGTATATACATATAATTCAGTCTATATATGTATAGACATTTGTTCATATATGACAGACGTCCGATACAAGTTCAGGAATTTTTCCTGGACTCGGCACAGATGTCTGCCATATGTGACAAACGTCTATCCCTGGTCTTGGGAAATTTTTCCTTAAACTACAGACGTCTGTCTACATATAGACAAACGTCTGTCAGTGTATTTGAAGTATACCCAGAATACATTGACAAATGTCTGACCATAAGGATAGATGTTTGTCCTGTGCAATGGTGGCTTATTCCTGATGTAACGATCTAGGATTTTCAAGATTTTATTTATGAAATTTTTTGGGATTTTTTGAATATAAATTTAATTTAATATGTTATAAATACAAATATTGATTAATAATCTTTTATATATTAGCTTAAGTAAATATTTTGTTCTATTTTATAAATATGATTTCGTAATAGAAAACTTATTTTAAGAATATGTTTAATATATATACACCAGATTTTATAAGTATTTTTTTTATGTGATGCACTCAAAATATTATTTTGTGTAGTCCATAATATTTTACAAATTTAATTTGAATATGAATATTTGAAATATTATATATGTACGGATTTTATATAGATTTAAGATTTAAAGTTGTTGGTTAAATAAATTATAATTAAATATTAGTTCAGTTTCTGTACACGCAGTTCTGAAATATTTTATAGAATTTTATAGTAATTTTTAATTAGGAAAATAAACATATATTTTTCTGACGTATTTTAGGGCGACCGTAGTCCTTTTGACATTTACAGAATCAGCTAATCGGTCTATTTCATTATAATTACGATTGTATTTTGGGTTTGCTACTGTTCGCATTAAATAAGATGCACGTATAAAATGAAAACAAAGTTGGAATTGAATAATGAACGCTTATATTGGCGTAAAGCAAGAAGGATACGCACTAATGCATTTAGAAATGGGAAAAGTGAAAGAGCGAGACGTGTTGAAATCAGAAATGCATAGATGGACATTTGTCCAAAGTGTGGCCACGTGTTTCTCTATAAACGCATGCAGATAATAAAAAAAAGAATTAACAAACAAATGAATTGTCTTCCCCACGCACCCCATAATTTTGACAGCAGCCTTCATTTTTGCGGTCCCCATTGTTGTCCTCGCGCATGTTCTTCCCCATCGAGCTTCACTCCTCATCCGTTTGTCAGCCTTCCATCCATGCTCCACTCCACCGTGTTTCACCATCATCAACTCTCCTCCTCCTCCTCTATGTAGCCATGTCCTCCCCTTACAGCTTTCCCAACTAATTAAAACTCCACTGTATATCCCTTCCTTTTCCCCCTTGTTTGCATGCGGCCTTCCCACTCCAGGCACCACTGCCTTGCTTCCCGTCCGCCACCACCAACCGCTAAGTATTCACCTCAAGTCGCATCTCCTCCTGACCATCTTCCCTTTAGTAACAGCTTCCGCGCATTCCTCTTTCTTCCTTCTCCAGTCTTCTCCCTTTGTACTAGTAGCCGCATTGCCATTTACTCCGTCAACCAGTTGTATACGTCCGCTAGACCACCACTCAGTCCTGTCGTACCTCTCCATGGTCCCATTTTCTCTCAGCAAACCGCCTCCTTCATTTTCGCGTCCACTCCATCAAGTTTGATTCTTTCCTTTCCACTCCCCTCAAATACGTTGGCCTCTTCTTCGCATAAGCTTCAGTTCGCTCTTCTTCTCATTCTCTGCTGCGTGGATTCCTTCTTTCCCTATTTTGCTGACGCCTGGCCCTAGGGACGGAACGAGGAATTAGCTCGGGGGGGGGGGGGGGGCGATTCGAAGGGGGGCCAAAAATTTTTTTTATACCAGTTTACCCTGAATTAATCTTAATTTCAACCTATAATGTCTTATATTATCAAGTTTTAGAAAAAAATATTGTGTAAATACTAATAAAAATGCCTTAAAATGGTTATTTTTGTATTAAAAGGGTAAAAAAAATCTAATAGTTTAAAATCAAGGGGGGCCATGGCCCCTACTTACCCCCCTGGTTCCGTCCCTGCCTGGCCCCACCACCGCTCTATCGCGGACCACCTACGTCGAACCTCAGCCTCACTAGAAACTGCAAGCCCACCTCCACCACTCGGCAGTGATCATCTCCTCTCGTTTCTCTCTAAAAGCAGTCGTTGTCCTCCCCTCTGACCAACTTTGCAACCTCCGCAAGACAGAAAAATAATAATAAGAGAAAGGAAAGTTGATGGTTATAGCAGTATATATAATATATATTGGAAGGATGCGCAGGCGTTCAGTAACGTGAATGAGGGAAATGTACGAATAAAAGCAGCAAGCTTGGTTCATATATGCTAGACAAAAAAGGCGAAGCACGTTAGCACGTTTACGTGGATGCAAAACAAAGGAAGCACATGTACTAAAACGGATACAGTGCACGGGTGATGAGTAGTGCGTTCATCTGCCTTGCTGATGGAAGTTACGAATAAAAGCAGCAAGCTTGGTTCATATATGCTAGACAAAAAAGGCGAAGCACGTTAGCACGTTTACGTGGATGCAAAACAAAAGAAGCACAGGTACTAAAACGGATACAGTGCACGGGTGATGAGTAGTGCGTTCATCTGCCTTGCTGATGGAAGTTACGAATAAAAGCAGCAAGCTTGGTTCATATATGCTAGACAAAAAGGGCGAAGCATGTTAGCACGTTTACGTGGATGCAAAACAAAGGAAGCACAGGTACTAAAATGGATACAGTGCACGGGTGATGAGTAGTGCGTTCATCTGCCTTGCCGATGGAAGTTAGGTGAGAACTCCTATTTTTGTTTAATTTAAAATTTGGTAGAAGCACGTAATTATTTATAATCATAATGAATTGTTAGTTGGTTGTTGGTTGATATTTATGGTTATATATATAGTGTCGATGGATGTTCATCTAGTTATAATACACTACACACCAAGCGTTATTGATCGTAACGCTTTGCATATAGTGAAATGAGTTGTCGTAAGTTTTTTTGTGTTCACGATGGATGATTTTGTGCTTGTATGGTTGCTCATTGATTTGTTTGGTTGAATCACACAAACCATAGTTGTGTGACTATACAGATTATCGATCTGAATCTCCTTGCTATGTAAATAATTTAAATAAATAAATAAATAGAAATTAAACTGTGAATTATATTTCAATTAATTGGAAATTTTAAAATGACAAATCGAAGTTCGTAAAAAGAAATTGAATTTAAGATCGAACAATGATATGTATTATGTATTTGGGTCTATGTAGACAATATTAAGGGCAAATTGTGAAAATTGGACGAGATTAAAAGAATAATATTCTAAGGATTCGAAATGAATATTTGAAAAAAATGACTGTAAAGTAAAGGGATTTTTGAACTCGAATGAAAAAAAAAATTATTATTTGAATATGACTTAAAATTTAAGATTGAAAAGAAAAACTAGTTTGGGAAAACTAATCGAACGAGCTTTTAAAAAATATTATTTTATTCGATTCAATTTGAGATGAAGATTCGGAAATTTTGAAGTGATGATTTGAAATTTTGTTGTTTTGAATTAAAAGGGAGTATATAATATTATTTTGGAAAGAATTTAGAATATGAGTTTAGATTTAAGTTATGGACATTTAAAATTTGTTCAAAATGGATTCATAAAGGTTTTGAAAAATATCGAACGAGTTTAAATAAAATACTCTTTTATTCAATCCGATTTGAATTGGAAATTTGGAATTTAAAATGATACTGAACTAAAGTTGAAATATAAATGTATTATTTCGGGAAGAAGAAATTTGGAATACGGTTTTATTCTAAGTTATGGAAATGTAATTTATTAGGGAAAAGGAATTGGATAATTTATTTAAAATGCTATATAGCGTGAATCGAACGTGGCGCGCAGCGATAGCTCGATAATATCGATTTTAAATTTCAAATGATTATAACTTGAACATTTTGAATCGAATTGACGTGAAATGAAAAACGATGGATTTCTATTGTTAATGGGTTTTGTATAAAAGAGGAATTTTCAAATTCCATCGTATGTTTTTCAAGTTATGTCTAGATTGAAATTTGAAAAGGTCGCTATACGTGCAGTTCGACAACCATAATGGAAAATTGAATGAAATGGACTTATAAAATTTATTTAAAAATCCAGAAAAAAATATGATAAATTAAATTTTATTGTTTGAAAGTGATTTGAGTTAAAATTTGTGAATTTGGAATGATTTAGGATCTATTGATTAGATAAACATTTACAATGCTTTCTATAATTCTTTTAACGTTGTATACCATTTCTTTAGAAAAAATGAGATTTGAAGATCTTTAAAACACAAACTATTATAGAAAGGATGTTAATTATATTGAAAGGTTTTAAAAGAATTTATAATAATGAAAATTAAATAAGATTTGAATTAAAAAGGAAATGGGTTTTGGATAGAATTAGTCTTTGGATATTTAATGTGGATTTACAGGAGCAGACAAATACAATCAGAAATATTAAAACATATCCACATCCAGATTCTGATAGTGTTTGCCTAAGTTTGTGAATCAATATCGAATATAAGTCGATTAAATTCTATTTTAACTTATATTTGAAAATATTAATTATCTGAATCGTCATAAATGGAAATTCAAATCCAAATAAAGACTTGGTAGATTTAGAATAGCGACGAACAAATGAAGTTTGTTTTTAAAATATAAGGTTTGGGAAAAATGAATGTTGAATTTTGAGAAAAAGGTTAAGATGACAATGGGTTTTCGTAAATCGAACGAATCCAACCTTAATTCGAAGTAAAGTGACAATATTTGGAAAGGAGATTTGAATTGAGAAACTCATGTGGTTCACAGCTATTATTTTTAATACGCTTGTTACTTGGAAAGTCCGGGATCAGATATGAATCCGGAAACCATTCCAAGTAATAATACGACGTTATAAAGAAAATAAAGACTGAAAATCGATAAGTGAAGACCGAGTATATTCAAATTGTTTGGGATGATTGCTGATGTCTCGAATCGGGTCGTACACCCGATACGAGGTTATAAGTGGCATGAGACCTGAATATATTTGAAGATTTTCGGGTTGTTGTTCCATTCAGACCCAAAACGGATTTGTATGGATTGTGTTTCTGACATTGAAATTGTCCGTATAACGCTGATTTCTGTTAATATATATCGGATTTCGTCTCTAAGTCATAAGAACATAAAGGGTATGCATTGATCAAAATTAGTGGTATGTCGTGAATTGTCAATGTGGCATACTCAAGTTATGAAACGAGCTAGTGATGATCAAAGCACGGCTTGTTGAAGCGTAGCTTTGTGTATATCGTGACATCGACGAACCTCGCACTCCGGATTGATGGTAAACTGGCGGTTAGGTTGTATACATAATCTCTAGTGAAATTCGAAAGCTGGGGCGGTAGTTCTACCTTGAAACCTGAGGGAATAATGTATATACAGTGTCTGATGTCTGGATGTTATCCAGGATATATACTTCTGCGCTATATATTCGGTGTCTGTTGTCTGGATGTTAACTGAGAGATACTTAACTTTGTGTCCTCCAATGATCTTTCGTGTCAGGAACCATCATGTTGGAAATCCAATCTCCAATACGAGCCCATGCGATTTTGATTGTATACCTATATGTCAATATCACCAATTGGGGTTATAGGGCTATGATTCTATACTTATTTGCGAAATGATTTTTCGACACTATGTACTAATGATAGTATAAAGAGGATTTTATGTATTAAAGCATTTTTGGTTATCATAAGACAAAACTCGCCCATCTGGTGTGCGTTTGCATTGTGTGATGTGGGACGAGCTTATGATAGCTTCATTTTCCAAAGTCATATCGAATTTCTATGCATGGGAATTCACATGGAATAAACCCATTCCGCGTTAGCGGCGTGGTCCAGGGAATTTTCCCAACTCTAAAATAAACCCGAAATAATAATAACTGATTCGAGTTCTCACACCAGTCCCACGAATGACCTAGAGTTTATTGTTCCCTACCTAAACTCTGGGTGCCCATATTTTGCACGGGAAGCTAGTAGTTTAGTCTACAGGTTTAGCTGTTAGAGCTGGATTCAGATTTGGAGCTAGGGATACGTTTTGAGATTTTACTTCTTCCACTATGAGCCTTTTGTTTTCTGCTGAGCTTATGTTGTACTCTGATTCATTGTAACTTTAGTTTAAAGTTTGTAATAAAAGAAAACGTTCTGTTTTGTGTTTAAATATGTTAGTACCCATAACTATTCATCTTCATGAGCGATTTAAGTTGGTTTAATTATCGGCGAGAATCGAGCAAAAAAAGGCGGGTCGCTACAAAGTGGTATCGGGGCTTTGGTTTATACAAAGCTATGAGGTACAACATATTTGAACAATAGATAGAACTCATCATAGTTATAATATCTCATTAGAGATAGGGTTAGAAATGCCCTAGAATGAGATTCTGGAGTATTACGTTTGAGAGAGCGTATTTTGAAATCTATATAAATTATTTCGAAACTGAATAAATCGTCTTGGAAACCATTATTATTTTGAAAATTTAATTTATGGTAAGTGTTTGAGTATTTATTGACGTCGATGTTGGACTATCAAGTATGTACGGATTTTGAATATATGCCTAGCTAACGTATATACGAAGTCTACTATATACTAGATAGATATAGAATCACATTCTAGTCGCCCGAGGATGATTCTAATGATTGATCGATCATCATCAGAAATTTATTTTCGAGTTTTGAAAGTGGGATGACTGTATGGTTCCGATTTAAACGTCGATAAATACTTGAAATCGTTTAGATAAGTGCTTGAAAATGTTTTGATAAATTTTAATAAAATGTTTCGATAGGTTAATTCGAACTTGAATAGATAAGTGGAATTAAATAAGTTGAACTTGAATGAGTGATAGAAAATAAATTTTGCCACTTTTCTTGTTGTGTTTCTTTAGCCTCAACGGACCGTTACCTTTCACTTACCGATTTGAACCGTTCGTGCCTGAATTCCTTTAAATTGTCCGATCCTTATCTCCGAACCTTCCTTTTGCCTTTCTTTGACAAAATGTATGGAAAAGGTGGATTTTGAAGTGAAATGGATATTTGAGAATTTGGTTCCCAAATTTTTGAATTCGATTTCTAATATTTAGAATTTGTATTTGGAAAATTTGTTTGAAATATATATATATAAATCAAAGTAGCACAGTGAAAGCGTGAAATTATTTCGAATAAATTGTTTCAAGAGATTTTCGACTATTTAAATAACGTATCTCTTCAGATAAGATTTAAATATTTGAAATTGAAATGGATAAAAATTTATATTTGTGCAAATGTCTTCGAAATTAAATTCGAAAATGAAATTTTCTTTGAATCTCTTGAAAAATATTCTCTTCTGTGTAGTTGTTCGAAATTTCATTTCTTGAATGTTCAAAAATGATTTGAGTTTAGTGGTATGACACTCGGTATGGCTTATACATTGAAATGATTTGTAAGTGTTAGTAAACATAAAAGTTGGACGATTTGAAATCCCGGTATTTTGAAATGTTTGGAAACAACAATAATATGATTGAAAGTATTTGTAAATTATGATTTCAAAATGTTTTTAACTTCAGTATATGAAATGAAATAAAATGATTCGTACTAATATTCGAGTAACCCATGGCTAAAGAAAGGTATGACGTGGATGTAAACCCTTAATGATGGTCCGCTCTGGAGTCCGGAAAGACATCATTTATATATCGATACGTACATAGGTTGTGCCTAGTGGCCTTGTCATTGGGAGAAACCCCTCGACGGGGGACATAATGTTTTATGTCGTTTATCGTAAAATATTTGAAATTTTCGAAATGATTTTGGTTTTGAAAGCACGAGCAAGTATGATTTGATATAAAAAGAAATAAAGTATTTAGGTATTTTGAAAATTAAACTGGGATTTTGAGTCGAAGAAATCACTTTGATATATAATTTAATTTGAAATTAGATTTTGATAAAATTGGTTTTGATGAGGTTTGAATTCTAATGTTTACCTTATTTATTTAAATGTAGTACGGGCATAGGTATTGTTAAATATACTAGTATAATTTTACCGACCTCTCCTTTTCGAGGACGAAAAGTTTTAAGGGGGAGATTGTAACGATCTAGGATTTTGAACACTTTATTTATGAAATTTATTTGGATTTTCTGAATATAAATTTAATATGTTATAAATACAAATATTGATTAATAATCTTTTATATATTATCTTAAGTAAATATTTTGTTCTATTTTATAAATATGATTTCGTAATAGAAAACTTATTTTAAGAATATGTTTAGTATATATACACCAGATTTTATAAGTATTTTTTATGTGATTCACTCAAAATGTTATTTAGTGTAGTCCATAAGATTTTACAAATTTAATTTGAATATGAAGATTTGAAATATTATATATGTACGGATTTTAAATAGATTTAAGAATTAAAGTTGTTGGTTAAATAAATTATTATTAAATATCAGTTCAAAATATTTGTCCAGTTTCTGTACGTGCGGTCCTGAAATATTTTATAGTAATTTTTAATTGGGAAAATAAGCATATATTTTTCTGACGTATTTTAGGGCAACTGTGGACCTTTTGACATTTACAGAATCAGCTAACCGATCTATTTCATTATAATTTTGAGATCTGTATACGTTATTGTGCACAATTGTATTTTGGGTTTGCTACTGTTCACATTAAATAACATTTATGCATAAAATGAAAACAAAGTTGGAATTGAATAATGAACACTTATATTGGCGTAAAGGAAGAAGGATACGCACTAATGCATTTAGAAATGGGAAAAGTGAACAAGCGAGACGTGTTGAAATCAGAAACGCATAGATGGACATTTGTCCAAAGTGTGGCCATGTGATTCTCTATAAACGCATGCAGATAATAAAAATATATTAACAAACAAATGAATTTTCATCCCCATGCACCCCATAATTTTGACAGTAGCCTTCATTTTTACGGTCCCCATTGTTGTCCTCGCGCATGTTTTTCCCCATCGAGCTTCACTCCTCGTCCGTTTGTCAGCCTTCCACCCATGCTCCACTCCACCGTGTTTCACCATCATCAACTCTCCTCCTCCTCTCTATGTAGCCACGTCCTCCCATTATAGCTTTCCCAGTTAATTAAAAATCCACTGTATATCCCTTCCTTTTCCCCCTTGTTTGCATGCGGCCTTCCCACTCCAGACACCACCGCCTTGCTTCCCGTCCGCCACCACCAACCGCTAAGTATTCATCTCAAGTCGCATCTCCTCCTGACCATCTTCCCTTTAGTAACAACTTCCGCCCATTCCTCTTTCTTTCTTCGCTAGTCTTCTCCCCTTGTACCAGTAGTCGCACTACCATTTACTCCGTCAACCACCTGCATGCGTCCGCTAGACCACCACCCAGTCCTGTCGCAACTCTCCACCGTCCCATTTTCTCTTAGCAAACCGCCTCCTTCATTTTCGCGTCCACTCCATCAAGTTTGATTCCTTCCTCTCCACACCCCTCAAACGCGTTGGCCTCTTCTCCGCATAAGCTTCAGTTCGCTCTTCTTCTCATTCTCTGCTACGCGGATTCCTTCATTCCCTATTTTGACGATGCCTGGCTCCACCACCGCTCTATCGCGGACCATCTACACCAAACCTCAGCCTCACTAGCAACCGCAAGCCCACCTCCACCGCTCGGCAGTGATCCTCTCCTCTCGTTTCTCTCTAAAAGAAGTCGCTGTCCTCCACTCTGACCTACCTTGCAACCTCCACAAGACAGAAAAAATAATAAGAGAAAGGATGTAATGACCCGCGTTTATGCCCAATTCTCGCCGGTAATTAAACCAACTTAAATCATTCATAAAGACAGATGGTTATGGGTACTAACACATTTTTTTTTTTGAAACAAAAATGTGTGATCTTCTGAAAAGAAGAGAGCACACACATATATATATATATACAAAAATAAAAGCAATGATACAGAGTCTGACTATATAACATAAGAATACAAAAATAGAACCTCACAAAGTACTAGGGATGTAAAGATCGTAGATAGATGAGCTCCGGATAAACCACCGCCCATCTACTCCAATATCGAATTCCGGCAAGGCCACCACCCGATATTGAAGTATATCTACTCCTATACAGTAACCCATACACTCTATATAATAACAAAAATAATGAGGAACAACACCAAAAGAACTCTCTAACAATAAAACTAAAAAGAGAAAAAGTGAATCAACAATCCGAACCGCAACCCTCATAGATACATAACTGCTACTACTCCATCCAGCTATCCACTAAGCACTTCTTCAATATCAACCACCTGAATCTGCAAAAAGCTCAACACACTAATAATAAGATGTTACACATATATCTATGGGAATAGATAAATCTAAATATATATATATATATTTAATAATCATATATATATATATATATAAACATTCAAACTTATTTATTTACCATGCATATATGTGTAAAAAAGGAAAAGAAAATGCAATGAAAAACTAACAAAGAATTTAACAATCAATTCGGTAATTGTTACAAAAATAACTGTTAATTCTAATGAATAGATGCAAATTCAGTCTAACCTTAAACAATAAGTGCTCAAATCCCGGTTTCCCAAAAAGCTTATAATGTGAATTAGACATCCAATTCAAACAAAAATAGACTATTTTAATGATTAAATTTTCCAAAGAAACAGAAGTAGAATGGAAAGATCTCTGATTTCTCTCGGACCAAATGAACCGACAAACAATAGTGACTAAGGAATCTAAAATGTATCTTTTACTAGTACTAAAAGAAAATCTATGCACATCCCAATAGTTAGCACAACAATTGAAAGAAGAATGATAATCAAAAACAAATAATCGTAATACCACACTAAGTATATAGTTAGTGATACTACAATTGAAAAATAAATGATCCACATCCTCATTCATAATATTACAAAAGTAACACTTAACATCAAAAATGATATTCTTCTTCTTAAGTAACTCCCCAGTATTAAGTTTTTTGTGAGTGATTAGCCACATTAAAAATTTAGCTTTTGGAGGAGAATTTGCTTTCCAAATAAATTTAAAAGATTGACAAGAAATTCCCGAAAAGTTAATGAAATTATACATGGAATTTACCGAATAAACTTGACTTTTGCCCATATCCCAACTAACTAAATCCATACTCTCATCGATGTGGTATAATGATAACTTAGCATAAAATAGAGCTAATTGTCTTAACATTTCTCCTTCTAGTATATTTTCAAAAGAAAAATCCCATGGAGGATTTAGATCTCTTCTAAATATATCTTTTATCAATGCGTTTTTAAAACTACAAATATTAAAAAGCTCTCTAAATTCAATTTTTAATGGTAAACGCGAAATCCACCTATCATGCCAGAAATAAGTCGTATTACCAGAATGAACAATTACCTTGTAACCTATGTTAAAAAAATCAAAACACTCTAAAACTGACTTCCAAAAATAAGATAAATTATGATACCAACTACCCCTAGGTCCAACAATGTGTTCTCCACCTGAATAATAAAATTTAGATATAATATCTTTCCAAATTGTAGAAATTTCGGGATACCGAAATTTCCACAACCATTTGGCTAATAAGGAAGAATTAAAATTAGATAAATTAATTATCCCCAAACCCCCATCTATCTTAGCCTTACAACACACCTCCCAATTAACTAAGCATTGAAATCCCCTACAAATTGGGTCCCTACCCCCACCCCAAAGATAACTGCGTCTTATTCTATCTGTCCTGTCAATTACCCATCGAGGTAATCTATGTATTGACATCCAATACGTAGGGATAGCTGATAGGACTGAATTAACCAAAACTAATCTACCTGCTCTAGACAAGAACCTATTATTCCAACTAGATAATCTACTATTAATCTTATCAATGATGACTAACCAATCCTCCTTCTTTAATTTTTATGGTCGAATCTTAAACCCTAAATAATCGAAAGGAAATTTCATAACAGAACAGTTTAAAGTATCTGCAACCATACCCTCAACATTATCAGAATCATTAATGACCATAACAGAACTCTTATCAAAATTAATCTTAAGTCCTGATAACATCTCAAAACAGTAAAGTATAAACTTAAGAGCAATAATGTGTTTTGATAGATGTGAAGAAAATAATAAAGTATCATCCGCAAATTGAAGAACAGATAATTCATTGCTGAACTCATCATTACCAACATAACCTAAAACACCTAGCCTCCCAGCGCGCTTTATGATCCTGGAAAAAACATCAACCGCTAAATTAAAAAGTAATGGTGACAGGGGATCCCCCTGTCTAAGACCCCTTTTGGATTGAATTTTCTTTCCCACAACCCCATTTACAACAATATTAGAACAACCTGACTTAAGTAAAAGCATAATCCAGTTTGTCCACCTAACACTAAAGCCTCTTCCTAGACACACTTCACATAAATAATCCCAGTCAATAGAATCAAAAGCTTTTTCAAAATCTAATTTTAAAATAGCACATGAAAAATTATTTTTAACACACATATTAATGAATTCCTGTACAGCAGCCACTCCATCCACTATTTGCCTACCTTTAATGAAAGCAGTTTGAGAATGATCTATAAGAACATTCATCTTCCCACTTAATCTATTTGCAAGAACTTTTGAAATGATCTTAACAGACACGTTAATCAAAGATATAGGTCTAAAATCCTTTAATAGCTTTGCACTCTCTCTCTTTTTAATAAGTATAACATTAGCAAGATTAAAATAACCTAGACATAAATTCCCGTTATAAAAATCATTAAATAGATTCACTACATCAAATTTCAAGACTTCCCAAAACTGTTTATAAAACAGAACAGAAAAACCATCAGGCCCCGGAGCTTTGTCACTAGGCATATCACAAATTGCCTTCCAAATCTCCTATTCAGAAAAAGGAATATCTAAATCCGATAACGATCCCCTGACCTCATTAGGATAAATGTCCTTCCAATTAACATTAATTCTTCTCTTTATCCTAGTCCCAAAGATTTGTTTATAATAATTTGTGAAAGCTTCATTTAAATCACGCTGAACTGTCAATTCCTCATTATTTAATAAAATAGAATGAATCAAATTATCCCGTCTCCTCTTATTAGCCATGCTATGAAAGAATTTCGTGTTATTATCTCCTTCCTTAATCCATTGCACACGTGATCGTTGCTTCCACATTATTTCTTCTTTTTCCAAAATCAGTTTGAAATCATTTCTAAGATTACTTATTCTATCTCTTTCAACTAGATTAAGCGATCTCGACTCACCCAACTTTTCTAAATCTAACAACTCAGATAAAATTTTATCTTTCTTAATCCGAACACTTCCAAAAATATATTTATTCCATCTCTTAAGAAAAAAATCTTAATTTACCAAGTTTTGCAACAAAAATCTTAGCTGAATTACCTCTGTATAACTCATTAAAATAACACAACGAATTCCATTTAACATTGACTAAACCAATGAAACTGGTATCTAATAGCCACATCTTTTCAAACTTAAAATTATTACTTATTAAAATGTTCGAATCACACGAGAGAATTAAAGGAAAATGATCCGAATACAAAAACGGTAAACCCTTTACTTTACAATTTGAAAATTTGTCATCAACCTCCGAACTTATAAAAAACCTATCTAATAAGGCATAAGAAGGACTACCTCTAACGTTCGACCAGGTGAAAGATCTATTGCTAAGCGAGATCTCAATCAAATTATTATTAAGAATAAAATCATTAAATTCCTCCATGTCAGAGAAATCACCTTCCCTAGGTGATCTCTCCCTTAAAAATCTAGTTACATTGAAATCTCCCCCACAATCCAAGGATATGGGGCAAGATTCCTAAACTCGGAACATTCATTCCATAAATTTCTCCTCTCAATCTTCGTGTGAGGGCCATATACATTCGTGATGGCCATTAAAGAATTATCACTAAGTGAAGCTAAAATAATATGAAGTGAATGTAACTTAGGAAATTCCTGCACAAGTCTATATTGATTATCTTTCCAACCAATCATAAGCCCACCTGCACTACCAATTGACGGCAAACAGGCCCAATTACGAAAATGGACCCCCCCTAACCTAGCATAAAAACTAAAGTCAGGACTTTCAATTTTAGTCTCTTGAAGCAAAGCAATGTCAATATGATAATCTACAAAGAAGGTCCTAACTTTTGCACATTTTTTTGGTTTATTTAGACCCCTGATGTTCCAACTGACAATCCTCATCCGCACAAAGAAGAGACTCTCCCTAATTCCCTACTCCTAATGAAATCAGCATCTAACTCAATATCAGGGTACTAACACATTTGAACACAAAGAACAACACTTTTTATTCCATTACGAAATGTTTACATCATAGTTACAATAAAATCAAAGTATACCTTAAGCTCAGCGGAAACAAAATTCTCTCAATGGAAGAAGTAAACCAAAATAGAACTCTAGCTCCAAACTGAATCCAGCACTGAACTAAACCTGCAAACTAAACTACTAGCTGCCCGTGTAAAATATGGGCACCCGGAGTTTAGATAAGAGAACAATTAACTCCAAGTCAGTCATGGGACTGGTGTGAGAACTCAAAGCAGTTATTATTTATAGGGTTTATTTTAAAGTTGGGAAAATTCACCGGACCACGCCGCTAATGTGGAACGGGTTTACTCCATGTGAATTCCCCATGCAAAGAAATCCGCATTAACTTTGGAAAATGAAGCTAACATAAGCTCGTCCCACATCACACAATGCAAATGTACACCAGATGGGCGAGTGTTGTCTTATGATAACTAAAAAAGATTTATACGTGAAAATCCTCTTTTAAATATTATCATTAGTGCATAGTGTTGAAAACCATTTTGCAAATAATATATAAATATTAGCAAGTATAGTAACTATGCCTACATATATAGTTTACAAACAAATCGAATGGCTCGTATTGGTTATTGGGTTTCCAACGTGATGGTTCCTAGCACGAAAGATCATTGGAGGACACGAAGCTAAGTATTCCCGGTTAACATCCAGACAACGGACACCGAACATAGCGCGAAAGTATATATCCCGGATAACATCCAGACAACGGATACCGTATATACTTTATTCCCTCAGGTTTCGAGGTAGATCTACTGCCGTAGCTTTCGATTTTCACTAGAGATTATGTATACAACCTAACCACCAGTTTACCACCACTTCGGGTGTGAGGTTCGTCGAGGTCACGATATACACAAAGCTACGCTTCGATAAGCCATGCTTTGATCATCACTAGCTCGTTTCATAACTCGAGTAAGCCACATTAAAAATTTACGACATGTCACTGTTTCGGTCAATATATACCCTCTAAGTTCATATGACTTAGAGACGAGGATAATATATTGCCGGAAATCCGATATATATTAACGAAAATTAGTGTTATGCTGTCAATTTCAATGTCAGACACACAATCCATACAAGTCCGTTCTGGGTCTGAACGGAACAACAACCCGAAAATATTCAAATATATTCAGATCTCATGCCACTTATAACATCGCATTGGGTGATCGGCCTAGTCGACACATCAGCAATAAATCTAAACAATTCGAAAATTCTCAGTCTTCACTTATCGGTTTTCCTAATCTTCGATTTCCTTTATAACATCGTATTATTACTTGGAATGGTTTTCAAACATATAGCTGATCCCATTTAAATCTCCTTTCCAAATCGTTAATAATTCACCTAAAATCATGACTCGATTTATTCCAGTTTCCATAAACCCCGTTATCGCCTTAACCATTCCTTGAAATTTAATATTCATTTTCAAATCTTATATTTCATAACATAATTCTCTTATTGGTTATCATTTTCATGAGTTTTCAAAATTTCCAAATGTCATTTTGGTTTAGATTCCATTCAGGGTAATTCAAACAACTCATATTTCAAATATTTGGCTTAAAAGTCAGTAACAAATCCATATGAAATAATTTAAGTGCTTAAGATTTTTCAAAATACATGCAAACCATTTTAATAGCTTAAAATGATGGCTTATAGTTTATAACCCCAAAACGCGATTGTTTCCAACGAATCGTTATAATAACATTTAACGGCGTTACCAAAATGCTGTAAAATAGCCATTTTAAATCAATGGATACAAAAATCATTCGGTATTCAAATATCTCAACTCAAACCACTTTTAATTTTCTTTTAAAACTGTATTCCGATATGTTTTATATTTCCATTTTAGTTTCAAATCTTACTTTACTTCAAAAATCTTCATTTCACATTTTCAATATTTATTTCAAATTAAATCAAAACTTGCAATAATATTTTCAAATCTCGTTCAATTACTCACAAACAAATCATTCCCATTATTTGCACAAACTGATGCTGGGTACATTTTTCAAATTGTTATTTGACCTAATTTCAAAATTAATTCAAATTTAAAATCATTTTTTTTCGAACATCGGTTGATCATTTTTAAATCTGATTCAAGATTTTTTTTTCATAATAACTAAACCAATTTAATATAAACCATCGAAATAATTCGGAACTGCTTTGTCTTTACGAAATACATTTTATCATTTTCTTAGAAGTTTTAAACTATAAAAAAAATTCCAAATAATATTTTATGTTCCCAGTTAGAACAACTTTATTCCAAACATTATTTTTAAATTTTCTGAATATTCAATTTAAATTAAACGAATAATAATTCTTTAAAATTCATTCGATTATTGTGATGAAATCAACTATTTGCAAAAATCCAATATTTGCATACCAAATCAATTCTTTCAAAATCGCTGTCTTTTGCGACTATTTTTTAATTATTACCGATTTTCCAAAAAAAATATAAAATCAAAGTTAAATTTCAAATTGTTAATTTTAATAATAAAATCATTAGTTGCATGGCAAGGAGATTCAAATCGAATATCCGTACAATCAAACAACGGTGTGTGTGACACAACCATAAACACGATCATAAACAACCATATGAACACGAATCCATCCATACAATCAACATCAACCCATTTCATTGTGCGTAAAGAGTTACGGTCCACAACGCTTAGTGTCTAGTGTATTCTAACTAGATGAGCACTCATCACACTGCATACATAACTACAAACATCGTCAAACAACCAATCATCAACTCATTTTAATTATAAACTAATTTATAACTAATTACTCTATTAAGTTTAAATTAAATGAAAATAGGAGTTCTCACCTTTTGTGATGAGCTAACAAGGAAGTCGAAATGGATAGCAATCCCGCCCCAATAAAGCAAGACAACCAAGTGACAGTCGCACTCCCTGCATTTAAGCCCGAGAACAAGGTACTATGACTCCGACCGATCGCATGTATAAACAGACTGTACTGCATGCGCCCACTCTAACCTTCTCCAGGTTTAGGTCCATGTGCATGCGCCTACACAACTCAAAGGCAGTTATTTCTCCACTTTCACCGCCACATGGATCGACAACTAACATCTTACCATCTTCTTTCCCTTGCTACACATGCGCATTTGCATTAAAAATCCAATGCATTCTCATGCAAGGTAGCAAATACATTCTTCAATTCTCACGCATTCTTGGCCTACACCAAACCTTTCCTACCCAGTCCTGCCCTCTTCTAAACTTCCCAACTATTTTCTTACATCCTCCTATTCTTAACCCCATTTCAATCTAACAAGTTGCCAGAGGTGGAAGGTACTGGTGTGGTTTTGTTTGCTTGAGGGGAGATCAGGTCACGTGGTTTGAGGAGTGGAGCAGGGTCTGATGGAGTGCAACGGTTAAGTGGTAAAGGGGGAGTTGGCTAGCGACTACGGAGACTGGCGGTTGCACAGGTGGTGAATGCGGCAGGGTTTGGTGGCGGGAGCGATAGGGTTGTAGTATGTCGTGACTGATCAAAAGGGAGAGAGCATGCATGAGTTTGAATGGAGGAAAGTGGACAAAATGGGTCATGTTGCTTTTAAGGGAAAGAGAGGAGAGGATTCAGTGGGAGGTGCGGCGGTCTAGAGTGGTTGCCGTTCGCTGGAGATGGCCAAGGTGGTGGATGGACATGATCATTCGGTTGACGGTGGAAGGGAAAATCATGGATCTGTTTGGTGCTTGCATAAGCACGGTGAAGTGACAACCGTAGTTAAGAGGAATTTACACAAGAGAGAAGGGTGATGAAGTGTTTGTCTGAGGTAAAGTTGTTCGTGCGGTTTCTTCTTCGCCTTGGTTTTTTTTTCCAAGAGTGGTTTACTGAGAGGACGATGGAAGGGGAACGTAGAGAAGAGGCGGATAAATGTGGTTTCAAGGTATCCTTTAGGTAGGACGTAACAAGTGTCAACAACATGGACACGTGGTGGAAAGTTTATAACAAATTTACAAGTGTCCAAGCTTCTCAATGGTGCACTCACGTTTTATTGTGCCTTGCCTTAAGAAAAGAACTTAGTGCTCTGTTCCTGTTGTCATCTTATAGTTCGCAACGTACCATGTTATAGTTTTATTTTATTTTCGATTATAGATGATGAATGACCATAACTAATAATAAAATCATGTACATCAACTTACTACAATCCCAAAACAAAAATAAAAATAGACCGGTTGATTAGTTCTGTAAAGCGACAAAAGGACCACAGTTACCCTAAAATACATAAAAAAGCTTATTTTCCAAATTAAAAATTACAGTAAAATTCTATAAAATATTTCAGAATGGCGCGTATAGAAACTGAACTATTATTCTAAACTAATATTTAGTTATAATTTATTTTCGAACACAGATCGTTTCAGCACTATATTGCAAACCGTTTAATGTTTTACAAAACGAACACTGGTTTAACTAAATTAGTTTTAATCAAAAATATTATTGTTTTCTAATTCATATTTAACCAAACAGTTTAAAATTTAAATACTTGAAAATCTTTACAAAATTCATATTGATGTTGTAATAGAATTAGTATAGACTTTAATATACCAAGCAAACTTACAAAATATTGTATATTACATAATAACATCTAAATAAATCATATTTTACAAAAATAATATTATTATGTATAAAATATAATAAAGTAAACATAGCCAAAAATGAGTTTTTATTACCAAATCATGTCTATAAAATAACTAGATATACATTCAAGATTCAAAATTTATTTTTAAGCTTTACTAAATCCAATTTATATTTAGGAAATTCAAATTTATTAGATATTAACATGTTGGAAATTTCAGATCGTTACAATCTCCTCCTCCCCTTAAAACTTTTTGTCCTCGTAAAGGAGAGATTAGTGAAACTATACCTATATATACATAGATAAAACAAATGTTGCCAATACCGAATTTAGTTTTAATAGAACACACAACAGAATTTTGAACTTGAAAATTTCTTATAAATTTAACTCGTCAATTTCTTTCAAATCTCATCAAAATTATTTCTATCAAAATCTAAACGCAAATACTAAATTTGAAATCAAAGTATGAAATAATTTCTTCGACTTGAAATCCCGGTTTTTTTTCAAATCACTCGAAATACTATCATTTTCTTTTCATATCGAATCATACTTGCTTCGGGATTTCAAAATCATTTTTTTTCAAAATTTTGAAATATTTCACGATAAACGACATATAACATTTTCATCCCAAATCGAGAGGTTTTCCCCATGATAAGGCCCCTAGGCGCGGCCTACGCACATATCGATAAATAATGTCTTTCCGGACCACAGAGCCGACCATCGTCAAGGGCTTACGCCCACGTCATACCTTTCTTCAGTCACGAGTTACTCGAATCTTAGTACTAAATCATTTTATTTCGTATCCCGAAGTTTGTAAATCATTTCACAACAATAACTTACATAAACTTTTTTAAAATCATATTATTATTATTTCTAAACATTTCAAAATATTGGGATTCCAAGTCGTCGAACTTTACATCCAAATAACTTAGGAAAATTTACCTCGTTCATTATTGGAAATCAGAATTTCCACTTTTCAAACAATTTAGCTTGAATCTAACATTATACAATATTGAACTTTAAAATTTTCCAAATCACAGGCTTTATAAACTGTTTCAATTTATAGATCACATCATGTTTCCATGAAAGTAAATTTCAAAATATCTTACAAAAGTAGCATATTGAATCAATTCAACATTTTTGAAATTCATTTGTACTTAATACAAATTCAAAGTAAGAGATAATTCAAAATACTTATTTTCAAATCTGAAACTATGTTACAAACACGGATTTTCCTAAGATTTGTCAAAATAAGGCAAAGGAATGGTTGAAGAAATTCACGGTTTCAAGGTTTCAAGCACGGAGGGACCGAAGAGAAGATAAGCAAAACATAACGGCGGGCCAAGGCAACAAACATACCAACGAGCGAAGAGGCAGAATTTATTTTTCAACATTCATTATTCCTTATTACATCATAATTTATTTGCGAATTCAATTTATACTTTACGAAAAAGGAATACAATACTTACTCAACTTTTTCCTATCTATTCCTGAAACGACCCGAAATCCCCCTTGCGGAAAAGCCCGGATTGAGTCGAGGACAACACACAAAAGAACGCAGACAGAAGAACATTTCATTGTTAATCACAACAATTCATCAGAATACAAGAATATACAGAGTATGAATAAATATTACACAGAAATTATCAGAGATTACAATAAATTACATAGCAACGGAAAATAATACAATACACAACTAGAAGTAATACACGGATACAGAGCTTTCCGAGTATCGCTCCAGCTATAAATCAGGATCCTGTGAATATAAATCTGCAAAACCAAAACTACTAGCTGCCCGTGTCAAAATAAGGGCACCCAGAGTTTAGGTTAAAGCAATAAACTCCAGGTCAGTCATGGGACTGGTGTGAGAACTAAAACAGTTATTTATCTTTATTTTAAAGTTCGGTAAATCAAGGGACCACGCCGTATAACACGGAACGGGTTTCCTCCCAAGAATACCAGTGCATAAAACAACAGCGCAATGCTAAATAAAGAACAATGAAGCTATTATAAGACCCAGGTCCCATCACACAATGCAACGCAAGCCGGAGGATATGGTTTTTACCTTATAATAGCCAAGAATGCTTGATACGTTTAAAACAAATTATTTGACACTATAATAAGTGTATAGTGTATAAAACAACTTCAAATCATAAGTATCAATCATAGACGGCATAAGCGCCCCATCCCACTATGTCGCCATATATAGGATTACAACTAAAATCGAAACGTGACGTATTGGAAGTTGGATTTCCATCTATGAACCGAGGCTAAAGATAGTCCTCTACCGATTCGAGACGCTCTAGCCCGCCCCTCAGGAACAGCCGCAACTGCCCCTTGGATCATCAGGGTAGGTCCACCAATGTGGATTATTATGCCTGAACACCGCGTTTCCCCACCCTTTGGGGTGTAAATGAGCCAACAAATGACTCCATCGGCTTCACATAGTCACCGGTATATCCGAGGCGCCTCGCAACAACAACAACAACATAAGTCAAACTCGTCAGGGCGTATAAAACCACTGACGCCACTTCTAGCTAGAAAGAAACGCATGTCCTCCCTGATGTCCTCTCCCGTTTCTGGTTCACAACCGGGGTGTGAGGCTCGCGAATCAACGCTACACAAAGCTATGCCACACAGGCCGTGCTTTGATCATCAATCACAAGACTCTGCTTTTCAACAGAAGCCTTGATCATTTGCATCTCAACATGCCACACAGGCAATTCACGCTATGCAACCGATATCAATCACACAGAATGAAATCCGATGTCAGACACACAATCCATTTACAAGTCCGTTCTGGGTCTGAACGAAACCGGAGCCACCTAGTACCCCGCATATCCATCGATCTCCAAGTACGTCTGGACGACCACCAACTGATTCCCTCCTCTTGGGTGTACGGCCCAATCAAGATCATCAGTAATTATCCAAACGACGTGAAGACCTCCGGTCTTCAACCACCGTCTTCATCTTCGACTAATCATCGAATCAGTTGTTCAGAATGGGATAAACCCGATCTTTCAGAATAACTCGCGTATATAATAAATAAGTGTTACACAAACACAACATATGCCTCATTCCAATTCATCAGTCACTAACCGTAAATTAGCAAGAGAATAATTCCCCAAATATTAACCCCAAAGGCCAAAACCAACATCAGATCAATACCCAGAAAACCATCCTTCTTAGCTAACCTACAATTAGTTTCTAAATTTCACATTCTAAGGGAAAGGTTCCCATTAAATTTATCAAAGATAAATTCTTTTAAATTTATTCTTTAATCTTCTTTTGAATATCAATTCAAACTAGTCGGGATTAGCGAACCACACCGAAGTAATCATTTATTTTAATTTCCCAATCCCAACCTATTCATCCCATGAAGTAAAACTGGTTATACTTCATATCTCACACCACAGTGTTATCGGTAAATTCAATTACCATTTCACGTTCAAATCTAATTAAAGATTTAACTATCGTCTGGAGAAAAACTGGTGATACTCCATTCTCGATCTTTTCAATCTAATTAAAGATTCGTTAAAACTCCAATTAGTTTTAATCTTTAACTGGGTTAAAGAATCAATGTCATTTAAAACACGGTTCACGATAAACCCAAAATCACATCACATTTCAATCAGTCCCTAACCGTAAATTAGCAAGTGAGCAATTCCCTAAGTATTAACCCCGAAGGCCGAAACCAACATCAGATCAATACCCAAGAAACCATTCTACTTAACTAATCTCCAGTTAGTTTCTGATTTTCTTAACTCCGTTGTGTCTAAGAACAGTATTATTGAAGATACGTTCACGACAACCCAAAATCACACTCCATTAATTATCGGGTTAAAGAACAAGTGTTATTTAAAACACTGTTCACGATAAACCCAAAAATCAATACCAATTCTACTCCAATTAAATATTCTTTAATTGGTCCACTTCATTAAATCTAAATAAAAGATTTAATCTTTTTCTCAACTGGGCTTAAGAACAGTGTTAATGAAGACACCATTCACAACAAACCCAAATCACATTTGATATTAAATACAAGGCTCTGAATAGAAAATATACCGGCTTATATTCAATATTAAATTCTACGACCAACAAATATCGTATTAGAAATAACAATATTAATATATCTTTCAAATTCCGATAACAATATCTGTATCATCACGAAATCCAACATCGAAATATTCCGAAGACAATTTCGATTCAAATCCATTCCAATTTGATTATTGGAAATTCTGGTTATTTTCAAAACCATTTCTAATCCAATTTATTTATTTAAAAATAAATAGAATTATAATTCTAGTTCAAAACTAGTTCACTTCGATAAAAATCTATTTTTATCTTTTCAAATATGGAGTTTTTCATCCCAATTTTTAACAAATCATTTCTTATGATTTTACATAAATTATTGATATTTTTAATAATTTTATCAAGGCCCGTACAGTCGATTTCCATCAAAGGCCATCGAACTGCACTTACAGCGATCTTTTCCAAATTTGATTTGGACATAATTCCAAATCCAGCCATTAGATTTCTAATTTCTAATATTCATAGAAAGCTCTTTTCGATACGAACCCAACGGTTCCGGTTTCAGGAGAATCCGACAGTCGGATCTCCCGCAATATCCATTCGAAGTCAATGGTCGAAATTCGAGAACTGCCGTGGCGCGGTGCGTTCTATTCAGGCCATTATATATATATAATATTATATATATTTCGTCGATTTCCTTTTAAACGTATATTATAAATCGTTTTAAATTCGTTTTCGAAATGATTTCAACTTCATTTCAAATTCAAATCAAAGTTGAATTTTTCCTTATGAATCCATTTTAAATTCCTTTCAAATTGATTTCAATTCAAATCGATTTGTAATTCAATTTCAGTTCGTTTTCAATTCAATTTGAATTTCAAATTAATTCAATTCCAATTCGAATTCAATTCTATTCAATTTCAATTCGAATTCAATTCTATTCAATTTCAATTTGAATTCAATTCTTTTCAATTTCAATTTGAATTCAATTCTTTTCAATTTCAATTTGAATTCAATTCTTTTCAATTTCAATTCGAATTTCGATTATTTTCCATATAATTCAAATTTCGATTATTTTCAATATATTTCAAATTTCGATATCACTTTCAATATACATTGAAAATTGATTAAAATCGATATAAATATCGTTCACGTCAAAATGGCGTCAATCTAATCAACACGGCTTCATATATTTCTATTTTCCAATATTCTATTTCAAATATTTCTTTTTCAAATATTTCTATTTCAAATATTTCTTTTTCAAATATTTCTATTTCAAAACTAGAATGAGGCCCAATCAATTACCATATAATGTCAATTATATGGATTTTCTACAACACACGTATATAACAGCAACGATAAATCATCAACCATCATCCAAATTGCGTTCTACACTGTATAAGCATCAAATATAAATATTTAACGCTTATAACTGTCTGTCAATCAATCGATCGACATACAACTAATTATTGGGATTAGTGTATGTCATATATCATCCCAATACCCGTGTGGGGTTTCAAACAATCAAACATAGATTTTATTTGTGCAGTTGGACGATGTGTAAAATTTATCGTCCCAATCAATATCAGTCAAATCAGTGTATATAAACAAATCGTCCGATTCGTTTATAAATATTTATTTTAAATACACGTTGAAAATTCTATTTTCAACTATAAAATATTTCTAACTATATAAATATTTTATTTTATTTCACATCACATCACACAATCAACTACACATCAAAATCAAACAAACAAGCATACAAGCCGTCCATGGTCTGTGGACGACGGGTGTCGGGTGCTACTAAACACCGTCTGCATCCTAGTATATATTTTAACTAGTAAATTAAATTAAAAGTGAGAAGTTCTCACCGAATTGCTAAACCAAACGCCACGACTCTTCATATGTAGGAAAATCTCGTCGTGCTCGCCTTTCGCCACTTTCGTCGTCCGTGTTCGCTACATATATAAAAATCACATTTTTATATTATCTAGTATATAAAAATCATATTTTTATTACTCTTCATATATATATTACAATGCTTAATTCTATATAAAAATTATATTCTTATACTTCTACTTCATATGTAAAGATCGAATTTTTATTAGTTATATAATATAAAAAATGTCGCCTTTTCAAATATAAAGATTTCGTCTTTTCATTTATAAAGATTTCGCCTTTTCATTTATAAAGATTTCGCCTTTTCATTTATATAAAAATGATAGTTTTATCTTCACATACAATAAAGATCATATTTTTATTATCCATACTATATAAAAATTATATTTTTATTATCCCTAAAAATGTTTTCGCCCTTTTTAAATATAAAGTTTTAATTATCTTTATAAAATTAAAAATTCGATCTTTACATACCATAAAAACCTCATCATTCTATTCGAAATTCACTTCTTTTCTAAATTAAAAATCACTTCTTTTACAATTTAAAAATCGCTTCTTTTACAAGTTAAAAATCAATCCTTTTACACGTTAAAAATCACTCCTTTCCTTTTATAAAAATCTGTTCTTTCCTTTTATAAAAATCTGTCCTTTCCTTTTATAAAAATCTATCCTTTCCTTTTATAAAAATCTGTCCTTTCCTTCTATATTGCTATTCTAAAAAAACGAATTTTTATTTACCTTTTTATTTTTATAAAATCAATTACATTAACTAAAATAAGTAAAAACTCACCGAATAGATTTTTCAAAGATAAGGGGGGGGGGGAAGTGTCGCTGTTGCTCGCCGGAGTGGTGGAGGCAAGGTGATGGTGCAACGCATTTCAGAGGTGGTGGCTGGAGTCGAGCGCAACCTTCAACCCCATGCTCCTAGTCTTCGTTGGAGGGGGGGATGGAATCGGAGGGCTCGCGGATGTCGGTGGAGGAGGGCGGAGCAGTTCAGCGTCGGGTCTGATTTGAGGCTAGGGTAGCGGTTTGGTTTGGATTGGGGAAGGAGGGATGGAGGAGAATGGCGGAGGGAGAATCGGAGGAGGGGGATGAGGTGAGGGGGCGGCCGAGCTTCGGTGGCCAGCGATGGAAGCAGGCGACGGGGTGCGCCCTCCGTCCTTTCCTTCTTTTTTTATTTTGACTAGCGGGTTTGAAAGATGTGGGCGTTGACCATGTATAAGAGAGAGAGGAGGGAAAGGTGAGAGTATTTTATAATTTAATTATTTTATTTTCAAAAAGCAACATTTATTTTCGAACTCGAAATCGAACCCACCGACTGTCGCCCCCAGCTTATTACCCACATTCCGAACACAATGGGATAGGTCACATAGGCCCATTCGGCTGTTACTATCAGTTTTCGTTTAAATTAAACTTTAAATCTATATCTTCAATTTTAAACGCACATTTCGATTTACCGGGGTCACATACGAACTCTAAAAATTCCAAAAAAATTATTTCTAGCTTCGTATTGACGATACGGTCCTAACAAAACTAATTTCGTCAAATTCTGAGACCGTTTGAAAAATGGCCATTTTCTAGTCGATTAAAATCAACTGAATCTGGTCAAATGCATTTTCCTTTGCCACGCTCAAATATTGAATCGAAAAATTACGAATTTTGAAACCTAGCAATAACTTTACATCTCGGATCCAACAAAAGTGGTTTCGTCGAAATCCGAGGTCGTTTGCAAAATGGCCATTTTCAAGGGCCGAAATTCCATAGCGACCATTTTGAAATTTCAACTGGACGTAACTTTTGATTCCCTCTATGAAATTTTGATTTCCCGGATTCGTTGGAAAGATATTCTCAATTAAATTCAAATATTTTTGGTTTCACTAAAATCCGGTTTATTTTGAATCCTGTTCATTCATTTGAAATTTGAAATCGAATTATCGAACTACCGCGCCATTTTCAATTCCTTTTACATATATAAATAGATATTTATATTCTAACGACGATCTATATAAAATATACGTTCGAATTCCATTCAAAATAAATTTCTCGTTGTTATTATTTAAAATAATTCATTTTAAATCATCAAAATTCGCTAAAATTGCAAAATGAAAAATTTAAATTTGCCCAGATTTCCGGGTTATTACAATCTTCCCCACTTAAAACTTTTCGTCCCCGAAAAGGAACGAAGCCGAAAGTTGTTTCACAAATCAACTCAACTTCCATTATTTTCACTATGGCTTAAGTTCTTCAACTTTTCAGTTTCTAAGAACTTTTCAAAATTTTCAAAAATTTGGCTAACACCCTAAATTTTCGAAATTTTTTGCCATAACCACCCCTACACCGGGGACTTCGGGACATTTCATATAGCCTCCCAAGGCCTTCTTCAATCCAAAAGAAAAAGAAAAAGCCAAGCGGCTAGCCAATCGGCTCACAAAATCATCATCACCCAAACAAAACAGTAAATTATGGTAAACATGTACCTATTTATCGGGCAAACAATTTTATTCTTTGCTCTAGCCTCCTTGCTATGACCTGTTCAGTGTAAGTACATGTATATGCATGCAAATGCGACAAATTTTCAATACAATTCACTTTTTGGTACACTTTGACTAAACGGTTCAAATGTTAATTAATCAAACAATAATCAAACAACACAATCAGCAATCAATTAGTGAATTATCATTTCAAATTCGTAACTTGATATATAGTCACAAAATCAGATTTTTGATGCCAAATCACAACAATAAGCCCTATCTAATTTTGGTTCTCACACCAGTCTAATGGAAATATATAGATATCACGCTTTCGGCACTCGAATATTAATACTGATGATGCGGCTGCATCATCAGAATTATCCCCGGGCGACTAGAGTGTGGCTCTATATCAATCCAGTATATTAAAACTTCGAATACACGTGGATTAGACGTATATACAAAATCTTTATATATACTGGATTGTCCAAATCAATATAAATTAAATAATCAATTACGTATAATTGATTTAAATTTTCAAAACAAAAATTCGGTTTCATTTCGAAAATATACTCTTCACACTCGTTCTAGGATACTGCTGATCCTATCTCTAACTAGTCATTCCCATTGGATATTACTAATCCAATCTCTGAAGAATTCTTTCGTTTGGTTCTAACGTGTCTTGTTCTCTGAGCTTTGTAAACCAAAGCTCTGATACCAAGCTGAAACGACCCGAAATCCCCCTTGCGGGAAAGCCCGGATTGAGTCGAGGACAACACACAAAAGAACGCAAACAGAAGAACATTTCATTATTAATTACAACAATTCATCAGAATACAAGAATATACAGAGTATGAATAAATATTACACAGAAATTATCAGAGATTACAATAAATTACATAGCAGCGGAAAATAATACAATACACAACTAGAAGTAATACACGGATACAGAGCTTTCCGAGTATCGTTCCAGCTGTAAATCAGGATCCTGTGAATATAAATCTGCAAAACCAAAACTACTAGTTGCCCGTGTCAAAATAAGGGCACCCAGAGTTTAGGTTAAGACAATAAACTTCAGGTCAGTCATGGGACTGGTGTGAGAACTAAAGAAGTTATTTATCTTTATTTTAAAGTTCGGTAAATCAAGGGACCACGCCGTATAACACGGAACGGGTTTCCTCCCAAGAATACCAATGCATAAAACAACATCGCAATGCTAAATAAAGAACAATGAAGCTATTATAAGACCCAGGTCCCATCACACAATGCAACGCAAGCCGGAGGATAGGGTTTTTACCTTATAATAGCCAAGAATGCTTGATACGTTTAAAACAAATCATTTGATACTATAATAAGTGTATAGTGTATAAAACAACTTCAAATCATAAGTATCAATCATAGACGGCATAAGCGCCCCATCCCACTATGTCGCCATATATAGGATTACAACTAAAATCGAAACGTGACGTATTGGAAGTTGGATTTCCATCTGTGAACCGAGGCAAAAGATAGTCCTCCACCAATTCGAGACGCTCTAGCCCGCCCCTCAGGAACAGCCGCAACTGCCCCTTGGATCGTCCGGGTCGGTCTACCGATGTGGATTATTATGCCTGAACACTGCGTTTCCCCACCCTTTGGGGTGTAAATGAGCCAACAAATGACTCCATCGGCTTCTCAAAGTCACCGGTATATCCGAGGCGCCTCGCAACAACAACAACCACATAAGTCAAACTCGTCAGGGCGTGTAAGACCACTGACGCCACTTCTAGCTAGAAAGAAACGCATGTCCTCCCTGATGTCCTCTCCCATTTCTGGTTTACAACCGGGGTGTGAGGCTCGCGAATCAATGCTACACAAAGCTATGCCACACAGGCCGTGCTTTGATCATCAATCACAAGACTCTGCTTTTCAACAGAAGCCTTGATCATTTGTATCTCAGCATGCCACACAGGCAATTCACGCTATGCAACCGATATCAATCACACAGAATGAAATCTGATGTCAGACACACAGTCCATTTACAAGTCCGTTCTGGGTCTGAACGAAACCGGAGGCACCTAGTACCCCGCATATCCATCGATCTCCAAGTACGTCTGGACGACCACCAACTGATTCCCTCCTCTTGGGTGTACGGCCCAATCAAGATCATCAGTAATTATCCAAACGACGTGAAGACCTCCAGTCTTCAACCACCGTCTTCATCTTCAACTAATCGTCGAATCAGTTATTCAGAATGGGATAAACCTGGTCTTTCTGAATAACTCGCGTATATAATAAATAAGTGTTACACAAACACAACATACACCTCATTCCAATTCATCAGTCACTAACCGTAAATTAGCAAGAGAATAATTCCCTAAATATTAACCCCGAAGGCCAAAACCAACATCAGATCAATACCCAGAAAACCATCCTTCTTAGCTAACCTGCAATTAGTTTCTAAATTTCAAATTCTTAGGGAAAGGTTCCCATTAATTTTATCAAAGATAAATTCTTTTAAATTTACTCTTTAATCTTCTTTTGAATATCAATTCAAACTAGTCGGGATTAGCGAACCACACCGAAGTAATCATTTATTTTAATTTACCAATCCCAACCTATTCATCCCATGAAGTAAAACTGGTTATACTTCATATCTCACACCACAGTGTTATTGGTAAATTTAATTACCATTTCACATTCAAATCTAATTAAAGATTTAACTATCGCCTGGAGAAAAACTGGTGATACTCCATTCTCGATCTTTTCAATCTAATTAAAGATTCATTAAAACTCCACTTAGTTTTAATATTTAACTGGGTTAAAGAATCAATGTCATTTAAAACACGGTTCACGATAAACCCAAAATCACATCACATTTCAATCAGTCCCTAACCGTAAATTAGCAAGTGAGCAATTCCCTAAGTATTAACCCCGAAGGTCAAAACCAACATCAGATCAATACCCAAGAAACCATTCAACTTAACTATTCTCCAGTTAGTTTCTGATTTTCTTAACTCCGTTGGGTCTAAGAACAGTATTATTGATGGTACCTTCACAAAAACCCAAAATCACATTCCATTAATTATCGGGTTAAAGAACAAGTGTTATTTAAAACACTGTTCACGATAAACCCAAAAATCAATACCAATTCAATTCCAATTAAATATTCTTTAATTGGTACACTTCATTAAATCTAAATAAAAGATTTAATCTTTTTCTCAACTGGGCTTAAGAACAGTGTTAATGAAGACACCATTCACGACAAACCCAAATCACATTTGATATTAAATACAAGGCTCTGAATAGAAAATATACCGGCTTATATTCAATATCAAATTCTACGACCAACAAATATCGTATTGGAAATAACGATATTAATATATCTTTCAAATTCCCATAACAATATCTGTATCATCACGAAATCGAACATCGAAATATTTCGAAGACAATTTCGATTCAAATCCATTCCAATTTGATTATTGGAAATTCTGGTTATTTTCAAAACCATTTCAAATCCAATTTATTTATTTAAAAATAAATAGAATTATAATTCTAGTTCAAAACTAGTTCACTTCGATAAAAATCTATTTTAATCTTTTCAAATATGGAGTTTTTCATCCCAATTCTTCACAAATCATTTCTTATGATTTTACACAAATTATTGATATTTTTAATAATTTTATCAAGGCCCGTACAGTCGATTTCCATCAACGGCCATCGAACTGCACTTACAATGACCTTTTCCAAATTTGATTTGGACATAATTCCAAATCCAACCGTTAGATTTCTAATTTATAATATTCGTTAGAAAGCTCTTTTCAATACGAACCTAACGATTCAGGTTTCAGGAGAATCCGACGGTCGTATCTCCCGCAATATCCATTCGAAGTCAATGGTCGAAATTCGCGAATTGCCGCGGCGCGACCCGTTCTATTCAGGCCATTATATATATATATATATATATGTATATTATATATTTCGTTGATTTCCTTTTAAACGTATATTATAAATCGTTTTAAATTCGTTTTCGAAATGATTTCAACTTCATTTCAAATTCAAATCAAAGTTGAATTTTCCTTATAAATCCGTTTTAAATTCCTTTCAAATTGATTTCAATTCAAATCGATTTTTAATTCAATTTCAGTTTGTTTTCAATTCAATTTGAATTTCAAATTAATTCAATTCCAATTCGAATTCAATTCTATTCAATTTCAATTCGAATTCAATTCAATTCAATTTCAATTTGAATTCAATTCTTTTCAATTTCAATTTGAATTCAATTCTTTTCAATTTCAATTTGAATTCAATTCTTTTCAATTTGAATTTGAATTCAATTCTTATCAATTTCAATTCGAATTTCGATTATTTTCAATATAATTCAAATTTCGATTAATTTCAATATATTTCAAATTTTGATATCACTTTCAATATACATTGAAAATTGATTAAAATCGATATAAATATCGTTCACGTCAAAATGGCGTCAATCTAATCAACACGGCGTCATATATTTCTATTTTCCAATATTCTGTTTCAAATATTTCTTTTTCAAATATTTCTATTTCAAATATTTCTATTTCAAAACTGGAATGAGGCCCAATCAATTACCATATAAAGTCAATTATATGGATTTTCTACAACACGTATATAACAGCAACGATAAATCATCAACCATCATCCAAATTGCGTTCTACACTGTATAAGCATCAAATATAAATATTTAACGCTTATAACAGTCTGTCAATCAATCGATCGACATACAACTAATTATTGGGATTAGTGTATGTCATATATCATCCCAATACCCGTGTGTGGTTTCAAACAATCAAACACAGATTTTATTTGTGCAGTTGGGCGATGTGTAAAATTTATCGTCCCAATCAATATCAGTCAAATCAGTGTATATAAACAAATCGTCCGATTCGTTTATAAATATTTATTTTAAATACACGTTAAAAATTCTATTTTCAACTATAAAATATTTCTAACTATATAAATATTTTATTTCATTTTACATCACATCACACAATCAACTACACATCAAAATCAAACAAACAAGCATACAAGCCGTCCATGGTCTGTGGACGACGGGTGTCGGGTGCTACTAAACACCGTCTGCATCCTAGTATATATTTTAACTAGAAAATTAAATTAAAAGTGAGAAGTTCTCACCGAATTGCTAAACCAAACGCCATGACTCTTCATATGTAGGAAAATCTCGTCGTGCTCGCCTTTTGCCACTTTCGTCGTCCGTGTTCGCTACATATATAAAAATCACATTTTTATATTATCTAGTATATAAAAATCATATTTTTATTACTCTTCATATATATATTACAATGCTTAATTCTATATAAAAATTATATTCTTATACTTCTACTTCATATGTAAAGATCGAATTTTTATTAGTTATATAATATAAAAAATCACGCCTTTTTAAATATAAAGATTTCGTCTTTTCATTTATAAAGATTTCGCCTTTTCATTTATAAAGATTTCTCCTTTTCATTTATATAAAAATGATAGTTTTATCTTCACATACAATAAAGATCATATTTTTATTATCCATACTATATAAAAATTATATTTTTATTATCCCTAAAAATGTTTTCACCCTTTTTAAATATAAAGTTTTAATTCTCTTTATAAGATTAAAAATTCGATCTTTACATACCATAAAAACCTCATCATTCTATTCAAAATTCACTTCTTTTCTAAATTAAAAATCACTTCTTTTACAATTTAAAAATCGCTTCTTTTACAAGTTAAAAATCAATCCTTTTACACGTTAAAAATCACTCCTTTCCTTTTATAAAAATCTGTTCTTTCCTTTTATAAAAATCTGTTCTTTCCTTTTATAAAAATCTGTCCTTTCCTTTTATAAAAATCTGTCCTTTCCTTCTATATTGCTATTCTAAAAAAAACGAATTTTTATTTGCCCTTTTATTTTTATAAAATCAATTACATTAACTAAAATAAGTAAAAACTCACCGAATATATTTTTCAAAGAGAAGGGGGGGAAGTGTCGCTGTTGCTCGCCGGAGTGGTGGAGGTAAGGTGATGGTGCAGCGCGTTTCAGAGGTGGTGGCTGGAGTTGAGCGCGACCTTCAAACCCATGCTCGCAGTCTTCGTTGGAGGGGGGATGGACTCGGAGGGCTGGCGGATGAAGGTAGAGCAGGGCGGAGCGGTTCAACATCGGGTCTGATTTGAGGCTAGGGTAGCGGTTTGGTTCGGATTGGGGAAGGAGGGATGGAGGAGAATGGCGGAGGGCGAATCGGAGGAGGGGGATGAGGTGAGGGAGGGGGCGGCCGAGCTTCGGTGGCCAGCGATGGAAGCAGGCGACGGGGTGTGCCTTCCGTCCTTTCCTTCTTTTTCTTTTTTTTCTTTTGACTGACGGGTTTGAAAGATGTGGGCGTTGACCAGGTATAAGAGAGAGAGGAGGGAAAGGTGAGAGTATTTTATATTTTAATTTAATTATTTTATTTTCAAAAAGCAACTTTTATTTTCGAACTCGAAATCGAACCCACTGACAGTCGCCCCTAGCGTATTACCCACATTCCGAACACAATGGGATATGTCACATAGGCCAATTCGGCTGTTACTATCAGTTTTCGTTTAAATTAAACTTTAAATCTATATCTTCAATTTTAAACGCACATTTCGATTTACCGGGGTCACATACGAACTCTAAAAATTCCAGAAAAATTATTTCTAGCTTCGTATTGACGATATGGTCCTAACAAAACTAATTTCGTCAAATTCTGAGACCGTTTGAAAAATGGCCATTTTCTAGTCGATTAAAATCAACTCAAACTGGTCAAACGCATTTTCCTTTGCCACACTCACATATTGAATCGAAAAATTACGAATTTTGAAACCTAGCAATAACTTTACATCCCGGATCTAACAAAAGTGGTTTCGTCGAAATCCGAGGTCGTTTGCAAAATGGCCATTTTCAAGGGCCGAAATTCCATAGCGACTATTTTGAAATTTCAACTGGACGTAACTTTTGATTCCCGCTATGAAATTTTGATTTACCGGATTCGTTGGAAAGATATTCTCAATTAGATTCAAATATTTTTGGTTTCACTAAAATCCGGTTTATTTTGAATCCTGTACATTCATTTGAAATTTGAAATCGAATTATCGAACTACCGCGCCATTTTCAATTCCTTTTATATATATAAATAAATATTTATATTCTAACGACGATCTATATAAAATATACGTTCGAATTCCATTCAAAATAAATTTCTCGTCGTTATTATTTAAAATAATTCATTTTAATTCATCAAAATTCGCTAAAATTGCCAAAATAAAAAATTTAAATTGGCCCAGATTTCCGGGTTATTACAATTCCAATTCATATCAATTTATCATAACAATTTACTTGAATGTATCAAAACATTTTCAAAAGTTTATTTAATGGTTTTAAGTATTTCCCGATGTTTCACTCGGAATCATATAGTCATCCCACTTTCGAAACTCGAAAATAAATATCTAATGATGATCGATCAATCAACAGAATCATTCCCGGGCGACTAGAGTGTGATTCTATATCTATCCAGTATATATTGGACTTCGTATATACGTTAGCTAGGCGTATATTCAAAATCCTCATATAATCGATACTCCAAATCTCAACGTCCAATAGTATGCTCAAAACAGTTTATCATAATTATATTTCAAAAGAATTACACTTTTCAAAACAATTTACTTAGTTTCAGTACAATTTATATTTTCAAAATACGCTCTCTCAAACATAATACTCCAAAATCTCATTCTAGGGCATTTCCAACCCTATCTCTAATGAGATATTATAACTCTGACAAGTCCTATCTTTTGTTCAAATGTGTTGTACCTTATAGCTTTGTATAACCAAAGCTCTGATACCACATGTAACGACCCGCCTTTTTGCCCGATTCTCGCCGGTAATTAAACCAACTTAAATCGTTCACAAAGACGGATGGTTATGGGTACTAACACATTTGAACACAAAGAAAAACATTTTTTATTTCATTACGAAATGTTTACATCATAGTTACAATAAAATCAGATTATACCATAAGCTCAGGGGAAAAAAATTCTCTCAGCGGAAGAAGTAAACAAAAATAGAACTCTTGCTCCATACTGAATCCAGCGCTGAAACTAAACCTGCAAACTAAACTACTAGCTGCCCGTGTAAAATACTGGCACCTAGAGTTTAGATAAGGGAATAATAAACTCCAGGTCAGTCGTGGGACTTGTGTGAGAACTCAAAGCAACTATTATTTTTAGGTTTTTTTTAAAGTTGGGTAAATTCACCGGACCACGCCGCTAACATGGAACGGTTTTACTCCATGTGAATTCCCCGGGCATAGAAATCCGCAATGACTTTGGAAAATGAAGCTATCATAAGCTCGTCCCACATCACACAATGCGAATGCACACCAGATGGGCGAGTGTTGTCTTATGATAAGCAAAATTGCTTTATATGTGAAAATCCTCTTTTAAATATTATCATTAGTGCATAGTTGAAAACCATTTCGCAAATAATATATAAATATTTGCAAGAATAGTAGCTATGTCTACGTACATAATTTACAAACAAACCGAATGGCTCGTATTGGTTATTGGGTTTCCAACATGATGGTTCCTGGCACGAAAGATCATTGGAGGACACGAAGCTAAGTATTCCCGGTTAACATCCAGACAACGGACACCATATACATAGCGCGAACGTATATATCCCGGATAACATCCGGAAAACGGACACCGTATATACTTTATTCCCTCAGGTTTCGAGGTAGATCTACAACCGCAGCTTTCGATTTTCACTAGAGATTATGTATACAACCTAACAGCCAGTTTACCACACTCCGGGTGTGAGGTTCGTCAAGGTCACGATATACACAAAGCTACGCTTCGATAAGCCATGCTTTGATCATCACTAGCTCGTTTCATAACTCGAGTAAGCCACATTGACAATTCACGACATGTCACTGATTTCGTTCATTGCATAACCTCTAAGTTTATATGACTTAGAGACAAGGATAATATATTGCCACAAATCAGATATATATTAATGGAAATTAGTGTTATGCGGTCAATTTCAATGTAAGACACACAATCCATACAAGTCCGTGCTGGGTCTGAACAGAACAACAACCCGAAAATATTCAAATATATTCAGATCTCATGCCACTTATAACCTCGTATCGGGTGATCAGCCCAGTCGAGACATCAACATTAAATCTAAACAATTCGAAAATCCTCAGTCTTCACTTATCGGTTTTCCAAGTCTTCAGTTTCCTTTATAACATCGTATTATTACTTGGAATGGTTTTTGAACATATAGTCGATCCCGGTCTTTCCAAGTAATAAGCACGTTTAAAACAAGAGTTATGGATCATTTCAGATTTCCCATTTAAATCTCCTTTCCAAATCGTTATTAATTCACTGGAAATCAAGACTCGATTTATTCTAGTTTCCATAAACCTCGTTATCCCCTTTCCTTGAAATTTAATATTCATTCTCAAATCTTATATTTCAGAACATAATTCTCTAATTCGTTATCATTTTCATGAGTTTTCAAAATTTCCAAATCTCAATATGGTTTAGATTCCATTCAGGGTAATTCAAACAATTCATATTTCAAATACTTGGCTTAAAAGTCAGTAACAAATCCATATGAAATAATTTAAGTGCTTAAGATTTTTCAAAATACATGCAAACCATTTTAATAGCTTAAAATGATGGCTTATAGTATATAACCCCAAAACGCGATTGTTTCCAATGAATCGTTATAATAACATTTAACAGCGTTACCAAAATGCTGTAAAATAGCCATTTTAAATCAAATGGATACAAAAATCACTCGGTATTCGAATATCTCAACTCAAATCACTTTTAATTTTTTTTAAAACCATATTCTGATAATGTTTTATATTTACATTTTAGTTACAAACCTTATTTTACTTCAAAAATCTTCATTTCACATTTTCAACATTCATTTCAAATTAAATCAAAACTTGCAATAATATTTTCAAATCTCGTTCAATTACTCACAAATAAATCATTCCCATTGTTTGCACAAACCGATGCTGGGTACATATTTCAAATTGTTATTCGATCTAATTTCAAAACTAATTCAAATTTAAAATCGTTTTTTTTCGAACATTGGTTGATCATTTTTAAATCTGATTCAAGATTTTTTTTTTCATAATAACTAAACCAATTTAATATAAACCATCGAAATACTTCGGAACTGCTTTGTCTTTACGAAATTCATTTTATCATTTTCTCAGAAGTTTTAAACTATAAAAAAAATCCAAATAATATGTTATGTTCCCAGTTAGGACAACTTTATTTCAAACATTATTTTTAAATTTTCCGAATATTCAATTTAAATTAAAATGAATAATAATTCTTTAAAATTTGTTCGATTATTGTCATGAAATCAACTATTTGCAAAAATCCAGTATCTGCTTACCAAATTCAATTCTTTCAAAATTGTTGTCTTTTGCAAAAATCCAGTTATTTCTCCACTTTCACCTCCACATGGATCGACAACTAACATCTTACCATCTTCTTTCCCTTGCTACACTTGCGCACTTGCATTAAAAATCCCATGCGTTCTCATGCAAGGAGCAAATACATTCTTCAATTCTCACGCATTCTTGGCCTACACCAAACCTTTCCTGCCCAGTCATGTCCTCTTCTAAACCTCCCAACTATTTTCTTACATCCTTCTACTCTCAACCCTATTTCAGTCTAACAAGTTGTCAGAGGTAGAAGGTCCTGGTGTGGTTTTGTTTGCTTGAGGGGAGATCAGGTCACGTTGTTTGAGGAGTGGAGCATGGTCTGATGGAGTGCAACGGTTAAGTGGTAAAAGGGGAGTGGGCTAGCGACTATGGAGAATGGCAGTTGCACAGGTGGTGGATGCGGCGGGGTTTGGTGGCGGGAGCGATAGGGTGGTAGTCTGTCGTGACTGATCAAAAGGGAGAGAGCAGGCGTGAGTTTGAATGGAGGAAAGTGGACAAAATGGGTCATGTTGCTTTTAAGGGAAAGATAGGATAGGAGTCAGTGGGTGGTGCGGCGTTCTGGAGTGGTTGCCGTTCGCCGGAAATGGCTAAGGTGGTGGACAGACATGATCATGCGGTTGACAGTGGAAGGTAAAATCATGGAGCTATTTGGTACTTACATAAGCACGGTGAAGTGATAACCGAAGTTGAGAGGAATTTATACAGGAGAGAAGGATGATGAAGTGTTTGTCTAAGGTAAAGTTGTTCGTGCAGTTTCTTCTTCGGCTTGGTTTATTTTCTTTCTTTTTTTCCGAGAGTGGTTTACTGGGAGGACGATGGAAGAGGGACGTAGAGAAGAGGCGGAAAAATGTGGTTTCAAGGTATCCTTCAGGTAGGACTTAACAAGTGTCAACAACATGGACACGTGGTGGAAAGCTTATACCAAATTTACAAGTGTCCAAGCTTCTCAATGGTGCACTCACGTTTTATTACGCCTTGCCTTAAGAAAAGAACTTAGTGTTGTGTTCCTGCAGTCATCTTATAGTTCGCAACGTACCATGTTATAGTTTTATTTTATTTTCGATTATAGATGATGAATGACCATAACTAATAATAAAATCATGTACATCAACGTACTACAATCCCAAAACAAAAATAAAAATAGACCAGTTGATTAGTTCTGTAAAGCGACAAAAGGACCATAGTTACCATAAAATACGTAAAAAAAATATGCTTATTTTCCAAATTAAAAATTACAATAAAATTCTATAAAATATTTCAGGATGGTGCGTATAGAAACTGATCTATTATTCTAAAATGATATTTAATTATAATTTATTTTCGAACACAGATCGTTTCAGCATTATATTACAAACCGTTTATTGTTTTACAAAATGAACACTGGTTTAACTAAATTAGTTTTAATCAAAAATATTATTGTTTTCTAATTCATATTTAACCAAACAGTTTAAAATTTAAATACTTGAAAATCTTTACAAAATTCATATTGATGCTGTAATTGAATTATTATAGACTTTAATATACCAAGCATACTTACAAAATATTGTATATTACATAATAACATCTAAATAAATCATATTTTACAAAAATAATATTATTATGTATAAAATATAATAAAGTAAACATAGCTAAAAATGTGTTTTTATTACCAAATCATGTCTATAAAATAACTAGACATACATTTAAGATTCAAAATTTATTTTTAAGCTTTACTAAATCCAATTTGTATTTAGGAAATTAAAATTTATTAGATATTAACATGTTGGAAATTTCAGATCGTTACAATCTCCCCCCTGAAAGCTTTTCGTCCTTGAAAAGGAGAGATTAGTGAAACTATACCTATATACATAGATAAAACAAATGTTGCCAATACTGAATTTAGTTTTAAATAGAATACTCAATAGAATTTTAAACTTGAAAATTTCTTATAAATTAATCTCGTCAATTTCTGTCAAGATCTCATCAAAATTATTTCTATCAAAATCAAAACACAAATACTAAATTTGAAATCAAAGTATGAAATAATTTCTTCGACTTGAAATCCCGGTTTTTTTTCAAATCACTCGAAATACTATCATTTTCTTTTCATATCGAATTATACTTGCTTCGAGATTTCAAAACCAAAATTATTTCAAATATTTCACAATAAACGACATGTAACATTTTCTTCCCAAATCGAGAGGTTTTCCCCATGATAAGGCCACTAGGCCCGGCCTACGCACATATCGATAAATGATGTCTTTCCGGACCACAGAGCCGACCATCGTCAAGGGCTTACGCCCACGTCATACCTTTCTTTAGTCCCGAGTTAATCGAATCTTAGTACGAAATCATTTTATTTCGTATCCCGAAGTTTGTAAATCATTTCACAACAATAACTTACATAAACTTTTTTAAAATCATATTATTATTATTTCTAAACATTTCAAAATATTGGGATTCCAAGTCGTCGAACTTTACATCCAAATAACTTAGGAAAATCTACCTCGTTCATTATTGGAAATCAGAATTTCCACTTTACAAACAATTTAGCTTGAATCAAACATTATAAAATGTTGAACTTTAAATTTTTCCAAATCATAGGCTTTATAAACTGTTTCAAATTATAGATCATATCAAGTTTCCATGAAAATAAATTTCAAAATATCTTACAAAAGTAGCATATTGGATAAATTCAACATTTTTGAAACTCATTTGTACTTAATACAAATTCGAAGAAAGAGATAATTAAAAATACTTATTTTCAAATCCGAAACTATGTTATTAATACGGATTGTCCTTAGATTTGTCAAAATAAGGCAAAGGAATGGTTAAAGAAATTCACAGTTTCAAGGTTTCAAGCACGGAGGGACCGAAGAGATGATAAACAAAAGATAACGGCGGGTCAAGGCAACAAACATACCAACGAGCGAAGAGGTAGAATTTATTTTTCAACATTCATTATTCCTTATTACATCATAATTTATTTGTGAATTCAATTTATACTCTACGAACAAGGAATACAATACTTACACAACTTTTTCTTATCTATTCCAATTCATATCAATTTATCAAAACAATTTACTTGAATTTATCAAAACATTTTCAAAAGTTTATTTAATGGTTTTAAGTATTTCTCGACGTTTCACTCGGAATCATATAGTCATCCCACTTTCGAAACTCGAAAATAAATATTTGATGGTGATCGATCAATCAACAGAATCATTCCCGGGCAACTAGAGTGTGATTCTATATCTATCCAGTATATATTGAACTTCGTATATACGTTAGCTTGGCATATATTCAAAATCCTCATATACTCGATAGTCCAAATCTTAACGTCCAATAGTATGCTCAAAACAGTTTATCATAATTATATTTCAAAAGAATTACACTTTTCAAAACGGTTTACTTAGTTTCACAACAATTTATATTTTCAAAATACGCTCTCTCAAACATAATACTCCAGAATCTCATTCTAAGGCATTTCTAACCCTATATCTAATGAGATATTATAACTCTGACGAAACCTATCTTTTGTTCAAATATGTTGTACCTTATAGCTTTGTATAACCAAAGCTCTGATACCACATGTAACGACCCGCCTTTTTTCCCGATTCTCGCCGGTAATTAAACCAACTTAAATCATTCATAAAGACGGACGGTTATGGGTACTAACACGTTTGAACACAAAGAACAACACTTTTTATTTCATTACGAAATGTTTACATCATAGTTATAATAAAATCAGAGTATACCATATGCTCAACGGAAAAAAATCTCTCAGCGGAAGAAGTAAACAAAAATAGAACTCTTGCTCCAAACTGAAACCAGCGCTGAAACTAAACCTGCAAACTAAACTACTAGTTGCCCGTGTAAAACACGGGCACCTAGAGTTTAGATAAGGGAACAATAAACTCCAGATCAGTCGTGGGACTGGTGTGAGAACTCAAAGCAGTTATTATTTTTAGGGTTTATTTTAAAGTTGGGAAAATTCACCGGACCACGCCACTAATGCGGAACGGTTTTAGTCCATGTGAATTCCCCATGCATAGAAATCCGCAATGACTTTGGAAAATGAAGCTATCGTAAGCTCGTCCCACATCACACAATGCAAATGCACACCAAATAGACGAGTGTTGTCTTATGATAACCAAAAATGCTTTATACGGGAAAATCCTCTTTTAAATATTATCATTAGTGCATAGTGTTGAAAACCATTTCGCAAATAATTTATAAATATTAGCAAGCATAGTAACTATGCCCACGTATATTGTTTACAAACAAACCGAATGGCTCTATTGGTTATTGGGTTTCCAACATGATGGTTCCTGGCACGAAAGATCATTGGAGGACACGAAGCTAAGTATTCCAGGTTAACAATCAGACAATGGACCCCATATACATAGCGCGAAAGTATATATCCTGGATAACATCCAGACAACGGACACCGTATATACTTTATTCCCTCAGGTTTCGAGGTAGATCTACCGCCGCAGCTTTCGATTTTCACTAGAGATTATGTATGTAACCTAACCGCCAGTTTACCACCACTCCGGGTGTGCGGTTCGTCGAGGTCACGATATACACAAAGATACGCTTCGATAAGCCATGCTTTGATCATCACTAGCTCGTTTCATAACTCGAGTAAGCCAAATTGACAATTCACGACATGTCACTGATTTCGTTCAATGCATACCCTCTAAGTTCATATGACTTAGAGACGAGGATAATATATTGCCACAAATCCGATATATATTAATGGAAATTAGTGTTATGCGGTCAATTTCAATGTCAGACACACAATCCATACAGGTCTGTTCTGGGTCTGAACGGAACAACAACCCAAAAATATTCAAATATATTCATATCTCATGCCACTTATAACCTCGTATCGGGTGATCAGCCCAGTCGAGACATCAACATTAAATCTAGACAATTCGAAAATTCTCGGTCTTCACTTATCAGTTTTCCAAGTCTTCAGTTTCCTTTATAACGTCGTATTATTACTTGGAATGGTTTTTGAACATATAGTCAATCCTGGTCTTTCCAAGTAATAAGCGCGTTTAAAACAAGAGTTATGGATCATTTCAAAATTCCCATTTAAATATCCTTTCCAAATCGTTATTAATTCACCTGAAATAAAGACTTGATTTATTCCAGTTTCCATAAACCTCGTTATCGCCTTAACCATTCCTTGAAATTTAATATTCATTTTCAAATCTTATATTTCAGAACATAATTCTCTTATTCGTTATCATTTTCATGAGGTTTCAAAATTTCCAAATCTCAATTTGGTTTAGATTCCATTCAGGGTAATTCAAACAATTCATATTTCAAATACTTGGCTTAAAAGTCAGTAACAAATCCATATGAAGTAATTTAAGTGCTTAAGATTTTTCAAAATACATGCAAACCATTTTAATAGCTTGAAATGATGGCTTATAGTTTATAACCCCAAAACGCGATTGTTTCCAACCAATCGTTATAATAACATTTAACAGCGTTACCAAAATGCTGTAAAATAGCCATTTTAAATCAAATGGATACAAAAATCATTTGGTATTCAAATATCTCAACTCAAATCACTTTTATTTTTTTTTAAACCATATTCTGATAATGTTTTATATTTATATTTTAGTTTCAAACCTTATTTTACTTCAAAAACCTTCATTTCACATTTTCAATATTTATTTCAAATTAAATCAAAACTTGCAATAATATTTTCAAATCTCGTTCAATCACTCACAAATAAATCATTCCCATTGTTTGCACAAACCGATGTTGGGTACATATTTCAAATTGTTATTTGATCTAATTTCAAAACTAATTCAAATTTAAAATCGTTTTTTTTCGAACATTGGATGATCATTTTTAAATCTGATTCAAGAATATTTTTTTTTCATGATAACTAAACCAATTTAATATAAACCATCGAAATACTTCAGAACTGCTTTGTCTTTACGAAATTCATTTTATCATTTTCTTAGAAGTTTTAAACTACAAAAAAAATTCCAAATAATATTTTTTGTTCCCAATTAGAACAACTTAATTTCAAACATTTTTTTTAAATTTTCTGAATATTCAATTTAAATTAAAATGAATAATAATTCTTTAAAATTCGTTCGATTATTGTAATGAAATCAACTATTTGCAAAAATCCAGTCTCTGCATACCATATTCAATTCTTTTAAAATTGTTGTCTTTTGCGAATATTGTTTAATTATTACCGATTTTCCAAAAAAAAAATTCAAAGTTAAATTTCAAATTGTTAATTTTAATAATAAAATCATTAGTCGCATGACAAGGAGATTCAAATCGAATATCCGTACAATCACACAACGGGGTGTGTGTGTGACACAACCATAAACACGATCATAAACAACCATATGAACACGAATCCATCCATACAATCAACATCAACCCATTTCATTGTGCGTAAAGCGTTACGGTCCACAATGCTTAGTGTCTAGTGTATTCTAGCTAGATGAGCATTCATCACACTACATACATAACTACAAACATTGGCAAACAACCAATCATCAACTCATTTTAATTATAAACTAATATATAACTAATTGCTCTATTAAGTTTAAATTAAATGAAAATTGGACTTCTCACCTTTCGTGACGAGCTAACAAGGAAGTCAAAATGGATAGCAATCCCGCCCCAACAAAGCAAGACAACCAAGTGACAGTCGCAACTCCCTGCATTTATGCCCGAGAACAAGATACTATGACTCCGACCGATCGCATGTATAAACAGACTGTACTGCATGTGCCCACTCTAACCTTCTCCAGGTTTAGGTCCATGTGCATGCACCCACACAGCTCCAAGGAAGTTATTTCTCCACTTTCACCTCCACATGGATCGACAACTAACATCTTACCATCTTCTTTCCCTTGCTACACATGCACACTTGTATTAAAAATCCCATTCGTTCTCATACAAAGTAGCAAATACATTCTTCAATTCTCACGCATTCTTGGCCTACACCAAACCTTTCCTACCCAGTCCTGTCCTTTTCAAAACTTCCTAACTTTTTTCTTACATCCTCCTACTCTCAACCCTATTTCAATCTAACAAGTTGCCAGAGGTGGAAGGTCCTGGTGTGGTTTTGTTTGCTTGAGGGGAGATCAGGTCACGTAGTTTGAGGAGTGGAGCAAGGTCTGATGGAGTGCAACGTTTAAGGAGTAAAGGGGGAGTTGGCTAGCGACTACGGAGACGGGCGGTTGCATTGGTGGTGGATGCTGCGGGGTTTGGTGGTCGGAGCGATACGGTGGTAGTTTGTCGTGACTGATCAAAAGGGAGAGAGAAGGCATGAGTTTAAATGGAGGAAAATGGACAAAATGGGTCATGTTGCTTTTAAGGGAAAGAGAGGAGTCAGTGGGAGGTGCGGCGGTCTGGAGTGGTTGCCGTTCACCGGAGATGGCCAAGGTGGTGGATGGACATGATCATGCGGTTGACGGTGGAAGGGAAAATCATGGAGCTGTTTGGTGCTTGCATAAGCACGGTGAAGTGATAACCGAAGTTGAGAGGAATTTACACAGGAGAGAAGGGTGATGAAGTGTTTGTCTGAGGTAAAGTTATTCGTGCGGTTTCTTCTTCACCTTGGTTTTTTTTTTGAGAGTGGTTTACTGGGAGGACGACGGAAGGGGAACGTAGAGAAGAGGCGGATAAATGTGGTTTCAAGGTATTCTTCAGGTAGGACTTAACAAGTGTCAACAACTTGGACAAGTGGTGGAAAGTTTATACCAAATTTACAAGTGTCCAAGCTTCTCAACGGTTTACTCACGTTTTATTACGCCTTATCTTAAGAAAAGAACTTAGTGTCGTGTTCATGCAGTCATCTTATAGTTCTCAACGTACCATGTTATAGTTTTATTTTATTTTCGATTATAGATGATGAATGACCATAACTAATAATAAAATCATGTACATCAACGTACTACAATCCCAAAACAAAAAAATAGTCCGGTTGATTAGTTCTGTAAAGCGACAAAAGGACCACAGTTACCCTAAAATACGTAAAAAAAAATATGCTTATTTTCCAAATTAAAAATTACAGTAAAATTCTATAAAATATTTCAGGATGGCGCATATAGAAACTGAACTATTATTCTAAACTGATATTTAGTTATAATTTATTTTCGAATACAGATCGTTTCAGCACTATATTGCAAACCGTTTGTTGTTTTACAAAACGAACATTGGTTTAACTAAATTAGTTTTAATCAAAAATATTATTGTTTTCTAATTCATATTTAACCAAACAGTTTAAAATTTAAATACCTGAAAATCTTTACAAAATTCATATTGATGCTGTAATAGAATTATTATAGACTTTAATATACCAAGCATACTTACAAAATATTGTATATTACATAATAACATCTAAATAAATCATATTTTACAAAAATAATATTATTATGTATAAAATATAATAAAGTAAACATAGCCAAAAATGAGTTTTTATTACCAAATCATGTCTATAAAATAACTAGACATACATTCAAGATTCAAAATTTATTTTAAGCTTTACTAAATCCAATTTATATTTAGAAAATTCAAATTTCTTAGATATTTACATGTTGGAAATTTTAGATCGTTACAAAGGAAGAGTTGATTGTTGTAGCAGTATATATAATATATATTGGAAGGATGGGTAGGCGTTCAGTAATGTGAATGAGGGAAACGTACGAATAAAAGCAGCAAGCTTGGTTCATATATGCTAGAAGAAAAAGTTGGAAGCACGTGAGCACGTTTACGTGGATGCAGAACGAAGGAAGCACAGGTACTAAAACAGATACAGTGCATGGGTGATGAGCAGTGCGTTCATGTGCCTTGCCGATGGAAGTTAGGTTAGAACTCTTGTTTTTGTTTAATTTAAAATTTGGTAGAAGCAGGTAATTATTTATAATTAATTTATAATCATAATGAAATATTGGTTGGTTGTTGGTTGATATTTGTGGTTATATATATGTAGTGTTGGTGGATGTTCATCTAGTTATAATACACCACACGTCGAGCGTTACTGACCGTAATGCTTTACACATAGTGGAATGAGTTGTCGTAAATTTTGTTGTGTTCACGATGGATGATTTTGTGCTTGTATGGTTGCTCATTGATTTGTTTGGTTGAATCATACAAACCATAGTTGTGTGACTATACAGATTATCGATCTGAATCTCCTTGCTATGTATATAATTTATATAAATAAATAAAAAGAAATTAAACTGTGAATTATATTTCAATTAATTGGAAATATTAAAATGACAAATCGAAGTTCGTAAAAAGAAATTGAATTTAAGATCAAACAATGATATGTATTATGTATTTGGGTCTATGCAGACAATACTAAGGGAAAATTGTGAAAATTGGACGAGATACAAAGAATAATATTCAAAGGGTTCGAAATGAATATTTGAAAAAAATGATTGTAAAGTAAAGGGATTTTTGTACTCGAATGAAAAAAAAGAAACTATTATTTGAATATGACTTAAAATTTAAGTTTGAAAAAAAAAACTAGTTTGGGAAAACTAATCGAACGAGCCTTTAAAAAATATTATTTTATTCGATTCAATTTGAGATGAAGATTCGGAAATTTAGAAGTGATGATTTGAAATTTTGTTGTTTTGAATTAAAAAGGAGTATATAATATTATTTTGGAAAGAATTTAGAATATAGTTTATACTTAAGTTATGGACATTTAAAATTTGTTCAAAATGGATTCATAAAGGTTTTTAAAAATATCGAGCGAGTTTAAATAGAATACTCTTTTATTCAATTCGATTTGAAATGGAAATTTGGAATTTAAAATGATACTGAACTAAAGTTGAAATATAAATGTATTATTTCGGGAAGAAGAAATTTGGAATACGTTTTTATTCTAAGTTATGGAAATGTAATTTATTTGGGGGAAAGGAATTGGATAATTTATTTAAAACGCTATATAGTGTGAATCGAACGCGTCGCGTAGCGACAGTTCGATAATATCGATTTTAAATTTCAAATGATTATAACTTGAAAATTTTGAATCGAATTAACGTGAACAAAAAACGACGGATTTCTATTGATAATGGGTTTTGTATAAAAGAGGAATTTTCAAATTCTATCGTATGTTTTTCAAGTTATGTCTAGATTGAAATTTGAAAAGGTCGCTATACGTGCAATTCGACGACCGTAATGGAAAATCGAATGAAATGGACTTATAAAATTTATTTAAAAATCCAAAAAAATATGATAAATTAAATTTTATTGTTTGAAAGTGATTTGTGTTGAAATTTGTGAATTTGGAATGAATTTGGATCTATTGATTAGATAACCATTTACAACGCTTTCTGTAACGCTTTTAACGTTGTATACCATTTCTTTAGATAAATTGAAATTTGAAGATCTTTAAAACACAAACTATTATAGAAAGATTTTTTTTAATTATATTGAAAGGTTTTTAAATAATTTAAAATATATGAAGATTAAATAAGATTTGAATTAAAAAGGGAATGGGTTTTGGATAGAATTAGTCTTTGGATATTTAATGTGGATTTACAGGAGCAGGCAAATACAATCAGAAATATTAAAACATATCCATATCCAGATTCTGATAGTGTTTGCCTGAGTTTGTGAATCAATATTGAATATAAATCGATTAAATTCTATTTTAACTTATATTTGGAAATGTTAATTATTTGAATCGTCATAAATAGATATTCAAATCCAAATAAAGACTAAGTAGATTCGGAATAGCGATGAACAAATGAAGTTTGTTTTTAAAATATAAGGTTTGGGAAAAATGAATGTTGAATTTTGATAAAAAGGTTAAGATGATAATGGGTTTTCGGAAATTAAACGAATCCAACCTTAATTCGATGTAAAGTGACAATATTTGTAAAAGAGATTTGAATTGAGAAACTCATGTGGTCCATAGCTATTATTTTTAATATGCTTATTATTTGGAAATTACGGGATCGGATATGGATCCGAAAACCATTCCAAGTAATAATATGACGTTATAAAGAAACTGAAGACTGAAAATCAATAAGTGAAGACCGTGTATATTCAAATTGTTTGGGATGATTGCTGATGTCTCGAATCGGGCCGTACACCCGATACGAGGTTATAAGGGGCATGAGACCTGAATATATTTGAATATTTTCGGGTTGTTGTTCCGTTCAGAGCTAGAACGGATTTGTATGGATTGTGTGTCTGACATTGAAATTGTCCGTGTAACACTGATTTCCATTAACATATATCGGATTTGTGGCAATATATTATCCTTGTCTCTAAGTCATATGAACTTAGAGGGTATGCATTGATCGAAATCAGTGATATGTCGTGAATTGTCAATGTGGCATAATCGAGATATGAAATGAGCTAGTGATGATCAAAGCACAGCTTATTGAAGCGTAGCTTTGTGTATATCGTGTCATCGACGAAACTCACACCCCGGATTGATGGTAAACTGGCGGTTAGGTTGTATACATAATCTCTAGTGAAATTCGAAAGCTGCGGTGGTAGATCTACCTTGAAACATGAGGGAATAAAGTATATACAATGTCCCATGTTTGGATGTTATCCGGGATATATACTTTTGCGCTATGTATTTGGTGTCCGTTGTCTAGATGTTAACCGAGAGATACTTAGCTTCGTGTCCACCAATGATCTTTCGTGTCAGGAACCATCATGTTGGAAATCTAATCTCCAATACGAGCCCATGCAATTTTGATTGTATACCTATATGTCAATATAACCAATTGGAGTTATAGGGCTATGATTCTATATTTATTTGCAAAATGATTTTTCGACACTATGTACAAATGATAGTATAAAGAGGATTTTATGTATTAAAGCCTTTTTGGTTGTCATAAGACAAAACTTGCCCATCTGGTGTGCGTTTTCATTGTGTGATGTGGGACGAGTTTATGATAGCTTCATTTTCCAAAGTCATAACGAATTTCTATACACGGGAATTCACATGGAGTAAACCCGTTCCGCGTTAGCGGCATAGTCCAATGAATTTTCCCAACTCTAAAATAAACCCGAAATAATAACAACTGTTTTGAGTTTTCACACCAGTCCCACGACTGACCTGGAGTTTATTGTTCCCTACCTAAACTCCGGGTGCCCATATTTTGCACGGGCAGCTAATAGTTTAGTCTGCAGGTTTAGCTGTTAGAGCTGGATTCATATTTGGAGCTAAGGTTACATTTTCATATTTTATTTCTTCCGCTGTGAGCCTTTTGTTTTCTGCTGAGCTTATGTTGTACTCTGATTCATTGTAACTTTGATGTAAAGTTTGTAATAAAAGAAAAAGTTCTGTTTTGTGTTTACCCATAACTATCCGTCTTCACGAGCGATTTATGTTGGTTTAATTACCAGGGAGAATCGAGCAAAAAAAGCGGGTCATTACACCTGAAAGGGTTTCTTTTCATTTTGAAAGGTCACAACTACTCTTTTAAACCCTAAATTAAGTTTTCAATGGATATATTGCTCCAAACGAAAAGTATTACACTCAAAGGTTGAATCCCTTCATAAAAACTTTTCAATTGCTATATATATATATATATATATATGCACACAATATCTGAAAAAATGGCAGAAGAAGATCCTGTGAATGAGGATATCGGAGTGTCATTGGAGAAAGATTCAGTTCCACCGGATCCAGCTACTTTACACGCGTCTAATTTATCAAAAGCAACGACAGCTACATGGGCAGATAAAGTAAGGACGGATTCAAGATCAACAACATCGCAAGATCTCAAACTGGGCAAAAACAAAAAAAAAATGAGGTTTTAGATGATTGCATGGACCTACCAGAAGCATTCATTGACAGATCTAAAGCCAAATGGAATAATACTCTAAATTTCCAGTTTAAAAGCAATATAGGTCAAATCTGGAAACTGAAAAATCAGTACAAAATTCAAATTCAAACTGAAAATTACATGGTACAATTCTCAGACGCTACTGATTTTGAAAATGTTATAGAAAATGGACCATATACATATCAATCTAGATACATTATAATGCAAAAATGGAAACCAGGCGTGGAGATATTTACAAACAATATTACGAAAATGCCTATCTGGATATAACTCTTCAACTTGAAACTAGAGCATTGGGATGATGAAGCCTTAAGTTGAATAGCAAGTGCCATTGGAGAACCAATAAAACTGGATGTTATCACTACTGAAATGACAAGGATGAAATATGTGCGGATATTGGTTAATATTACCCTACAAGTGAATACAAAGAGGAAATCACAGTAAGATCACATATTGACGAAATATCAAAAATAAAGGTGGTGTATGAATTCAAACCGTATATGTGCACACATTGTAGGGTTTTTGGACACAAAGCTGAAACATGTATGCAAAAACCAAAAACATTGTGGCGGGAAAAACAAGCGCAGAATGAAGGAGAAAAGCAAGTAACCAATGAGAAGGAAATTCAAACAAATAACATGTAAGAGAAAACAAGCATATATCAAATGAAGAGGGAGGAAGGAAATTCAAGAAAAGAGAAATTACCTTCAAAGGAGAAATAGAAAATAGAGACAACAGTTTAAATAGGAAGACCAGAGAATCCCACAATATCAAAGACACATGAAGTAGTGGACATTGAAGAAGAAGAATGTCTGCAAAATAAAGAGAAGGAAACAACACTAGTAAATTATGCCATTATGCCATGTATTTAGTGGTTTGATGTGGAAATTAACTTGTATGCCTTTAATGTAGACCGAATTAACAATTTATGCTATTAAAATGTTTCTTCATTTGAATGGAAATTAGCGCTTATTATACGTATTATATATTCTATTCTATTCATATAACGTAGTTAATGTAATTCAACTTAAAAATGACAAAATAAATGCGTTAGAATAAGGTTAGATAATTGGAAATGTCCCCAAATAAACTGTCGTTTCTGTATGCATATAAAATGGCTTATACATATATTAAATAATGACACACAAACACGAGGTTAGTTGTTATTTGTGGTACAAGTCTGCCCGGAACTAACCGACAAATCAAGCAACCAAAAGTGGGTTCAATTAATGTGAGAGGTCTAGGTGCCATGGGCCATTTAATTTATTACACAATGACACAAGGTTAATCCCACTTGTAATAGAAGTATGCCCGGAACCGCCCAGCATATCCGGCATCTACAGGTAGACGGTTCAATGTGAGAGGTCTAGAGTGTATATACATACCTATTATGTGTGTAAATAGGCAGGCTTACTGCGCCTTGAGTAAGTGGCTCACTTTCTTTTTACCTAGTTTGGGCCTTAAGGGGTTAGGACTTGGACCATTTGTAACACCCCACGTCCATTAATGTCACTCACAAAGGGAATGCATTAACTTCTATGGAGCGTTTTAAGTGTGTATAGAACAGAAACTTAACCACAAGACAGATATAAACAGTACTTAAAAATTTAAAACTTTATTCATTGCAGCGGTAAACACATAAGTTTGATTACATCATCAAAAACCAGAGTCAAAGTACATAATATCCATCTTGACTAAATCAAAGTACATAAATTGAAAGACATAACCCCAGTACAAAATTGCCATAAATAAGAGAGGCTGAACTTTAATTTAGCGAGCTAAGCAACTTCTAAAAACAAGAGATACAGCTGTCCAAAATCAAGCTCCACTGGTGCTAGTTCCAACCTGAGCACCTGGGGGGAAGGAAGAAAAGAGGTGGAAACAAAGGGGGTCAGATATAAAGTCTGGCGAGTGCGATAACTTTAACAATATAATTACCAAAATAACTAGGTTAAGGCATAAGTTGGAAAATAAGGAAATGACTGTGAACAATTGGGTATGACAGAGTAAACAAGGAAATAATATGAACAAAGATAACGTTAAAGGCGCACCTAAACCACTATAAGATAATTACTATACTGCACCACCACTAGTCACCCTAAGGTTGATCCCGCCTACAGAACTTAATAATGATATTGGTAGTTTCGTGCACCCCTAGTTGCCTTCATAGGTGCCGCCTGCCCCTATCTCCACTAGGTGTACCCACTACACCCATTAGATCGGCTCCCTAACTCGTAGATACCCATGCTGGCCCCACAGTGGGGTGTATCACTCCCCAAAGTGGCAACCCGATACCACCAACAATGCACTGCTTATACCAACACGATGCAACAACGTCTTACCTACCAGCCCAGGCCCACACACACACATGAACCGGTTGGACTTGCGTTGCCACCGCTAACCCGTTTTGGCCTCTTACAGTCAAGCCCAGTACGCGTGTCCCGTCGTCGACTTGGGTCAAGCCCACAAAGATACTTATGGGTTACTGGTTGAAACGGGTCCCCATTACTTGACACAAACTATCCACCTAAGCTTGGTCCCCTCTAGTACATCCCACTTAACCCTCTTCTTATTCATGTTCACTTACATGTTTCAATTTTTGTTAAGTGTTTCTAATCGTATTTCAAATGCCACCCAAGGCACCCTCTTAATTCCACATGCCACCCAAGGCACCCACTCAACCCCTATGTCCCACCAACATATTTATCTGGCTAAGTGTTTCTTAATTCATTAACATCGTAACCTTGTAAAGACCTCCCACATTAGACTGACATTTGTGGTAGCTGGATTTGCCGGGCAGGTCCGGGCAGTCTTACACCACAAACGAGCCTAACCTCGTGTCTTTACAACTTTTACGCATTTAATTTATGCCTAAGACCTCCCACATTAGACTAGCATTTGTGGCAGCTGGATTTGCCGGGCGGGTCCGGGCAGTCTTACACCACAAAAGAGCCTAACCTCGTGTCTTAGACGATTAATTACACAAAATTAATTATTCCCCAATTTGAATTAATTTCCCTATTCAAATTATCAATCAGTTCCAAATTTAACTATGGCCATAATTTACTCAATTATGTCCATCTATTTATGGTATGTAAAATCATACCAATTTTCATTACAAATTTGTTTTATGCCATTTAAGGCATTTGTGCCAATTTTCAATATTAAATCTTTTAATATTATCCCATTGCCCCATGTTGTACGTTCGTTCGTTTAACGTAAAATATACGTTAGACTCGAATAGTCTAACTCATGGAATAAAGAGAAAACATCACAACATGCATAGAAATAAAACTAGATCTAAACATAAGGGGTGAACTTGCATGTGTGAATAAGGTTCTTCATCTAAAACTTGCATAGGCCAAAGTCACAAACTTGCATAAAACTACATATGTCATAGGTCCAAATCTAAAGGTGTGAACTTGTTTAGGCAATAGTCATAAACTTGCATAAATCATGTAACACCCCGTAATTCTAATTCTGTAACACTAAGATTCACGAATCAAGGCAGAATTAAGAGTTAAAATCAAAATCAAGGGAAACGGGGTACGCCATTGCGTTCGTCTCGGAAAAATACGCGAAATAGAGTCCGAATTTTCGAAAATTGGAGTCCGTATGACCAAGATATGGCCCGTCAAAGTTTTCAGAAAATTCCAAGTTCAAAACAGTTTAAAAACTAGAGCCAAATTCGAATTCAAACACACAGGGGGCAGGGCGGGAAAATTCCCGCCCAGGTCAAGTCGACAGGGGTGTCGACTGCGCAGTCGACACACCCCCCCATGTCGACTGCCCAGTCGACATGGGTGTCGACCTGGGTCCCGAAATCCAGTTTTCTGCACCCAGTTCGTTCTTCTGTATCTAGACGCCAATCTGACTAGGTTCGTCCGCCTAACACTATATAAACAGCCCTGGTCTTCTTCTCTATTCACAATTCTTTTCTATTCTTATGATGCCTCTGAGAAAATATGAAAATAAGAAGATAATACAAAAATCCAAGACAAGGTTATGCTGCTCAAGTTGTCTAGAAGAGATTCAAAGCTTCAAGATAAGGATTAAAGGCTAAACGTCGCACGAATCATAGCAACGCCTCCTTTATATTCTAATCTAATCTCTGTAAGTCAGTTATTTTTAGATTCGAACGTTTTTCTTTGTTCGTGACATGAAATTAAAGGAATAAAAGAATAAGCCAAATCTCTCTCTCTCTCTCTATTCGAATCAGTGCCTATATTCTTGGACCTAATCAAGAACTGTTATGATTAAAGGACAAATAAGACTGTATGCCTCTTTGACTATGAACATTGCCTATGACTGTGAACGTTGCCTATGACTATGAACATTGCCTATGACTATGGACATTGCCTATGACTGTGAACGTTGCCTATGACTATGAACATTGCCTATGACTATGGACATTGCATATGACTGTGACTGTGACTATGAGAATTATTTCCTTGACTAAGCTTATGCTTTTGATTTGGAAACACAAACTTTTGCCTATGACATAACAAGGACAACTGTGACTAAACACCTATGATTTCTGACTAGGAAAGGGTTGCTGTGAAATTGGGTCTAAACCTGATCTTTCTATTCTGTCTATCCTTGGTTTTCGTTGGTTTTAGACCTTGGGAATTTACCTATTAAGTTAGGTCTACACATGTTCTTGAACCTACGTCTCTATTCTGTCTATTCTTGGTTTTCTTTGGTTTTAGACCTTGGGAATTTACCTATTAAGTTAGGTCTACCCATGTTCTTGAACCGACGTCGTTATTCAACCCTTTTTATGCCAGTTAGTATGTCTATCTTTCGCATATCATCTTTGGTTCATTCCCTATTTTCTACGAACCTAGCTTTATTTATAAATCTAGACTGAATCACGATTATACGAACGGTGGGAATGCGGTTTGGGCAAAATATGAAATTTACTAAAAATGTAGTTTAACTTGGAAATTGTCATAAATTGGGAACACGCATTATGGCATGTTCATAAGAATGCAAGTTGGATAAATTTGACATGAACTATAGATTGAGTAGCCTGAATCTAGTATCGACATGTAAATCTAGCATTTACATGAATAGTGAACTAGAGTAATAAGTCTAGTTTGACATGAATTAGAATGTTGAATTGGAATTGGATTAGCTAATTTGGAGCGGTAAATATATTGGCCTAAATTTGAAATTGGCCATAATAGGGAGTAATTGGCAGGTTTAGCAAAATCATGGTTAATGACACTTGATTTGGTATAGTTTACATACCAAAAAGCATAAACATGATTTAGAGGGAAAAATGGGCCATAAGAATGAATGTTGACAATTTACATTAAAAGGGGAATTAGGAAATAAGTAAATTAGGAATAATTTACTTATAGAATTTGTTCTAAACGAGAAATGTAAACTTAGACAAATTAAAGGTTTGTTAAACGACACCTCTTTTAATAACACACCAGAAAGTTCTAGGGTGACAGAGAGGATAGTGTCTAGGCTTGGGTTTGGAAAATACAAGTTTCCTGCTCTCCCTGGCTATCCCTAACTGATCCGACGGACGGGATGGTTACTTTCAAAACATGAATTGAAAACTAATCAAAACCCTTTGAATTTAGAAAACACGAATATGCCTAACCCGAGGTTAGACTGAGTTGCGATGTAAACCTGCCCGGAACCAACCGGCACATCCAGTATTCGCAACAATATCTGTCTAATGTGAGTGGTCGTGGCTTTAATCTACTTAATTTAAGCTAGAACAAGAATGGTAGGGTTAAGTTAACTAAGACACTTAACCAGTTCAACATGACAACTAAACTGATGGGTGGGGTTAGGTTCATAAAAACACTTAACACAGTTAAGCTAGAATGGGAGGGTTAAGTCCATAGGAACACTTAACCAACTTAACACAGTTAAGCTAGAATGGGAGGGCTAAGTCCATAGAAACACTTAACCAGACTCAAGGTAACAAGACAAGATTTGTAGGGGTTAAGTAAAGTTAATACACTTAGCCAAATTAACATGTTAACTAGACTAGAGGTTGGGGTTAAGTAAAGTTAATACACTTAGCCAAATTAACATGTTAACTAGACCAGAGGTTGGGGTTAAGTAAAATCTAATACACTTAGCCAATTTAATATGTTAGCTGGGCTAGACCGTAGGGGTTAAGTAAACTTGAACACTTAACCATCAGGTTGTGATAAAGGAATGGGGTTAAGTCTAAAACATGAAGGGATAATACTTAACCATTAATAACATGTTAGTTAAAACAGACGGGCAAGGTTAAGTTAAAAGGGAACACTTAACCAATACAGGGTGAAGGGGTAAGGTTAAGTAATAAGAAATACTTAACCAATATAACTTGGTTTAGGGTAAGGTTAAGTCAACATGAATTATTGATAACACTTAGCCAGTTTATCAGGATAAATGAAGAGGGTTAAGTTAGCTTGAATTGACTAATGACACTTAACCAACCCAAATTGACGGGAAAGAGAACTAAGTAGTAATTCTTAGTATAACACGGGAAGGAGCGAATGTCCGTCTGAGAAGGCTCCAACGAATTGGGTTACGAAGCCCGAGGCTTCGAGGGGACGTGAGGGTACTCTTGGTATCCCTCTGTGAGACTGCAGATGATCCTCCTGGGCTCACAGAGGTTAAGGTCTGCGTAGAAGAACCAGGGGTATACCTTGGTTGCAATATATATATGGCAACCTAAAGACTAGGATGGACCGGCGTGATTCGGCGAGAAAACGGTAGCCCTGTGATAGCAACTCGTCGTCTACCACCCATCTTGAGTCAGTCGAGATACGTGAAGCGGAAAGGCGGAGAACTCCAAAAGACCATAATTGCTATCTAGTTATGGGTGAGGATGGCCATAGGATAGTGGGGCACCGGGGGCCGGCGTATAGTTCTCATTTTACAAAGGGTGCCTTTCATTAGTTGAGGGAGGGGTCAAGTGGGACCATAGCCACTGGAACAAAAACAGACCTTAGCATCTGCATCGGCAGATATCTGAAAGCTCCCTACCGAGTTCTGTATTCCTTGATTTGCCCTGACACAGGACTCGGGTCGCACATTACAGGACATGTGCATCTAGACAAGCGATAACGATTCGCGATACAGGAGTGGGGAAGTATAGGAACATATACCACTCTAGGTAGTGTGTCCTAGACTTGGGGGCATCATTCGACAGGTAGCATAATTCCTAGTTGAACTAGGGGGCATAAATCCTGAATCCGAGAAGTGTTCAGCGGATAGCGTAAACTCTAGTTAAATCTAGAAAGCACTTGATAGAAAACCCTAGATTTGATCCAAGTAAAAAATAATGAATGTATGCCGGAAGGCAATGGAAAATACAGGGATGGGGATCACGTTATCGTTACTAGTTGGGACACTAGTTAGGTGGTGCAGAGATATAGTATAACAATGAAATAGCGAAGCGGCGAAAGTATTAAAGCATATCCAGTTAGTCTTATCTTAGCATATCTTGTGATTACCTTGTCTAATCTTGTTGACCCTATCGTCATGGTGTAATCTTGTATTCAGTTAATTCATGTCGTTTTGTTTTTCCATGTTCACATGCTAGAAGTTACTGAACTTACTTAGGCTTTATGTCTGACTCTGTTTTTCTTTCGTCTTCTTTTCTTCCGTTCCCCCCCCCCCACAGGTAGTAGAGGAGGGAATAGTATAGCTCAGATTAAGTTGGAATGTCACCCTTTCCCAGCTTGAAGATTTGTTGAAGTTTGCTTGGATTCTCTTTTCAGATGCTATGGCGGGCTCTTGCTAAATTTGGGGAATATAAATGTATTTTCATGCTTCTTTATTTTGTAAGACAGATGATACTCTGATATTGTAAAGAAATCATTGTACAAACTATTTATCAATAAAGCAAAGTTTTATTTTCCGCTGTTTAATTTTTGTATGTCTTGTAATTTATCTGCATCTTTTACCCTAAATGCTCCACAGAACTTAGTGCATTCCCTTTGTGAGTGACACTAACGGACGTGGGGTGTTACAAATCATGTATGTCATAGAACTACATCTAAAGGTGTAAACTTGCATAGGCAATAACCACAAACTTACATAACATGATTCATATTCCAAACACATATATTTATATAAACTTGCATATGTGATTTATGCAACATAACGATGGTGTAAACTTACATCTAAACATGTAAACTAGCATGTAGAATTTAGCATGTCATAGCCTAACTTTAGATCCAATTTACACATAAAGTAGACATCATGAAACATGTAAAGTTATGCATAAAATTTTCACTAACTTGCATATGATCTATGTCTTAATAAACATCCTAACTTGCATACATACATATGATTTATCATATGAATCAACATAACCAAACTAGCATATGAAACATCACTATGAATACATAATCATAGAATTACAACATGGATGATAACATCACAACTTTACAACATAGATGATAACATCATAGAATTTACAACATAAATGATAACATCACAATTTTACAACATAGATGATAACATGCGGTCAATAATTCACAACATAACCATATAATCTGCATCATAACTCAATCCAATTAAATTGTTAATTATTTTATTAAAGAAATCGAACTCACAACTCAAAGAAGGTCTTGAGTTCTGAAATCTGAGTTCTGAAGTTGAATTAGCTTTCCTTTGAAGAAGATTCGTTGTTAGAGTTGAATAGAATTGAATTTGATTAGCTTTCTTCCTCTCAATTGGTGGCGACTATTCTAGGTTGCAAGGTGACGGCATGGAGGCCATGAGTCTAATTTTAATTTGATTTTAGGGTTTGAGTCTACATGTCTTTTTATAGAGTTTAGGATTAATTTAAGCCGTCCGATCAACCCAGAATTAACCCCAGCCATTCAGAGCAGATCAGAAACCCTAATGAGTCATCATATAGTCATAAATAGGTCATCAATCAAATCTGCCCGGGGGGGTGGGGGGGTAGGTCGACCCCCAGGTCGAACCCCAAGTCGACCCTATGGTCGACCTGGTCAGGGTCGGTCGACCCTATGGTCGACCTGGCCCTGGCGGGAAATTTCCCGCCTAGCCCATCTGAATCTGAAATTTGAATTTTCAAAATCTGTTTTGAATTTTTTGAAACTTCCGATGGCCATAACTTCTTCATGCAAAGTCCAATTTACGCAAACTCGGACTCTATCTGAACCAGAATTCTAAGACGAACACAATGGCGCAACCCGTTTCCCTTAATTCTCACATCTGAGATTAGTTATTCTTTAATTTGTGAACATTAATATTGAAAATTACGGGTTGTTACACCATTCCAAAGGTTTATTCCTTGGATATGGACCGAAGTCATGGGACACTCCCTTATTAGATTCGAAGTAGGTTTATGGGTCCTCCTTCTCTAAAAGTGGTTTAGTCATTACAATAACGGAGTAGGGTAGTTTACCGGATTGTTCACTTCCTTTAAGAGTTTTATGAGGGCCAACCTAGGGATAGGATTGTTATATGTGGTACGTAGCATGCTATTTAATTGGCCAACTATCTAATGGAAGTCTTAAGCAGCATAGCAATTCTACCGTAATATCAGTTAATAGTAACATGAGGCATCCGCCGGAGGGGTCTTAAATGGCTATATAAGGGCTTACCCTAAACCGGTACTAACCGACGAGATACTACTTCTCATATTACTTGTGAGAACACATACTTAAGAACATTGGCATATAAGGATGAGGTCTTAGGTGGCTAGGGTATGCCTTAGGGTCATAAGAGATCATGAGAATCTACCATTAATAAATATGTCGGAATGGGCTTTAAGTGATCGAGAATGTCCACCTCGTTGGGTCTTCACCGTAAATGCATCAATAGAGGTTTTAAGTGATTGATTCAGATTTCCACCTTATTGATTAAAATATTTCTTTATATGTGTGTGTTTATGTGTTTCATAGACATACCTTGACATATATAACCTACCAAATCTAGGGTATAGTCTTTAAGAAAATATTATTTTTAGTCACGCATGACTTTATGTTCTAACCCCTCCCCTTAACATATCTATCATGTCAATATGTGGGGGTAGTGACTCAATGGACGAAACGATATTGGGGCCTGAAGAAGGCAATGAGACTATTATGTTATTATTAGCTATTATGGCTATATTGCTTATGGAAACTCTAGATTATGAACAATGATGATGTAACATTTTGAATGATTGTATTTGACAATTTGTGTCCAAATCTGTGGCTTTAATAAATGGTGCATCTTATTTTGGTATTGTACTTTTTCGTTCCATTGTATGAGATTCTATAACGTTATGTTATTTGTTACTCTGTACAAATGTAATTAACTGAATCAATATACAAAAAGCAAACAAAAAAACAACGGTAACAAAAATGGCGACTGGAAACTGAATTTTCTTCATCTGCTTCTCTCTCCCGCTTCGTGCTCTAGTTTCTCTGCTGCTCGTCTTGTCTTCTCTTGTGCTCCTCATCTCTAGATCTCTCATTGCTCTTCTGGTTCTGGGCATGGTGCCCCTTTCCGATGCCTTTGTGGTCGTTGGATCTTGTTTTCGTTCTTGCCCTAGTTTTGATGTGCTTGCATCAGTGATTTTGGCGGTGGTTGAAGGACCTATTTCTATGGTCTTTACTGGAGAATCTTCGTTTGAAGTACGGCTTTTTTCACTATCGTCTTTTTGTGAGATCTTGCGCCATCGCTACTTGTTAGTGGAAGGGATGTTTCTGGAAATTTCTCCTATGTATTCTGGGTTGGTGAGTTCTCTGTCACCTCGAGGTTCTTCGGATCTATTTCCTTCTGTGGCTGCGGCCTCTCTTCCTGGAACTGAAGCTAAACGAGGAAGGCGGGAATTGACCACCCCCTTTTCCCCTCGTTTGAGCTTCAAATCCTCAGGTACAGCACCGATAGTGGCAGTCCATGGTTTTTATGTGGGTTCTCTGCTTTGTGGTGGTTCTTATGGGCCCGGTTTTGGCAATATTATCTCGGCTAATCCGATTTGGGATGAGGATTTAACCACCTCACCCAGTCGCAAACTTCCAGTGGAGAAACTGGTTCCTCCAGCTACTGCTTCTTGTATGGAAAAGGTTGTATCTCATCGTCGGAATCGGCGGCAGCGAGGGTCGAGAGCTATGCAGAAGACTGCTGCCTCGGTTTCAGTTTCTTGTTCAGGTTCGGTGGGTAGCTCGCTTCCTTCCGCGGTGCTCGTCACCAGCAATGCATTCTCGATTCTAGGGGAAGAGGATCTGTCGGTTGGCTATGAGAGTGTCTCTGTTTCTCTGGATACCGTTGTTGACTCGGTTCAGCCTTTGTGGTTGCGCAGAGCACAATACAGATGTAGGCGACGGTCCTCTTTTGAAGATATCTATTTACAGTCAGATAACTGCTCTCGAGGCGGGGTAACGGAGCTTGGTCTACTTGCTACTAAATTGGCTTGTGACCTTGCTGAAGCTTCTTCTTCAGGTGGGATTCACTCTCTCTATCCTTCAGTGGAATTTGATGGTTCGGATTGTGACCTTGTTGCGGCCGAAGGGGTGGGAGGTTTTGGCTCGGTGGTAATGCAAGTGGATGGTGTGCCTAGCTTTCGGTTAACCTGTGATGATCTGCTTACCTATTGTCAGGTACCTTCTGATATTTTTTCTTGTGTGTTTTTTGACTATATGCAAGTTTTGGTTGTGGATTTGTTTGTTTTTGCTGACACTCTTCCAGTAGTGGGCAGTGAGACCACATGGTTTGTGTTGCCTTCTACCCCTTTGTTGCTGGCTGCTCCTTCTTTTGTTTTGGGTACTTTGTCTCTACTTTGTGAGTCCAGCTTGGCTTTAGTTGTTGCGTTTGGTAGTGATCTATCTGTGTCAGATGTACTCTTCTTTGTTTCCTACTTTCCTATGGGATTTGATGGGGCCGTCTCTCTGGATATTTGTTTGCCTTGCTGGTTATTTACTTTTTCCACCTTTTGTGGCCTTTGTTTGTCTTCGGTTAGGGTTGTTTGCTTTGTAGTGGGTGTATCCGTGATGGTTATGGTACATGTGGGTTTACCGGGGTATACTTGTCTTCACGACGTTTTCATCGTGATGTTGGAGATGGTAGTTTGTTGGTTGAGGTTTGCGGGCTTTCGGTGCGGTTGTCGGGCGCATCAAAGAGTTTCGGGTTACCGGTCCTGGAAGTCTCCCTGTAGTAACCGTATTTTGGCTCCTTGTTTGGACTAAAGTATGTGTTGCCAGGTGGATTGCCGACTGTTTTCACCTTCGCTCTATGTCGCTTCATCAGGTTCGGTTGTTGGAACTTTACCATCTTTGCGGAGCTGTCAATATGATGACAGTTCGGCCCTGGTAAAGTTCACACAGGAACTAGTGATGCACCTGTTGACGTATCCTACATTTATGGTCGTTTTTCCCTTCCCGATTTTTCCTCCACGTACTTCTCCGGTTTTTGATTCTTTTCCCACTTCTTTTTCTCCCCCTATGCTTAGTAAGGACGAGATAGCGAACATTAATGATCGCCTATCTCGTTTAACTAAGAACTCTTGTCCGTTGAGATCTGGTAGCTCCAGGCCTATCTCGTCGGCCCTCATTGTGGATTTCGGGGTTTCTTCTACAACCCCCGGATCTTTTGAGGCTTTTCTCCGTCAGTCTGCTGCAACTTCTCGCACTTCGCGTAGAAGACCTAGAGTTGGGCCTCGCACTCCTCGCACCATCCGCACACGCTCTATAGTGGCGTCCGAGCAGAACGTTCGATCTACTCGACACACGTTATATCGTGCTTGAGCCGTTAGGGGTAGGATCCCTTTTCTGGTTTGGTGTTTCTTGTTCTCTTGCTTCGGTTTCGTTTTCTTCTCGTCTTCCCTCTGGTTCCCTTTAGGATGGCGAACTTCCTCTTCTGGAACATCCGTGGTGTTGGCAACGATGCGTCTGTGGCTACGCTCAGGCGCATTGTTCGGAAGCACTCGATCCAATTGGTGGCACTCCTGGAACCTATGCAAGGTCCGGGAGGGCTAACCAAGTCTATTCTTTCTCTAGGTTTTGGCGGTGCCCTAGCCAATATTTCGGGCAAGATCTGGATCCTATGGTCCAAAGACATTATTACCCATTCTGTCTTCGAATCCGATCAGTTACTATCGGTAGCCTGCTCGATCCCTTCATTCTCTTCGTCTTTCCTATTTTCTGCTGTCTACGCTAAATGCGATAGGTTGGAACGATCGTCCCTCTGGTCAGACGTTCTCGGTCTACCAACTATTGGCTTTCCGGTTTCCGTCTTGGGTGGCGACTTTAATGTGGTCGCCATCCAAGCAGAAAAACTTGGAGGCAATGTTGTTAGCCGTGCTTCTATCTCAGATTTCAATGCCTTCATCGTTGAGTCAGGCCTGTCAGAAGTCTCTTTCGTCGGCTCGTCCTTCACTTGGTGTAACAACCAAGAAGGACCAAACCGGATTTTGTCTAGGCTTGATAGAGTTTTTGGTTCGGAAAGTTGGTTCAGCCTTCCCTTCCTTTTCTCTGTTACCCATCTACATCGGACCTTTTCGGACCATGCCCCTATGCTGCTTTGTTGTTCTCCCCGTTCTCTTTCTGGACCCTCTTCCTTTAGATTCCAGAGTATGTGGAGATCCCATCACTCGTTCCATCAAGTTGTGGAAGATTCCTGGAACTCTCCGTTAGTAGGTTCGCCTGCTATAACTTTCTCCCGTAAGCTTCAGCGCTTAAAGTCTTGCCCCAAGTCTTGGAATGTTCTTGTGTTCAAGAACATTTTCGACCGTGTCAGAGCGGCTGAAGAGTCCCTCGTTCTTGCCGAGGCGTTCTTCGATGAGGATCCCTCTGCTTCCAACAAGGAAGCGTGGGCCCTCGCCCAGCTTGCCTTTTCTTCTGAGCTTCGTATTGAGAATGACTATCTATGTCAGAAAGCGAGGATCAAGTGGGTTGTAGATGGAGATTCGAACTCCAAGTTCTTTCACTCTTCCATTCGTAAGAAGAATAGACTTCTTACTATTCTTCAGATCCACCGCCCTGATCTCTCTTTGGCTTCTACTCCAGAAGAAGTCAAGGAAACCATTATCTCCCACTTCCAAACCTTCCTTGGCGAGGCCTCGGTCTCTGTTTCTGATCCGTCTCTTATCTCCTTTATTCCGAGGTTGGTCTTACCATTGGAGGGTATAGATCTTGCGGCCCCATCTACTATGGAAGAGATACGCGATTGTATCTTTTCTCTTAGTAAGGATAGTGCTAGCGGGCCTGATGGCTACAATGGGGTTTTTTATCGGAGTGTCTGGCAGATTATTCAATCGGATTTCTGTGAGGCAATTCGTTTCTTCTTCTCTGGTGGCGTCCTACCGCAGGGCTGGACATCCACTAACCTAGTCCTTATCCCTAAGTGCGAAAATCCTGTGTCTTGTGCTGATTTTCGCCCTATCAGCTTGTGTAACTTTTCTAACAAGGTTATATCTAAGATCGTGGCCACGAGGTTGGCTCCTTTTCTCCAGCGTCTTATTTTTGCTTCTCAGGCAGGATTCGTAAAAGGACGTTTGATCACGAATAACGTTCTTTTAGCTTAAGAGCTGGTTTCTCAGCTTGATAGGAAAGTTAGGGGCTCTAATGTAGTCGTTAAGCTGGACATGGCGAAAGCTTACGATCGTATGTCCTGGTTTTTCATCATCAAGGTCCTTCATGCTTTTGGGTTTCCTGAGGCCCTTATCTATGTTATTTGGAGGCTTATATCCAAATGTCGGTTCTCTGTTCTAATCAACGGAGCGACCAACGGGTATTTCAAGGCCGGTAGAGGTCTCCATCAGGGAGATCCTCTCTCGCCTTCGCTTTTTGTTATCGCGGCTGAGGCTTTCGTTCGTGGATTGCATTCACTGACTATAGCTAATCAGATTCACCGATTTGGCATTCCGTCGGGTTGTCCTGTCGTTTCTTCCTTATCCTTCGCTGACGACATTATCATTTTCACGAATGGTAACCGTCGTTCTATCCGGCGGCTTGTAGGCCTCATCCGGCAGTACGAGAGGAGCTCTGGTCAGCTCGTTAATATTGCTAAAAGCTGCTTCGTCCCGTCGAGAGATTTTTCCTCTGTGAGATCTTCCTGGATCGAAACCTTTACTGGTTACAAGGCTGCGTCCCTTCCTTTACCTTATCTTGGTATCGTTCTTTACAGAGGTCGCAAGCTCAATGCCATTTTCGACCCCATAGCCGATAAAGCATGGGGGAAGATATTGAGGTGGAATGCAGCGCTTCTCTCTCAAGCAGGAAGATTGGTTCTCATAAAGTCTGTGCTTGATTCTGTTGGTTCGCATGTCTTTGCAGCTATGACTCCTACCTCTTCTTTTTTCAATTCTTACCGTTCGTTGGCCTCGTCTTTTTTCTGGGGGAATAAGGACAATGCTAAACGTCACCATTGGGTTTCTTGGGACATTATCTGTCACCCTAGAAGTGAGGGAGGCTTGGGTCTCAGAAACCCAAAGGATACCTGTACGGCTTTTGCTTGTAAGTTGTGGACTCGGTTTGAAGCGGATGATTCCCTTTGGGCATCATTCCTTCACGCTAAATACCGCAGGCTTCAGGCCAATAGCTACTCTGGGGTCTCGACCTATGCTAGTGAGACGTGGAAACGAATGCAATCCGTGAAGGCCTTTTCGGATTCGCATGGTGGTGTGCTGGGATGGGACGGTAGCCCTTTCTCGATCCATGAGGCTTGGAATTCGGCCCGGACTCTAGTTCCTCTCCTCCACTCCTCTTTCATTTGGGATGCCCGTATTCCTCCGAAGGTTTCTCTTTTTATGTGGCAGACCCTATACGAGGGGTTACCGATAGATGAGAATCTCTAGAAGATTGGAATTCCATTAGGTTCTTGTTGCAGGTGCTACGGATCTGGGGACACGAAATCCATAACGCACCTTTTTTTCTTGGGCTTTGCTGCCAACTCTGTTTGGAATTACTTTGGCAACTTAGTAGGTGTTCGAGGTAATGCATCTTCTCTCGCGGATAGACTGAGGATTTGGTGGACCGGAATCTCAGGTAAGTCTTTGCGTTCTATCCTCTTTCGGCTTATTCCTTCTCTTATCTGCTAGCACATTTGGTGCGGGCGGAATAAGGCTATCTTTGAAGAGGTGCCTATGGACCCCTCAAATATCATTCGAAAGGTAAGGAAGGATGTCTTCCTTGCTTTTCGAGGACGACCTTTTAGAGGTTCCATCGGCTCTCGTTCGCGGCGGTTTGCATTAATCTTTGATGTTTTGGAGGTTACAGCAACCTCCAGAGCGGGAATCGGTTGAACTTTCTATTCATTAGGATAGCGGGATCTGTCCCGTTAACCTTCCTCACCTTCCCCCCATCGCCTTTTTTTGTGGCTTATGTCATTTGCTAGTACTGCAGGGTCTGGATTGACATGTTGTAGTTTTTCTGGTTTGGGGAGCTCTCGGGTCTTTCAGCGCTTTGGTTGGGAGCTTGTTGGCTGTCTGGTTCGCTAGATTCTTTTGCTCTGCGGATGTAGCATATGGCATTCTTCCCAAATGCCCAAACGTGGTCTTTTCAACCTGGAGAGTCCGCTATTTCTGGGGATCCTTTCTGTAGTGGTGCCTACTTCTTCATCGGTGTCTATCAGCTGATATCGGCCTGAGGCCTATTCGTTGATCCTGTTTCGTTACTTCTTGTTGTTGTTTCTTTTGTAACTCCTGTTTTCATGTCTGATTTAGTTTTGTGTATGCACAGATTATGTAGTCATCTCTACATAGTTTGTTTTTGTGAGCCTTTGGAGAATGCCTAGATTCTCCTTTGTGTGTTATAGATATTTAATTAAAAAAATACAAATGTAATTCGTTATGGGAACCAAGATCTATTTAGACTGGCTATAAGTTTCAATGGGCCTTTTCTAGGTTGAAATTTAGGCCCACTTCGGGCGGGTTGTTATATTTGGTATCAGAGCATAGGTTACCCGATTATAGGGAAATTATACGTATGAGAGGTGTATTTGTATTTTAAAAAAGGTTTTCAAACTTTATATATATTATATACATATATCCCAATAAGCATACACAACTATACTAGGAAACTTTATCGTTTCTTCCCTTTTTAGCTTAAATACTATTTCAGGAGTATCCGCTAAAAGATTCTTTCTTTTCTTTTTCAGATAGTAGAATGGCTGATAATCCTTCCGAACAAGGAAACCAGGCAAGACCTCGGTATTTTCTAGAATGGTTCCAACAATATCTTTGTAATGTGGAGCAAGTCTCTATTGCTAATCAAGCCCAGCAGTGCCTACAGCTCCTGCCGCTGGGGTAGCCTTTGATTTTCCTTGATTCTGTATGAGTTTAGCAAGCCTTGGTGGAGAACCATTCTTAGGAACATAAGGTTTTGTTAATGCTCAAGCTTGGATAATGGACTGCGAAAGGATCTTTAAGGCAACGGGATGGTCAGGCAAAGTTAAGAGGAGAGTTGCAGCCTAGAACTTAAAAGGATAAGCTCTTGAATGGGGAACCTAGTATCTAAAGAGATTGTGGTCCGAGTATTTACATGGCCTGAATTCAAGACCTGCTTTGAAACAAAGTTTCTACCAAAGGCTGAGGTGTCGATCCAACTAGAGAAGTTTATCCATCTCAAGCAAAGAAGTTTGAGTCTACAAGAGTATGTGGCTAAATTCACCGAGTTATGTAAGTTTGGTAAGGGTTTGGTAGATACCCCCAATGAGTAAAGCTTTAAAGTTTGTTAAAGGGTTGAACTACCCATTGAAAGACACCTTGTTGGCCCAAGTGACGTTCGGAGCAACCTTTGAAACATTAGTGGAGACGACCATTTTGTGCACACAGCTGAAGGATCTAAAGAGAACAAGAATGTGAGAAGGGAGAAGGAAATTATGGTCTTAATAAAAATAAGAAGAAAGAGCGATGGAGGAATAAGAAGAAAGGGGTAAGTTTAAGAAAGAAGCCAAGACTTGTACGAAGTGCAATCGTAAAGGCCATTAGTCCAAAGACTACAAGACTACCTTAACAAAAAAGGAGTTCAAAGGAAGGTGCAAAAATTTCCACAAGGAAGGACACTTTTCTAGAGAATACCCAAAGCCTAGGGTTATTCAGAGTGGTCATAATTATGCATTGGAGGCAGCACCATACAGTGCCGACCCCCAATAGATAAAGGTCAACCTACACTTGAAGGTATAACTTCTATCTCAGGAATCTGCGTATACACCTTGTTTGACTCGGGAGCGACCCATTCATTTATTTCTATGATATTAGTTGATTTCATGAACCTTTCCCTTTCTATCACTAGTAATCCTATAGAGGTGGCCAACCTTATTGGAGGAGTTAAGTATCATGAGTTGATCTATAAAGATCTAGTATTGGATATCGACGATGTCAAATTCCTCTGAAAAGCATATGATTTGGATTTTATGGGGTGTAACTTTATCCTAGGTATGGATTGGTTGTTTTTTATGGGGTCGCCCTAGATTGCGACAAGAGAATTGTTCATCTTAGGAGCCGAGGAGGACGTAGTCTTAAAATTCCTTGTAACATTAGAAATAAGGATCAAGCCTAATTATATACCTTATCTCCTAGTTCATAAGGGTCGTCTTCATACCCTATAGTATGTGAGTTCTTGGACATCTTTGAGGAAGTCACGGGACTTCCACCCTATAAAGAAATCTCTTTTCGTATTGATGTAGAGAAGGCTATTAGAGCAGTAGATTTACCCTTAAGGCATATGGCGGCAAAAGAAAGGAGAGAGTTGGATAAATAGATTTCGAATTACTGTAGAAAGACTTCATTCGACGAAGTACGTCTGAATGGGGTGCACCTATTGTGTTTGTCACCAAAGCGGATGGACCGCTAAGACTTTGTGTGGATTATAGGGAGCTTAATAAGCTAACCAAGAAGAATAAGTAACCCTTACCTAGAATTGATGATCAATTTGACCACTTGGGAGGTGTCCGAGTATTTTCCCAATTAGACCTTGCAACTAGATTTCATCAATTGAGAATTTCATAGGACAGTAAGGATAAAACCACGTTTAGGATGCCAGATGGATTGCTCCAATGGGAAGTTATGCCCTTCAGACTGACGAATGCGCCTCTTTCTTCGTTGACCTCATGAATTGAGCGTTTAGGGGCATTCTGAATAAGATTGTGGTAGTTTTCATAGATGATATCCTTATATTTTTTGAGTACCATAAAGAGCATGGAAGTCCCCTAAGATAGATCCTAGGGATATTAAGAAAGAACCAGTTGAAAGCCAAAAAATTTGAAGTGTCATTTCTAGAGAGAAGAAGTTAGATTTTTGGGACATATCGTGTCAAGTAAAGGCTTGGCATTAGAACCCGCAAAGATCGAGGCAATTAAGGAATGGAGAGTACCTCGAAATGCTACGGAGGTGTGAAGCTTCCTTAGATTGGCTAGATATTACCAAAAGTTTATTAAAGACTTACTAAAGATTGCTATTCCTTTAACTCAACTTACAAAGAAGAACTTGGTATTTTCTTGGATAATAAATGCAAAATGGATTTTAAGAAATTAAAGGAAGTATTGACTGATGAGCTAGTTCTTATTATACCCGATGGCTTAAGGATGTTCACGGTTTACACTGACGCATGCAGAACCGATTTAGGAGCGGTTCTTATGCAAGAAGGAAGGGATGTTGCTTACGCCAGTAGACAACTCAAGGACCCCAAGAAGAGATATCCAGTTCATGACCTAGTGTTAGCCGTAGTAGTGTTTTCCTTAAAGATGTAGAGGCATCATCTTTATAGGAGAAATTTGAACTTTTTACTGACCATAAATCGCTAAAGTATTCATTCTCCCAACATGACCTAAATTTAAGATAGCAAAGATGGATGGAGTACATTGCCTCTTTTGACTTTATGATCCAGTATATCCCAGGGAAGGGGAACGTCGTAGCGGATGTGTTGAGTAGAAAGCATGCATCTTTGAATGTAATTTTGGAATGGAAATAGTTGGAGTTCCTCTCTAACTTTAACTTGCAACCCCCTCCAATAGCTTCTAGTAGTTTTCTTGGAGTTATGTTTGTTAGACCCACTCTAAGGTTAAGGATTCAGAGTATGCAAGACCATGACGAAGAAATAAGAAACTTGAAAGATAAAGTGGGGAAGAAGGAGACCTTTCCCCATTCAGTCAGATAATCACTGGGCAACAACGGAAGTTTGCTTAGGGATAGACGACTTTGCAACCCTAAAGATGAGGAGTTAAGAAAAGAAAATTTAAAGGAGCCCCATAGGTTGAGGATGACCATACACCCCAGTGGAGATAAAATGTATAAAGATATGAAGAGGAATCTCTATTGGGAAGGGATGAAAAGGGAGATAGCTAAGTTTGTAGCCAAGTTTTTAACATACCAAAATGTAAAAGCGGAGCAAGGAAGGCCTGGAGGATTACTGTTACCATTAGAAGTTCCCATGTGGAAGTGGGAACGTATTTTCTTGAATTTTGTGGATAAGCTTCCAAGAAGTTAGAAGAGAAATGAGGCTATTCGAGTTATAGTAGACCATTTAACCAAGAGTGCTCACTTTATACTGATCAAAAAGAATAGCACTGCAGCTTCATTGGCCTAGTTATATGTCAGAGAGATTGTCAGATTGCATGGTGTCCCATCTAGTATACTGAGCGATCGAGACCCCTTATTCATGAGTGAGTTTTGGAGAAGTTTACAAGCAGCATTGGGAACGACCCTCAAGTTAAGTACAACTTATCACCCGCAAACTGATGGCCAGATGGAAAGAGTAGTTCGGATCCTAGAAGAATTGCTCAGACCTTGCATAATTGACTTTGGAGGAGTTTGGAAGCAACACCTACGTCTTAAGGACTTTACGTATAATAATAGTTTTCAAGCGACGATCGGTATGGCCCCTTTTGAAGTGATAATAGTTTTTAAGCGACGATCGGTATGGCCCCTTTTGAAGTGATTTACGGGAGGCCATGCAAATATCCAACTTGTTGGTGGGAAACCACCGACAATGTTCTACTTGGACCATACTTTGTCCATGATAGAATATTTCTTTGATTAGGAAGAGGATGAAGGCAGCCCAAGACCGCCAGAAATCATATGCGGATAAGAGGAGGAGGGAACTTGAGTTCGATATGAGAGACTTGTTATTCGTACATAATTCTCCTCTCAGAAGACCATTCGGTTTGGATTAACTAGGAAATTGGCTCCTAGATATATTGGGCCTTTTCGCATCATCGAGAGAATAGGAACTTTGGCCTATCGAGTTGATTTCCTAGGGAATCCATAACGTTTTTCATGAATCACATCTGAAGAAATGCCTTCACGATTCTACTATCAGACTCGAGCTTGATGAAATTTAGGACATAGGAAAACTCGAGTTGGAGTCCAGGGTGCCCCGTGCCACTGCAAAGATTGTAGAACATGGAATCAAGAGACTCCACAATAAAACCGTTCACCTCGTCCGAGTACAATGAGCGAATGATCCTGTGAAAAGCACATAGGAGAGTGGGGATAAGATGAGATGGACCCACCCAGATATTTTCTCGGTAAATTATGTTTATGGATGCATTGTGGTTGCTAGATTGGACGTTAGGGAAATGGATGAGACACAATGGCACTGCGCTCTCGTATAGAAATATATGCATAATAGGATATTTTGCATACACACCGCATCACTTATCTCATATACACGCTATGATTAAGCTAACTTTAGTAAGTCTATAGTTTATAATCATTGTGAGCCATAGTTGTTTAGGGATGAATTAAAAACAACATGGGTGTGCAACATGGATGTTTAGAGCGAGTTGTTTTTTCGCCCCTTCAGAAAGATTTCGGAATGGAATATATTTTAAAGAGGGAAGAATGTAACACCCCCTAAAAATATACCTAAACAAATTAATAATAATAAATAATGAAAATTAATGATATAGTAATAATATACTAATGGGCTGAAAAACGAAATTTTGCAGCACAAGGAATTTGGCCATAAAAAATCATAGTTATATTCATGGCGAAATTATGATCAATTTTCCTATATAATATGCAGAATTCGAGCCCATATGAAAGAATTGCATTTAAAAAATTTTGTACGTTAAATATATATGCAACAGTGTTTGAAATTCAAATTGCAATATTAATATATGAAATAATATATGACCAATAAATGAGTGATTGGAATATTCCAACTAATTTGAATTTGTGTGTATATATAAGTATACCACAGGGGACAACAATAACGTTTAAAAGGAACGATATAATTATAATAAATAATGTTATATAAGAATTATCTCTTCAGCCTTAAACGCAGGCCATTGGCCAAATTTACAAACATAAGGTCGACCACCCCCTACGAGGGGTGTCGACTGCCTAGTGCGGCCAGTGACCAATTTGGCTTGGTTCGGGTTGGGTTTTTGGTGTTTGTTTATATATTAACAGGCGGGATTTAGTCTAAATAATCATTTGGTTATTATTCACTCACACACCTATAAGTAACACCCTAAATCTCAGACCTAAACTTATTCTTTTCCTCCTTCCCTGCCTCCACTCTGCTATTGATTCCAGAGAAATATATTGTAGGTTTTCTTCTTCCTTTCTTAAAATCTATTTTCTTTTGTAATCCTGTTTCTTATAGAATTTGAATAGGATTTGAATCTGGAATCACAAGATCTTTATACATAAGAATTCAGACTATTTAATTATTATATATATATAAGGGATTGGATTTTGCATTCGTGTTCGTTCTTGAAGGTTTTTAGATCTAATAGGCAAACATCGTCAAATCTGTGACATTTCCATATAATCACTGTGAGTGGAAATAATAACTGTTTAGACATATTCTACATTTTGTAAATTCTTATATTTATTAGTATGCCTAGGGAGATTTGGATTCACGATAATATCAAATTGTAAAAACCCCAAATCTCCTATTTTTATATGTTTAGCAAGAATTGTCAATAAATGTTTGGGTTTTGAATTAGTTCGGGCTATGGATGAAGAACATTTTAGGTGATTTACTTTTTTTTGATTTGATTTATCCTTTTTATTTCAAAGTGTTTTTTATGTAAAAAGGTTCAGATTTGATTTAGTTTTATTATTTGAATGGGTTTGGATTTCCATTCTAAGTGGATAATTTGAACGAATTCAGATTTGAAACAAATCAAATGTCAATGTTTTTATGTACAACATGGAAAAGGGTAAATTGGATTAAATAGAGGTCTATGTATATATGTGTATATATATATATATGTATGCTGTATGAAATTTACACCTTTTCCTTGATTCATTACCTGGATTATTCTAACAAGCCTAGAATGCAAGTTTTGATAGTCATGTTGTTATTTTTCCCATTACTGCTATCATTAATTATGCCATTCTACCACGTAATTAGTGGTTTGATGTGGGAATTAACTTATATGCCTTTAATGTAGACCAAATTGACAATTAACACTATTAAAATGTTTCTTCATTCGAATGGAAATTAGCGCTTATTATACGTATTATATATTTTATTTATATAACGTAGTTAACGTAATTCAACGTAATAATGACGAAATAAATACGTTAAAATAAGTTTAGAAAATTGGAAATGTCCCCAAATAAATTGTTGTTTATGTGTGCAAACAAAATGGCCTATTCATATATTAAATAATGACATACATACATGAGGTTAGTCGTCATTTATGGTAGAAGTCTGCCCGGAACTAACCGACAAATCCAGCAACCATAAGTGGGTTCGGTTAATGTGAGAGGTTTTCCTACCATGGGCCATTTAATTTATTACACTATGACACGAGGTTAAGCCCACTTGTAGTAGAAGTCTTCCCAGAAACGCTTAACATATCCAGCATCTGTAGGTAGATGGTTTAATGGGAGAGGTATAGTGTGTGTGTATGTGTATAACTATTGTGTGAGTAAATAGGTAGGCTTACTGTGCCTTGAGAAGGTCTTAAGCGGCTGACTTTCTTTGTATCTAGTTTGGGTCTTAAGTGGTTAGGACTAGGACCATTTCGAAGGTTTATTCCTTGGATATGGACCAAAGTCATGAGACCCTCCCTTATTAGATTCGAAGTAGGTCTATGGGTCCTTCTTCTCTAGAAGTGGTTTAGTCATGGCAACAACAGAGTATGGTAGTTTATCAGAATGTCCACTTCCTCTAGGAGCTTTGTGAGGGCCAACATAGGGGCAAGATTGGTATACGTGGGACGTAGGATACTACTTCATTCACCAACTTTCTAAGGGAAGTCTTAAGTGGAATATGTGTTCTACTATAATATCAAGTAAGTAGTAACATGTGGCGTCCGCTAGAGGAGTCTTAAATGGCTATATGCGAGCCTACCTTAAACAGGTAAATATGCTAGAATGGGATTTAAGTGATCGAGAAAGTCCACCTCACTGGTTCTTCACCCTAAATGCATCAATAGAGGTCCTAAGTGATTGAGTCAGATATCCACCTCATTGATTAAAATATTTCTTTGTATGTGTGTGTTTATGTGTTTCGTAGACATACCTTGACATATATAACCTAACAAATCTAGGGTATAGTCTTTAAGCAAATATTATTTTCAGTCACACATGACTTTATGTTCTGACCCCTCTCCTTAACATATCTAACAAGTCAATAGGTGGGGTAGCAACTCAATGGACGAAACGATGATGGAGCCCGAAGAAGGCGATGAGACTATTACGTTATTATTAACTATTATTGCTATATTGCTTATGGGAACTCTATATTATGGATAATGACGATGTACCATTTTGAATAATTGTATTTGACAATTTATATCTGAATCTTTGGCTTTAATAAATGGTGCATTTTATTTTGATATTATAGTTTTTCGTTCTGCTGTGTGAGATTCCATAACATTATGTTATCTGTTATTCTATGCTAATGTAATTCCTTATTGGAACCACAGATCCATTTAAAGTGGCTCTAAGTTTCGATGGGCCTTTTATAGGTCGAAATTCAGGCCCACTCTGCGCGGGTTGTTACAGATTCTCCCTTTATTTACTATGTAGCACCATCTTTAATGCTAAGGTAAGTATTCCCTTCTCCTCACTCATCCATGTAGCAAGCCCTACTGCTACCTTGTCTCCTCGCACAACCTTGACTCCATTCTCAGTCTAGAACTTCAGGAGTAGGAACCAAGCAGCAATGCATGCTCTAAATTCGGCATGGGCTAGTCTACCCAGGAATGCATTATATGGAGAGTTAATTTCCAACACAAGAAATAAATGGATCTACACTCTCCTACGGTCTCCCTCACCAAGCTCTACTATTATTTCACTGTAACTATTAGTTTATTAGCACATCCATTGAAACCATGTATTCTGGCACTACATGGCTTCAAATCCTTAGTCTCCAACATCATCTGGTCATAGGCTTTTTAAGAAAAATATTTAAGGAACTTCTGTAGTCTACAAGGATTTTCTGTACCAAAGAAGAGCCGATTAAGGCCAAAATCACCAAAGGGTCGATACTTTAGTCCCCATCCTATCTGCATCTCTGATTCAAAAGACGACATCTTATGTCATCGTCCTTCGTTGCTTTATTGGAACAACAACATCATCGTAGTGTTTCATTCCACAACTTCAATATACTTCACTAAATTGACAAACTGCTCCAAAGTCTAGGGACTAAAAATAGCCAAATGTGGTCTTCGGACTATGGTATTGATAACAACAATGTTCTTTTTTTGCTGGATGACAACACTAGGAGCCTCCTGACCTTGTCAATTGGAGTCTGATGTACCTTGCCTCCTATCCCTCGGGGCAAATCTATACTTGTCTAGTTTTTCATCTCATATCAACTTTTCCATAATGCCCCGGAGATAATGAAACTCATTTTTTGTGTGGCCGTATATCTCATGAAACAGACAAAACTTCTCAGTTTGCTTCTCTTCCTCTATAGACTCTCTTGGTGCAAGCTTTCTATACTGCATTATGTTATAGGTATCAAAGTATACATTCTCCAATGAATCATTCAATGACGCATAAATATCGAAAGTATGAAATCTTGGTTGCGTCTTAACATCCATTTTTTGATTACGGCCTCCTCTGTTGCTGCCTTTATGCTAATTACCACTTCTCTTGTTCGGTTTCTGAACATTAGCCTAAATTTCTCAGAATTGTCCCCAAACTGCTTCTTTTCTACATTGCTTTGTTTACCCCCATTCATAGGGTCGTTGATTCTCCTTTTTGGGGGTTCTCTCAATTTCCTTAATGCATATAAATTTGTTGGCCTTCTCATAGAACTGGTCCAAAGTAGATGAGGGTCTGCCATTAGCTATCTCCCAGATTTCCTATCAGTGTGGATGCTATCAATCAGTGGCAACAAAGTATTTTTATCGTTGGGGTGACTAACTTCGGTGACGGAAATGTTGAAGCACCCGAGGTAATCCTTGAGTAACTCCCTATAAGCTTGATTTATGCAAGAGATAGCCATGATGTGCTTTGACTTGGCAGCGTGCAAGCAGAACGGACTCATGAATTTCCTACTTAAGTCGTCAAACGAGGGTATCGATCTTGGTGGCAGTCTCATAAACCATATAAAAGCTACGCCATCCAGATATATTGGGAAGGCCTTGTACTTCGCAACGTCAAATGCCTGGGCTGATTCCATATACCATCTGTATCACATAAAATGTTGATGAAGATCATTTTTTACTAAATAATGAGATATTCGTGGTAAGTTAAATCTTCATGGGAACTCGGTGTTCAAGATATCGTCCATGAAAGGGGTAAGACTATGGTTAGTCCCCCAATCTTCATTACTGTAGCCTTAACTATCATTCATAATCTTCCAAACCATGACAGTTAAGCCCCTGGTGATAATGAATGGTCCATATTTGTAACGACCTGTATTCTACACATCATAGGATTGTAGAATAATTATTTCTTTCCCGTGTGAAGTCGTATGGTCATGTAACTTTGGGAAACATCTATTAGAGTCATTTCCCATGCTTATGATTTTTGTCGATTTTTAAACGACCATTTTGCCCCTAGTTGGTACTGTTTTGGCCATAACTTTTGATTGGAAAGGAATTTTGACCTGAAACCACTTCCATTTGATTCGTTTGATAGTTTCTCTTTCCGTAGAGTGGTCATAATGGCCAAACGGACTTACCGTTTGGGAGATATGGCTGAAACAAGGTTTGGAGGGTGAAAAACTGCTTAACTGGGCCAAATCGGGTGATTAGTGAGTAGGCCCATAACCCATTTCGGGATTAGGGTTATGAGAGGGCTGAAATGAGATGGAGGATCATTCCATTTCAGTTTTCTAGCCTCCACTTATCACCAAGGATCCCTAAAAATGGCCTCCAACCTCTAAATCACCTCCAAATCATCTTTTGGTCAAGGATTTGGCTTAGCAACCCCTAATCAAAGAAGATCTTCACCAAATCAACCTTGGAGCTGCTGTTTAGCATTGGGATTCGCATCAAATCAGAGCTTTATTTCAGATCTCAGTTTATTTTGTGGCTAAGGTGAGTGATTTGCATAGTTTTACACTAATTATGGCTAATTAGGGGTGATTAATGCTAATTAGCGAATTTAAGCATGATAAAATTCGGGAAAAATGTTTATAAAATTCGAAATGATGTTTTAGACCTCTGATATGAATTTGGGTTAATTTGGTTAAGTTTTGCTAATCTTATCATTAGTTTCACCTAAACATGCTTAAGGGGGAAATATGGGATTTTGGGTATGTTTGATCCATTTCTACTTATCATATTGATGTTTTGATGTTTGTGGTTGATTTTGTATGTTGCTATGACTGTATGAAATGCTTTGTGACTGATTAGAATAGTTGGAATGGTCGAAAACACCGTCGAGAGGCGTAAACAACTCGCTGGAACAGCTGCAGGAAGTATGCAGGGATCGGATCGGATCGCATGCCATATCCACGATCCGCACTCGCGCTTCGCACCACGATCCGAACCAGATGATCACGATCCGATATGAGGAGTTGTTATGCGATCCGCCTCGTCCTTCCACGAATCGACCAGCCTCACGAACTGATGGGAAGTCACGACCCGATCCATGTAGCAAGACTACGTTATCAGTGCAGTAGGGTCATTATGGCCCGAGGGGCAAGGTGATGCGTAGTAAGACTATGAGCCAGCGCAGATGGGGTGAATAACTCCATGGGGCAAGTGGACATAGTAAGGATTAGTAAGACTATGAGCCAGCGCAGATGGGGTGAATAACTCCATGGGGCAAGTGGACATAGTAAGGATTAGTAAGGCTATGAGCCAGTGCAGTGGGGTTCTTGAGACTCCATGGGGCAAAGTGGACATAGCGAAGGATTTGTGGCTACGTTATCAGTGCAGTGAAGCCATTTATGACTTCATGGGGCAAAGTGATCGTAGCAAGGTACGTTGGGTGATCGAAGTGGTGAATATCGTATACTTTACGCACTGAGTGAGAGATGTGAGGATGGATGCCATGCTTGATTGTTTGCCATCATTATGACATGCACACCTTCCCCACCTCTGTATCTTTATATTGATTGATATAATACCTTAGAGTGTTGTACAGTATGTAGTGCTAACTCTTTGGTTGCAGGTCCAGGTTCAGGTATGTTTTAGTCTACCTGTTATTGTTCACTTTAGATGCTTATCGCTCATACCAGGCTTTATGTCTGACCCAGAGTTTTATGTCTCCTCTTATTACTCTGGGTGCTCACACGAGCAGACTAGAGACAGGTTAGCTGGTGATGCGCGAGTAGCTGATCCGGAGGCGGGCAGGAGGCTTCCACGTATGATATATATATATACACATTCTCCCTGTGTCGTTGGTGGTCGCTACTTGGGCATTAGTAGTGTACCTCATTTATCTTGCTTTTGCTTTGAGACAGTTTGGAAGTTGTAATAGGCTGTATTTTGGATTTCCGCTGCTATGATGTTTAGTTCTGATTTTCAGCTTATGCACTATCTCTCCTGTTTTATGTCAAGTATGTAACTATTATATTTTGTTCTATGCGCTGTGAGACATTCTACAGGTTCTTTGTATGTTCATTTTCTTCATCCTTTTCCTTCTGGCGACCCGTTCCGTGCTAACTAGACATGTGTACAGCGCACTTTTGGAGTAAATGTCGGTTGGTGCGGGCTGGGCCGTCACACTTGGTATCAGAGCTCTAGGTTGCGTAGTTAACCTAGGGAAAGACACTAGGGAGAGTTAGTACATATATGAGAGCGCGTATTTGTGATTACTTTGGTTTTCAAAAAGCTATGTATATATATACTATTAGTATTATAAGAATGAAGTTGCACTGCACTAGTACCACTATGGGGTCGTTAATCGTTTCCCTTTTTCAGATTGACGATGAGCCGATATGTTAGAGGTACCGGTAGAGGGGCCAATAATGGGAATGCCGCTGACATGAGGGCGATGTTTACCAACTCATGAGAGACATGCTTAGAGAAGTGCAAGGGGCAGTTCCCAATCCCGGAGCTGGTGTTGGCCCAGTAGTGCAGGCGCCTAGGGTCGATTTCGCCAAGTTGTGCAACGATTACACTAATCTTGGTGGGAAGCCGTTCCACGGAACGGAGTCGGCCACAGATGTTCAAGATTGGATGGATAGTTGTGATCGTATCTTTGATGATTTGGGTCTTGAGGATGCGATGAAGAGAAGGCTAGCGTCTCGTCAACTGCAGGGGCGAGCGATGAATTGGTGGAATGCTATCAGAACAGCTACTCCAGAGGACCAGGTTACTTGGGTTCAGTTCAAGGCTCGCTTTAGCGAGAAGTTTATTCCAGCTGCCCAGAAGTCGGTGTTGTTCAAGAGGTTCTTGGAACTCAAGCAGGGTGGCAGGGCAGTTTCTGATTATATTGCTGAGTTCGACACTTTGTCGAAGTATGGACTGTCTCTCATTGATACTCCTGAGAAGAAGAATGAGAAGTTCATTACTGGTTTGGATGGATACTTGGGGGAAAGGCTTATTAATCACATCGATGAGACTTTTGAATCGATCGTGAGGAAAGCTTTGAGATCAGAGAGCCTTTACCCTAAGTCAAAGACTGAGGCTGCATCTGCAGAAGGGCCAAAGCCGCAAGCAGGCAGTGGAGGCAAGAATAGCTCTCAGAATAAGAGGAAGCAGGACCAATCTAAAGGTGGCCAGAAAAAGAGCAAGAAGGATGTTGAGTGCTTCAGCTGTGGAAAGAAGGGCCATTATGCTAAAGAATGTCGGGCTAAGCCAGCGGAAAGGAAGTGCTACAACTGTGGTCAAGTGGGACATCAGAAGGATAAGTGTCTGCAACCTCTTAAGGAGAAGCAGATTGTGAAAGCATATGCTATTGATGTTGTTCCTTCTTGGTCGAATGCCCTAACTGCGGCGGAGAAAGGAAAGAATGTTGTTATCCAAGGTATGCTTTCTATTTATGATATACCAGTTCGAGTTTTGTTTGATACTGGGGCTTCCCGTTCCTTCATATCTAGTGACCTGGTAGATAGGTTGGGACTGGAACCCGAGATAGTCGATAGACCATTGATTGTGACGAACCCGATTGGTGGTTCGACTAGCCTTAGTATGATTTGCAGGAATTTGGTCTTATCGAGTCATGGATGTATGTTTGTATGTGATTGCTTTGTTTTGGGCTTTACTGGGTATGACATTATATTGGGAGTCGATTGGTTCCAAAGATACGGGGTGGTGGTAGACTGTGAGGGCTTTTTGGTGACAGTGAGGGCGGATGATGGGCGGAGGGTAGTGTTTGGTAGTCTACCTAGTGATGGGGTTATGGCTAGTTTTGTAAATTCCCTCGACATCCCGCAGGATGAGTTGTCAGATGTGCCCGTGGTTGGCCAGTATCCGGACGTCTTCGAGGAGGTGACCGGGCTTCCACCACACCGAGAGATTGAGTTCCGTATTGATTTAGTGAAAGATGCCAGACCTATAGTGATGCCACTTCGTCGTATGGCACCAAGGGAGTAGCGAGAGCTCGGGGTGCAAGTCAGCAATCTTTTGAAGAAGGGATTGATTAGAAGGAGTGTCTCCGAGTGGGGAGCACCAGTTGTGTTTGCCACTAAGGCAGATGGTTCCCTTCGTTTGTGTGTGGACTATCGCGAGTTGAATAAGGTGACGAGAAAGAATAAGTATCCTCTACCGCGGATAGATGATTTGTTTGATCAGCTGGAAGGAGCTAGAGTGTTCTCCCAGTTGGACCTCGCGACAGGATTTCATCAGCTTCGAGTAGCAGATGAGAGTGTTCCGAAAACGGCATTTAGGACGCCGTCTGGATTTTATGAGTGGTTGGTTATGCCATTTGGGTTGACCAATGCACCAGCCTATTTTGTGGATCTTATGAATCGAGTATTCAGAGATCAGTTGAATAAGTTTGTTCTTGTGTTCGTGGATGATATCCTTGTTTATTCAAGGACAGAGGAGGAACACACAGGGCACTTGAGGATAGTGATGGAGGTGTTGAGGAAACACCAATTGAAAGCGAAATTCTCTAAGTGTCATTTTTGGAGAAGGGAAGTAAGATTCTTAGGTCATGTTGTTTCAGAGTGTGGTATTGCCGTGGACCCTACGAAGGTGGCTACGGTACAGGATTGGCCTACGCCCAAGAATGCAACAGACGTAAGAAGTTTCTTGGGATTAGCTGGATATTATCGTAAGTTTATCCAGGACTTCTCCAAGATAGCAGCACCGTTGACTTAGTTGACTAAGAAGAATCAGTCCTTCGTCTGGGACGGAGTGTGTGAGGATGCCTTCAAGAGTCTAAAGGAGAAGTTGACGCGTGCGCCAGTGTTAGTCATTCCTAAAGGGAATGAAGAGATGACGGTATACACGGATGCTTGTGGTACCAGACTGGGTGCAGTATTGATGCAAGGAGGTAGGGTTGTAGCTTATGCTAGTCGACAGCTAAAGCCGCATGAGAAGAAGTATCCTACCCATGATTTGGAATTGGCAGCGATTGTATTTGCGCTGAAGATGTGGAGACACTATCTCTTGGGAGAAAGATTTGAGTTGTTTACCGATCATAAATCGTTAAAGTATCTCTTCTCTCAGAAAGATCTGAATCTCCGTCAGTAGAGATGGTTAGAGTTCTTGGCTTCGTATGATTTTGATATCGCATACACACCTGGGAAGGGTAATGCGGTAGCCGATGCCTTGAGTAGGAGACATGCCAGCTTAGGGGCAATGTTTCTTGAGTGGAAGCAACTGGAGTATATCGCGGGGTTTGATTTCAGACCAAAGTGCGAATTGGATCCAGTTATGCTAGCTAGTTTGACGATCAGACCCACTTTGATAGAGCGGATTGGTTCTAGTCAGAGGGACGCTCCTAATCTATTAGAAATCATCTCCAAGTTAGAGATGGGTATCGATGAGGAGATGAATGTGTATGGACTTGATCGAGATGGATGGCTTCGGAAGAATGGAAGGCTAGTTGTACCCAATGTCAATGGATTGAGAGATGAAGTGCTTAGAGAATGTCATCATTCAAAACTGACTATACATCCCGGTGGTAATAAGATGTATTGAGACATGAGACAGACTTACTACTGGGAAGGGATGAAAAGAGACGTTGGGAAGTTCATATCCAAATGCATGAATTGCCAGCTAATTAAAGCCGAGCAAAAGAAACCTAGTGGGTTGTTGCAACCATTAGAAATTCCTGAATGGAAATGGGAGCAAGTCTCGATGGATTTCATCGATGGTTTACCTAGGACGAGATCGGGACATGATAGCATTTGGGTAATTGTGGATCGATTGACTAAGAGCGCAAGATTTATACCAGTCAAATCGACCAGAACGGCAGCCAAGTTGGCAGAATTGTATATGAAGTGGGTAGTGAGATTTCATGGAGTACCCAAAAGCATTGTGAGTGACTGAGACCCGTTGTTCACTAGTGGGTTTTGGAAGAGCTTACAAGAGGCTCTAGGGTCAGGATTACATCTCAGTACCGCATATCATCCTCAGACCGACGGTCAGACGGAGAGGGTGAATCGTATATTGGAAGATCTCTTGAGAGCGTGTATATTGGATTTTGGTGGATCATGGGATGACCATTTGCATCTAGTAGAGTTTGCATATAATAATAGCTACCAATCCAGTATCGGTATGGCTCCATATGAAGCTTTGTACGGAAGACCGTGTAACTCACCATCATGTTGGATAGAGACTGGCGAGAAGTTTGTGCTTGGACCAGATGTGGTGAGAGAAACTTCAGATAAGATTAAGATCATTCAGCAACGAATGAAAGCTGCCCAAGATAGGCAGAAGAGTTATGCTGATAAGAGGAGAAGAGATTTGAAATTCTCCGTTGGTGACTTGGTGTTTGTCAAGATCTCTCCGTTGAAGAGCGTGATACGATTTGGCAGGAGAGGCAAGTTGGCACCAAGATTTGTTGGCCCATTCCCTGTTCTTGAACTAGTCGGGAATTTGGCCTATAGAGTTGGCATACCAGAGAAAATGGCGGGAGTTCACAATGTGTTTCATGTTTCCCAACTAAGGAAGTTCGTTCACGACTCAGATATGGATATTTCACCTGATCAGTTAGAGGACTTCGAGGTAGAACCTGAGGCGGTTGGGAACCGCAAGCCGATTCGTATTGTGGGGCACGATACGAGGCAACTTCGAAGGAAGTCGGTGAAGCTAGTCAAGGTTCAGTGGGGCGAGGACGAAAATGATTGTACTTGGGAGACAGAGGAGAGCATTAGGAAGGCACATCCAGAACTCTTTGCCTGGTAAGATTTACTTTGCGATTTAGTTATTCCGCATGCTAGGATAGACTTATTTTACTTGTTTTGCATGTTTGATGGTTGTTTTATGATTGATAGGCATGCGGGACCTTTGTGTGTGTTTGGATTAGGGAATTTCGGGGGCGAAATTTCTTAAGGGGGGAAGAGTGTAACGACCTGTATTCTACACATCATAGGATTGTAGAATATTTATTTCTTTCCCATGTGAAGTCGTATGGTCATGTAACTTTGGGAAACATCTATTAGAGTCATTTCCCATGCTTATGATTTTTGTCGATTTTTAAATGACCATTTTGCCCCTAGTTGGTACTGTTTTGGCCATAACTTTTGATTGGAAAGGAATTTTGACCTGAAACCACTTTGATTTGATTCGTTTGATAGTTTCTCTTTCCGCAGAGTGGTCATAATGGCCAAACGGACTTACCGTTTGGGAGATATGGCTGAAACAAGGTTTGGAGGGTGAAAAACTGCTTAACTGGGCCAAATCGGGTGATTAGTGAGTAGGCCCATAACCCATTTCGGGATTAAGGTTATGGGAGGGCTGAAATGAGATGGAGGATCATTCCATTTCAGTTTTCTAGCCTCCACTTATCACCAAGGATCCCTAAAAATGGCCTCCAACCTCTAAATCACCTCCAAATCATCTTTTGGTCAAGGATTTGGCTTAGCAACCCCTAATCAAAGAAGATCTTCACCAAATCAACCTTGGAGCTGCTGTTTAGCATTGGGATTCGCATCAAATCAGAGCTTTATTTCAGATCTCAGTTTATTTTGTGGCTAAGGTGAGTGATTTGCATAGTTTTACACTAATTATGGCTAATTAGGGGTGATTAGTGCTAATTAGCGAATTTAAGCATGATAAAATTCGGGAAAAATGTTTATAAAATTCAAAATGATGTTTTAGACCTCTGATATGAATTTGGGTTAATTTGGTTAAGTTTTGCTAATCCTATCATTCGTTTCACCTAAACATGCTTAAGGGGGAAATATGGGATTTTGGGTATGTTTGATCCATTTCTACTTATCATATTGATGTTTTGATGTTTGTGGTTGTTTTTGTATGTTGCTATGACTGTATGAAATGCTTTGTGACTGATTAGAATAGTTGGAATGGTCGAAAACGCCGTCGAGAGGCGTAAACAACTCGCTGGAACAGCTGCAGGAAGTATGCAGGGATCAGATCGGATCGCATGCCATATCCACGATCCGCACTCGCGCTTCGCACCCCGATCCGAACCAGATGATCACGATCCGATATGAGGAGTTGTTATGCGATCCGCCTCGTCCTTCCACGAATCGACCAGCCTCACGAACTGATGGGAAGTCACGACCCGATCCATGTAGCACGATCCGACCCGTTGGAACGCGATCCGCAGGGAGTTCACGATCCGACCAGAAGGGGGAGACCCGATCCGATGGAGACTGGATTCACGAGACCATGGAGGAGGGCGATCCGATCACCTGGAGGACCACGACCCGATCCGATGCAGGAGGCGCGACCCGATCCGAATGCCTAAGGCCGATCCGATCCGATGAAGAATGTGAAGGCTGATCCGATCCGATTCGATGGTGATAACCAATAACCCGAGATGCAAAGGTAGTCCATATGGGAGTTAGAGCTTAGGATCCCGGAACCAGTTGGGAACCAATGAGTTCACTTCATGGTTGGGCTTTGCTGCGGGACGTGTGCTAAGGAGTTGTCGACGTTCATAACTTCGATTCACCACTCAGAATGAATGATGGGCTACTTATCAGTGCAGTAGGGTCATTATGACCTGTGGGGCAAAGTGATGGTAGCAAGACTACGTTATCAGTGCAGTAGGGTCATTATGGCCCGAGGGGCAAGGTGATGCGTAGTAAGACTATGAGCCAGCGCAGATGGGGTGAATAACTCCATGGGGCAAGTGGACATAGTAAGGATTAGTAAGACTATGAGCCAGCGCAGATGGGGTGAATAACTCCATGGGGCAAGTGGACATAGTAAGGATTAGTAAGGCTATGAGCCAGTGCAGTGGGGTTCTTGAGACTCCATGGGGCAAAGTGGACATAGCGAAGGATTTGTGGCTACGTTATCAGTGCAGTGAAGCCATTTATGACTTCATGGGGCAAAGTGATCGTAGCAAGGTACGTTGGGTGATCGAAGTGGTGAATATCGTACACTTTACGCACTGAGTGAGAGATGTGAGGATGAATGCTATGCTTGATTGTTTGCCATCATTATGACATGCACACCTTCCCCACCTCTGTATCTATATATTGATTGATATAATACCTTAGAGTGTTGTACAGTATGTAGTGCTAACTCTTTGGTTGTAGGTCCAGGTTCAGGTATGTTTTAGTCTACCTGTTATTGTTCACTTTAGATGCTTATCGCTCATGCCAGGCTTTATGTCTGAGCCAGAGTTTTATGTCTCCTCTTATTACTCTGGGTGCTCACACGAGCAGACTAGAGACAGGTTAGCTGGTGATGCGCGAGTAGCTGATCCGGAGGCGGGCAGGAGGCTTCCACGTATGATATATATATACACATTCTCCCTGTGTCGTTGGTGGTCGCTACTTGGGCATTAGTAGTGTACCTCATTTATCTTGCTTTTGCTTTGAGACAGTTTGGAAGTTGTAATAGGCTATATTTTGGATTTCCGCTGCTATGATGTTTAGTTCTGATTTTCAGCTTATGCACTGTCTCTCCTGTTTTATGTCAAGTATGTAACTATTATATTTTGTTCTATGCGCTGTGAGACATTCTACAGGTTCTTTGTATGTTCATTTTCTTCTTCCTTTTCCTTCTGGCGACCCGTTCCGTGCTAACTGGACATGTGTACAGCGCACTTTTGGAGTAAATGTCGGTTGGTGCGGGGCGGGCCGTCACAATATTCTAAATCATCATGGCACCTGGACCTCCTTATCTCCCTCGCAGGCAAGGTCGCTTGCGCCACCGTTTGGGCAGCACTTCCTTAACTCCAGTTGTCTTGGTCAATCAAAGTGTAACAACCCGGAAATCTGGGCCAGTTTAAAATTTTTATTTTGGCAATTTTAGCGAATTTTGATTATTTAAAATGAATTATTTTAAATAAAAACGATGAAAATTTATTTTAGATATAATTCAAACGTATATATTATATACGTCGTCGGTAGAATATAAATAATTATTTATAATTATAAATAGAATTGAAAATGGCGCGGTAGTTCGATAATTCGATTTCAAACTTCAATTGAATGTACCGGGTGCAAAATAATCCGGATTTTAGTGAAACCAAAAACTATAGGATCTATTTGAGAATATCTTTCCAACGAATCCGAAAAATCAAAATTTCATAGCGGGAATCAAAAGATATGTCCAGTTGAAAATTCTGAATAGTCGCTATGGAATTCAGGCCCTTAAAAATAGACATTTTGCAAACGACCTCGGATTTCGACGAAACCACTTTTGTTGGGTCCATGATGTCAAATTATTGCTAGGTTTCAAATTTCATAATTTTTCGAATCAATATGTGAGCGTGGCAAAGGAAAATGTGTTTGACCAGTTTCAGTTGATTTTAATCAACTGGAAAATGGCCATTTTTCCAACGGTCTCAGAATTCGACGAAATTAGTTTTGTTAGGACCATATCATCAATACGAAGCTAGAAAATATTTTTCTAGAATTTTTCTAGTTAGTATGTGGCCCCAATAAATTAAAATGTGCGTTTAAATTGAATATATAAAGATTTATATGTGAATTTAAATGAAAACTGATCGAAACAATGGAATTGGCTTACGAAACATATCCCATTGTGTTCGGAATGGGGGTATTTAGCTAGGGGCGACAGTCGTTGGGTTGGAATCAGAGTTAGTAACGATAAACCAGTTAAAAATGAAATTAAATAATATTAATTAATAAAATATTCTATATAAGAGGGTCAAAACCTTAGTTGACCAACCCAGAAGAAAAGCGCCGCCACTTACTAATACACGGCGGAAAATGCCCAAATTTTCTCCCTTATATCGCTACCAATTCTTTCAATAATTTCAGATACCCCTTTAGCGAAAATCACCGAGCTCAGTAAGGGCTTCAAGATGATTGGGGTATGATCTAAAATAGTGGAGCAGGGCGTGCGAATTTCCTCCTCAATGTCGCCGAGTTCGTGGCCAACTTTCCGACGCTGGAGGCGACCGAGTTCGCCTGAACTCTGGAAGGAGGCGCGGAATTCGAAGACGGTCAGAGGGGCAGGGTGGGATTCGGTTCCGATCATCTTTGGAGGGGCGGCGGCCAGTTTTTTTTCAATCGATGGTGGCAGGGGTTCTAAAACGAGAAGGAGATTGAGGTGATTTTTATTTTATTTTATTTTTATTTAGTAAGTGCATGGTTTTAAAATCTGAAAATTTAGAAAAAGAAAATAATTTAAAATCAGTTTTATATGAAATAAAAATAGCTTTGATTTTTAGAAATAAAAATAGCTTTGATTTTTAGAAATAAAAATAGCTTTGATTTTTAGAAATAAAAATAGCTTTGATTTATATAAAATAAAAATAGCTTTGATTTTTAGAAATAAAAATAGCTTTGATTTTTAGAAATAAAAATAGCTTTGATTTTTAGAAATAAAAATGGCGATGTTTTAAATAATAAATTAGAATTACTTTTAAAATGTAAAAAGAATTGTTTTGAATATAGAAATATGTTTTTTTTTAGGAAAAAAAAGAAGAAAGAAAAGAAAAAGAAAAGGAAAATATACATATGCTAAGAAAGGGAAAATATACATATGCTTCGAAGTAAAAATTCGATTTTTCTATATTGAATAACGAAGTAAAAATTCGATTTTTTATATTGAATAACGAAGTAAAAATTCGATTTTTCTATATTGAATAACGAAGTAAAAATTCGATTTTTCTATATTGAATAACGAAGTAAAAATTCGATTTTTCTATATTGAATAACGAAGTAAAAAATTCGATTTTTCTATATTGAATAACGAAGTAAAAATTCGATTTTTCTATATTGAATAACGAAGTAAAAATTCGATTTTTCTATATTGAATAACGAAGTAAAAATTCGATTTTTCTATATTGAAAAAACGAAGTAAAAATTCGATTTTTCTATATTGAATAACGAAGTAAAAATTCGATTTTTATATATTGAATAGTAAAGTAAAATTTCGATTTTTATATATATGTAGTGACTACGGTCCACGAAGGTGACAAAAGGGCGAGAACGACGAAGACTTCTGCAAAAGAAGAGTCGAGATGGTTGGATAGCTATCAGTGAGAATTTCTCACTCTTCTATTTCATTTCTAGTTATATATATATACTAGGATGCAGACGGTGCTTAGTAGCACCCGACACAATCGTCCACAGACCATGGACTTGTTTGTTTGGCTGTGTTGTTAGTTAGATTGTTTGGGTTGATTTGAATTGTTTGGTGAAATGAAATTGTTATGATTGATGTGTGAATGGCGTGGGCCTTCACTAGACCGGGGATAAGGCTAGGCCTTGTCCCGTTTCTAGTATCGTGCCGTTATGCCGCCGAAATTTTCTAAAATATGTTAGAAAAATAAAAATATCATTTTATTGAATAAATAACTGAATAGAACATTCACAGGTTGAATAAAATAATTTGATCGTTAAAAATATAATTTTCAACGTGAAGTGAATAAAATAAAATATTCATTTACAAACCGGACGGTTTGTTTATGTACACTGATTTGACTGACATTGATTGGGTCGATAAATTTTACACATCGCCGGACTGCACAAATAAAATATGTGTTTGATTGTTTGAAACCCCACACGGGTGTTGGGATGAAATTTGAAGTTCACTCATCCTGATTGATTGAATATGTCGGTCGATGGATCGACAGGCTGTTATAAGCGTTAGATATCTATATTTGATGCCTATACAGTGTAGTGCACTTTGGATGATGATTGATTATTTATCGTTGCTATTATATACATTTGTTGTATGAAAATCCATATAATTAATTTTATATGGTGATTGATTGGGCCTCATTCCAATTTAGAGAATAAAGAATATTATAAAATAAAGGTTCATGTGTTGACTGTACTCATCCGTTGAGATTAGTCATGTGTTGAACGAAATATTTTAATAATAAAATTTACATCTTTATCAATATAAAATAAAGGTTCATGTGTTGACTGTACTCATCCGTTGAGATTAGTCATGTGTTGAACGAAATATTTTAATAATAAAATTTACATCTTTATCAATATAAAATAAAGGTTCATGTGTTGACTGTACTCATCCGTTGAGATTAGTCATGTGTTGAACGAAATAATTTAACAAAAATAGTCACACGTGGACAGTACTCATTCGTTGAGATTAGTCATGTGTTGACAAAAATAAATATTCATTTGTTGAATAGAATATTTGAAAATAGAAATATATGAAGCCGTGTTGGTTAGATTGACGCCATTTTGACGTGAACGATATTTATATCGATTTTATTCATTTTAAAATGAATATTGAAAAGTGATTTCGAAAACGCATATTTTGAAATGAAATTTGAATCAAATTGAATAGAAAACGAATTCGAATTGAATATATAACGAATTGAATTCAAATTGATTATAAAATGAATTTGATTTCCATTGAATATATAATGAATTTGATTCAAATAGAAAACGGAAATGAATTGGATTGAAAACGATTTCGACATGAATGGAATATAAAACGATTTCGAAATGAAATGAATTGAAAACGATTTCGAAATGAAATGAATTGAAAACGATTTCGAAATGAATTGAATATAAAACGAATTTGATTTGAATCGATTAGAAAACCAATTTGAATTGGATTGAATAGAAAACGAATTCGAATTGAATTAAATAGAAAACGGATATGAATTGAATTGAATTCAATTGAAAACGAATTGAAATAGAATTGAAATCGATTTGAATTGAAATCAAATAGAAGTGAATGTAGAAAGAATTTATAAGGGAAAATTCAATTTTAATTTGAATTTGAATTAAAGGTTGAAATTGTCTTTAAAACAAATTTGAAATGACTTATAAAATTCGTTTTAAAAAGGTAATCGATGATATATATATAATATATATATATTATATATATAATGGCCTGAATAGAACGCGCCGCGCCGCGGCAGTTCGTGAATTTCGACCATTTATTTCAAACGGACATTACGGGAGATCCGACCGTCGGATTCTACTAAAACCGGAACCGTTGGGTTCGTATCGAAAAGAGCTTTCTAACGAATATTAGAAATTTGAAATCTAACGGTTGGATTTGGAGATACGTCCAAATCAAATTTGAAAAAGGTCGCTGTAAGTGCAGTTCGATGGCCATTGATGGAAATCGACTGTACGGGCCTTGATAAAATTATTAAAAATATCAATAATTATTGTAAAATCATTAGAAATGATTTGGGAAAATTTGGGATGAAAAACTCCATATTTGAAAAGATAAAAATAGATTTTTATCAAAATGAACTAGTTTGAACTGAATTTAAAACCCGATTTGTTTTTAAATAAATAAATTAGATTTAAAAAGGGGTTTTAAATAATCGGAATTCCTAATATATTTGAATTAAATTAAACCAGAATTGATTCATGGGTTTATCGTGAACTGTGTTTTAAATAACACTAGTTCTTTAACCCGATAATAAATAGAATGTGATTTGGGTTTGTCGTGAACTGTGTTTTAAATAACACCTAGTTCTTTAACCCAGTAAAAGGAGTTTTAATGAATCTGCAATTAGATTGAAATGGGGAATTGATAATTTAAATTATCAACTTTAGAAAATGAGCGAGAATGGAGTATCACCAGTTTTGGTCCAAAGCGATAGTTAAATCTTCAATTAGATTTGAACGTGAAATGGTAATTAATTTTACCGATAACACCGTGGTGTTAGATATGGAGTATTACCAGTTTTGCTTCATGGGATGAATAGGTTGGGATTGGGAAATAAAATAAATAATTACTTCGGTGTGGTTCGCTAATCTCGACTAGTTTGGAAAACCATAATTTGGTTTGAAATGACATCCAAAGGAAGATAAAAGGATAAATTTTAAAGAATTTATCTTGGATAAAATTAATGAGAACCTTTCCCTAAGAATTGAAATTTAGAAACTAGCTGTAGGTTAGCTAAGAAGAATGGTTTCCTGGGTATTGATCTGATGTTGGTTTCGGCCTTCGGGGTTAATATTTGGGAAATTGTTCTCTTGTTAATTTACGGTTAGTAGCTACTGAATTGGAATGAGGCGTATGCTGTGTTTGTGTAACATTCGTTTTTAATATACGCGGGTTGTTCGGGAAGGCCGGGTTTATACCCATTCTGAATAACCGATTCGACGATATGTCGAAGATGAAGACGGTGGTTAAAGACCGGAAGTCTTCACATCGTTCGGATAATTACTGACGATCCTGATTGGGCTGTACACCCAAGAGGATTGAAATAGTTGGTGGTCGTCCAGACGTACTTGGAGATGGATGGATATGCGAGGAAAGTGCCTCCGGTTTCGTTCAGACCTAGAACGGACTTGTAAATGGATGGTGTGTCTGACATTGTATTCCTTTATATTGTATTTGTTGATCTCTGCTAAATATATATCTGTTTGGCGGCGGAGAATTTATTCTCTTGCTTAGCGCCCTTCTCTGAGACATATGAGCTCAGAGGTTATATATTGGCTGAAATCAGTGGTACGATATGGATTGATAGTGTGGCATGCTGAGATGAAGTGATCCAGACTTTTGTTGAAAAGCAAAGTTTGGTGGTTGATGATCAAAGCGCAGCTCATATAGCATGGCTTTGTGTATAGCGTTGATCCGCGAGCCTCACACCCCGGTATGGTGGTAAACTGGTGGTTTGATCAGTATGCTTTTTCGTGGATGGGCACCTTAGTGGTGTTGTGGATTCGGTCGACCGAGATGAGCCTAGTGCTCAGGGATATATAGAGTAAGCGGTGTTTTCTCTCGCTGGGACGTAAGCCGCGGTGGTACTCTGGTCCCAAATGTGCGGATGCAGACGGTGTTCTCTTGTTGGGACGTAAGCCGTGGTGAATTGCATTACGCGATCGATCTTTCGAATCAGGAGCCACCATGATGGAAATCCAATTTCCAATACGTGTATTTCGGTTTTATTTGTAGAGCCTAGTATGGCGACATAGTGGGATGGGGCACTTATGCCGTCTATGATTGATACTTATGATTTGAAGATATTTTATACAATATGCACTTATAAAAGTATCAAATGATTTGTTCTAAACGTATCAAGCATTCTTGGCTATTATAAGGTAAAAACCCTATCCTCCGGCTTGCGTTGCATTGTGTGATGGGACCTGGGTCTTATAATAGCTTCATTTTTCTTTATTTAGCATTGCGCTGTTGTTTATGCACTGGTATTCTTGGGAGGAAACCCGTTCCGTGTTATACGGCGTGGTCCCTTGATTTACCTAACTTTAAATTAAAGATTGATAACTGTTTTAGTTCTCACACCAGTCACATGACTGACCTGGAGTTTATTGTTTTAACCTAAACTCTGGGTGCCCCTATTTTCGACACGGGCAGCTAGTAGTTTTGGTTTTGCAGATTTATATCCATAGGATCCTGGTTTACAGCTGGAATGATATCCGGAAAGCTTTGTATCCGTATATCTCCTCTAGTTGTGTATTGTAATATTTTCCGCTGATATGTATTTAAATGTAATTTAAATCTCTGATGTTTCTGTGTAATATTTATTCATTTATACTCTGTATATTCTTGTAATCTGATGCATTGTTGTAATATACAATGAAATGTTCTTTCGTTTGCGTTCTGTTGTGGCTTGTTCTCGAACTATCCGCCGCTTTCCTTTACGGGGAAGTTACGGGTTTTCACAGTTGGTATCAGAGCTTTGGTTTACAAAGCTCAGAGAACAAGACACATTAGAACCATACAGAAGGATTCATCAGAAATTGGATTAGTAATATCCAATGGGAATGACTCGTTAGAGATGGGATCAGTAGTATCCTAGAACGAGTGTGAAGAGTAAATTTTTAAAATAAAAGTGAAAACAAATCTTGTTTTGAAATATAAATCAATTATTCGTATTTGGTTATTTATTTATATGAATTTGGGCAATCTGGTATATATAAATTTTGCGTATACGTCTGATCCGCGTGTATTTGAAGTTTTAATATACTGGATAGATATAGATTCACACTCTAGTCGCCCGGAGATGATTCTGATGATTGTAGCTACATCATCAGAATTAGAGTTCGTGTGTCGAAGGTGTGATATTTATATATTTCCTATTGACTGGTGTGAGAACCAAAATTAGATGGGGCTTATTGTTGTGATTTGGCATCAAAAATCTGATTTTTGACTATATATCAAAGTTATGCATTTGAAAAGCTAATCAACTAATTGATTGATGGTTGTGTTGTTTGATTACTGTTTTGATTAATTGAAATTTTGAACCATTTAGCCTAATTGAACCGAATAGTGAGTTGTATTGAAAATTTATTGCATTTGCTTGCATATACAAGTACTTTCAATTGAACAGGTCATAGCAAGGAGGCTAGAGCAGAGAATAAAATTTGTTTGCCCGACAAATAGGTACATGTTTACTACATAATTTACTGTTTTGTTTGGGTGATGATGATTTTATGAGCCTATTGGCTAGCCGCTTGGTTTTTTATTTTTCTTTTTGAGATTAGAAGGACCGGGGAAGCTATTTGAAATTCCCCGATGCTCCCGGTGCAGGGGAGGATATGGCGAAATTTTTCGAAAATTTAGGGTGTTAGCCAAATTTTTGAAATTTTGAAAATTCTCAGAAACTGAAAAGTTGGAGAATGGAAGCCTGATCGAACGTAGAGTTGATTGATCAAACCACTTTCGACTTTGTTCCTTTTCGGGGACGAAAAGTTTTAAGTGGGGGAGATTGTAACAACCCGGAAATCTGGGCCAGTTTAAAATTTTTATTTTGGCAATTTTAGCGAATTTTGATTATTTAAAATGAATTATTTTAAATAAAAACGACGAAAAATTTATTTTAGATATAATTCAAACGTATATATTATATACGTCGTCGGTAGAATATAAATAATTATTTATAATTATAAATAGAATTGAAAATGGCGCGGTAGTTCGATAATTCGATTTCAAACTTCAATTGATTGTATCGGGTGCAAAATAATCCGGATTTTAGTGAAACCAAAAACTATAGGATCTATTTGAGAATATCTTTCCAACGAATCCGAAAAATCAAAATTTCATAGCGGGAATCAAAAGATATGTCCAGTTGAAAATTCTGAATAGTCGCTATGGAATTCAGGCCCTTAAAAATAGACATTTTGCAAACGACCTCGGATTTCGACGAAACCACTTTTGTTGGGTCCGTGATGTCAAATTATTGCTAGGTTTCAAATTTCATAATTTTTCGAATCAATATGTGAGCGTGGCAAAGGAAAATGTGTTTGACCAGTTTCAGTTGATTTTAATCAACTGGAAAATGGCCATTTTTCCAACGGTCTCAGAATTTGATGAAATTAGTTTTGTTAGGACCGTATCATCAATACGAAGCTAGAAAATATTTTTCTAGAATTTTTCAAGTTAGTATGTGGCCCCAATAAATTGAAATGTGCGTTTAAATTGAATATATAAAGATTTATATGTGAATTTAAATGAAAACTGATCGAAACAATGGAATTGGCTTACGAAACATATCCCATTGTGTTCGGAATGAGGGTATTTAGCTAGGGGAGACAGTCGTTGGGTTGGAATCAGAGTTCGTAACGATAAACCAGTTAAAAATGAAATTAAATAATATTAATTAATAAAATATTCTATATAAGAGGGTCAAAACCCTAGTTGACCAACCCAGAAGAAAAGCGCCGCCACTTACTAATACACGGCGGAAAATGCCCAAATTTTCTCCCTTATATCGCTACCAATTCTTTCAATAATTTCAGATACCCCTTTAGCGAAAATCACCGAGCTCAGTAAGGGCTTCAAGATGATTGGGGTATGATCTAAAATAGTGGAGCAGGGCGTGCGAATTTCCTCCTCAATGTCGCCGAGTTCGTGGCCAACTTTCCGACGCTGGAGGCGACCGAGTTCGCCTGAAATCTGGCAGGAGGCGCGGAATTCGAAGGCGGTCAGAGGGGCAGGGTGGGATTCGGTTCCGATCATCTTTGGAGGTGCGGCGGCCAGTTTTTTTTCAATCGATGGTGGCAGGGGTTCTAAAACGAGAAGGAGATTGAGGTGATTTTTATTTTATTTTATTTTTATTTAGTAAGTGCATGGTTTTAAAATCTGAAAATTTAGAAAAAGAAAATAATTTAAAATCAGTTTTATATGAAATAAAAATAGCTTTGATTTTTAGAAATAAAAATAGCTTTGATTTTTAGAAATAAAAATAGCTTTGATTTTTAGAAATAAAAATAGCTTTGATTTTTAGAAATAAAAATAGCTTTGATTTATATAAAATAAAAATAGCTTTGATTTTTAGAAATAAAAATAGCTTTGATTTTTAGAAATAAAAATAGCTTTGATTTTTAGAAATAAAAATGGCGATGTTTTAAATAATAAATTAGAATTACTTTTAAAATGTAAAAAGAATTGTTTTGAATATAGAAATATGTTTTTTTTAGGAAAAAAAAAGAAGAAAGAAAAGAAAAAGAAAAGGAAAATATACATATGCTAAGAAAGGGAAAATATACATATGCTTCGAAGTAAAAATTCGATTTTTCTATATTGAATAACGAAGTAAAAATTCGATTTTTCTATATTGAATAACGAAGTAAAAATTCGATTTTTCTATATTGAATAACGAAGTAAAAATTCGATTTTTCTATATTGAATAACGAAGTAAAAATTCGATTTTTCTATATTGAATAACGAAGTAAAAATTCGATTTTTCTATATTGAATAACGAAGTAAAAATTCGATTTTTATATATTGAATAGTAAAGTAAAATTTCGATTTTTATATATATGTAGTGACTACGGTCCACGAAGGTGACAAAAGGGCGAGAACGACGAAGACTTCTGCAAAAGAAGAGTCGAGATGGTTGGATAGCTATCGGTGAGAATTTCTCACTCTTCTATTTCTTTTCTAGTTATATATATATATATACTAGGATGCAGACGATGCTTAGTAGCACCCGACACAATCGTCCACAGACCATGGACTTGTTTGTTTGGCTGTGTTGTTAGTTAGATTGTTTGGGTTGATTTGAATTGTTTGGTGAAATGAAATTGATATGATTGATGTGTGAATGGCGTGGGCCTTCACTAGACCGGGGATAAGGCTAGGCCTTGTCCCGTTTCTAGTATCGTGCCGTTATGCCGCCGAAATTTTCTAAAATATGTTAGAAAAATAAAAATATCATTTTATTGAATAAATAACTGAATAGAACATTCACATGTTGAATAAAATAATTTGATCGTTAAAAATATAATTTTCAACGTGAAGTGAATAAAATAAAATATTCATTTACAAACCGGACGGTTTGTTTATGTACACTGAATTGACTGACATTGATTGGGTCGATAAATTTTACACATCGCCCGACTGCACAAATAAAATATGTGTTTGATTGTTTGAAACCCCACACGGGTGTTGGGATGAAATTTGAAGTTCACTCATCCTGATTGATTGAATATGTCGGTCGATGGATCGACAGGCTGTTATAAGCGTTAGATATCTATATTTGATGCCTATACAGTGTAGTGCACTTTGGATGATGATTGATTATTTATCGTTGCTATTATATACATTTGTTGTATGAAAATCCATATAATTAATTTTATATGGTGATTGATTGGGCCTCATTCCAATTTAGAGAATAAAGAATATTATAAAATAAAGGTTCATGTGTTGACTGTACTCATCCGTTGAGATTAGTCATGTGTTGAACGAAATATTTTAATAATAAAATTTACATCTTTATCAATATAAAATAAAGGTTCATGTGTTGACTGTACTCATCCGTTGAGATTAGTCATGTGTTGAACGAAATATTTTAATAATAAAATTTACATCTTTATCAATATAAAATAAAGGTTCATGTGTTGACTGTACTCATCCGTTGAGATTCGTCATGTGTTAAACGAAATAATTTAACAAAAATAGTCACACGTGGACAGTACTCATTCGTTGAGATTAGTCGTGTGTTGACAAAAATAAATATTCATTTGTTGAATAGAATATTTGAAAATAGAAATATATGAAGCCGTGTTGGTTAGATTGACGCCATTTTGACGTGAACGATATTTATATCGATTTTATTCATTTTAAAATGAATATTGAAAAGTGATTTCGAAAACGCATATTTTGAAATGAAATTTGAATCAAATTGAATAGAAAACGAATTCGAATTGAATATATAACGAATTGAATTCAAATTGATTATAAAATGAATTTGATTTCCATTGAATATATAATGAATTTGATTCAAATAGAAAACGGAAATGAATTGGATTGAAAACGATTTCGACATGAATGGAATATAAAACGATTTCGAAATGAAATGAATTGAAAACGATTTCGAAATGAAATGAATTGAAAACGATTTCGAAATGAATTGAATATAAAACGAATTTGATTTGAATCGATTAGAAAACCAATTTGAATTGGATTGAATAGAAAACGAATTCGAATTGAATTAAATAGAAAACGGATTTGAATTGAATTGAATTCAATTGAAAACGAATTGAAATAGAATTGAAATCGATTTGAATTGAAATCAAATAGAAGTGAATGTAGAAAGAATTTATAAGGGAAAATTCAATTTTAATTTGAATTTGAATTAAAGGTTGAAATTGTCTTTAAAACAAATTTGAAATGACTTATAAAATTCGTTTTAAAAAGGTAATCGACGATATATATATAATATATATATTATATATATATAATGGCCTGAATAGAACGCGCCGCGCCGCGGCAGTTCGTGAATTTCGACCATTTATTTCAAACGGACATTACGGGAGATCCGACCGTCGGATTCTCCTAAAACCGGAACCGTTGGGTTCGTATCGAAAAGAGCTTTCTAACGAATATTAGAAATTTGAAATCTAACAGTTGGATTTGGAGATACGTCCAAATCAAATTTGAAAAAGGTCGCTGTAAGTGCAGTTCGATGGCCATTGATGGAAATCGACTGTACGGGCCTTGATAAAATTATTAAAAATATCAATAATTATTGTAAAATCATTAGAAATGATTTGGGAAAATTTGGGATGAAAAACTCCATATTTGAAAAGATAAAAATAGATTTTTATCAAAATGAACTAGTTTGAACTGAATTTAAAACCCGATTTGTTTTTAAATAAATAAATTAGATTTAAAAAGGGGTTTTAAATAATCGGAATTCCTAATATATTTGAATTAAATTAAACCAGAATTGATTCATGGGTTTATCGTGAACTGTGTTTTAAATAACACTAGTTCTTTAACCCGATAATAAATAGAATGTGATTTGGGTTTGTCGTGAACTGTGTTTTAAATAACACCTAGTTCTTTAACCCAGTAAAAGGAGTTTTAATGAATCTGCAATTAGATTGAAATGGGGAATTGATAATTTAAATTATCAACTTTAGAAAATGAGCGAGAATGGAGTATCACCAGTTTTGGTCCAAAGCGATAGTTAAATCTTCAATTAGATTTGAACGTGAAATGGTAATTAATTTTACCGATAACACCGTGGTGTTAGATATGGAGTATTACCAGTTTTGCTTCATGGGATGAATAGGTTGGGATTGGGAAATAAAATAAATAATTACTTCGGTGTGGTTCGCTAATCTCGACTAGTTTGGAAAACCATAATTTGGTTTGAAATGACATCCAAAGGAAGATCAAAGGATAAATTTTAAAGAATTTATCTTGGATAAAATTAATGAGAACCTTTCCCTAAGAATTGAAATTTAGAAACTAGCTGTAGGTTAGCTAAGAAGAATGGTTTCCTGGGTATTGATCTGATGTTGGTTTCGGCCTTCGGGGTTAATATTTGGGAAATTGTTCTCTTGTTAATTTACGGTTAGTAGCTACTGAATTGGAATGAGGCGTATGCTGTGTTTGTGTAACATTCGTTTTTAATATACGCGGGTTGTTCGGGAAGGCCGGGTTTATACCCATTCTGAATAACCGATTCGAGGATATGTCGAAGATGAAGACGGTGGTTAAAGACCGGAAGTCTTCACATCGTTCGGATAATTACTGACGATCCTGATTGGGCTGTACACCCAAGAGGATGGAAATAGTTGGTGGTCGTCCAGACGTACTTGGAGATGGATGGATATGCGATGAAAGTGCCTCCGGTTTCGTTCAGACCTAGAACGGACTTGTAAATGGATGGTGTGTCTGACATTGTATTCCTTTATATTGTATTTGTTGATCTCTGCTAAATATATATCTGTTTGGCGGCGGAGAATTTATTCTCTTGCTTAACGCCCTTCTCTGAGACATATGAGCTCAGAGGTTATATATTGGCAGAAATCAGTGGTACGATATGGATTGATAGTGTGGCATGCTGAGATGAAGTGATCCAGACTTTTGTTGAAAAGCAAAGTTTGGTGGTTGATTATCAAAGCGCAGCTGATATAGCATGGCTTTGTGTATAGCGTTGATCCGCGAGCCTCACACCCCGGTATGGTGGTAAACTGGTGGTTTGATCAGTATGCTTTTTCGTGGATGGGCACCTTAGTGGTGTCGTGGATTCGGTCGACCGAGATGAGCCTAGTGCTCAGGGATATATAGAGTAAGCGGTGTTTTCTCTCGCTGGGACGTAAGCCGCGGTGGTACTCTGGTCCCAAATGTGCGGATGCAGACGGTGTTCTCTTGTTGGGACGTAAGCCGTGGTGAATTGCATTACGCGATCGATCTTTCGAGTCAGGAGCCACCATGATGGAAATCCAATTTCCAATACGTGTATTTCGGTTTTATTTGTAGAGCCTAGTATGGCGACATAGTGGGATGGGGCACTTATGCCGTCCATGATTGATACTTATGATTTGAAGATATTTTATACAATATGCACTTATAAAAGTATCAAATGATTTGTTCTAAACGTATCAAGCATTCTTGGCTATTATAAGGTAAAAACCCTATCCTCCGGCTTGCGTTGCATTGTGTGATGGGACCTGGGTCTTATAATAGCTTCATTTTTCTTTATTTAGCATTGCGCTGTTGTTTATGCACTGGTATTCTTGGGAGGAAACCCGTTCCGTGTTATACGGCGTGGTCCCTTGATTTACCTAACTTTAAATTAAAGATTGATAACTGTTTTAGTTCTCACACCAGTCACATGACTGACCTGGAGTTTATTGTTTTAACCTAAACTCTGGGTGCCCCTATTTTCGACACGGGCAGCTAGTAGTTTTGGTTTTGCAGATTTATATCCACAGGATCCTGGTTTACAGCTGGAATGATATCCGGAAAGCTTTGTATACGTATATCTCCTCTAGTTGTGTATTGTAATATTTTCCGCTGCTATGTATTTAAATGTAATTTAAATCTCTGATGTTTCTGTGTAATATTTATTCATTTATACTCTGTATATTCTTGTAATCTGATGCATTGTTGTAATATACAATGAAATGTTCTTTCGTTTGCGTTCTGTTGTGGCTTGTTCTCGAACTATCCGCCGCTTTCCTTTACGGGGAAGTTACGGGTTTTCACACAAAGGATGTGAGGGAGGAATGTGGATGCTCAAGATCATTTTGGTGCTTTGGAAATGCATGACAAAGTAGGAGCATTATGTCTTTGAGAAGTGGTCACCACCGGTTTGGCATTTCTCGTTCTACATGGCCAAATAATTTGGGTCGGTAGGATATGCAGTCCCGGCTCGGCATGCCGAGCCGAGAGTGTTCCGAACCAAATGGGTTGAGCGGCCTAGAGTGCATTTCCAGCTTTTTCTTCCCTATTCCCCTGCTTTGGTCTGATGATGATAACTCCTCGGTCTGGTAGAGCGGTGGAGTAGGAGCTCTGTAACGGCAAGGAATTTCGCTCGATCCGAATCGATCGTTAAACCGATCAAGACCGTTCGAAATCCCTGATCGTTTTGAGAACATGACAAATTGGAACGCAAACAGAAGAACATTTCATTGCTATTACAACAATTCCATCAGATACAAGAATATACAGAGTATAATTGAATAAATTACATTCGATAAATATCAGAGATTACAATAAATTACATAGCAGCGAAAAAACAATACAAAGCACAACTGAAGGTGATATACGGATACAGAGCTTTCCGAATATCATTCCAGCTGTAAACCAGGATCCTATGAATATAACTCTGCAAAACCAAAACTACTAGCTGCCCGTGTCGAAAATAAGGGCACCCAGAGTTTAGGTTAAAACAATAAACTCCAGGTCAGTCATGTGACTGGTGTGAGAACTAAAACAGTTATTTAAAACTTTACTTTAAAAGAGAGTAATTCAAGGGACCACGCCGTATAACACGGAACGGGTTTCCTCCCAAGAATACTAGTGCATAGAATAAACAACGCAATGCTTTTTCGAAAAATGAAGCTATTATAAGACCCAGGTCCCATCACACAATGCAACGCAATCCGGAGGATAGGGTTTTCCCTTATAATAGCCAAACATGCTTGGTACGTTTAAAACAAATCATTTGATACTATAATAAGTGTATAGTGTCAAAACAATTTCAATCATAAATATAAATCATAGACGGCATGGGTACCATATATCATGTCGCCATACTAGGCTCTACAAATAAAACCGAAGTATCTCGTATTGGAAATTGGATTTCCGTCATGAGTCGAGGCAAGGGGCAAGCTCCTCTCCGCTTTCGAGACACTCTAGCAAATGCTCAGGACTACACACTCTAGGCATCCACTTGGATCGGTTGGGCCGGTCCTCTCTTACGTTTGAGGATTAGTTATTCCTGAACACACGTTTCTCGGTCCTTACAGACCTATAATCAAGGCGCCTCATTCCAACAACCACAAAGGTGAAAAGTATATAAATGTCAGGGCTGGTAAGTCACTGACACCACCAAAGCTAGAAAGAAACGTCGTGTTCTCCCAACGGTCCAAATCCCGTTTTTAACTCATACCGAGGTGTAAGGCTCGCGAATTCACGTTATACACAAAGCTACGCCACGTAGGCAGTGCTTTGATCATCAACCACCAGACTTTGTTTTTCAACAGAAGCCTTGATCAATGCAACTCAGCGTGCCACACAGGCAATTCATGCCATGCGATTGATATCTATCGTTATATAACCTCTAAGCTCGTACGTCTCAGAGAAGGGCGTTAAGCAAAAGAATAAATTCTCCGCCGCCAAACAGATATATATTTAACAGAAATCAATCAACACAGAATAAAATCCAATGTCAGACACACAATCCATTTACAAGTTCGTTCTGGGTCTGAACGAAACCGGAGGCACTTTCCTCGCATATCCATCGATCTCCAAGTACGTCTGGACGACCACCAACTGATTCCCTCATCTTAGGTGTACAGCCCAATCAAGATCATCAGTAATCACCCAAATGATGTGAAGACTTCCGGTATTCAACCACCGTCTTCATCTTCGACATATCGTCGAATCGGTTATTCAGAATGGGTATAAACCCGGCCTTTCCGAACAACTCGCGTATATTAAAAACAAATGTTACACAAACACAACATACGCCTCATTCCAATTCAGTAGCTACTAACCGTAAATCAACAAGAGAACAATTTCCCAAATATTAACCCCGAAGGCCGAGACCAACATCAGATCAATACCCAGGAAACCATTCTTCTTAGCTAACCTACAGCTAGTTTCTAAATTTCATATTCTTAGGGAAAGGTTCCCATTAATTTTATCCAAGATAAATTCTTTAAAATTTATCCTTTAATCTTCCTTTGGATATCATTTCAAACAGATTATGGTTTTCCAAACTAGTCGAGATTAGCGAACCATTCCGAAGTAATTATTTATTTTATTTCCCAATCCCAACCTATTCATCCCATGAAGAAAAACTGGTAATACTCCATATTTAACACCTTGGTGTTATCGGTAAAATTGATTACCATTTCACGTTCAAATCTAATTAAAGGTTTAACTATCGCTTTGGAGAAAAACTGGTAATACTCCATTCTCGCTCATTTGCCAAATTTGATAATTTTCATTATCAATTCACAATTCAATCTAATTGCAGATTCATTAAAACTCCTTTTACTGGGTTAAAGAACTAGTGTCATTTAAAACACAGTTCACGACAAACCCAAATCACATTCTATTTATTATCGAGTTAAAGAACAAGTGTTATTTAAAACACTGTTCACGATAAATCCACAAATTAATTCTATTTAAAACCCGTTTCAAATCCAATTTATTTATTTAAAAATAAACGAGTTTAATTTTAGTTCAAACTAGTTCATTTCGATAAAAATCTATTTTTATCTTTACGAATGTGGAGTTTTTCATCCCAATTTTTCCCAAATCATTTCTTATGATTTTACACAAATTATTACTATTTTTAATAATTTTATCAAGGCCCGTACAGTCGATTTCCATCAACAGCCATCGAACTGCACTTACAGCGACCTTTTTCAAATTTGATTTGGACATAATTCCAAATCCAACTGTTAGATTTCTTATTCCTCACATTCGTTAGAAAGCTCTCCATCAACAGCCATCGAACTGCACTTACAGCGACCTTTTTCAAATTTGATTTGGACATAATTCCAAATCCAACTGTTAGATTTCTTATTCCTCACATTCGTTAGAAAGCTCTTTTCGATATGAACCCAATGGTTCTGGTTTTAGGAGAATCCGACGGTCGGATCTCCCGCAATATCCATTCGAAGTCAATGGTCGAAATTCGCAGAACTGCCGCGGCGCGGCGCGTTCTATTCAGGCCATTATATTATATATATAATATATATAATATATACTTCGTCGGTTTCCTTTTAAAACGTATTATATAAATCGTTTTAAATTCGTTTTCAAAACGATTTCAACTTCATTTCTAATTCAAATAAAAATTGAATTTTTCCTTATAAATTCATTTTAAATTCATTTCAATTCAATTCAAATTTCAAATTCATTTTATATTCAATTCGAATTCGTTATATATTCAATTCAATTCGAATTCGTTATATATATTCGATTTTTATCTCTTTTCAATATTCATTATAAAAACGAATATAATCGATATAAATATCGTTCGCGTCAAAATAGCGTATCTCTAACCAACACGGCTTTATATTTTTCAATTACTTCGTTATTCTATTCAACAAATGAATCTATATTTCTTTCTATACATGACTCTATATTTTGTCAACACACGACTAATCTCAACGAATGAGTACTGTCCATGAGTGACTATTTTTGTTATTTAATATATTTTATAAAAATTATGGCATCTATCGTTTGATTTCAAATCAGACTCCAACCGTAAATTAGTAAGAGAACGATTCCCTAAATATTAACCCCGAAGGCCGAAACCAACATCAGATCAACATCCATGAGACCACTCATCTTACCTATTTTCCAGTTAGTTTCTAATTTTATATATGATAAAGATGTAAATTTTATTGTTAAAATATTTCGTTCAACACATGACTAATCTCAACGGATGAGTATTGTCAACACATGAACCCTTATTTTATAATATAAAGATGTAAATTTTATTGTTAAAATATTTCGTTCAACACATGACTAATCTCAACGGATGAGTATTGTCAACACATGAACCCTTATTTTATAATATAAAGATGTAATTTTTATTGTTAAAATATTTCGTTCAACACATTACTAATCTCAACGGATGAGTACTGTCAACACATGAACCTTTATTTTATAATATTCTTCATTTTCCCGATTGGAATGAGGCCCAATCAATTACCATATAAAGTTAATTATATGGATTCCATACAACACATGTATATAATAGCAACGATAAATAATCAACCATCATCCAAAGTGCACTACACTGTATACGCATCAAATATAGATATCTAACGCTTATAACAGCCTGTCAATCAATCGATCGACATACAACTAATTATTGGGATTAGTGTATGTCATATATCATCCCAATACCCGTGTGGGGTTTTCAAATCAACAAACACAGATTTTATTTGTGCAGTTGGGCGATGCGTAAAATTTATCGTCCCAATCAATGTCCCTCAAATAGGTGTACATAAACAAACCGTCCGGTTTGTAAATGAATATTTATTTATTCACATTCACGTTAAAAATTATATTTTTAACGACCAAAATATTTTATTCAACCTATGAATATTCTATTCGGTTCATTTATTAAATAAAATGATATCTTTATTTTTCTAACTTATTTTAGAAAATTTCGGCGGCATAACGGCACGATACTAGAAACGGGACAAGGCCTAGCCTTATCCCCGGTCTAGTGATGGCCCACGCCATACACATATCAATCAATTCAATTTCAATTCACCAAGCAACCAACTCCAAATCAAATAATTTAACTAATCTATGCAACCAAACAAACAAGTACATGGTCTGTGGACAGTGGTGTCGGGTGCTACTAAACACCGTCTGCATCCTAGTATATATTATAATATAACTAGAAAAGGAAAATTTAAAAGGTGAGAAGTTCTCACCAAAGCTATCCCAACTCCACGATACTTCAAAAGTAGGGAATCATCACTGCTCCCGCCTTTTGTCACTTTCGTTGCCCGTAGTCACTACATATATAAAAATCACATTTTTATATTGTTGCTATGTATATAAAAATCATATTTTTATAATTACTCCATATGGATAAAAATTCTATTTTTACATCGATGTTTATATAATAAAGATTATATTTTTATCATGCTATTCTCTATATAAAGATTTCGCCCTTTTCAAATATAAAGATTTCGCCTTTTTATTCCTTCTATAATATAAAAATCATATTTTTAATATGCCACTAGTATAAAAATTATATTTTTAACTTTTCTATATTATAAAAATTATATTTTTTAACCTTTCTATATTATAAAAAAATTCGATCTTTTTATATTTAAAAACCCGATCTTTTCCTTGCTAAAAATTTAATTCCCATCTCGCTAAAAATCTTAGCTTTATACGTGTAAAAATCTCAACTTTATACGTATAACAACCTTATCTTTTCTTTAGAAAAAATCTTATCTTTATCTAAATAAAAACCTCACCTTTGTCATATTATCATCGTATTTTTACCTTACCAAAAATCAATTCTTTTTACAACTAAAAATCTTATCTTTCTCTATCACAAAAATCCTAACTTTAACTTAATAAAAATCTTATCTTTTAAATCAAAACATATACAAAAACTGATTTCTAAAATTGATTTAAATTAAAACTGATTTTAATAAACTAAAAAAAAACTGGTTTTATTAAACTAAAAACTAATTTAATATAATAAAAATCACCTCTGCGATCGTAGGAGGTCGAAGGAGGAACTCTGGACTTGGGGAGGTGTTGTAGAGGTCGGAGGAGGTGCGCTAGGAGTAGCAGGGGCGGCGCTGGAGCAGTTGGCCGTCGCAGGTGGTCGGGGCTGGTTCATGGGGGCGGCGACTAGGGTTTTAGGGTGGGGGGCGCTGGAATCGAAGAGGAAGGGGGTCTTCGATTTGGGAGGAGGAGCTGTGGGGAAGGGGGTTCGATAGGGGGCGCCACCGATCGAAGGTGGCTGAGGTGGAGCGTCGGCGACGAACGCCAAGAGGGTGGCGCGATGGACAGATCGACGGGTTTTTTTATTTTACTTTCTGAATGAGGAGAGAGAAGGGTAGGTATAGGGGCTTTATATATATATATATATTTTATTTAATTTCAAAAAGTAACCTTTATTTTTCGAACTCAAAACGAGGCCCACCGCCTGTCGTCCATAGCTAATTACCCCCATTCCGAACACAATGAGATATGTATCGTAAGCTGATTCCATCGTTTGAATCAGTTTCCGTTGGATTTAAAATATAAATCTTTATATATTCAATTTTAACGCACATTTCAATTTACCGGGGACACATACCAACTTGAAAAATTCCAGAAACATATTTTCTAGCTTTGTATTAGCGATACGGTTCTAATAAAACTAGTTTCATCGAATTCTGAGACCGTTTGAAAAATGGCCATTTTCCAGTCGATTAAAATCAACTGAAACTATTCAAACGCGTTTTCCTTTGCCACGCTCACATATTGACTCGAAAAATTATGAAAATTGAAACCTAGCAATAACATGACATCGCGGATCCAACAAAAGTGGTTTCGTTGAAATCCGAGGTCGTTTGCAAAATTTCCATTTTTAGGGGCTTGAATTCCATAGCGACTATTCAGAATTTTCAACAGGACATATCTTTTGATTCCCGCTATGAAAATTTGATTTTTCAGATTCGTTGGAAAGATATTAACAAATAGATCCTATTATTTTTGGTTTCACTAAAATCCGGTTTATTTTGCACCCGGTACATTCAATTGAAGTTTGAAATCGAATTATCGAACTACCACGCCATTTTCAATTCCTTTTATATATATAAATAAATATTTATATTCTAACGACGATTCGAATAATTATATACGTTCGAATTCTATTCAAAATAAATTTCTTGTCTTTATTATCTAAAATAATCCATTTTAAATATTCAAAATTCGCTATAATTGCCAAAAATAAAAATTTTAAACTGGCTCGCATTTCTGGGTTATTACAAGCTCTTTGACTCTCGACGTCTCTTCATTGTGCTATAATACTATTACTATCTTGCCTCAACGTAATGTTCTTATGCATCTAGTCATTTTGTGTGCTGGTAGTCTCATTTATTTTTTTCGTAATTAATATGAGGCCATCGTGCATCATGGGTGTAGAAGGTAGCGAGGGAGTAGTAGGCACGATGGTGGGAATAACATTCCCATCATTAGAAAGTTGTTGTTTTATGCTTTCCTGAGATCGGTCGCATGAAGGCCTGGAGAAGGTAGTGGCTCTTTTGGATACCATGATGATAGAAAAGGATTGGTGCGGGATCTTCTCAACGAATTTGGGAATTTGTTAGTATATAAAAAGATCCTAAATCATGAGAATTCAAAGTTTCTCAATGAAAGTACCAAAAATATTGGCATTAAAAATGGTTCAAAACCCCAAAATATACAAGTAGAGAACAAAAAATCAAAAAAAAAAAAAATTTGAAAAGAGAGAAATTTACAGTGGTTCGTCTTGAATATGCCAACATCCACGATATAATTTTTACTATTTTTGCACTACTATGATGATTCTAGAGTGTAGGATTGCTTGAATCTCAAGTACAAATAAATACAGGGAAAAAAGTGTAAAAAGTGGAAGAAAAAGTCCCATATAAATCTCCCTCGGTGTATTTATAAGGTACTTCGTATCTGGTTCGACATGGTGCATAGAGGCAATGGTTAGAGTAGTGGAAGGAGTGGGAAAGCAGGTGTAGAGTAATGGAATTCGCGATCGTGTAAGCCATGTAACACATTCGGTTTGGCATAGTCTGGTTCGACATATGTCATGCTTAACCGAAGTTATGTCAAACCGGACGAAGGGGTTAGTGGTATGGCTTCAACTGGCCGAGTCGGGAGGTCGAACTGAAGGAAGGCCGAACCAGATGAGGGCTTCACACGTTTCATTTCGAAGGTCGAACCGAGAGTAAGAACTTCATGTGCTTTGTTAGGAAGGCTAGGTCAAATTCATGCCAAACCAGGTTGTCACCTCCAAAATTGTTGAAAAGGGGCAGAGTAGCACATCGTCGTGTTCAGCTAATTCTAACAAAAAGAGAGTAAACAACTAATTCAAAGAAAGATAACTCAGAATTGAATTACTACGAAGATGTAGAGGAGTATAGGGTTTGGAAACCTCCTTAAGAGATGATTTACTCATCGAAATGGTGTAGTTTAGAGCCCTTAAATGGCACTCTTGGGTTAGATTATACTAGTCCAAGGAAATAAAATGAGATGTACAGAGGCTAGGTTTTCAACCCACTTATTTTATGTTATTTATGTAGTAACCTGATATGCAATGAGCGCAAGAAGTTACTCCGAAGGCCCCTTTTTACCCGTTAAAGAAAATCAAATAGGCACAAGATTTTTTTAAAGCTCATTTTTGTTGTAAGTTTTGTTTGAGATATAAAGCTGAAATATGTCTTTTTGGATCTATAAATAAATTGTATTTTGTACTTTATTTAGGTTTGCTTGTAAAGTAGAGAATGAGAATATGATATTACTATTTACATCCACATTCATCGACGTCACTTAAATATTTAAAATAATTAAATCATAAAAATTACTTTGAACAACCACCTTAAGCTTAAAATATGGCTTAGAAGCAAACACTATAAATTATGTATAAGCAAGCTATGTAGCAAGAAAATGAAATGTAAATCTGTAGCATAATTATATGAAACCATACCCTCAACAACTAGTTAGTGTTAAAATTGTTGTAAAATTTTCAAAACTTGTTTGGGATTTGGGTTTGTTTTCAAGAAGGAAGAAAGAAAGAAAAAGGAAATGGAAAACTGATTTGTCCCACATCATGGAAAAGAAAGTAGGAAGCAAGTATATCAATGCCTTCCTTAATTGGATGTTGGAGTCGTGGGGGACCCAAATGTTTGCTTTGTTTTGAGGAGGGAGGCTATGCATCACTATTCCACATGCGCGCACCACCGCCGGCCGTCCGTCCGACCGAACTGGGCCGGGTACGGGTTTCGGGTTTGGGTCTAGATCCGATAACTATATTTTTGGACATGATTTATAAACGGTAACGGGCCGAATTTAGGCCCATTACAGACCCGAATTAAATTCGAAATAGGGTGGGTTTTTGAAACATTTTCTGAACGTTAGAAAAAGGGCGCGACATTCTGAAATTTGCAATGCCTTATGACTGTTGCAAATGAATAGATGTTGCGTTTCAAAATTAAAACAAAAAAAGACCGTTCAAACGGTCATGATTGTTCATGAACAGACAAATCCCTCCGTTGTCTATGAATAACAATGCTAGAAAACTGTTTCAATTATCCGAAATCATCTTCTTCCTTCACTATCAATTCGCAATGCCATTACGCTGTTCCAAACGATGCACCATAATAGCAATTTTGACACCCCCTATCCGCAAAATTTGATACAGGTTAAAGCTGTATCAAAGTTGACTCGGTTATTAGCCGTATCTAAATAGTTAGATAAGACTCTGAACCTAATTTAAATTTGATTCGAGAGTTGGCCATTTCAAAATTGTGCCTTTTTTTTGTAAAAATTTTGGCCGGAAAAGCACACCCATCCCTCCAAAATTTTAATCCTTTCAGGCTCTCTCCCTTCTTTTTTATTTCCCTCGTCTAATATTGTATCCCGTGCCGTATTTCCATTTCTAAAAATCGCTCCCAAAATATTGTAGAAATCTGATAGTTATCTGCTCAAATCTGCTTCTTTGTCATTGTCTGCAAGTCGTGCGTCTCTATTGCTGGTAAAATTTTGGTTTCATTCAGTTTCTAGTAATCAATATTTTTTGCGCTATTGTTTCAATTCATGCTCAACATGTTGTAGGCCGGAGAGCTATTTATTGGTTTTTACCTAAGGGCAGTTACAAAGCAAGGTTGAACATTGAAGAAAGTTAGGTTTTCGCAGTTGGTCATAGTTCACCTTGGTTAGTGCACACGTTATTTGATCTATTTCCTTGTATTAGCTAGTCATATTGAATATGTAGAATATGAACCCTGAATTTTGTTTGTTAAACTGCCATACTCGTTCCAGTAAATAAAACTAGTTTTAGATTAACTAGTTAATTCATATGTTGAACAATACACAAGAATTAGCTAGTTTTATTTATTTTTCATGCACTGGATTTAGACAAATGTACAGAAACTAACTTGCTAAGGCTTGAAAATGTACTAAACCTAGCTAGACAAACTAGGCTCGCTAATATCTGAAAATTGATTTGATGTTTTAATAGAGAAAGACACGGGCATGTGTGAAGTGGGTGGACCCATTTGTGATCCAGTGATAGATGAAAAAAATCCAACTTGCCAATGGAAACATACATTTAAAGAAAGATACAGGCATGTGTAGGGGGTGGGCCCATTAGTTTGATGCGATTTCTAAGTTGTAACAAATTTTGAATTTACAAGCGGGCAACATGCCATTCAGTATTGAAAACAATTGGATTAGTGAATCTAATCAAAGATCTTCATACTATATTGATGGGGTGAACATGTTTATTTGTTCTGTTGAAGAAAACGGTGGTAAGAAATGAGTGTATTTATGCCTTTGCAATCGGTGCCAAAATATGAAGACGTTCAAATTAGATGAAATTCATTTTCATTTGCTTAGATAGGGTTTTATCCAATCATATATCGTGTGGTATTTTCATGGGGAAAAGGGGTGGAGATGGGAAAACAACAACCAGTTAGTAATGCCACAAGTACTGATGAGGCTGAACATATTATGATGGAAGATCTAGTCAAAGACACAAGAAGATTTCATGATTTTCAACCTGAAAATCCGTTGTTTGATCATGCTAATGTTGGAGAGCAGTGTACAGATGATGGCAATTGGCAGGCCAATGAAAGTAAGAATTATACACCACTTTATGAAAGCGCAAAAGAGCCACTGTATCCTTGATGTCCAAAAGGGATAATGAAGCTGTATGCCATTGTGAAACTGAATAGCTTGAAGACCCAATACGGCTGCTCAAATAATGGTGTGACTGCATTACTCGAACTTATGAAGGAGTTACTCCTCAAAGGTAACACATTGCCGACAAAATACCACGATGTGAAGAAGTTCATTAAGCAAGTTGGGATGAATTACAAAACTTATGACGCATGCATCAATGATTGCATCTTGTACTGGAAACATGATGCGAATAGAGTTTCTTGTACAAATTTCAATGAACCAAGATATATGACATCTTTTATCGAAGAGAGAAAAGGAACCAAAGTACCTCGAAAGACATTAAGACATTTTACATTAATTTCTAGATTTAAGAGATTGTATATTGTACCATGGATAGCAGATGCAATGACCTGGCATGGCCGTGCCAAGTCTGATCCAAACATAATGCGTCATCCATGTGACACTTATTAATGGAAAGCCATGAATTCTTTTGAAAAACATTCGTAGTCGAGCCACGAATGTCACACTTGGAATAACAACAGATGATTTCTGTCTGAATGCTTCTCTTTCTAACACCTACAGTTGTTGGCCGGTAATTGTAGTACCGTATAATCTTCCTCCGTCTATGTGCATGAAACAGGAGTTTTCAGTGTTAACACTATTAATTTTTGGGCCAAAACAACCGGGGAAGGATATTGATGTTTATTTAGAGCCGTTGACAGACGAGTTAAAGCATATATGGGAAGGAGTTATTACATATGATTCATCAAATAAATTCGAGTTTACAATGAGAGCTAGGGTGCTGTGGGCGATCCATGATCACCATGCTCTTGGGACTTTGTCGGGATGTACAACTCACGGTTATTTTGCGTGTCCCATTTGTGGGGAAAACATTTGTTCTTATCATCTTCCTGAAAGTAAGAAGATGTGTTTTATGGGACATCGAATGTATCTTCCTAACGGACACAGGTTTCGATACGATAAGACAAATTTCAACAATGAACAAGAACTTAGTCGTCCTAAAGGGCCATTGAATGGTTTTGAAGTTGAAAAGAGAGTACTGAATGTCAACATGAAAATAGGTAAACATATAGAAGAATTTGGTCGAAAAAGGAAAAAGTCGGCCATTGAAAAAGGTGACAATGTCTCTGCTTGGTATAAGAGGTCTATCTTTTTTTATTTACCATATTGGAAAGAAAATATGATTCGATATAATATCGATGTTATGCATACGGAGAAGAATGTCACAGAGCATCTCATCAGCACCATTATGGACCATAAAGAGAAGTCAAAAGATGACATTAATGCACACAAGGATATGAAAACCATGGCTATAGAACAGAAGTTGTGGATGATGGTAGATCCCCAAAAAAAATCATACCAAAAGCAACTTTCATCTTGAGAAAAGAAGAAAAGATAAGATTTTGCACCATGTTGAAATGTTTGAAAGTACCTAACAAATTCTCTTCTAACTTCCGCAACAATGTGAGCATCAATCCTCCAGAACTAAGAAATATGAAGTCACATGATTACCACGTCATAATGCAACATCTGCTTCTGGTATTACTTCAACATACTTATACACAACATAAGGATATACAAAATGCTATTCATCGTATTAGTCTATTCTTTAACATTTTGTGCTCAATGGTGATCAATAGGGAACACCTTATAAAAGAAAAGGCTATGTTGGTGGAAGCAATGTGTGTTTTTGAAAAACATTTTCCACCTGCATTTTTTGATATCACTATCCATGTTATGGTTCATTTAGCTGATCAAGCATTGGTCTGTGGCCCTGTCAGATATAGATGGATGTATCCTTTTGAATGGTAAATAACTAATTTCAGTTATGTACATTATTATTCGGTATAAATGGCTATCGTGTGCAATATATAATTGATCACATTCATAGGTTGATGAAAACATATAAAGGGTATGTGAGCAACAAAAGATACATTGAAGGGTGTATTGCAGAAGGATATATCATACAAGAAGCTAGCCTTTATTACATGGAATATATCCCAAACGAAGGTTATGACAACCATAAACATACCCGCGAAGCATTTTTAGACGATGATGAGTTTGCTGGTGAGATACCTTTGGATAATGGTAAATATATAATGTTAACCCAAGTACAATTCGAACAAGTGCGTAGATGGGTCCTAAATAAGTATGATGGATTGGATCCATGGAAGAAGTAATTTCATGAAGTAGGTTTCAAATTTCCAATTTTTAATTCAATTTATATATTTATTTCGATGTGTTATCTACGTATAGAAGGTACAACTCCTATGTGAAAAGCACTAAATTTCAACCACGAGGCAGAGGTACAACTGTCGAAGTCGTTAAACCTTTTTACTATATGGTTACGTAATGACGTATTACATCATCTAAAGTTTTTCACATGTTTATAAGTTTGCAATAAACCTTCACGAACATGCTTGATTTTCTTCTTGTGTTTTATGTAGTTATTGAATTGCAGCGATGTAGACCCAACTCTTTGGCGGCTAATACACGGGCCGAAGTTCATGGCGTTTAGTTATACGAAGTGCCAAATGAATGAGTTTTTATTTTCCACGAAAATGTATGAAGACCATATGGTAACACAGGATAGCTGTGCATGCATGAGAGCAATTACAAAATTTAGAGCGAGTAGTAAAGATAAAAATTATAAGGAAGCAGAAACAACATATTACGGAGTCATTCAGCAGATACTTGAGTTGGATTACACTGATTTCAAACAAGCAGATTTTTATTGTGATTGGGTAAAAGTCGAGGATAAGATCAATGGTTGCAAAATAGGTCCCACTTCAAACCTGATCATGGTTAATTTAGGAAAACTAAAGAACAAAGACAACGTGAATGATGAGCCATTTATTCTTGCATTAAAAGCGAGTCAAGTGTTCTACTCAAAATAATTAAAAAATGAGGGCTGGTCTGCGATTTTGCATACACCAAAATGGTTGACTACAAATGTGGATGATATTAAGTCTCCTACCTTCTATCAATTAGCTTTTGATGACAATGAAAAACTAGAAGATCTAACCAAACTCATGTGTTAACCTAGGAATTGTTGAATGCTTTTTTTACCAGGGAATCACATGTATTTGGAATGTCTTGACCTACACTTTCTGATCGCAATCCATTCTGCTTTTATTATTTCTTTTAACTATTTCAAAGTGAGTAAGATTTATGAATTATTGAGTGAAAATGTAATAGAGAACATGATCAGTAACAAATGTGAATAATATTCTGATTCATAGTGTTTGTCCTAATTCTTAATGTTGCTTCTATTTCGTAGGAAAATACGTCGCAAGATCCCACATCATCACATGCATCATGTTCGAAAGAGAAAAAAGTTGACCAAAACCTACTTGGTATTCCAGTCTCAGAAAACGCTCTAGAAGTCGCTAATATGCTTGGTAAACTAGTAAGATCTCATGTGCTGGTCTCTTACACTGGTTGGGATAAAGTACCCAAAACATATAAGGACAACGTTTGGAACCAGTTGGTGGTAAATTTTTTAAAAATAGCATTTAAATGTTATAGTTTATTTTTATAGTCTTTGACTCTTAATTTTTGCAGAAAATGTATACACTTGAGCCGTTTTCAAAGGAAATGTTTTAAAAAAGAATGGCCGAGGCTTTACGAGACACAAGAAAAACTTGAGAGCAAATTTTTATGATACTTTCGACAATGACGAATAACGGTTGAAAAATTGTACACCTATAATTGCTCAAGATGATTGGAACGAGTTCATAAAGAATGAAGCAATGCCTGAAGCGAGCAGAAGAAGTGAGGCAGGCAAAAAAAATAGATCCAGTCTAAGTTATGCAAACCATGCAGGACATAAAAGTCACGCTAGAGTAGAACATGAATTGGTAAATTATTTGATCATTTTCTTTCAACAGTAGTAAAAAACACAATTAAGGGAGAGAATACACATGAAATGGAATATATTGCAGATTATTGCAAGTCCATCTACAAATATCAACCATCGTCAAGTATGGGAGAAGACACACAGGAAAAAAGATAGCAGCATATCAGATGCCACATCTGGGTACTTCGTAAGTTTTTACTTGTATTATTGTTATTATGGTTAACATTGAGCAGTCCATTGTTATGGGACTTTCATTTCCAAACTGAGAAGCTCCTTTCCTTTCATGCTTTCCATATTTGTGATTAGTTAGTCATTACATTTTCTTCATTAGGTGTTTTTATTGTTATGGTGCTACTGTTTTCATAAGTTTTTACTTGTATTATGGTTATTATGGTTAACATCGAGCACTCCATTATTATGGGACTTTCATTTCCCAACTGAGAAGCTCCTTCCCTTTCAGGCTTTCCATAACTGTGATTAGTTTCCCATTACATTTTTTTCATTAGGTGTTTTTATTGTTATGGTGCTATTGTTTGGATTGAAGTTATTCAGTTAGGAATAACATACTATAGTTACAAGCTATTACAAGTAAATGTTGGTTTAATTGTAAACACATTTAACTTTTATCCCAATATCAAATTGCCAAACTGAAGGAAAAGATCACCGATAGTGATGAAGAAAAATTACCTGTCGATGAAGATATATTATCACAAGTGTTGGGTAAGGATACAAGGGGTAGGAGCCCCGTTGTTGGGAGCATCATACCAAAGATGCATGTTAAGTCTTGTGCCATTGCACAGAAACGATTCAAACATGTTCCTGAAGACAATGATGAGTTGAAACTGAGGGTGGGAAGCTTGGAGGGTATGATGACTGATATGAAGGGTACAGTGGGAAATTTGTCTGGGAAAATGGAGGTTCTAATCAACATGGTAGGAACTTTGACTGATCAAAGAATTCGCACACCGCTAACTACGTCGGATGGAGGACGCAACAGTACATAAATCAGTGCATCAAAGGCTGTTGCTTCTCCGATCCAGGATACGACCGATGTGGCGAACAATCAACGATGTGAAATTCTCAACTCTGATCTAGATATAGTAGCAACATGTATTTATTAGCAGTAAGAAATCAAACTTCCCTTCAAATTTCAATCTGCTGCGTAATATATAGTTAGATTAACCATTTACAGATGGATGTTGCAGTGCCGGCTCTAGTTCATACATAAGTAAAAAGAGTTTGATTGCATCTGGTTGCATAAAACTTGTGTGCAGGACTTTTTTGGATATCTACGATGGTTTGGTTTGGTTTCATTTCCTTTGACCTTATTGCTAATAATTCTAAAGCGAGTGCTTAAAGTCTAATAGATACGTACTCCAGTCTTCTTGTTTTAATAAAATTAAGCATATTTTACTAATACTGTCATTTGAAATTCTCGACTTTATTGCAACAGGTATGTATGTCAAGATTCTACGTCATCCAGATGCCATGGGATTGTTGTACCACCTACACATGAAAAACTGGTTTTGGACAGTATACTGCTACCAGATGAGAAAACCAGCAAACTGAATCGTCAATTTTTAGAGACCTTTGATGATGTCGGAGCGAGTGGGTTTGTGTCATGTGAAGTCCCTGATTCGATATTTTTAGACATTGGAGCTAGTAGATATAATTTTACACTTGACTCTTCGTTTACTTATGAATTAAGAATTCCCTGACACTTGTGTATGCATTAGTTTCATGAACTCTCTTTGGTGGCTTACACATGCATACATGAGACACGATATGCACACACGAACACAAAGCCAAGATACTGACCTGACCAGACCTTAACTGCCATGATGTAAGAAATAATACATTGGAGTGTTCACTTCGAATATCGTGGCTTTGTGTTCCATTTTTGTTACTATGAAAATACTCTGAATATTATTTGTTAATATTCTACAAATTGATTGATCCCTTGATAAATTTCCATACTTGAGATGAAAAGCAACATTGAAAAAATAACTGATCCCAGTTCTCCACGTGCAACTCACAAAGTATATAATAAGGATCAATTGAATTATTCCATTGTATTATCCTATCCTCTGTGTTTAATTGGTCGGTCCTAGCTAATGATGTGCTGATAGCAATTTTATAGTATGAGTGATCAATTTATGTGATTAGGTATGCCAGAGAAAATTTTCCTATACTGAGTTTATCCGTGATACACATTACCTAGCTTAAGTTTGAAATGTTTGTCCGAAAATTTCTGAATTTGTTTCGTACTGTGTTTGTGGGAAAGACCTGATATGAACTGACATATCATGCCAGATGCAAATTTTTCCAAAATGCTTCCCGTTTTCAGTGTTTATTTAGTGTGCAGTCGGCATGAGGGTTTGGTTCGTGTGAACTGAACTTAACTGAACCGACATATCGTGCATGAAGGCTTGTATTTCCGCTGATAATTCATGTGTACATCTGCGGTTCATAAGGAATTGTTTTGTATTGTTTGCCTTGATCATGTTGCCCTTGACTATTTGCTCATGTATTTGTTACAACACCAAACAAGCGACAACAAACTGTCATTTGCTGGGCATATGGAAGGTTACAATACCAAACAAGCAACAACACGAAACAATTCCATAGACAAAAAATACATAGGCAAATAGGTCAACATGATCAAATACATGTATAACAATTCCATAGACAACAAATACATGGGCAAATAGGTCAACATGATAAAATACATAATAACAATGATGCCCTTAAACTTGCACATGTACACGCCATTTGCCCATGTATCGTTTTCTCCATTACTAACCTCTATGATGCAGTGCCTATTTTCCCACGTGCCATGTAACACCCCACATCCGTTAGTGTCACTCGCAAAGGGAATGCACTAAGTTCTGTGGAGCATTTAAGGTAAAAGATGCAGATAAATTACAAGACAGACAGAAATTAAACAGCGGAAAATAAAACTTTACTTCATTGATAAAATAGTTTGTACAGCGATTTCTTTATAATATCAGAGTATCATCTGTCTTACAAAATAAAGAAGCATAAAAATACATTTATATTCCCCAATGTAGCAAGAGCCAGCCATAGCATCTGAAAAGAGAATCCCAGCAAAACTTCGACAAATTTTCAAGCTGGGAAAGAGTGACAATCCAACTTAACCTGAGCTATATTATTCCCTTCTTTACCACCTGGGGGGGGGGGAAACGGAAGAAAAGAAGACGAAAGAAAAACAGAGTCAGACATAAAGCCTGAGTAAGTTCAGTAACTTCAAGCATGTGAACATGGAAAAACAAAACGACATGAATTAACTGAATACAAGATAACACCATGATGATAGGGTCAGCAAGATTAGACAAGATAATCACAAGATATGCTAAGATAAGATAAACTGGATATGCTCTAATACTTTCGCCGCTTCACTATTTCCTTATTATACTGGTTTCTATATCTCTGCACCACCTAACTAGTGTCCCAACTAGTAACGATAACGTGATCCCAATCCCTGTAGTTTCCATTTCCTTCAGGCATACATTTATTATTTATTACCTAGATCTAATCTAGGGTTTCCAATTAAGTGCTTTCTAGATTCAACTAGAGTTTACGCTATCTGCTGAACGCTTCTCGGATTCAGGGTTTATACCACCTAGTCCAACTAGGGATTATGCTACCTGTCGAACGATGCCCCCAAGTCTAGGACACACTACCTAGAGTGGTATATGTTCCTAGACTTCCCCATGCATGTATCACGAATCGTTATCGCTTATCTAGATGCACATGTCCTGCCGAGTCCTATGGCAGTGCGAATCAAGAAACACAGGACTCGGTTGGGAGCTTTCAGATATCTGCCGATGCAGATGCTAAGGTCTGTTTTTATTCCAGTGGCTATGGTCTCACTCGACCCCTCCCTCAACTAATGAAAGGCACACCTTGAAAAATGAGAACTATACGCAGCCCCCCTATGCCCCACTATCCTATGGCCATCCTCAACCATAACTAGATAGCAAGTATATGGTCTTTTGGAGTTCTCCGCCTTTCTGCTTCACGTATCTCGATTGACTGAAGATGGATGGTAGACGACGAGTTGCTATCACAGGGCTACCGGTTTCTCGCCGAATCACGCTGGTCCATCCTAGTCTTTAGGTTGCCATATTTTGCAACCAAGGCATACCCTTGGTTCTTCTACCGCAGACCTTAACCTCTGTGAGCCCAGGAGGATCATCTGCAGCCTCACAGAGGGATACCAAGAGTACCCTCACGTCCCCTCGAAGCCTCGGGCTTCGTAACCCAATTCGTTGGAGCCTTCGTTTTAATCAGACGGACGTTCGCTCCTTCCCGTGTTATACTAAGAATTACTACTTAGTTCTACTAACTAAGGTTTACCACTTAGTTTCCAGAATCGTTGTTTTCTTAACTAAGGTTTACTACTTAGCTCCTTTTAACTAAGGTTTACTACTTAGTTCTCTTTCACGTCAATTTGGATTGGTTAAGTGTCATTAGTCAATTCAAGCTAACTTAACCCTCTTCATTTATCCTGTTAAACTGGATAAGTGTTATCAGTAATCCATGTTGACTTAACCCTGCCACAAACCAAATTATATTGGTTAAATATTTCTTATTACTTAACCCTACCCATTCATCCTGCATTGGTTAAGTGTTCCTTTTTAACTTAACCTTGCCTGTCTGTTTTAACTAACACGTTATTAATGGTTAAGTATCATCCCTTCATGTTTTAGACTTAACCCTATTCATTTATCACAATCTGATGGTTAAGTGTTCAAGTTTACTTAACCCTACGGTCTAGTCCAGCTAACATGTCAAATTGGCTAAGTATATTAAATCTTACTTAACCCCAACCTCTAGTCTAGTTAACATGTTAATTTGGCTAAGTGTATTAACTTTAATTAGTCCCACCTTCTAGTCTAGTTAACATGTTAATTTGGCTAAGTGTATTAACTTTACTTAACCCCACCTTCTAGTCTAGTGAACATGTTAATTTGGCTAAGTGTTTTCCTAGTTACTTAGCCCCCTACAAGTCTTGTCTTGTTACGACGTTAAATTTGGTTAAGTGTCCCTATGGACTTAGACCTCCCTTTTTAGCTTAACTGTGTTAAGTTGGTTAAGTGTTCCTATGGACTTAACCCTCCCATTCTAGTTTAACTGCGTTAACTGTCTGTATGAACCTAACCCCACCCATCGGTTTGGTTATCATGTTGAATTGGTTAAGTGTCTTAGTTAAATTAACCCTACCATTCTTGTTCTAGCTTTAACTAAATAAATTAAAGCCGCGACCACTCACATTAGACAGATATTGTTGCGAATACTGGATGTGCCGGTTGGTTCCGGGCAGGTTTACATCGCAACTCAGTCTAACCTCAGGTTAGGCATATTCGTGTTTTCTAAGTTCAAAGGGTTTTGATTAATTTTCAAATCAGGTTTTGAAAGTAACCATCCCGTCCGTCGGATCAGTTAGGGATAGCCAGGGAGAGCAGGAAACTTGTATTTTCCAAACCCAAGCCTAGACACTATCCTCTCTGTCACCTAGAACTTTCTGGTGTGTTATTAAAAGAGATGTCGTTAATAAACCTTTAATTTGTCTAAATTTACACTTTCTCACTTAGGACAAATTTTATAAGTAAATTATTCCTAATTTACTTATTTCCTAATTACTCTTTTAATGTAAATTTTCAACACTTATTCTTATGGCCCATTTTCCCCTCTATATCATATTTAGGCTTTTTGGTATGTAAACTATACCAATTAAGTGTCACTAACCATGATTTTGCTAAACCTGACAAGTACTCCCAATTATGGTCAATTTCAAATTTATGCCAATGTACTAATCATGCCAAATTAGCTAATCCAATTCTGATTTAACATTCTAATTACAGTTCATATCAAACTAGACCTATTATTCTAGTTCACAATTCATGTAAATGCTAGATTTACAAGTCAATACTAGATTCAAATTTACACATGCTATAATTCATGTCAAATTTATCCAATTTGCATTTCTATGAACATGCCATAATACATGTTCCCAAATTATGCCAATTTCCCAGTTTAGTCAATTTCATGTTTTTTCCCCAAAACGTATTCCCATCGTTCGTATAATCGTGTTTCAACCTAGATCATAAATAAAGCTAGATTCATGGATAGAAGGGAATGAACCAAAATGCCATGAAAGAACGGACATAACAACTGGCATAAGATGATAATTCACAAGCATATAGATTACGACATGAAAAGGGTTGAATAGTATAGATTCAAGAACATGGGTAGACCTAACTTAATAGGTAAATTCCCATGATCAAGATCTAAGAATAAACTGAAATAGAAAGTCAAGCCTAGGTCCAATATAATGCCAGTTTTGGGGTACAACATGGTTTTGCAACTACAGTCATGGGCATAAACAATAATCTTATATCCATAGTCATAGGCAATAAATCCTCACAGTTAATGAATCACAGTCATAGGCGATGTTCATAGTCAAAGGAAAATAGTTCTCACAGTCATGAGTCACAGTCATAGGCAATGTTCATAGGCAATGTTCATAGTCAAAGAGGCATATGGTTTAAGGTCCATAGTTTCATAGTCACAGTCTTATTGGTCATCGAATCATAACAGTTCTTAATTAGGTCCAAGTATATAAGCACTGATTCGAACAGAAAGATTTGGCATATTCTTTTATTCCTTTAATTTCATGTCACGAATAGAGAAAACGTTCAAATCTAAAAAAGTAACCGACTTACAGAGATTAGATTAGATTCGTAGGAAAACAGTCGTTGAAGTCATTTGAATCTTCACTTGAATCCTAGCTTGTTTTGAATCTCCTCTTGAAAGTTTTGAGCAGCATTTCCTCATCTTGATTTATTTTACATATTATTTTATTTATTATTTAATTAAGAGGAGGAGAAGAAGCCATGTTCACCAAGAATCTTTGCAGCATAAGGTTAGAGAAGATTTGTGAATAGTGAAGGAGACTAGGGGTTGCTTATATAGGGTTAGGCGGACGAACCTAGGCAGAAAACGTGACCAAGTACATCAGAACGAACCAGGTTCAAAAACTGGATTTTGGGAGCAGGTCGATCCCCAGGTCGACAACCCAGTCGACCTGGTCAGGGGGGTCGACTACCCAGTCGACTCCCCAGTCGACCTGGTCGGGGGGGTCGACTACCCAGTCGACTCCCCAGTCGACCTGGGTCCTGGGCGGGAAATTTCCCATCCAGCCCGCTTCTGGGTATGAATTCGAATTTTGAATTCGAATTTCGAGCTGTTTTCGATTCTGAAACTTCGGAGGGTCATATCTCCCTCATACGGACTCCGATTCTTGCAAACTCGGGCTCGTTTCCAAGCATATTTCCGAGACGAACGCAATGGCGCAACCCGTTTCCCTTGATTTTGATTTTAAAATTTAACTCTGCCTTGATTTGTGAATCCTAGTGTTACAGAATTACGGGGTGTTACATGCCATGTATTTGTTACACTTAAATTTTGTACATGATTCGTGCATGCATCAACATTTAGCATCTAGCTTATGCTCATCAATGCATGCATTGAAACATATAAATTTTGTACATTCAATATTAGCATCTGCTCATCACTACTTTAATTTACAGCAACGTACGTGGACTACACAGCATGATCTGCACGCTCAATCTTCCCAGTCCGATTCTGCAGTTTTATCACATATGTTTGTTCTTTAATTAAATTTGCTACTTTCAATAACCAGCTCAGTTTAACCAGACTTTGTAATTAGATGAAAAATCTGTGACAGTTTCCTTTTAATAATTGTACGACACTCTATAAATTGTGTTATGAATTTTTTTGCTATGCTTTGTGTATAATTTGTGTCATGCTTTGTATAGATTGAGATATGGTTTGTGTTTTATGGAAAATATGTGTTGTAGTTTCTGTTTATATATATAATATATTATATATATATATACATATAATAAGATACGGTTTAAGACCGTGTCTGACTGGCATCGTAGATATGGTCAAAAACCGTTTCTAACATATGGGAAAGCAGCGTACGTTGTAAATTAGATATGATTTATATTCATATCTAGTTGCCGTTTAGATATGGCAATTAGCTGTTTCTTTTTGAACTTTAGATACAGCTACGTAAGGGTATCAAATTTTCAGTTGGACATGGCTTATAGCGGTATATATTAATTAGACACGCCTTTTTTTGATACGGCTTACAGGCGTGCCAAATCGCAGTAGATACGACCACTATCTTGGGCTGATTCCGTATACAATCTGTATCGCATAAAATGTTGATGAGGATCAGTTTTTACTAAATAATGAGATGTTGTGGCAAGTTAAATCTTCGTGGGAACTCGGTGTTCAAGATATCGTCCACGAAAGGGGTAAGACTATGGTTAGTCCCCCAATCTTCATTACTGTAGCCTTAACTATCATTTATAATCTGCCTAACCATGGCAATTAAGCCCTTAGTGATAATGAGTGGTCCATATTCTGAATCATCACGGCGCCTAGACCTCCTTATCTTCCTCGTAGGAAAGGTCACTTGCGCCGTCGTTTGGGCAGCACTTCCTTGACTCCAGTTGTCTTGGTCAATCTAAGGACGCGGGGGAGGAATGTGGATGCTTGAGACCGTTTTGGTGCTTTGCAATAGTGTGACATAGTACGAGCATTATGTGTTGAGAAGTGGTCACCCCCGGTTTGGCATTTCCCAGTTCTACATGGCCAAATAAATTAGGTCGGTGGGATATACAGTCCCGGTTCAGCATGCCGAGCCGAGAGTGTATCGAACCGGATGGGTTGAGTTGCCTGGACTGCATTTCCAGTTTTTCCTCCATATTCCCCTGCTTTGGTCTGATGGTGATGACTCCTCGCTCTGGAAGAGCGGTGAAGTAGGAGCTCTTTGACTCTTGAAGTTTCTTCATTGCGCTATCATCCAATTACTATCTTGCCTCAACGTAATGTTCTTATGCATCTAGTCATTTTGTGTGCTGGTAGTCTAATTTTGTTTTGTCGTAATTACTATGAGGTCGTCATGCATCATGGGCGTATGAGGTAGCGAGGGAGTAGTAGGAATGATGGTGGCAACAACATTTCTAGCGTTAGAAGGTTGTTGGTCTATGTTTTCCTAAGATCGGTTGCATAAAGGCCTGGAGGAGGTAGTGGCTCTTTTGGATACCATAATGATAGAAAAGGATTGGTGAGGGATCTTCTTAACGAATTTGGGAATTTTTTAATAGAAAAAAGATCCTAAATCTTGATAATTCAAAGTTTCTCAATGAAAGCACCAAAAATATTGGCATTAAAAATGATTCAAAACCCCAAAATATATAAGTAGAGAACAAAAAATCAAGAAAATAAATGAAAAACGGAGAGAGAGGAATTTACAATGGTTCGTCTTGAATATGCCAACGTCCATTATATAATTTTTACTACTTTTGCACTACTTTGATGATTATAGAGTGTAGGATTGCTTAAATCTCAAGTACAAATAAATACAGTGAACAAAAAGTGTAAAAAGTGGAAGAAAAAGTCCCGTAGAAATCTCCCTTGGTGTATTTATAAGGTAGTTCGTATCCGGTTTGATATGGTGCATAGCGGCAATGGTTAGAGTAGTGGAAGGAGTCGGAAAGCAGGTGTGGAGTAATGGAATTCGCGATCGTGTAAGCCACGTAACACATTCGGGCTTGGCATAGTTCGGTTCGGCATATGTCATGCTTAACCGAAGTTATGTCGAACCGGACAGAGGGATTAGTGGTATGGCTTCAACTGGCCGAGTCGGGAGGTCTGACTGAAGGAAGGCCGAACCTGATGAGGTCTTCACATGTTTCACTTCGAAGGTCGAACCGAGAGTAAGAACTTCATGTTCTTTGTTAGGAAGGCCATATAAGAAGTCATGCCGAACCGGGTTGTCACCTTCAGCATCGTTGAAAAGGAGCAGAGTAGCACATCGTCATGCTCAGCTAATTCTAACAAAAAGAGAGTAATCAACTAAGTCAAAGAAAGATAACTCAAATTTTAAGTGCTACGAAGATGTAGAGGAGTAGAGGGTTTGGAAACCTCCTTAAGAGATGATTTACTCATCGAATTGGTGCAGTTTGGAGCCCTTAAATGGCACTCTTGGGTTAGATTATACTAGTCCAAGGAAATAAAATGAGATATACAGAGGCTAGGTTTTCAACCCACTTATTTTATGTTATTTATGTAGTAACCCGATATGCAATGAGCGTAAGAAGTTAGGCCGAAGGCCCCTTTTTACCCGTTAAAGAAAATCAAATAGGCACAAGATTTTTTTAAAGCTCATTTTTGTTATAAGTTTTGTTTGAGATATAAAGCTGAAATATGTCTTTTTGGATCTATAAATAAATTGTATTTTGTACTTTATTTAGGTTTGCTTGTAAAGTAGAGAATGAGAATATGATATTACTATTTACATCCACATTCATCGACGTCACTTAAATATTTAATATAATTAAATCATAACAATTACTTTGAACAACCACCTTAAGCTTAAAATATGGCTTAGAAGCAAACACTATAAATTATGTATAAGCAAGCTATGTAGCAAGAAAATGAAATGTAAATCTGTAGCATAATAATATGAAACCATACCCTCAACAACTAGTTAGTGTTAAAATTGTTGTAAAATTTTCAAAACTTGTTTGGGGTTTGGGTTTGTTTTTAAGAAGGAAGAAAGTCAGAAAAAGGAAAGGGAAAACTGATTTGTCCCACATCATGGAAAAGAAAGTAGGAAGCAAGTATATCAATGCCTTCCTTAATTGGATGTTGGAGCCGTGGGGGACCTAAATGTTTGCTTTGTTTTGAGGAGGGAGGCCATGCATCACTATTCCGCATGCGCGCACCACCGCCGGCCGTCCAACCGACCGAACTGGGCGGGGTACGGGTTTCGGGTTTGGGTCTAGATCCGATAACTATATTTTTGGACATGATTTATAAATGGTAACGGGCCGAATTTAGGCCCATTACAGACCCGAATTAAATTCGAAATAGGGTGGGTTTTTTATACATTTTCTGAATGTTAGAAAAAGGGCGCGACATTCCGAAATTTGCAACGCCTTATGACTGTTGCAAATGAATAGATGCTGCGTTTCAAAATTAAAACAAAAAAGACCGTTCAAACGGTCACGACTGTTCATGAACAGACGTATCACTCTGCTGGTTATAAATACCAATGACAGAAAACTGTTTCAATTACCTGAAATCATCTTCTTCCTTCACTATCAATTCGCAATGCACTACGCTGTTCCAAACGATGCAGTTTTGTAACGCCTCCAGGGTGTTCCAAATTCCGAAGCGTTGAAAGTTGTTCTTCTTCTTCTTCTCTTCATTATATTCTTTTCTTGCATCATCAGAATTAAATTCAGGATGTTCTTGGTTGGATTAAACTCGTACAAACTTTAAATCCGATTACATTGTTCTAAGGCTTTATTGAATCTTGAAAGTCGATAGTTCGGTAACCCGTTTGTATCTGTTGGGTTGAACTATTGTCTAAAGGAACCTATTATGTGGATCCTTAAAGTCTGAAGGACACCAATTATGTTCCTCCAATAGTCTGAAATCGTAAAATATCCCAACAAAATTTCAGACAATAACATCAACCATGGAAGGTTTGAGCGTATTACAAGTGATGAATCAGCATTTAACTCGTTTGGAGTGATTTAATGGCGAAAATTTCACTCGTTGGCAAGAGAAAACGAAGTTCTTCATAATCACTGTCAAATTATTCTATATCTTGGAAGACGAATTGAAAGTGATACCAAAAAAAACCGATAAGGAAGATGCCGCTCTGAAGGCAAAACGTGCAAAGCGCAAAGAGGACGATTTTCTGTGTAGAGGGCACATCCTGAATGTATTGTCTACTCCAGTCTACAACGCTCACAAGACCTGGGAAACTACAAAGGAGATCTAGACTGCATTGGAGAGCAAGTATCGCATATCCGAGGCAAGTAATAAAAAAATTCTTGTTTGTAATTTTATGGATCTCAAAATGGTCGCCGATAAGTCCATAGTTGGACAAGTGAGTAAAATACTATTGTTGGTGAATCAACTTAAAGATACCGGAATTAATCTCCTTAAATCTTTTTTTGTTGGAGTAATTATTTCGAGACTCTCGAAATCTTGGAATGATTATAAGAAAAAATTAAAATATAAGGAAACAGATGATGATTTAGATGGTTTACAACATCATCCTCGTATTGAAGAGGATTCTCGTAAACGCGAACTAGATGATAATCCGCAAACCGATTCTCAATCTAAGGCAAATAATGTTGAAATTACTGAAAAGTTGAAACCTAAGAATGACACACAGTTTAAGAAGTAAATAATTCCAAGAACAACAAAAAGAAGGGTGTCTGTTACTACTATAACAAACCGACCACTATTCCCGTGACTTTCACCTATGGAAGAAACAACAAAAAGCGAATGTGGTCGAAGAAAAGCTTGTGGCTGTTGTACAAGAAGTGTACTCCGTTAATGGCATTGATAATGATTGGTGGCTTGATACTAGAGAAACCATTCATATCTGCAAAGGCCGTAATCTGTTCAAGACTTATGAAGAGAATAAAGGAGAATCCAACGAAGTTACTTGTAACACCCCGCCTCCGCTAGGGTCACTCGCAAGGGAATGCACTAGCTTTAGAGGGGCATTATTGGTAAACATGCACAGAAATATCACAAGACAGAACATATAAAATAGCGGAAGTAAAATAGAACTTTCATAAACATTAATAATTAAGGTCTAAAGCCTTTTACATCAGAGTACATCAAAACCTGTCTTGCAATAATAAAGAAGCATAAAGACTTTTTCATAAATTATTCCCCAAGAAAAAGCAGTAAAGTAGCCATAGCCAAGAAAAGTCCAAGCCATCCATGGTGACCTTCAAGCAGAAGAAGTCCGAACTAAACAACAGTATTTCCTCCCTGTAACCTGGGGGGAAATGGAAGAAAAGAGGCGAAACAAAACGGGTCAGTCAAAAAGACTGAGTAAGCCCTATCTACTATTAGTATAAAAACTAGTAAAGTTAACTGACATGAGAAACTGAGATGAACATAAGCATGATAACAAGATAGATAAGCTAAATCAAAATAACAGGATGAACTACTGAACTCAGGTAAACTAAGGTGTCATGATAAATTACGATGTCAAGATAAAACAAGGCATCACATCGTCAGGTTTCTATCCAGTATAATATCCCAAGGTATCTATCCTGTATAACATCCCCCGGTTTCTATCATGTATATCTCTCCTGGTTCTAACATGTATATTTGCTCTGCACCTCTCGTACTAGTATCCCTACCCGCGTCATGTGTTAACCATGAATGTCCCTTGCCCCATGTCATGAAATGGTCCATGTCAACCTAATATATAGCATATGTAGGTTTTCCCAACTCGTATGTTTCTTTCCATGTATAAGTTCAGTCCTTTGCCGTAGGCCGTACGGGCTTTCCCATGTAAACGTTTTATCCTTGAAGCTGTTTTGGACTGCAACCCTTAGTCTAGTTATATTTCCTTACCATGAACTATCGCGCGTCCACTTAGGATTTATGCCACCTAGGACCGCTAGGGATTATGCTACCTAATGAACGTTTCCGTGTCTCGGTTTGGGTTTTGGCCACCTAGGACCACTAGGGATTATGCCACCCGTCAACCGCGCCCTTCATCCCACGTATGTATCGTGAATCGTTTTCCATGTCTAGACGCACATGTTCTTCAATGTGCCATCCGAGTTCCGTGCCAGGGCAAATCAAGAAATACGGAACTCGGTCGGAAGCTTTAAGTCGTCTGCTGATGCAGATATCAAGGTCTGTTTTTGTACCCGTGGCTATGGTCCCACGTGACCCCTCCCTCAACTACTGAAAGGCAACCCACGAAAAATCATGTATGAGAACCACTCCCCGGCCCCACTATAGCCCCACTTTCCTACGGGCCAACCTCACCCATGACTCGATAGCAAGAACATGGTCTGTTGGGGGTTCTCTGCCTTTCCGTACGTACACGATTGACTAAAGATGGTAGGTAGTCGGCGATGTGCTATCCAGGGCAAAAACCAAGAATCGTCGACTCCACGCTAATCCATCCCAGTCTTTAGGTCGCTCGCATAGCAACCAAGGCATACTCTTGGCTCTTCTACCGCAGACCTTAACCTCTAGTGAGCCCAGGCGGATCATCTGCAACCTCACAGAGGGATACCAAGAGTATCCTCACGTCCCCCGAAGCTTCCGCTTCGGCACCCAGTGCGCTGGAGCTTTTATCCAAGTCAGATAACTTGCTCCTCCTCGTATACTAAGCGATGACCTATCGTATCAGGTTACTCATCGCTTTGTGAATTAGTCCTATGTCCTTAGCTAAGAATTATTACTTAGTTACCCTTAACTAAGGTTTACCACTTAGCTTCCTTTCCCGTTATCCTTGATTAACCACGGTTTTCTACCTAGTTCTTCTAACTAGGGTTTGTCTATTGGGTTAAGTGTTATCATTCAAGTCCATGACTTAACCCGCCCACGAATCACGTCAAAGATTGGCTACGTATTTAATTTCAAGACTTAGTCCTACAAGTTGGTTAAGTGTACCCAGAGGCTCATGACTTAACCCTATCAAGTCAAATTGGTCAAGTACTAGCTTACCTTAATCCTATCGGATTATCTTGCTAGATCGATTAAGCATAGATTATCTTAATCCCATCAAATTATCGAGTCGGATTGGTTAAGTATAGGTTGGCTTAACCCCATCCTCTAATCGTACTACAATGGTTAAGTATATTCTAAAAAGGTCTTGTGACTTAACCTTATCAGGTCCGCGTATTAGATTGGTTAAGTGTAGGTTACTTAACCTCATCAAATCATCATGTATAATTGGTTAAGTATAAGTTGCTTAACCCCATTAAATTATCACGTTAAGTTGGTTAAGTATTGGTTACTTAACCTCATTGAATTTCCAAGTTTAAATTGGTTAAGTGTTTAACTTAACCCCATCGAATTACCGTGTTTAGATTAGTTAAGTGTGGATTACTTAACCCCATTAAATTATCAAGTCGGATTAGTTAAGTGTAAATTACTTAACCCCATCCCCTAATCATCTTGCATGGTTAAGTGTCATTAAGAAATCAAGTTACTTAACCTACCCAACCTTGTCATGTTTTGTTAAGTATCATTAGCCTAACCAATTTACTTAACCCATTTGTCCATGTCATATTTGGTTAAGAGTCATTAATCAAATTAACTTAACCCTATCATGTGGCATTAATTACTTAATGCACCTTCACCTCTCACATTAGACTTTGTTGTGGTTACTAGTTAGGTCGGTCGGTTCCGGGTAGCTTTACACCACAACTTGGTCTAACCTCGGGTTCAAGCACGACATGACCAACTTCTCACATTGGGTCCTATTGTTTGCAACTACTAGTTAGGCCGGTCGGTTCCGGGTAGTTTTATGTTGCAAACTCATCCCAACCTCGAGTTGGCCACCTTCATGTTTCATCTAGTGTCATGTTCATCATGTTTCCAAAACATATTACAAGTTTTTCAAGCATTTGGGTAGACCTAACTTAATAGGTAAATTCCCAAAGGGTAGGCCTAACTTAATAGGTAAATTCCCAAGCTTATGTTTTTATGCATACTTACTTGTCAACTTCCATGTTATATTTCAAGTCATGTTTTCAAGTATAAACACATGTCATAATTAACGTTACATGTTGTCATGTTTATACCCATTTACCCAAATCATGTTCATGTCATTATGTTTTCCTCATAACGTGACCCCAACGCTTCTAAACTCGCATATACGTTCGCAACAACGTAATGGACTAAAAGAAGAGACTTGACAAAGGCATGACAAAAATGGATATTAAGCCACAAGTTAATCATGGTGGCAAATGAAGCACAAATGTGTTCATTAGCTTGCATGTTACATTCTTAAGCCTCAAAACATGCATAAAACCGAAACTTGGCACATAAGCGAATCATGGTGACAAAAGACATGGAATGATGACTAGAAACTCGCATATATCATCATATAAGGGTTATGACTTCATATGCAAGTAGACATAATGATTATGAAGGTTCTCATGTTGCATAATGCAACATTTCAACATAAAGGTTGTAGCTTTTTGCTCATAAGATCAAGATAATGACTTCATAAACTTGCATGACATGATAGCATAAATCATACTCAATGATCAAACCCAAACTTGCAACATGAACATTTAACTTCATAGTTAATATCTAAGAGTAGGGAAGGGCTTACATTGCTATGAAGGCCTAAATCGATTTAACTAAAGCTTGTGATGAAGCTTATGCATACCATCACCCAAAAACCCAAAGATGGATGCTCCAAATCAACAAAAACACCATCTTTATGAACAAGATCAAAGCTTTTGCCTTGAAATCAACTTGAGGTGCTCTCATACTAACATAGGGACTCTCTAACACTCTCATGATCATGAAACCTCTCATAGAAATGAAGTGGAGGCTAGGATAGTTGAGTGGAGGCCATGAGAGTAGAAATTTTGCCATAGTTTAGTTGCATGAGTGAATAATGAGGGTTTAGGGGTAGGTTAGGGGCTTATTTATAGAGATTAGGATTAGTTAGGACCCTTAGATTAACCCTAGGACCAACCTGAACCGTCAGATCTCAAACCAGGCCCAAAAACCTAGCCAAGATAGAAATAGGTGCAACAGGCAAGACTGCTCGTCTGAGCCAAGTCGACAGCCAAGTCGACAGGGCTGTCGACTTGGTCAGACCAAGTCGACTCCCAAGTCGACAGGGCTGTCGACTTGGGTACTGTGGCGGGAATTTTTCCCGCCTGGCCCAACTGGCCCAATTTTCCAAATTCAAGTTTGAATTTGAAATCTGTTTTTACTTAGAAATTTTCTGAAAACTTCGTTGGGCCTTAATCGGGTCATACGGACTCCGATTTTCGAAAACTCGGACTCTATTTCGCGTATTTTTCCGAGACGAACGCAATGGCATAGCCCGTTTAACTTGATTCAGAATTTAAAATTAAATTCTGCCTTGATTCTCGTCTTAATCATGTTATCGAAATACGGGTTGTTACATTCTCCCCACCTTTTAGGATTTCGTCCCCGAAATCTCTAAGTAAGGAAGAACATATCCTACCATCCATCATCCATCTACTCAAAACATCATCCACAAGCAACCATTGTCCTTAGATGATTTCTAATGCTATATGAATATATGCAAAACGTGTGTGTACATGTTCCTTAGCTAATGCTAATGATCAGGCCTGAATAGTCTTTCTAATGCAAAAATATGTATAGTGCCATGAATCCAACATGTATGCAAATAGTCCTAGTCATATAGATACTATATGCGTGCACAACCATTCATTCATATGCAACATCCACATGACAACACATTCAATTTCATCCATAAAGAAGTATAAATGCTCGTGCATATGCAACATGAAACGTGATCGCGTCAATCTAGTATCTAACGTGTATTCGCGCATCCACGAGTAACCACTTGCAACCATTTGCAACCATATCAATCATAACATGTCTCAAATACATGTTTACATCCATAGCGTTCTACCTAAGTTTCCCAAGATAAGATCGAGAAGATAGACAAGACAAACTCCTTACAGGGTTTGTAACAGAAACAGGACCGAGAGGATATCCACCAAGCGATAGCATGTAGGTAAGCTTTACAGGTGAACCAAGGATCAAAGATATACTCTTAAAAAGAGACGTGATGCGCGCGTCCAAGCCGCATTTCCATGAGCTTAATTCCATCAGGCCTTGACCGCCTTTGACTTCATGATTTCGTAGCTCCTTGATTCCTATTTCCAAGGTGTGAGTGGAACTCATCTCACTGTCGCCTCTCGTTTCACTTTCACTTATTCTTTCCCTAGTATGCTCGGCTCAAATATGTCTGCGTACTCATGCAAGCTCTCCAAAATTCACTAGTGAATTCTGGATCTCGTTTTCCGATGCCAATTCATGTTGCCAAGAGTTCTTACTAGGGTGATTCCCATAACTCATGCATAATCGAAACGAACCATCCGCCTTAGCGGCGAATTCTATTCGAACGGATTACCAACAACTGCATCCCGGGATTCTAGGTAACTAACCATGACAGAACCCAAAAAGGTTACACGAGACTTCGAGGGTATCACCAAGATGAGTCGAGAGTCTAACTGCCCTCTTTCCAAAACCGAGAATGGCATCCCTTACTGGATAACCACTTTACCCCTAGAATCCATCCATAGTTCCAAAAACATGGGCACTCTCAAATCCAAACAAGTCATGAATAAATGGACAGATCCTCTAACAAGATTTGGGACAAAATGGGATCCTCTTCTATGCTAGTACTAAGGTGCAGGGACTCATTATCCAAGCAGACTTAAATGATGCGATGATCAAAACAAAGTCTGGACGGGATGATAGAAAAGGAAGGCTGAACCTCTAATAGAAACGGTACCATTTCTTTTAGGCACCCTAGAAATGGGAGCGTACTATTTCCCTCTCCGCTGATCTTGTCCTTGTCCTCCTTGATGGACTAAGCCCTAACAACAGTTGCTTATCCTTAAGCTGGTATCCTTTATCCTTACTCTTATTATCCTTTCTTGTAACACGGCAATGGGTCTCTCGAGAACCACCTCCATCGTACGGGAAACACCTACGTGGCTAGACCAAGATTAGTCACAGTGAGAACTACTGTGACCACGGATGGAGAAAAGAAAGGAAACGAGATTTAATCAAGGAATCAAAGGATGGTGCTAATGGCTTTTGGGGAATAGCCTTTTTAAAACAAACTTTTCTTGAAAAATGCTTCTTTATAAACGGTTTTTCAAATAGTTTTCAGAAGGTTTTTAAAAACTTTTGCCCAGTCTGGTAACCTTCTGCTCTGATACCAAATGTAACACCCCGCCTCCGCTAGGGTCACTCGCAAGGGAATGCACTAGCTTTAGAGGGGCATTATTGGTAAACATGCACAGAAATATCACAAGACAGAACATATAAAATAGCGGAAGTAAAATCGAACTTTCATAAACATTAATAATTAAGGTCTAAAGCCTTTTACATCAGAGTACATCAAAACCTGTCTTGCAATAATAAAGAAGCATAAAGACTTTTTCATAAATTATTCCCTAAGAAAAAGCAGTAAAGTAGCCATAGCCAAGAAAAGTCCAAGCCATCCATGATGACCTTCAAGCAGAAGAAGTCCGAACTAAACAATAGTATTTCCTCCCTGTAACCTGGGGGGAAACGGAAGAAAAGAGGCGAAACAAAACGGGTCAGTCAAAAAGACTGAGTAAGCCCTATCTACTATTAGTATAAAAACTAGTAAAGTTAACTGACATGAGAAACTGAGATGAACATAAGCATGATAACAAGATAGATAAGCTAAATCAAAATAACAGGATGAACTACTGAACTCAGGTAAACTAAGGTGTCATGATAAATTACGATGTCAAGATAAAACAAGGCATCACATCGTCAGGTTTCTATCCAGTATAATATCCCAAGGTATCTATCCTGTATAACATCCCCCGGTTTCTATCATGTATATCTCTCCTGGTTCTAACATGTATATTTGCTCTGCACCTCTCGTACTAGTATCCCTACCCGCGTCATGTGTTAACCATGAATGTCCCTTGCCCCATGTCATGAAATGGTCCATGTCAACCTAATATATAGCATATGTAGGTTTTCCCAACTCGTATGTTTCTTTCCATGTATAAGTTCAGTCCTTTGCCGTAGGCCGTACGGGCTTTCCCATGTAAACGTTTTATCCTTGAAGCTGTTTTGGACTGCAACCCTTAGTCTAGTTATATTTCCTTACCATGAACTATCGCTCGTCCACTTAGGATTTATGCCACCTAGGACCGCTAGGGATTATGCTACCTAATGAACGTTTCCGTGTCTCGGTTTGGGTTTTGGCCACCTAGGACCACTAGGGATTATGCCACCCGTCAACCGCGCCCTTCATCCCACGTATGTATCGTGAATCGTTTTCCATGTCTAGACGCACATGTTCTTCAATGTGCCATCCGAGTTCCGTGCCAGGGCAAATCAAGAAATACGGAACTCGGTCGAGAGCTTTAAGTCGTCTGCTGATGCAGATATCAAGGTCTGTTTTTGTACCCGTGGCTATGGTCCCACGTGACCCCTCCCTCAACTACTGAAAGGCAACCCACGAAAAATCATGTATGAGAACCACTCCCCGGCCCCACTATAGCCCCACTTTCCTACGGGCCAACCTCACCCATGACTCGATAGCAAGAACATGGTCTGTTGGGGGTTCTCTGCCTTTCCGTACGTACACGATTGACTAAAGATGGTAGGTAGTCGGCGATGTGCTATCCAGGGCAAAAACCAAGAATCGTCGACTCCACGCTAATCCATCCCAGTCTTTAGGTCGCTCGCATAGCAACCAAGGCATACTCTTGGCTCTTCTACCGCAGACCTTAACCTCTTGTGAGCCCAGGCGGATCATCTGCAACCTCACAGAGGGATACCAAGAGTATCCTCACGTCCCCCGAAGCTTCCGCTTCGGCACCCAGTGCGCTGGAGCTTTTATCCAAGTCAGATAACTTGCTCCTCCTCGTATACTAAGCGATGACCTATCGTATCAGGTTACTCATCGCTTTGTGAATTAGTCCTATGTCCTTAGCTAAGAATTATTACTTAGTTACCCTTAACTAAGGTTTACCACTTAGCTTCCTTTCCCGTTATCCTTGATTAACCACGGTTTTCTACCTAGTTCTTCTAACTAGGGGTTGTCTATTGGGTTAAGTGTTATCATTCAAGTCCATGACTTAACCCGCCCACGAATCACGTCAAAGATTGGATAAGTATTTAAGTTCAAGACTTAGTCCTACAAGTTGGTTAAGTGTACCCAGAGGCTCATGACTTAACCCTATCAAGTCAAATTGGTCAAGTACTAGCTTACCTTAATCCTATCGGATTATCTTGCTAGATCGATTAAGCATAGATTATCTTAATCCCATCAAATTATCGAGTCGGATTGGTTAAGTATAGGTTGGCTTAACCCCATCCTCTAATCGTACTACAATGGTTAAGTATATTCTAAAAAGGTCTTGTGACTTAACCTTATCAGGTCCGCGTATTAGATTGGTTAAGTGTAGGTTACTTAACCTCATCAAATCATCATGTATAATTGGTTAAGTATAAGTTGCTTAACCCCATTAAATTATCACGTTAAGTTGGTTAAGTATTGGTTACTTAACCTCATTGAATTTCCAAGTTTAAATTGGTTAAGTGTTTAACTTAACCCCATCGAATTACCGTGTTTAGATTAGTTAAGTGTGGATTACTTAACCCCATTAAATTATCAAGTCGGATTAGTTAAGTGTAAATTACTTAACCCCATCCCCTAATCATCTTGCATGGTTAAGTGTCATTAAGAAATCAAGTTACTTAACCTACCCAACCTTGTCATGTTTTGTTAAGTATCATTAGCCTAACCAATTTACTTAACCCATTTGTCCATGTCATATTTGGTTAAGAGTCATTAATCAAATTAACTTAACCCTATCATGTGGCATTAATTACTTAATGCACCTTCACCTCTCACATTAGACTTTGTTGTGGTTACTAGTTAGGCCGGTCGGTTCCGGGTAGCTTTACACCACAACTTGGTCTAACCTCAGGTTCAAGCACGACATGACCAACTTCTCACATTGGGTCCTATTGTTTGCAACTACTAGTTAGGCCGGTCGGTTCCGGGTAGTTTTACGTTGCAAACTCATCCCAACCTCGAGTTGGCCACCTTCATGTTTCATCTAGTGTCATGTTCATCATGTTTCCAAAACATGTTACAAGATTTTCAAGCATTTGGGTAGACCTAACTTAATAGGTAAATTCCCAAAGGGTAGGCCTAACTTAATAGGTAAATTCCCAAGCTTATGTTTTTATGCATACTTACTTGTCAACTTCCATGTTATATTTCAAGTCATGTTTTCAAGTATAAACACATGTCATATTTAACGTTACATGTTGTCATGTTTATACCCATTTACCCAAATCATGTTCATGTCATTATGTTTTCCTCATAACGTGACCCCAACGCTTCTAAACTCGCATATACGTTCGCAACAACGTAATGGACTAAAAGAAGAGACTTGACAAAGGCATGACAAAAATGGATATTAAGCCACAAGTTAATCATGGTGGCAAATGAGGCACAAATGTGTTCATTAGCTTGCATGTTACATTCTTAAGCCTCAAAACATGCATAAAACCGAAACTTGGCACATAAGCGAATCATGGTGACAAAAGACATGGAATGATGACAAGAAACTCGCATATATCATCATATAAGGGTTATGACTTCATATGCAAGTAGACATAATGATTATGAAGGTTCTCATGTTGCATAATGCAACATTTCAACATAAAGGTTGTAGCTTTTTGCTCATAAGATCAAGATAATGACTTCATAAACTTGCATGACATGATAGCATAAATCATACTCAATGATCAAACCCAAACTTGCAACATGAACATTTAACTTCATAGTTAATATCTAAAAGTAGGGAAGGGCTTACATTGCTATGAAGGCCTAAATCGATTTAACTAAAGCTTGTGATGAAGCTTATGCATACCATCACCCAAAAACCCAAAGATGGATGCTCCAAATCAACAAAAACACCATCTTTATGAACAAGATCAAAGCTTTTGCCTTGAAATCGACTTGAGGAGCTCTCATACTAACATAGGGACTCTCTAACACTCTCATGATCATGAAACCTCTCATAGAAATGAAGTGGAGGCTAGGATAGTTGAGTGGAGGCCATGAGAGTAGAAATTTTGCCATAGTTTAGTTGCATGAGTGAATAATGAGGGTTTAGGGGTAGGTTAGGGGCTTATTTATAGAGATTAGGATTAGTTAGGACCCTTAGATTAACCCTAGGACCAACCTGAACCGTCAGATCTCAAACCAGGCCCAAAAACCTAGCCAAGATAGAAATAGGTGCACCAGGCAAGACTGCTCGTCTGAGCCAAGTCGACAGGGCTGTCGACTTGGTCAGACCAAGTCGACAGGGTTGTCGACTTGGGTACTGTGGCGGGAATTTTTCCCGCCTGGCCCAACTGGCCCAATTTTCCAAATTCAAGTTTGAATTTGAAATATGTTTTTACTTAGAAATTTTCTGAAAACTTCGTTGGGCCTTAATCGGGTCATACGGACTCCGATTTTCGAAAACTCGGACTCTATTTCGCGTATTTTTCCGAGACGAACGCAATGGCATAGCCCTTTTAACTTGATTCAGAATTTAAAATTAAATTCTGCCTTGATTCTCGTCTTAATCACTTTATCGAAATACGGGTTGTTACATTACTGGCGCAAACAAAGTTGCAAGCAAAGTCCTGGGGAAAGGTACAATTGAACGTTTGTTCACCTCTAGGAAAAATTCTTACATCAGTCAATGTATTTTATGTACCCGATACGTGGAAGAATTTGGTTTCTGGATACCTTCTTAACAAAGGAGGATTCAAGATGGTATATGAGTCTAATAAATTAGTGTTGTCCGAGAATAACAAATTTGTTGGACAAGGATATTCTTGTAACGACATGATTAAGTTGAATCTAATAAAGAAATATTCTGCTTATATTGTTATTATGTTAACTTATGGCATGGTAGATTAGGACATGTTAATTACATGTCCCTTGAGAATAGGCATAAATTAGGATTAATTTCTGATTGTGATTTTGATTCTATCTCTAAATGCGAAATATGTGTTCCAGCAAAAATACACCGGAAATCCTTTAAATCTATAGAAAGGAAAACTGGTTTGATTGATTTGGTATATAGTGATGTGGTGACTTAAAAAGTCATATCACCTATGGTGGTAACCAATACTATATAACATTTATTGATGATTATAGTAGATATGCATATGTATATCTAATGAAATCTAAAAATGAAGCCATTGATAAATTCAAAATTTACAAGTAGAAGTCGAAGCACAATTAGGAATTAAAATTAAAGTGTTACATTCATATCGTGGTGGTGAATATTTTCCAAATTAATTTACTTTATTTTGAAAAAAAATGGTATAATTCACCAACGTACCCCCCATATACACCACAGCAAAATGGTGTTACTGAAAGAAAAAATAGAACTTTAGTAGAAATGGTTAATGTCATGCTCATAAGTTCTAATTTACCTTATAACCTATGGAGTGATGTTATGCTATCTGCATGTTACATTTTAAATAGAGTACCACTTAAAAAGAATAATGTTTCCCTTATGAGTTATGGTTTAATAGAAAACCTAATCTTACTAGGACTAAAGGTTGGGGTTGCTTAGCATATGTCAGAAAACCTGACCCTAAATGACCAAAGTTAGGTAATAGGGCATTTAAATGTGTTTTCATAGCATATTCTCTTAATAGTATAAATTATAGGTTCCTTATTCTTTACACCTTAGAAGTTATAGAATCTATAGATGTAGAATTCTTTAAAAAACAATGTATTGAGAATCCATTGAGATCATCTAGTCCAGAACCAAGTGTGACAAATGGTATCAATGACGATGAATATGCTCCTGCTCAAAACAGCAAGGAAATGTCAGTACCAGATAATAGTACTGAGCACAGAAGAAGTAAAAGAGCGAGAATAGAGAAGGACTATGGTCCTGACTTCATAACATATCTCGTAAAAGGCAATAACGACGAAGTCCTTAATGTGACAAGAAATGAAATGAACGACGATAATGATCCCATAACTTATTCTGAAGCTATAAGTTCGAGAGATTCTAATTTCTGGAAAGAAGCTATAAATGATGAAATGAACTCCATAATGTTAAACCAAACTTGGGTTTTAACTGATTTACCTCCTGGTGCTAAACCTATAGGATGTAAATGAACATTTAAGAAAAAGTTGAATACAAGTGGATCCACTGATAAGTTCAAATCCATATTAGTTGCTAAGGGATATAAGCAAAGGCAAGGAGCAGGTTAATTTGATACATATGCTCCGATTGCTCACATATTTTTTATATGTTGTTTAATAGCACTTACATCAATTCATAATTTGGTCATACATCAAATGGATGTAAAGATAGCTTTTCTAAATGGAGATTTAGAATAAGAGATGTATATATATATGGAACAACCTGAAGGTTTCATAACCCCAGGCCAAGAAAAGAAAGTTTGTAAACTAGTAAAATCTCTTTATGGCCTGAAGCAAGTTCCCATGCAATGGCATGAGAAGTTTGATAAAGTTGCACTGTCATATAGATTCATTGTTAATGATGCCGATAAATGTATTTATAGAAAATCAGATAACAATGATTATGTTATAATATGTTTATACATTGATGACATGCTAATATTTGGTTCTAATATATCTTGTGTGAATGAAACTAAGAAGTTTCTATCTTCTAAATTTGATATGGAAGATCTAGGAGACTCTAATGTAATTCGGGGAACTAAAATCATTAGGAAAGCAGGGGAGTTATTACTAACTCAATCTTATTACATTGAGAAGTTCCTAAAGAAGTATGGTCGTTATGATGACAAACTAGCACCAACTCCTTTAGATCCAAGTATCAAACTAGAAAAGAACACTGGACATACCATTTCTCAACTGGAGTATTCTAGTGTTATTGGGAGTCTTATGTATGCTATGCATTGGACTAGACCAGACATTGCACATGCTATAAGTGTATTGTGTCAATTTACGAGTAATCCAGGTTTCGAACAGTAGAAATATTTCTTGAGTTTTAGCTTATTTGAAAGGAACCATCAACTATGGTTTATCTTATAAATGATATCCTGCTGTAATAGAAGGATATAGTGATGCAAGCTGGAACAATGTAGAATCCAAATCCAAGTCTACGACAGGGTGGATATTTACATTAGGAGGCGCTCCTGTGTCTTGTCCTTCTAGGAAGAAGAACGTATATCTGACTTGGCTATGTTGTCAGAGTTAATTGCATTAGCATATGCGTGTAAGGAAGCAGAATGGCTTACGAATTTATTAATGGAAATCCCATTATGGAAGAAGCCATCTCCAGCAGTCTTGATTAACTGTGATGATCAAGCGACGATATATAATGTCTCTAATAAGACATATAATGGGAAGTTTAGACATGTGTGTCTAAGACAACAGATTGTAAGACAATTTCTCAAAAGTGGAGTTATAATTGTTGACTACATAGAAATAAAGAAAAACTTGGCTGATCCACGTACAAAAGGTTTTCCAAAGGCAATGATTTCTATAAAGTCAAAAAAATGGGACTAAGGTCTATGAATGAAGATTGATCATCCTTAATAGAACCCCAACTTGTGTGTTGAAAAGGATAGACAAAGTTCGATGGGTACCAACAAGTTAAGAGAATGATTATGGAACACTAAACCAATAATCACATAATATTTAGTGTTGGATTCAGCAAGAACAAAGGATGGATAAATATCCTTAATAAGTCTAGAAACCTTAAAAGGTGTATTGCTGAAACAAATTAAGAGACTTACTTATATGAGTATGGAAATCAGGTCGTTTCCTAGGAAAGTACGACCGCTTTCTAGAGTAGACTCATAAACCAGGATCAAAGCACATGGCCATTAACGTGCTGAGAAATACAAAACACTATAACTAAGTAAATCAACATGTGTGATTGTTCCGGTTTTATCGTTTAGGGATACTTGGTTCAAGATTCGTTCACCATAGAATCTTGATAGAGCTTTGAATGGTTTATACCAAAAAAAGGTTCAAATGCAAAAGATACCTTTTATTTATGTGTTGTTGCCACGATAATGCAAAACATGATCGTAAAACTATATAGGCTTGATCCCACTTGGGTATGTAGGAAGTCACACTAGTGATTCAGCCGTCCACTTTATTTATTTTCTTATTTTGAAAATTGGGGGAGATTGTTGTAAAATATTCAAAACTTGTTTTGGTGTTTGAGTTTATTTTGAAGAAGGAAAAAGGAAAAAGGAAGAAGGAAGAAGGAAGAAGGAAGAAGGAAGAAGGAAAGGGAAAATTGATTTGTCCCATATCATGGAGAAGAAAGGAGGTAGCAAGTATATCAATGTCTTCCTCAAGTGGATGTTGGGGCGTTGGGGCATCCAAATGTTTACTTTATTGCGAGGAGCGAGGTGATGCATCACTATACCACACACGGGCGCGCCACGGACCGTCCGTCCAACCAGGACGGGTACTGGTTTCAGGTTTCGGGTCTAGATTCAATAAGTATACTTTTGGACAGAATTTATAAATGGTAACGGTCCTCGAATTAAATTCAAAACTGGGCAGTTTTAAAATGTTAGAAAAAGGGCGCGATAGTTCGAAATTTGCAACACTTTATGACCGTTGCAAATGAATAGATGTTGCGTTTCAAAATTGAAATGGAAATGACCATTCAAACAGTCCCGACTGTTCATGAACAGACGTATCCCTCCGCTGGCTATAAATACCAACACCAGAACACTGCTTTAATTATCCGAAATCATCTTCTTCCTCCACTGTCAATTTGCAACGCCACTACGCTATTTGAAACACTGCAGTTTTGTAACACCTCTAAGGTGCTGCAAATTCAGAAGCATTGAAAATTGTTCTTCTTCTTTTATCAGAATTAAATTCAGAGTGCTCTTGGTCGGATCAAACCCATACTGTAATATCCCACCTCCGTTAAGATCACTTGCAAAGGGAATGCCTTAACTTCGGTGGAGCATTATAGGCAAAAGCATGCAGATAAATTACAAGATAGAAAAATAAAGCAGCGGGAAATAAAGTCATTTTATAAACAATGTGGTTCAGTCAAGCTTTTACAACAATTGTCTCAATTATACTTAAAAGTAATACATAGAACTTCTGTCTTGATTTAAAAACTTCCAAGTATAAAAGAAGCATAAAAATAACAATGATATTCCCCAATAAAGCATGAACCAGCCATAGCAGTGGAGGAGAGAGTCCAAAGCAATACATCTACTATCTTTGAGCTTGGAAAGAAAACTAAGCTAAGTGGTAACATTTCCTCCCTATGAACCTTTGGGGGGAGGGGAGGGACGGAAGAAAAGAGGGAAACAAACTAGGTCAGACATAAGTCTCGTAAGTCCAGTGACTTTCAGCATGTAAATAGGCAAAAGCATCATGATATGAATAAACTGAATATAAGACAATACCGTGATAACAAGGATAACAAGTTAACACACGGTTAGCATAGATATGATAAGGCAAGATAAACTGAATGCATTTCTACTCTTTCTCCGCTTGGCTACTACCCTGTTATTCCGATTTCTCTATCTCTGCACCCCCTAACTAGTGTCCTAACTAGAAGTCTGTACAAAATGATCATATGATAATGTGATCCCAATCGTCGCAATTGTAGTAGCCTTCAGGTGTACATCTATTGTGAGGATTCCACCTCAATCTGCCTGATTGCCATGAATATGTTAGATGTACCCTTACTACCCTATCGTTCTGCTCCTTACTCGTATTAATTTTCCTTGTGTCTGTGTCAATCGGCCCTCGCTTGCGTGTAGATACCCGGTGTTGGTCCCACCATAAGGTGTATCAGTCCTTATGATACCAACCGACACGATTCAAGATGCACAGTGTATAACTATTGATACCCAACGCCTGCTTTTTCCCGCTACTGAGTACGTGCACGCCCGTAAACCTTCGGAACCTAAACTGACGTACCACCCGCTGCTATTTTGACCGCTTATAATCAGCCCAGTAATCGTGCCCCAACCATCCTAGTATCAGGGTACCTTGATAAATCTATGTAGGTTACTGTTGAAATAGGTCCTCGTTACTAGGGTTTCTTACTAGTTAAGTTTGCGGGCCTATATTTACTAATATTACCCACCAACCCGATATGTACTTAACCTTCCCACTGATTCAAACATGTTTACTTAATGGTTAAGTTTTTCTTATTAACTTAACCCTTCTCATTCATCATGTTGTACTGGTTAACTTAACCCTGCTCACTTGTCTAATTAACATGTTTATAATGGTTAAGTGTTCTAAATTTACTTAACCCCGTCTTCTTGTCTAATTAACATGTTATAACGGTTAAGTGTTGCCTTAGTGAACTTAACCCTACCATTCTTAACATGTCTTGTTTTTAGCATTAATTGATTTATTAATGCACCAACCTCTCACATTAGATCTATGTTGTTGCGATTATTGGATGTGCTGGGCGGTTCCGGGTAGTTTTACACCACAACTCAATCTAACCTCGGGTTTTTCTTGGGTATAATGCACTAACCACTCACATTAGATAGGTGTTGTTGCGGTTAATGGATGTGCCGGGCGGTTCCGGGTAGTTTTACATCGCAACTCAGTCTAACCTCGGGTTAGGCATGCTTATCTTTTAGCATATTTTCCATACATGTCCAAGTCTAGATTTTATATGCTAATTATCCCAAATTCACAAAACTAGTCATGTTCCAATTCTCAAGTTATACCTCAACAAAGCTAATTACAAGTTATGCCCCACAAATTCAAGTTATTACTCAAAATAGGTTACACTCAATTTTCCCAAATTTGCAATAATAGTCATGCCCTAAAAATCACAATATAACACATGCCCTAAGGTTTAGTCATATTGCACCGTACAAAATATTCTCCAAAAACCCCCAAATCATTATTCAAAGTATAAACTATGCCAAATTATAGCCTTTAATTACAGTGCATGCCAATTACCCAAAATCCCAATTTAGACGTGTTCACATTTAATAATTATCCCTGTCTTACTATAGGTTTTCGTGCCTAAGCCATATATTACTGTACACAATAATCTCCTTCTTCCAAGTCATAAACTATCATATATTATATGCCCAATTTTAGGTCTTACCACAACATGTGCTATGCCTTACATGTTTACAGTTCAATTTACGCTCAAACCCCAAGTCATATGTCTAATATACTTTATGCCCCAAATCTCAAGTCATATGTTCGATACACTTTATGTTTTAAATACAACATGTGTTATGTCCTCAAATCAGTTACAAATCAGTTATGCCCAATTATACATAATTTAATATTTTCCCAATTTTAGCGCTGGCCATGTCCAAATCATATATTATGTCCAATTTTTTCCAACGTACGTTCATCTCTTATGAGATTTGGCTCAGGCTCGCAATAGCCTGGCTATAAAAACAAAAAGGGAAGAAGGAAAGAAGAGACAAAGAATGGACATAATAATATCAATGAGATAGATCCAATGGATATAGAAAGACAGATAGAAATAAGCATAATCTCATATTCAGATTTATTACAATGTCAGAATCACAATTTAAATTTTACTTCTGAAAGTAACATGAACTTACAAATTACAGAACGGTCTTGAATTCTGGGATCTTATTTCTGAATTTGATTAGCTATTCGTTTGATGTAGACTTTGATTGTTAACTTGAAAACTCTAATTTGATTGATTAAGGTGGAGGCTAGGTCACTTCAGGTTTTAGCAGCATATAAACGCTTATGAATTCGTGTGTAGAAAACAATAGGTTTAGGGGTCTTTTTATAGGTGAATAGGGAGATTTAGAGCCTTCAGATCAGTCTAGAAGTCATCAGAATCGTCCAAAGCAGAATATCATGTCACACAGCGAATCAGAAAGCGACACGTGGCAAAACACGTCATCGGCCAGATCTGGGCCAACAGGGGTCGACACCCCTATAGGGGGGTCGACACCTATGTCGACTCCCCTTGGGGGGGTCGACACACTGAGCGGGAATTTTCCCGCTCAGCCTATTCTGCTTGAATTTCGAATTTTAAACTTGGTTTGAGATGTATAATTATTATTTATATTTTCTATTTAAACATGAAATCTTCTGAACTCCGTAACTTCTTCATACGGAGTCCGATTTACGCAAACTCGGACTCTGTATCAAGCGGAATTCCGAGACGAATGAAATGGCGTAATCCATTTCTCTTAATTCTCACTTATAAATAAGTATTCTTTAATTTGTTAATTAAATATTCTCAGAAAATAAGGGGGGGTTACATTCTCCCCTCCTTAAAAGGATTTCATCCCCGAAATCTCCAAGTCTAGGAGAATGTATCCTAACATCCAACATCCATCTACTCAACCATTCAATCACAGGCGTCCATTGTCCTTAAAAAGATTTCTAATGCTTTTCATGAACATATGCATAGTTTGTGTATATGTCCTTATCTAATGCAAAATCAGGCGGTCTACTAATTCAGTTAACCTACTTAATGCGAATTATGTCAGTGTCATGAGTCCATCATGTATGCAATTATTTCTAATCGTACTTTATAACTTCTACATGAGTGCACAATCATTCGTACAAATGCAACATCCATATGATAACACATCAAGTTTCAATTCATAAAAATTCACTCATGCATATGCAATATGAAAGTGACTGAGCCAATCTAGTGCCTAATATGTGTATATGCATCCACGAGCAACAACTAGCAAACACTTACATCCACTTGCATCCACCAAACATAGCATGTCTCAAACACATGTTTACATCCATTGGCTTCTACCTAAGGATCGAGGATAGGTTCGAGAGGATATACTTAAAAGATAAAGACTAGTAAATAAACTTTACAGGAAAAGAGAGATCAAGGATATACCCTCAAAAAGGGTATGATGCGCGTATCTAGTCTTCAGCCTTCTAGGTTGCATCTTATTGAGCTTCATTCCATATTTCTTTGACTGTCTTAACTTCACGATTTACGTAGCTTTTTAATTTCTGTTTCCAGAATATGCATTGGAACTCATTTCACTATCGCCTCCCGTTCCACCTTTTCTTCTTATAGTATACTTGGCACTACAACTTCAGCTTTGTCATGCTAACATTCCCAGAACTATCTCTTGAAAATAAACAGATGCTAACCATGTTACCAAGTGTATATACTAAGATGATTAGATTCTTCCTCGTCAATCTAGTAAGTGGGGCTAATACCTTCGCAAAGTCCTTAACGAGCTTCCTATATTAGCCCACTATTCCAAGAAAGCTTCTTACTTCTGTTGCATTCCTTGGGACCTACCAGTCTACTTTGCGGGATCTACTGCTATACCTTCTTTGGACGCCATATGTCCTAGAAACCTTACTTCTTCTCTCCAAAAATGATATTTTTAGAGAACTTCGCCTTAAATTGATGTGCTTGGAGGGTATCCGAGACTTCCCTTAGATGCCAAGCATGTTCTTCCTCATTCCAAAATATCATCTATGCACAAGCGAAGTGAACCATCCGCCTTTGTAATGAAAACGACTGGAGCATCCCATTTAGAAATACTTCGCCCTATGAACCCTTTTTCAAGTAACTCTTTTACTTGTTTACTGAGCCCTTCCTTTCCCTTGGATTCATGTGTCGTACAGGTAATGCAACTGGCTTTGCATTGTCAACTAGATATATGCGGAAGTCTATTTCGCGTTTTAGGGGATAAACCCCTAACCTGATCAAAAACATCTGCGTACTCATGGACTACCCTAACGGATTGCAAATCGTCGATAGATGCATCAAGTGATTCTAGGTAGCAAAGACAAACTGATCCCTTAGGATCGCACGAAATCTCGAGGGTATTCCCGAAGCAAGTCAAAAGTCTAATTATCCTCCTTTCACAATTACTAGCTAACCAATCCATGCCTAGAATCAACCCATAGACCATGAAACCCAAAAACATAAGCATTACACTTAATGTCAATACTTAATATAGCTATTCTCAAATCCTTACAAATCAAAGATAAATGAGCCGAACCACCAATTGGATTTGAGACAATAATGGGATCTTCTACTATACAAGCACTAAGGTGTAGAGACTCAACTATGGAAGCAGATATAAACGAATGTGAAGCGCTAAAATCAAAAAGAGTTCTAACAGGATGATCAAAAAGAAAAACTAGACTTTTTCAACAGAAGCTCTACTACCTCACTCTCAGGTACGTTGGTAGTGAGAGCATGCACTTGCCCTTTGGAAAATCCTGTCCTTTGTTTTTGCCCTTGTCCTTAATTATATGACCCGTTATACCATAATAACGACACTTCCTCTTGTCTTAGATTTTCCTATCCTTTCCTCCTTTGTGAACCAAGTCCATATCCATGAGTTTCTCATCCTTAGGTTGTGCTCCTTAGCCAAACACCTCATTCTCATCTTTGCCATCCTTGTATAACTTGTTGACAAGTCTCTTGAAAGCTGCCTCCATCGCACGGAAAACCGTACAAAGCTTGAAAGAAAATTAGCCCAAGGTGAAGCTATTGCGGCTATAGATGGAAGTTGGGCACTTCTTTGCCCTTTGACAGATGTCGTAGTCTCACCAAGCCTACGGAACCATGCCGCGATGAGGTTACCTCCCAGAAAGCCAGGAGCCCTGGAGACTCAAGAAAGAAGGAAACAAGGATTCAAACAGAGGATCAAAAGATAGTGCATATGGCTTTGGGGAATATGCCTTTAAAACAAAACTTTTCTTTTGAAAATGCTTCTTTAAAAACCGTATTGAAAATAAATTTTCAAATCTTTTATCTGATCCGGTAACCTTCAACTCTGATACCACGTGTTATATCCCACCTCCGTTAAGGTCACTCGCAAAGGGAATGTCGTAACTTCAGTGGAGCATTATAGGTAAAAGCATGCAGATAAATTACAAGACAGAAAAATAAAGCAGCGGGAAATAAAGTCATTTTATAAACAATGCGGTTCAATCAAGCTTTTACAATAATTATCTCAATCGTACTTAAAAGTAATACATAGAACTTCTGTCTTGATTTAAAAACCTTCAAGTATAAAAGAAGCATAAAAATAACAATGATATTCCCCAATAAAGCATGAACCAGCCATAGCAGTGGAGGAGAGAGTCCAAAGCAATACATCGACTATCTTTGAGCTTGGAAAGAAAACTGAGCTAAGTGGTAACATTTCCTCCCTGTGAACCTTTGGGGGGGAGGGGACGGAAGAAAAGAGGGAAACAAACTAGGTCAGACATAAGTCTCGTAAGTCCAGTGACTTTCAGCATGTAAATAGGTAAAAGCATCATGATATGAATAAACTGAATATAAGACAATACCGTGATAACAAGGATAACAAGATAACATACGATTAACATAGATATGATAAGGCCAGATAAACTGAATGCACTTCTACTCTTTCTCTGCTTCGCTACTACTCTGTTATTCCGATTTCTATATCTCTGCACCCCCTATCTAGTGTCCCAACTAGAAGTCTGTATAAAATGATCATATGATAATGTGATCCCAATCCCCGCAATTGTGGTAGCTTTCAGGTGTACATCTATTGTGAGGATTCCACCTCAATCTGCCTAATTGCCATGAATATGTTAGATGTACCCTTACTACCCTATCGATCAGCTCCTTACTCATATTAATTTTCCTTGTGTCTGTGTCAATCGGCCCTCTCTTGCGTGTAGATACCCTGTGCTGGTCCCACCATAAGGTGTATCAGTCCTTATGATAGCAACCCGACACGATTCAAGATGCACAATGTATAACTACTGGTACCCAGTGCCTGCTTTTTCCCACCTCGGAGTACGTGCACATCCGTAAACCATCGAAACCTACATTGAGGTACCCCCTACCGCTATTTTGACCGCTTATAATCAGCCCAGTAATCGTGCCCCACCCTGCCTAGTTTCAGGGTACCTTGATACATATATGTGGGTTACTGTTGAAATGGGTCCCCGTTACTAGGGTTTCTTACTAGTTAAGTTTGCGGGCCTATATTTACTAATATTACCCACCAACCCGATATGTACTAAACCCTCCCACTGATTCAAACATGTTTACTTAATGGTTAAGTTTTTCTCATTAACTTAACCCTTCTCATTCATCATGTTGTACTAGTTAACTTAACCCTGCTCACTTGTCTAATTAACTTGTTTATAACGGTTAAGTGTTCTAAATTTACTTAACCCCATCTTCTTGTCTAATTAATATGTTATAACGGTTAAGTGTTCCCTTAGTTAACTTAACCCTACCATTCTTAACATGTCTTGTTCATTAGCATTAATTGATTTATTAATGCACCAACCTCTCATATTAGATCTACGTTATTGCAGTTACTGGATGTGTCGGGTGGTTCCAGGCAGTTTTACACCATAACTCAATCTAACCTCGGGTTTTTCTTGGGAATGATGCACTAACCTATCACATTAGATAGGTGTTGTTGCAGTTACTGGATGTGCTGGGCGGTTCCGAGCAGTTTTACACCGCAACTCAATCTAACCTCGGGTTAGGCATGTTTATCTTTTAGCATATTTACCATACATGTCCAAGTCTAGATTTTATATGCTAATTATCCCAAATTCACAAAACTAGTCATGTTCCAATTCTCAAGTTATACCTCAACAAAGCTAATTACAAGTTATGCCCCTACAAATTCAAGTTATTACTCAAAATAGGTTACACTCAATTTTCCCAAATTTGCGATAATAGTCATGCCCCAAAAATCACAATATAACACATGCCCTACGGTTTAGTCATATTACACCGTACAAAATATTATCCAAAAACCACCAAATTATGATTCAAAGTATAAACTATACAAAATTATAGCCTTTAATTATAGTGCATGCCAATTACCCAAAATCCTAATTTAGGCGTGTTCACATTTAACAGTTATCCCTATCTTACTATAGGTTTCGTGCCTAAGCCAGATATTACTATACACAATAATCTCTTTCTTCCAAGTCATAAACTATCATATATAATATGCCCAATTTTAGGTCCTACCACAACATGTGCTATGCCTTACATGTTTACAGTTCAATTTACGCCCAAACCCCAAGTCATATGTCTAATTTCCTTTATGCCCCAAATCTCAAGTCATATGTTCGATACACTTTATGTTTTAAATACAACATGTGTTATGTCCTCAAACCAGTTACAAATCAGTTATGCCCAATTATACATAATTTAATAGTTTTCCCAATTTTAGCGCTGGCCATGTCCAAATCATATATTATGTCCAATTTTTTCCAACGTACGTTCATCTCTTATGAGATTTGGCTCAGGCTCGCAGTAGCCTGGCTATAAAAACAAAAAGGGAAGAAGAAAAGAAGAGACAAAGAATGGACATAATAATATCAATGAGATAGATCCAATGGATATAGAAAGACAGATAGAAATAAGCATAATCTCATATTCAGATTTATTACAATGTCAGAATCACAATTTAAATTTTACTTCTGAAAGTAACATGAACTTACAAATTACAGAACGGTCTTGAATTCTGGGATTTGATTTCTGAATTTGATTAGCTATTCCTTTGATGTAGACTTTGATTGTTAACTTGAAAACTCTAATTTGATTGATTAAGGTGGAGGCTAGGTCACTTCAGGTTTTAGCAGCATATAAACGCTTATGAATTCGTGTGTAGAAAACAATAGGTTTAGGGGTCTTTTTATAGGTGAATAGGGAGATTTAAAGCCTTCAGATCAGTCTAGAAGTCATCAGAATCGTCCAAAGAAGAATATCATGTCACACAGCGAATCAGAAAGCGACACGTGGCAAAACACGTCATCGGCCAGATCTGGGCCAACAGGGGTCGACACCCCTATAGGGGGGTCGACACCTATGTCGACTCCGCTTGGGGGGGGGGGGGGGTCGACACCCTGAGCGGGAATTTTTCCGCTCAGCCTATTCTGCTTGAATTTTGAATTTTAAACTTGGTTTGAGACGTTTAATTATTATTTATATTTTCTGTTTAAACATGAAATCTTCTGAACTCCATAACTTGTTCATACGGAGTCCGATTCACGCAAACTCGGACTCTATCTCAAGCAGAATTCCGAGATGAATGCAATGGCATAACCGGTTTCCCTTAATTCTCAATTATAAAATTAAGTATTCTTTAATTTGTTAATTTAATATTCTCAAAAAATACGGGGTGTTACACATACAAACTTTGAATCTGATTACGCTGTTCAAAGGCTTTATTGAATTCTGAAAGTCCATAGTTTGATAACCCGTTTGTACCTGTTGGGTTGAACTATTGTTTGAAAGAATCTATTATGTAGATCGTTAAAGTCTGAAGTACGACAATCATATTTCTCCAATAGTCTCAAAATCGCAAAACATCCCAATAAAAATAATGAGAAGAACAACATAAGTAAATTATTTTAACAATTTCATACTAGGAGTTAATGAGCTAACGTAGTATTAACGAATATACATATAAATCAATAGTTTTGTGACTCCGTTGATGGTATAGAAAGTCATAATTCAGTACGTTCCGAACATCATATAGCTTTCTAATTCACATATCAAATTTTATGCGTGGTTCACTTCTTAAAATGACAATTTTCTTAAAGTGAGATGCGTGCAATGCTTTCTCTTAAGAAAACAAATATTAATTATTTGCCACGTAACAAACATGATCCAATTGTTATGTGCTAAGTGGTGAATATGCAAACGCTCTAATGTGGTAAATGTCACACATTAAATAATGTAGTTTATTTGAATAACATAGTTAATGATAATTTGTATGATATATGTGATAACCTACAAGTCAAGGGCTCAGTTATCTTTAATAAATTATTTAAGTCTGGAAATTAATGGCATTGGATACAAGTTGATAATGATGGTTAATTACGAATGAATTTATTATCTTTGTTGGTGATTAATTTCTAAGGGTGCAAGCTGTCACATTAGTAAAAATGACATCTTAATAAATGTAAGCGCATGGACGATTGCAAGTAAAATTGTTTTCACTTAAGTTTGTTAACCTCCACTGCATGTCAAGATTAAAAGACGATGAACCTTCACTTTGACTCACTATCACTCCTTCCGCTATCAATAGAAATTTGATCTCAGAGAAACTAGGTACTTATTCTTTTAATATAATTTTATCTTCTCAACTAAATTAAACTATATATCATTTGTATCAGCAGTGAAATTCTGTTGCGAAGTTGTTAGTTCTTTTTCTTAATTCCAGATTAACTTTTATTGTTCGATCTTTTTAAATTTTTTTTTTTAAATTACCAACTAGAGATTCTGATAATTTTGTTTTTCTTATTCTCCAATTACAAAGAAGAAGAAGGAACATTGTAAATTTTTAAACTGGTTAAAATTTCTGTTTCTTTACCTGATCACTTCTGAGATATTTATAGATTTTGCATATCTCTTAATTTCTTGAATACGTATGACTCAGTTAGGGCTGTGAGAATAACTTTTGCATGGCTTGACTAGAGACGGAGTAGATTAATTTTCGAAATTTCGGTTGTTAATTATATCATAATTCAGAAACTAACAACCAGCTTTCAATAACAGTTAGTAATGGCAAACAGCAAGAGTGTGAGCAGATGGACAAATATATTGACGAAGGAACTGAAACTTGACCTGTTCCTAATGAACAAAAAGGAAATCCGCCAATTCACAAACAATGAACCCGACTTCGTTGCAACAGTGAATATGTTCATTTCTGGATGCAACAAATTTATATTCATGTTCGATAATTTCAGGGAAGATGCACTTCAAATTCTACTCAACCACCTTCTTCCTAGGGGCATTTCTCGGCCTGACTGGTGGCCAAGTACAAATTCAAAATGGTGGGCACAGCTTGGGTTTCCTACACACAAGGGAGACCCGCCTTTCGAACTCGATGCATCCAAGCTTTCCAAGGTCTGGAAAGTGGCAGTGCTTGTAGGCATCATCCAAGACCACAGTCCCAGGGTTATCTGTAATGCCCTTAGACTGGACGAGAAAATGAAAGCAGTGACGTCGGGGAAAGAGAAGTTCGTACTGTCAGCTGCTCTTATTATTTTGGATAGGACATTCTCCTCGGAGAGCAATGAGGATGCAGGTTCGACCACGGCGACTTGTAAGGAGCATGTTGTGCTTGCATTGGCCGCTCCACCCAAAGAAAAGCCTCTTGCCATTACTTGGGGTAGCACCTCAAATCAAAGTTACAGTCAGGTGTATATTGAACTTAATTTATGGACAAATCAGTTTGTTGTTACCTTAGAAATTTGCGGACTGAAAATGCGCATGTACAGAAATGGAAAATAGTCTTATTTTCATAATAAGTGTCCAATGAAGTATATTGTTGAAGTGTGTTTTTGGTGGCTTAGTTTTGTAACTGTGCCTTAGTTTAATTGTATGGAATACAGAATGTGGTTTATTTTAGTGGAATTGTAAAGCAATACTAAAGGAAATATGTTTATATAGTATAGTGCTTATGAGGCTACGTTGATGTATATAACTAACCTATATGGACACAGGTAGCTGATGTCAACCGCCCACATGATGTTGCCAAACTGAGAAACATTTCTGGTCGATCGAGAAAGCGCAAGAGAGCGAAGACAGTGGAAAAAGAACCTTTTCCTATTGCTGCTGCTATACACGCAATTCCAATTTCCTGTCAGGTGTGTGTAACATTTTCCATGAGGGCTTGTAATTTTATGTCAAGAGTAATTTAATATTTTTAATTTAATCAATGGACAGATCAGTTCGTATGTTCTTTAGAAATTTGTATGTTGGCATTCTGAAAATGCACCTGTGCAAAAACGGAAAACTGTTTTGTTTTCATAATAAGTGACATTTCACTGGAACAAATTTTCCGGCAGCCTATTTTTCTAACTGTCACTTAGTTTAATTGTATAGGATATACAAAATGTGGTTAAGTTTGGCGGAATTGTGAAGCAAGAAAAACTAAAGGAAATATGTTTATATAATTTAGTGCTAATGAAGTTATAGCCTACATCCATGTATATAAGCATAACTAACCATAAATACGGATACAAGCACCTGTAGCTGGTGTAATCTAATGATAATGCTGATCTGAGAAACATACCTGATTCTGGCAAAATTTTGTCAGAGTTACTCATCATTGCTGCAGAAGAGGTAGACAAATATGCACCCTTTCAAATTCGTTTTCTAACACAAATATGAGAAGCAATATAGAACCTCTATCTTCATTCATGTGTGTCATGTTAAACCACAGTTATGCATCTGAATTATTTAATTTATATGTGAAGCCCACCATAGAAGAATAGAAGCTGATGATGTTGAAGTCAATGATTGAGATTTAATAGCTAGATAGACAATGATAGTCAAAAATGTCAAAAATTGGACTGAAGTAAACAAATTAACCATCAGTATCCTTTTAGCATGAAATAACAGTTCATGCATGTGCATACTAAACATAGACAAAAAACATTATTACCGATATGTTGTTATCGAACGACTTAAGTGTTACAATGGATTCTTGGAGTATGGTAACTATCCCAGCTCATGCCATATTTTAAGTAGCTAATATCGGTATAGATTTTTGGTTGATAAGCACCAAGAAATTAAAAAATAAATGAAGTTCTATAGGTGAATGTCCAATTATGAATAATACATAAAAGAAAGACGAATAGAGATAATACAAATACTTGCACAATATTGTTTGTAACCATTTCATACATAAACAATTTAGCATGTCTACATTATGTAGTGCTAATGCAGCTACATTGATGTACATTATTATCTATGAAAATGGACACAAGCACATGCAGGTCATGTAGACCAGCCAGATAATGTTGCTGATCAGAAAAACATTTCGGATTCGGGCAAAGGCTCTTCTGAGTTCCACAATACAGGAGAAAATGCAGCAGAAGAGGTAAATTATTTTTGCGCCATTAGAAATTCAATTTCTAGCACAAATATGCAGCAGAAAATCCTTTTGGAATGAAATAACAGTTCAACACTAAACATGGCAAATATATCACGCACCTCTTCAACTTCCATATACTGTGTTGGAATAGGTCTTGAACAGTCTAAAAATCTAAATTGTTTGAATAAGCGCATTTATTGCTTGAGTCGCACACCATACGGAATTTTAAGAGGAACCAATGTTCCTTTTGTATGGAGAGGTTTGTTGAATAATTTGGCTAATTTAATCTGGCAGCTGAGCTGCTTGTAGCATGACTCTGTTGATGAGTGATTTCCGCGAGCTGTGGAGAAATGGCGTTGTGGGGATATACTCTAATATGTGGAGATGCTACAAGGCATATCGATTAATCGATATCCTTAAAACGTTATTTGTCATCGCCAAACGATGAATCAGACAAACGGTTGTTGTGAGTTAAAATACCTTTTAAGCAAGGTTCGAAATTCCAATTTTCAATCACATAGAAAAAATAAAAATTCGTTGATGTAGAAAATTTAAATATTCGGTCTCATTTCGTAAATTCCGATTTGGTTCCAATCTGATAATTTCGGTATGGTTCTTTTATAAATACGCAAATAAATATGCATTACTAATCAAGGTTTAAAATTCCGTTTTATGTTTTCGTTTTCGATCATTAAGAAAATTTGATATTTCAATTTCATTCTGCATGTCTCGTAAACTTCGCATTGATTCGAGCATTTTTTTCTTTTTAAGTTACCTCAAATTATTTAGAAAATATACGTTTTGATACAAAGTCGGATTTTAGAACCATGGCATATACATAGCATATAGAATTATAGATAAAAGAATCCAAGAGAACACATTACTTTTGAATGAACCAAGAGATTGCACAATGGCCCAATGTCCAATAATTTTGTGAATTATATAGCACTAGCTAATTAAATTACCCCTCGTATACGAACAGACCGTAAACACTAAAGGAGGAATCAGTTATTAATTGCTCCTCGCTTACTGAGTGATACATTATCATAAAATTCCGTTACTACTTTTTTATTACTATGTCGACTAATATAACTCGACTTATATAATTTCTACATACAAATAATTGGAATTTTACACAAATTGCACAGAAGTAAACTTTGTATAATTTTTACACGATTATTTATAATAATTTAGTATCAATTATTTAAGTCCACATCCATTTTAATTAGCAGCCCATAGTCCTTACCCAATGATAATAGCCCAGAGCTTTATTATTAATAATAGCCTATAATGCTTACCTAATAATAAGAGCTCAAAGTTTTAGTGCTAATACACAAATTTGATTAGCAACCCGCAATCAATAGTCATTCCAGACCTTTTAATACTTCTTCTTCTACCCTAAATTTAGCTTGTTTAACTTAAAACTCTAAATGTAATTTTTGATCATACGATGCTTAGAAAGAAGTAATCTCTTTCTCCTTCCAGCTATGCTCTATTTCCCCATTTCTTCTTTCTTCTCATGGATATTTACTGAAATGAATTGCATTTTTTTGTGTTTTATTCACTTACAGTGTTCGAACTGGGTTTCTGAATGAGTTCCAGCCCGGTCGTCGCCGGAGCCGGACCAAATGGTCGGGCTGTTCTCAAGTATAATTCAAAAAATTATTGGACATAGTGGAATAAGATCATCTTGTAACGTAATTTTTAGATCAATTAATCTTTCTTATAAAATTTGTGTTACTCGGAACCGGGTTTTGGCTTCATCTTCTCTTTCTTTCGAAAAACAAAACACGAACATAAATTTTATAAAGTTTTCAGTAACAGGCTCAACCAACAGACCCGAATACTTTTTTAACATAGTCGAATAAGATTATCTTGTAACGTAGGAAATCACAATGCAACTTACATCATCACTATAATTTTACATAAAATGTCTTTATTATTACCTATTGATGATGGAGAAGACAACTAGACCACACACCACTTTATTTTTAGGTCTCAAATGAAATAAGAGTAGGCAACCATGACATTTATCCCAATATATGTCAACATCAAAATAAAAAATATTAGTATTGATCAAGGTTTTAAATCTCGGATATCGATCGCTTTTCATCTCGGAGATTTTAGAGACTTGATTTCGTATTGGAAAGATCTCGGATGAGATGAGTCTTACTCGGGGGTTTGTCTCGGATTTTCATCTCGGGTCTAAAAGCTTATATCAGAGCAATCTTGGGTTATATGATATGTTATAAAATGAAATTCTTACACAATAATTTTTAGGAATAATATTATAAAAATAGTAACTTAAACTATAATTGCAAGATCGCTTCATTGTTCTTAATCTATGAAAATCATATTCATGAATCACAATATGCTTAAAATAAAATAAAAAAATAGTGCTTACAACTTATGGTCCATGAACATAGTCTATAGTTAAACATAGAACATAAAAAAGATCAAACATTAAATAGTTCAACATAAGTAGAATATAAAATACATAGTTTCACAGGTAATACACATATAAAAAATGACAAATATGATAATAATAATAAGCATTGTAGAATATATATGAATATGCAATATGTTCATTTAACACGCAAAATATAGAACAGCAGGAGATTATCATGGCCGAATATGAGTTTTTTAATTCTTGTTTTGGTTCGGACACGGGTTTAAATTTTAACCAGAAAAACCAAAATCTCAGTTGATATTTCAGTATCTCGTCTCGGACGATATATCACTCGATGTTGCAATATCTCGGACGATACATGTAACACCCCACACCCGCTAAGGTCACTCACTAAGGGAATGCCTTAACTTCGGTGAAGTATTTTAAGTGAATATAGAACAGAAAAATTACAACAAGACAGATATAAGTAATACTTGAAATTTAAAACATCATTTCATTGCAGCAGAAGGTAAACATATTTGGTTACATACCAAAAACCAACAAGAGTCAAGTACAAAATATCCATCTCGATAAAAACATAAGTACATAATCCCACTACATACTAATAGCCATAATAGAAAAGATAAGATGAGCTTTACATCAACGGTCCAAGCTCCAAAAGATAGATAAAGCAATCTGATCAAAGCCCACTAGTGCTAGGCCCAACCTGAGGACCTGAGGGAGGGAAAAAGATAAAAACAACGGGGTCAGACATAAGTCTGAGCGAGTCCTATAACTTTAACAATACAATCATTAAAGTAATTAGGGTATGATATAAACTTGGTATGGTAACGCCTGGGGATAAATGACTACACTAAGCAGCCAACTAGACATAGGAAGAACTAAGATATCGGTAAAGACACATCTACCCACCCAAGGGTAATTACTACACTGCACCACACCAGTCATTCCTAACTTAAAGGTTGATCCCACCCAAGGACTTAGAAAATTTAACTAGTAGTTTCGTGTACCCCTAGCTGACCATATAGGTGTCGTCTGCCCCTATCTCCACTAAGTGTACCCACTACTCCCCAAGCGATCGGCTCCCTAACGTAGATACCCGTGCTGGCCCCACAGTGTGGTGTATCACTCCTCAAAGTGGCAACCCGATACAACCAACGGTGCACGGCTTATACTTACACGATGCAACAACGTCTTACCTACCAGCCCGGGTCCACACACGCATATGAAACCCGTTGGACTTGCGTTGCCACCGCTAACCCGTTTTGGCCTCTTATAGTCAAGCCCAGTACGCGTGTCCCGTCCTCGACATGGGTCGAGCCCACAAAGATACATATGGGTTACTGGTTGAAATGGGCCCCCACAAGCTACCCACCTAAGCTTGCTCCCTCTAGTGTATCCCACTTAACCCTTTAATCATGTTTAATTACATGTTTCCACTTTGGTTAAGTATTCTAATCGTATTTTCTATTGCCACCCAAGGCAACCACTAGATTTCCACATGCCACCCAAGGCACCCACTTAACCCCTCATGCCCCACTACATGCTTATCTGGTTAAGTGTTTCTTAATTGATTAAGACCGTAATCTTTGTAAAGACCTCTCACATTAGACTGTCTTTTATGGCAGCTGGATTTGCCGGTCGGGTCCGGGCAGCCTTACGCCATAACAGAGTCTAACCTCGTGTCTTTACACTTGTCACGTATTTAGTTTATGCCTAAGACCTCTCACATTGGGCCAATCATTTGTAGCCGCTGGATTTTCCGGTCGGGTCCGGGCAGTCTTATGCTACAAAAGGGTCCAACCTCGTGTCTTAGTCGATTAATTACACCTAATTAATCACCCCCATATTTTGAATTAATTTTCCCTAATAAATTCCAATTTAATGATGTACATAATTGACTCAATTATGTCCATCCACTTATGGTATGCAACATCATACCAATTTCACCACAATTTTGTTAACATGAATATTAACCCCATCGTTCCCCACGTAATACGCTAACATGACATACTTAAAAGGGAAGATTCATCACAAATACAATGGGTTCAACTTAGCATAACATTAGCATCAACATGGGTTTTAAAGGTGTCAACTTGCATATATGACCATAGCATCAAACCCAACTTGCATAAATAATCAACCCAAACTTGCATGAATCACATATGTCATAAAGAGGGTAACTTGCATAGATGTTCATGTCATAGACCTATCATAAAGGGATAAACTTGCATATATGTCATAGGTCTAAAAAGGGATGAACTTGCATATGTTACTCATATCATAAAAAGGGGTAAACATGCATATATATGCATGATATACAATGGGGTAAACTTGCATATGTATGCATATCATACAAAGGTGTAAACTTGCACATGTTACTTGCATATAATCAAACACCAAACTTGCATAACATGTCATATATGAACTTGCATATAATCAAACACCAAACTTGCATAACATGTCATATATGAACTTGCATATAATCAAACACCAAACTTGCATAACATGGTGTCATAATGGATCAATGTTTATCATAGTGATTTGCATAACTAGCATCATGAACATATAGCATAAAACTTACATAACTAACATCATGGACATATAGCATAAAACATGCATAACTAACATCATGAGCACATAGCATATGATAACATAACTTGCATTGATCCACATTCATAACCATAACCTCATTACATCCTATCATAATTAGTTTAGAAATTGCTTGCTAAAGGCATAGAAACTCACAACTTGTTGATTAGCACTCCTATGAAGAAGATTAAGTTTCTAGAGTTGATTAGAAGTTGATTTGAGAAGCTATCTTCTTCTAAATTGTGATGGAGGCTCCTTCTAATTGCATTTTGACGGCATGACGGCCTTGTATCTATTTTTAGTATGAATTAGGGTAGTCTTAGGGTGTATTTATAGATTTAGGATGTAGTTTAGGCCATAGGATTAACCCTAGTTTAGATCTAAACCATCAAAAATCGTCGCAGGTCAGCAGAACAGACCAGAGAACCAAAACAGGTGCACCAGGCCAGCCAGGGTCAAACCAGAAAGCTGTGCAGGTTTCTGGCTCGACACGGGCGCACTTCCCAAGTGCGCCAGTGTATTTTTGTGCTGGCGCACTTCACAAGTGCGCCAGTGCATTATGGCTTGTTTTCGGTTTTTCTGTCTAACTTCGTTCGTCCATATCTTCTTCATACGGACTCCGATTTTCGAAAACTCGGACTCTATTTCGCGTATTTTTCCGAGATGAACGCAATGGCGCAACCCGTTTCCCCTAATTCCCACATCTGGGATTAGTTATTCTTTAATTTGTGAATGTTAATATTAACTGAAATTCGGGGTGTTACATTCTCCCCTACTTAAAGGATTTCGTCCCCGAAATCTCTAAGTCCAGAAGAACGTATCCTACCATCCAAACAACCATCTACTAAACCATCAAACACTGGCATCCATTGTCCTTAAAGTTTCTAATGTTGTATGAACATATGCAAAAAGTGTGTGTATATGTTCCCTGTCTAATGCAAAATCAGGCGGTCTACTGATTCAGTTGACCTCCTTAATGCAAACCATGATAGTGCCATGCATCCAATATGTATGCGAAAGAACCCTATCTACACATACTATTTCTACATGTGTGCACAACCATACACCAAAATGCATAATCCATATGATAACACAACCATTATACATCCATTAATATAGCTACCTACACACAATTATATGCAATATGCAATATGAAGTGACTGAGCCGATCTAGTGTCTAAAGTGTGTGTATATGCATCCACGAGCAACCACTAGCAAACACTTGCATCCACACGCATCCATCAATCATAACATGTCTCAAACACATGTTTCAACCATAGGTTCACCCTATCTAAAGGTCAAAGGTACAAATGAGAGGACATACTAAAGATAAGATAAGAACTAGACAAACGATAAAGGAGAAATTAAAAGACATAACCTCAAAAAGGAATGGGTACAGTGAACGCATCTTCGTTCTGTCTCCCAAGTAGCGTTGCTCTCATCATCTCCCCATTGCACTTTGACTAGTTGAACCTCTCTGTTTCTCAACTTCCTAGTCTCTGACCCAAGGATGCGAGTAGGAGCTCGTTGAATCTTCGCATCACGCTCTACCTCCACTTCTCTAAGCAAGCTCGGCTCTACCACCTCTACGGTCTCATGTAGGCACTTCCTCAAATGTGACACATGGAATACGTCATGTACACCACTAAGTCTCTCGGGCAAATCCACTCTATATGCCATCTGTCCAATCCTTTCCTTAATAGGAAACGGTCCTACAAACCTTGGTGCTAATTTTCCAACGGACCCAAAGCGAACAACATTCCGTAATGGAGATACTTTGACAAAGACCATGTCCCCAACATCAAACTCAAGATCCGTCCTCCTCTTATCCGCATAAGATTTCTGCCTATCTTGCGCTGCTTTCATCCTTCTTCGAATCAAATCAATCTTTTCCGAAGTCTCTCTAACCATATCGGGCCCAAGCAAGATCTTATCCGTAGATTCCCACCAACATGTAGGTGACCGACAAGGCCTTCCATAAAGAGCTTCGAAAGGAGCCATGCCAACACTAGACTGAAAGCTGTTATTATACGCGAACTCCACCAATGGAAGATGCTCTTCCCATGTACCTCCAAAATCTAAGATAAATAGCCTCAAAAGGTCTTCTAGAACACGATTCACCCTCTCGGTCTGGCCGTCCGTCTGAGGATGATATGCGGTGCTCAAACACAACTGAGTCCCTACCGCCTCTTGCAAACTCTTCCAAAACTCGCTAGTGAAGATGGGATCTCGATCACTCACTATGCTAGAAGGTACACCATGCAACCGAACTATCTCTCGAAGGTAAACTGAAGCTAGCCATGGAGCAGTCCTCTTACTCTTCACGGGTATAAAATGGGCGCTCTTAGTAAGCCTGTCTACCACAACCCAAATTCCCGTATTACCCTTCCTCAATCTCGGTAACCCATCAATAAAATCCATCGAGACGCTATCCCACTTCCATTGCGGAACTTCCAATGGGTGAAGCAACCCACCAGGTTTCTTTTGCTCCGCTTTCACTTGTTGGCACACCAAGCATCTAGCGACATACTCGGCCACATCTTTCTTCATACCGGCCCAAAAGAAAACTCGCTTCATGTCTTGGTACATCTTGTCCCCACCGGGATGAATGGTCATCTTCGAACGATGCGCATCATCAAGAATAGCCTTCCTCAAACCCTCGTCTTGCGGTACACAAAGTCTACCGTCTCTACGCAACCACCCCCTATCGTCTAGGGTGTACCTACTCAAATGGCTGGACGACTCCCCCCTTATGAGCCTCTCTACCAACTCAACCAACTGTGGGTCGTCCCGCTGTGCCTCGCCAATCCGTCCCAAAAGAGTAGGTCTGGCCTCTAAGGATGCTAGCAAACCGGGTACAAAGTCAACGGAAGGTCTGAAATCAAACATCGAGATAAATTCCAAGCTTCGTCGTTCCACGAACAATGGACTCAAGGACAACCTTTTTCTGCTTAAGGCGTCTGCTACCACGTTACCCTTGCCAGGGGTATATGCTATCTCAAAATCATAGGATGCTAAGAACTCCATCCACCTTTGTTGCCTTAAGTTCAAATCCTTTTGAGAAAACAAGTACTTCAATGATTTGTGGTCAGTGAACAATTCGAACCTCTCGCCAAGAAGATAATGGCGCCAAGACTTTAGCGCAAAAACAATAGCGGCCAACTCTAGATCATGTGTAGGGTAATTTTTCTCATGCGCTCTCAACTGCCTTCCCCCATAGGCTATTACCCTTCCCTCTTGCATTAAGACTGCGCCTAGTCCTGTCCCGCAAGCATCGGTATAAACAACAAATAGCTTACTCCCATCTGGCAACACTAAGACTGGAGCTGTGGTTAAAGCTCTCTTTAACCGTTGGAATGCATCATCACAATCTACGTCCCATGTGAAGACTAGATTCTTCTTTGTCAAGCGAGTTAATGGGGCTGATATCTTCGCGAAGTCCTTGATAAACTTCCTATAGTAGCCAGCCAACCCCAAGAAACTCCTCACCTCGGTAGCATTCTTCGGAACCTTCCAATCTTTGATGGACACTACCTTTGCGGGATCCACAGCTATCCCTTCTTTGGAGACCACGTGGCCTAAGAGCCGCACCTCCTTCCTCCAAAAGTGACATTTAGAGAATTTAGCCTTAAGGCTATGCACTCGAAGAGTCTCCAACACTTCCCTAAGATGTAGGGCATGCTCTTCTTCACTCTTAGAAAAGACCAAGATGTCATCCATAAAGACCACCACGAACTTATTAAGGTACTCCCTGAACACCCTACTCATCAAAACAACAAAGTATGCAGGGGCGTTCGTCAAACCAAAGGGCATCACCAGCCACTCATAGAAACCATCCGGAGTCCTAAAGGCAGTCTTCTCTATACTATCCTCAGCCACTCTCAACTGATGAAACCCCGTGGCTAAGTCCAACTGCGAAAACACTGAGGCGCCAACCAACTGATCAAAGAGATCATCAATCCTCGGCAATGGGTGTCTATTCTTCTTTGTAAGCTTGTTGAGTTCTCTATAGTCTACACAAAGTCTGAGGGACCCATCCGCCTTCGTGGCAAAAACTACTGGAGCACCCCACTCTGATATACTTCGTCTTATGAAACCCTTCTCAAGCAACTCCCCTACTTGCTTATTGAGTTCCCTCCTCTCACGAGGAGCCATGTGGCGCACTGGCAAAGATACTGGTTTAGCATTGTCTACCAGATATATTCGGAAGTCTATCTCCCGCTTCGAAGGTAAGCCCTTCACCTCCTCAAACACATCCGAGTATTCCCGGACCACTCTAATAGATCGCAAACTCTCGACCGAAGCGTCAAGCGATTCAAGATAACTTAGCATAACAGAATTCATGGGATTACAAGAGATCTCGAGAGTGTTCCCCAAGCGGGTCATGAGCCTAACAACTCTCCTTTCACAATCAAGAACGGCACCATTACTGGATAACCAGTCCATGCCCAAAATCAACCCATAGCCCGTGAAGCCCAAAACAAAAGCATCACATCTAAACTCAACGCTAAGTATGGAAATCTTCAAACCCAAACATATCATGGACAAATAAGTGGAGCCCCCAATTGGGTTTGAAACAACCAAGGGATCATCTACTAGACTGGTGTCTAAGTGCAGTGACTCAACTAATAATGATGAGATAAACGAATGCGATGCGCCAGAGTCGAATAAAGTACGGACAGGATGATCAAACAGAAAAACCAGACTTTCAACGGAAATAGTTATTCCTCTTTCCTGAATCGGTGGAACTGCGAGAGCCTGAACTTGCCCCCTTGCCTGACCTGGTGCCATAAGAGCTTGCACCTGTACTCCTGAGGTAGATCCCGTCCTCTGCCCCTTCTTAGGGCAGTCCTTCACTAGATGCCCTGCTTCGCCACAGTGGAAGCAACCAGTCTTCTTCTTCTTCCGACAATCTTTGCTTAGGTGGCCTGGTGTCCCGCAATTGAAGCACTTCTTCTTTCCCTTGCCACCGTTGCCTTTCCCACCCTTGTTTTGCTATTGCTGTTGAGGCCTCTTCTGATCTCCTTTCTTCTCGGGTGCCTTATTAGCATTGGTACCCTTCTCTTCCTCATGCATAAGTGCCATGTCTACTAGCTTCTCAAAGGTGGCCCCCATAGGGATGTGAGTCATAGCCAATCCATGCATCAGTTCATTCAAGCCTTTAACGAACCTCAGAGCCTTCTTCTCCGGTGTATTCACCATGTCCATGCCAAACCTTGCTAACTGATTAAACTTGTTGACATATTCCTTCACTGATAAGTTTCCTTGCTTTAATGTCAAGAACCTTTCCATATAAAGATTTTCTTCCGCACGTGAGAGAAACTTTGCCTCAAACCTTTGCCTGAAATCCGCCCAAGAGTCAACAGGGCGCTCTCCATTAGTGACCTCCCACCAGAACGAGGCCTCTCCCTTCATTAACCAAGCAGCTAACTTGACTTTCTTTCCTTCTTCCATCTCAAAGATATCTATCAACTCTTCCACCTCCTTAAGCCAATCCCTAGCTTCCACAAAAGTTTCTGATCCTTGAAAAGGTTTCCCTCCCATAGCCTTAAATTCCTTGCAAGTCTTAGCAAAAGTATCCGCGCGAGGAGGAGGAGGATGATCGGGTGCAACTGGTGGTGGAGGAACATTTGCTGGACCCGCAGCGGCGGCCCTAGCCTCCATCAATCTCCTATACCATACTGGTATCGTCACACCCTCTGGAAAGTTAAGATCTTCAGCCATGCTGAAACGAAAAAGGAAAGATTCAAAACGGAGAATTCGAAAGATAAAGATATGGCTATTGGGGATTATGCTTTTCTTTCAAAAACTTTTCTCTTAAAAGACATGTTTTTGAAAATACTTCTTCCAAAAATGTTTTTAGAAAAATAGTTTTTCTAAAAAAATTATCTGTTCTGGTAACCTTTAGCTCTGATACCACGTGTAACACCCCACACCCGCCAAGGTCACTCACTAAGGGAATGCCTTAACTTCGGTGGAGTATTTTAAGTGAATATAGAACAGAAAAATTACAACAAGACAAATATAAGTAATACTTGAAATTTAAAACATCATTTCATTGCAGCAGAAGGTAAACATATTTGGTTACATACTAAAAACCAACAAGAGTCAAGTACAAAATATCCATCTCGATAAAAACATAAGTACATAATCCCACTACATACTAATAGCCATAATAGAAAAGATAAGCTGAGCTTTACATCAACGGTCCAAGCTCCAAAAGATAGATAAAGCAATCTGATCAAAGCCCACTAGTGCTAGGCCCAACCTGAGGACCTGAGGGGGGGAAAAGATAAAAACAACGGGGTCAGACATAAGTCTGAGCGAGTCCTATAACTTTAACAATACAATCATTAAAGTAATTAGGGTATGATATAAACTTGGTACGGTAACGCCTGGGGATAAATGACTACACTAAGCAGCCAACTAGACATAGGAATAACTAAGATATCGGTAAAGACGCATCTACCCACCCAAGGGTAATTACTACACTGCACCACACCAGTCATTCCAAACTTAAAGGTTGATCCCACCCAAGGACTTAGAAAATTTAACTAGTAGTTTCGTGTACCCCTAGCTGACCACATAGGTGACGTCTGCCCCTATCTCCACTAGGTGTACCCACTACTCCCCAAGCGATCGGCTCCCTAACGTAGATACCCGTGCTGGCCCCACAGTGGCGTGTATCACTCCCCAAAGTGGCAACCCGATACAACCAACGGTGCACGGCTTATACTTACACGATGCAACAACGTCTTACCTACCAGCCCGGGTCCACACACGCATATGAAACCCATTGGACTTGCGTTGCCACCGCTAACCCGTTTTGGCCTCTTATAGTCAAGCCCAGTACGCGTGTCCCGTCCTCGACATGGGTCGAGCCCACAAAGATACATATGAGTTACTGGTTGAAATGGGCCCCCACAAGCTACCCACCTAAGCTTGCTCCCTCTAGTGTATCCCACTTAACCCTTTAATCATGTTTAATTACATGTTTCCACTTTGGTTAAGTATTCTAATCATATTTTCTATTGCCACCCAAGGCAACCAATAGATTTCCACATGCCACCCAAGGCACCCACTTAACCCCTCATGCCCCACTACATGCTTATCTGGTTAAGTGTTTCTTAATTGATTAAGACCGTAACCTTTGTAAAGACCTCTCACATTAGACTGTCTTTTATGGTAGCTGGATTTGCCGGTCGGGTCCGGGCAGCCTTACGCCATAACATAGTCTAACCTCGTGTCTTTACACTTGTCACGTATTTAGTTTATGCCTAAGACCTCTCACATTGGGCCAATCATTTGTAGCCGCTGGATTTGCCGGTCGGGTCCGGGCAGTCTTATGCTACAAAAGGGTCCAACCTCGTGTCTTAGTCGATTAATTACACCTAATTAATCACCCCCATATTTTGAATTAATTTTCCCTAATTAATTCCAATTTAATGATGTACATAATTGACTCAATTATGTCCATCCACTTTTGGTATGCAACATCATACCAATTTCACCACAATTTTGTAAACATGAATATTTACCCCATCGTTCCTCACGTAATACGCTAACATGACATACTTAAAAGGGAAGATTCATCACAAATACAATGGGTTCAACTTAGCATAACATTAGCATCAACATGGGTTTTAAAGGTGTCAACTTGCATATATGACCATAGCATCAAACCCAACTAGCATAAATAATCAACTCAAACTTGCATGAATCACATATGTCATAAAGAGGGTAACTTGCATAGATGTTCATGTCATAGACCTATCATAAAGGGATAAACTTGCATACATGTCATAGGTCTAAAAAGGGATGAACTTGCATATGTTACTCATATCATAAAAAGGGGTAAACATGCATATATATTCATGACATACAAAGGGGTAAACTTGCTTATGTATGCATATCATACAAAGGTGTAAACTTGCACATGTTACTTGCATATAATCAAACACCAAACTTGCATAACATGTCATATATGAACTTGCATATAATCAAACACCAAACTTGCATAACATGTCATATATGAACTTGCATATAATCAAACACCAAACTTGCATAACATGGTGTCATAATGGATCAATGTTTATCATAGTGATTTGCATAACTAGCATCATGAACATATAGCATAAAACTTACATAACTAACATCATGGACATATAGCATAAAACTTGCATAACTAACATCATGAGCACATAGCATATGATAACATAACTTGCATTGATCCACATTCATAACCATAACCTCATTACATGCTATCATAATTAGTTTAGCAATTGCTTTCTAAAGGCATAGAAACTCACAACTTGTTGATTAGCACTCCTATGAAGAAGATTAAGTTGCTAGAGTTGATTAGAAGTTGATTTGAGAAGCTATCTTCTTCTAAATTGTGATGGAGGCTCCTTCTAATTGCATTTTGACGGCATGACGGCCTTGTATCTATTTTTAGTATGAATTAGGGTAGTCTTAGGGTGTATTTATAGATTTAGGATGTGGTTTAGGCCATAGGATTAACCCTAGTTTAGATCTAAACCATCAAAAATTGTCACAGGTCAGCAGAACAGACCAGAGAACCAAAACAGGTGCACCAGGCCAGCCAGGGTCAAACCAGAAAGCTGTGCAGGTTTCTGGCTCGACACGGGCGCACTTCCCAAGTGCACCAGTGTATTTTTGTGCTGGCGCACTTCACAAGTGCGCCAGTGCATTCTGGCTTGTTTTCGGTTTTTCTGCCTAACTTCGTTCGTCCATATCTTCTTCATACGGACTCTGATTTTCGAAAACTCGGACTCTATTTCGCGTATTTTTCCGATACGAACGCAATGGCGCAACCCGTTTCCCCTAATTCCCACATCTGGGATTAGTTATTCTTTAATTTGTGAATGTTAATATTAACTGAAATTCGGGGTGTTACAATACATCTGAAAGGAGATTTACAGTGAGATTTGTCGTTTCGTTTCGGAAGGAGCCTAAAGCAAGATCTCGGTGAGAGCTTGGGCGTTATTTTATAGATTTGAAACAGTGGTATTAACTATGTATCGCTCAAGCACCGGTATGAGATTTTTTTGAAATATTACAATAACATCGGCAAAGATCGAACATGGCAGGCAATAGCAAGTTTAAATATTGTTAAATCACGTATTAACAACATAAATGTATTACCTAGTCTATATTTTCATCTATATTATCAAATTGCTATTGAATACCATCAATATGACTCCAAATTGATTCTAAATTATGATTTATGATACTAAGGAATTATGTTATGCAAGTTCTCAATCGGTGTTAAAAACATCTAAGACTATTAGTAGTCTACTTTATCATTCTATTTATCATCCTTATCATATTTCTCATTTATTCGATCCTTCAAAGCATCATTAAAATTTTCCAGACTTGTTCATATTCTCATTTATTCCATCTTTTATTCAACAAAATGATTAGGAAAGAAATCAAGATTTAAACTTTGAAATTTTCTTTTTGATCGTCTTTTAATATGTTAAATATATAACTTTACAATTTTCCTTTTTTATTCTTGATGCATGAAATTAATAATAGCAAAAATGATAAATTTCACAGGCTCATTACCATTATAAATAATGCATTATGAAAGGATTATAAAAATAACACTAATATATGTATAAGTTGTTTGAAACCATAATGTTTTCATGCAAAATCAAATAAAATAGAAAACAAAGAAGTCTAATTAATATTATTAAAATGTTTAACAAAGAAGAACAAGGAAAATAATAGAATAAAAACTAAACAATTTATATGTTTGGGTAACTAACTAGTGTGGACCATATATCATCACTTACTATATACAAAAGGCATATTTCAAGAACGTGAATGGAACTTTTGTCATTTTCTTTATTTTTCATCGTTTAAAACAATGGTTAATATTTATTTAAAATATTACTTCAACTAGATACCCAAGGGTTACACTGAAAATTGTTGGGTAATATATCGCTAACGATATTATTAATGATGTTTTAAGAGAAAACCAAATAAGAAGCAATGTGAGATATATTGTTGACATAATTGTTCATGTTAGCACACATGTGCACTCTTCATCTATCCCCAAATCACATGTTCTCATATGACAAACTAATCGCAACGTTAATTAAAAAATCATCCACTATTCCTATAATGCAATAAGTCCCACATGCTAATAAAATTATGACCGTCTGCAAGGTATTGCCAGAACATATATAATTTGATGCAACTTTAAATGTTCATTATTATGTGACAAAATCATCAATTTTAACGCCCCTCCCCTCCCCCCCCCCCCACATATATATATATATATATATATCTATACTATACTATTAAAGCTGAGTTGCTTTTAGATGGCTCTCAAGCCCCCTCAAATTTCTGCTAGGGTTGAATGTAAGCATGACACGTGTAATGTTTACTCAAACGCCATAATATTTTTCCCGTATACAAATTTCTTTCGTTTTTCTCATTCGCATTCTCGAATCTCATCCATCTTTTTCCTCCCCTCCCTCTGCGTCGTTCCCCTTCCTCTTGGCTTGCACCTCCTTCAAGAACACAGAAGCATTCTCCTTTCTTAAAACTGAAAAAGCGCTCCCCTATTTCTTTCACAATCGTTTACTCCCCGTTTCCCTTTCTATAAAAGATTATCTTCCTCTTTTTCTACCTCTTCCCCAATCCGACTTTTCCCATCCCTAGGTCATGTCGACCCCTTATTTTAAACATCAACCTGCCTTCCCTTTCTTGCTCCAGATCCCGAACCCTAAATTGATAGTCCGTCCAGTAATTCGACGGGTTCAATTGATGTCAGATCCCGAACCCTAAATCGATAGTTCCTCCAGTAATTCAATGGGTTCAATTGCTTTCAGATCCTTCCTCCACAACTTCGTTGCCTCAATTTCACAGCTCTTGGATACACGGTGGAGCTTAGTATCAACTTTTTCTCCACTGGTATGTTGTGCACATCTCATTGAAAGTTTTGAAATTACCCTAATTTGGGGATTGGTCATGCTATAATAATTTTATTATTTAGGTTCTCCCAGAATGATGAGCTTTATTTTGAGCTATATATTGCATATTCTGACTATAATATCAACTAATATCATGGGTTGCCGTGTGCGAATATCGAGATTATTTATTCTGATATTAACTTGCAGTCAGAAATGTATTCCTCGATGGATCTGCACTATCTGCTAGCTAGGTTTTGCATACATAATATATTTAATATAATAGCTATGAGTGTGACACAAAGAATATGCAATTGCATGTTCTTTGGCAGGTCATATGATGTATGCGTTTTTCAATGACGAAAGCATATCTAAAATATGTAATTTTATACAATGATAATTCATTTTTCCACGCTCTTTATTGTATGTGTTACGAATATGAATCTTCAAAATATTTATATTTACATTTTTGTAGTTGTTTGATTCGTTCTATACATGAGTTGGGAATGGTTTATTTTTGTTGGTAAAATTTTGATTATTATAAAATTGAAAAAATAAAGCAACTTTTTTATATTCATCATTCATAATTAAGATTTAGCATTTAGCCATCAAAAAATTAAAAAAGACGCAGCCTAGATCATGAATATAGTATACGATCATCATTAGAAACTAGCTTTATTTTTTGTTTATTTTTGTTTTATTGATGAAATAAGGAGCTTTAAATAACATATTGTTGTATCATTTTGAGGAAAATGAAAATCGTTTATCTTTTGCATTATTTTTCGTACACTTTTGATTAATGTGAATATGACATACGATTGAAGAGATCTTAAGTTTAATTATTAGGAACCACTAATTGAAAGTGAGTAAGAATGAAATTACCCAAACATATATGCAACAAAGACGGATTTACTATGTTTTAATCATTGATGAAATGGTTTTAAAATGCTCACGATATTGAAATACCCAATGGACATTTCATATTTTATGTTCAACGGTCTGTGGCTATATGTGTGCGTGTGTATTTGGTAAAGCAATCATGGTTTTAATGTTCTTTGAAGTGTGAATGCAAACATATGGAGTGGTCGGGGAAATACGAAAAACATCCCTAAAAAGCATGGTTAAACATCAATAAATGAAAATTATAGTTAGACAATTGAATTTTTTTCCCATCATTATGAATTCATACAAATGAATAGAAGCATTAATCGTATTACTGTTGCCATCTTAGGGAGAGTTTAACCGACAGTTCTACATCTATCATATTTTGGTTAACAATGCACCTTTCATATGCTGCATTTGATCCCACAAGAGAAATAATTGTGGTGCTAATTGGCTAATTGAATAATTTTAGAATAAGGTGCTAATTTTTAAATAGGCAGAAGTCATATTTCTTTCTAATAAAAGTAATATTTCTTTTAAGAATTTATACTTTTCTTTAAAATATACATTTCATGTCAAGTAATTAGATGGAACAATTTCCTTAAGCATTTGAACGTACTGTGATCATGTTTGTTTGTCAGTTTTAGTATGTTCCTTTTAATGTAATTATTTTTGGTATAAAAATATAGGTCATACCTTTTGGGACTTTCAACAGTAATATAGGTAGTATAACCACTAATTTTTATGCTCAAACAATACAATTCTAAAAATTCATTTTAAATTTATTTGTATGCTTTATCGGTGATTAATAATTATAACAGAGAAATAATATATACCATTTATTAACCTACTGTTTTCCCATTCTTTTTTTTACAGTTTGGATTTTTAACTCACTCTTTTAAGTGGTTTTACATTGACTTGGAATTTATATAATCCACATCTATTTGCAATACCTTTAAATATTAATCACTTTTAGCGCCAATATATCGAAACTATGTTTTGTTTATAAATTTGTCTATATTCTAACCCCTCTGTTTTTTATTTATTTGAAATTTCTCTTTGATGCTGCGAAAAACAATATTGTATTGTGCGGTCTTTAAGATTTTCTTCCTATTCTGTTTATTACTAACCAGAGCATCGCGTCTACAAGATAAAAATGGAATATTTTGTGTGTTGGTTTAATGTTCAGACTAACTTTATTTCAATATACTACTTTGCTTCGATCCATCTATTTAAGTAGTATTAATTTATTTTATGGTAATTTAGGTTATAAAGAAGGCAATTATGAGATTCATATAACTCATTTCACACTGTAAATGGTAAGGCAAAAATTTCGTAGTTTAGTTTCTGCTACATATTAAATACCATACCATATTCTTGACTGATTTATCATAACTTCACCAGTGCTTGCGACGAACGGTAGCACTGGTGTACTGCGATCGACTACTCTGTAGAGTCTATTCTAGGGTTTCAGACTTTTGCCTGCAAGCACATTTCCCATTGGTATGATAATTAAACTTTTAGGACTTGCTTCTATTCTGGTCATGTTTATGTCCATCTCCTAGCCATGGTTAATAATCGTTTGTTACAAAATGGTTAGAGATATTCCTAGGGTATTTCGGTGTTTGTCTTTTACTACATAGGGATGCTTCATAGTTTGATAACTACGTGTTTGTGCTATTACCAAGATTTGTATTGGACTGATATGTTAGAGTTAATTTGTTTTTTCATAAACATATTTGTTCACATTCCCAAGATCGACTTTTTGTGGTCTGTTTTGCTTTTTCAGCATGTTGTTTTTAATTATTCTACCAGCATGATGCTACATATAATAGAATGTGATGAATACTAATTCCTTGGGCAAGCTATGATTTAACACATTTGATTTGACGGTACCATTCTTTACTACTTTATATGCGGGAATCTACAATTATTCTAATATAAAACAATTTATTGCCCCTTTGTTTAACAAATAAGTAGATGAACCTGAAGGAAATGGATTACATGATTAGATTTTACATTTAAAATTGTTCGGTATAATATTTGTTTATGCTTTCAAATTACATGTATTCTAATATTGAACCTAAATTTGGATTATTTGTTTCCTTATATATGCGAATATATTAACAACGAACACTCGATAACTATTACTAACCACAACTATAAGTAGTAACAAATTATTGTGATAAATTGGAAAAAAAATATGTGAAATATTTAACAACTAAGGAGTACATGTCAAATTCTTTCTATTGAATCTACATGCAATTTTTGATAGAATTTGGATATGCATTTAGTTTCTGTACATCTGGGATGCTTCTTCACTAGGGACGATTGCCAAATACTATGATCCGACTTTTGATATAAGATAACTACTTCGTTGGATATGTAAAATACATTTGACTTTTGTTGGTAAGAATATATAAGATGATGCATTATTTTCACTGTTAAGATTTTAAGATGAAGTTGTTACAACTTAATTTAATTAAATAAAGTTAATAGTAAATGCAAAAAACTATCTTTTCTCTAATGGGATCACTTTGATTACATTCGTCTAAAGGTTTTGGCAGTTAACAATATTTTTTATCTATTATGAGGTCCAACAGTGAATCTTTCCAGCAAGGATTTAGTCTTGGTGGTGTAATTACATTGTGCTGGGATTTCTACTTTTATTATAGACCAAAAACACAATAAATCACCTGATTACATATTAATTTTCAATGGATGTTACCAAATTTAGCCTTCATGCGTGGGGTTATAGGACTTTATTAGAAAATATAATGTAGCATTTAAAGTGATTTGAAACAACAAAGGTATACAATTTGGAAATAAGGATTGTGCGAAGAGTCAGTGCAGCCACACACAAGTCCACTTTACAATATCGGTGAATGTATTTATAGGTGATATTCAGCACCTATGTTTCCTATCTAATAAAATGCTTTATGTAATTAAAAAGATTATTAGTTAATATTACATAAAAAAGAAATGTACATCTATTTTCTGATTTTACTTCATAATTATACATTTTTAGATGCCTCTTTTTACCAATATAACAGAAAATTACCCTTTTCTGGATGGCAGTCTTTATAACCATTTAATGCTGTATTATACTGATTGAATAGCTTCTACGAGGCCTTAATTTATGTTCTCCAAAATGTTGTCTAAGATGTTCATGTAAAATATTCATATCCAGTCTTACTTCTATTGAAAAAAAACGTTGCGATATGCACAATTCAGGTGTATATCTTACTGTAATGTATGTAAATATATTTCTCATTGAAGAAATTATTTATACTGTCTTAGTTTCTAATAACTTGGACTTTCTCCTAACACAGTTTTCCTATTTTCATAATAATACTTAATTGGCAATCTTAACACATATGCATGTACAACATTGGTCAATGAAAGCATGCTCCTATTATAGTTGCTTCTTAGTATTTTGAACTAAATTATAAATTTTCAACTTAGCAAATCTTTCACATAGCGAGAAATCAATTTCATGTGTTCCCTAAATAACAAAGAAGAACCAAGGATTTTATATCTCAAAAGAATTCAGTCAAAGTGTAATAGTTAATTAATAATATTTGGTGTCTTCTTCTAATTTTGTGAGTAGTCATATACATATAAAAGAAATATGTAATTTTCAATTCTGAGATGATATTGCTTGCTATTTTATCTTATGATTGGTTTAATTAAGTATCGTTTTAATCTCTTTTTTCAGTGTCTAATACTACACATTTAGTAATGGATACTCATTTAAATGACCCATAAGAACTATTTGAATTGAATAATTGAAATGTTACTCTAATGTATGGTTATATATAATAACAAGTACCAACTATTTAAATTACTGACAACTGTAAAGTCTTCAAGGTATTATATTGCAAGATAAAATATTAAATAGATCGTTTGTTCTATCTAATTTTCCATGCATATAAACTTTAGTCTAAAATGTAAGTAATGGTGGAAAATTTTCTTTGATCGAGTTTATTTTCCTAAATATATATATGAAACAAATATTGTGGCTAATTTTTATTATATCTGATCTATAAAATTACAACCTCTAATAGCTCGGTAAAAGTGTAGCATATGAAAGCATTATGAACTGCAGTTATCCACTAAAATTTTCATTGCTAACATTTGATAGTAATCATGAGATTTTCATTATAGGATATGGACCATGTTAGCAGTTTTAGAATATGACTGTAACTAACTATATATATTGCATTGCTTTAAAATAAACAAAAGTCGGACATTGCCTTTGAAATCTTTTTTGCACCTAACAGGCATCTACTTTGAAGAGGCCTTCTTTTATAGTTTCAACAAGTTAAATAATATTCAGGAAATTTTCAAGGTCTAATTTTTGAGCCATCAAAGTTAGCTATAATATTTTTGGAAGCAAAAAATTCATGTTAACATGCTACGATTTGGATAGACTAAAGCTAGATGTTAAATTTCCTCAAAGAGAAAATCAATTGTACTAGACATTTAAAATGGAAAAATAACCCGTTTTTATATAGATGATTTCACAGCGTTTCATCAAAATTGATAGAACCTATTTTTGTATCCATCTGATATTTTACATATTTTTGTACTTGCTTTTGTAATGAGTAGATGTGTGTAAAATTAATTTACTATATTATAGAAGAATACTGAAATTCATCCATAACAGTCCATATAGGACAAAGTAAGGTAAAATCTTACATAGCAATATGTATATATACAAACATAACGGTATGCATATACACACACATATACAAATATTAATATGAATTGACTTTTTATTGTCATTGAATGATAGGTTGACATCCATGGACTGTAGTAAATTACCCTTAAATATCAATATTTCTAAAATCTTCTCCTTCGCCTGCTTTATACAAGAGCATAAGGTTTTGAAGATTCATTCATTTCGAATTTTGGTAGATGAGGACATTGAGCTACTTCGATCTATTCTGGAATTTCTAGGGGTCCAAGTATAAGTTTCACTGATATCGGTACTTTATCCTTTCAGCCTATCAATAAACATACCACATACATGTCATTCGATCATCTAATAAACATATTCCTACACTCAATTGGAAATTGCAAATTAAATATATATACATATATATATATTATATGTGTGTGTTTGTAAAACAACATTCCATACCACAAAGACCAAAACTACAGTTATTTGACGAAGTAATCAACTAATCATAATCACCCACTTCACTCGACATGCACAAAATGAAAAATTGTTGCCTATTTACATATAATGTACAATTGAACAATTTAATTGGTGTATGTATTGACAGCGTAACTTTGCGCGTCATTCTTAGCTCATACAAGTTCCATAGCGGCTATTTCTTCCACATTCATGGTCTGTCACAACAAATATACCCTAATAGGTACGTTCCAACTTCTTGCTTTCTTAAAATTGGAAGTTTCAACATTTGTCATAATAAAATAACAATGATGCTTTGGCCTATCAACAGTTCTATCACCTCATAGTTTCACGATGAAATTGACTACACTTGACAACTACTATCCTACCAGTTATTGGTTAGCCTGTAGGTTGCTACTGGCTACCTTTTCCCCTTTGTCGTGACAATAATGAACTGTCATGATCATATATAGCAAGGTTTTCAAAATGGGATTTAAATCTTAAATCGTAAAGTTTATATTTTAAATCGAAACAGGTTTTAAATCGTAAGTCATAGATTCAAAATGTCGTTATTTAAGGGTTTCATACGCTCTTTGAATTTGATTTAGATGTTTGAACTTGTACAATTAAACTTAAAACTCAATTTTTTCCTCCAATTTGATTTTTATTTTGTTTCAAAAGCAATATCAAGGGAGTTGTGAACCTAAATAAATATATTTTATATGTTAGTATGAGTTGAATGTGCTTTATTATTGCAGTATAACTAAATTTGAATCGTAATGTAAATCGAATCGTAAAGAGAAGGATTCAATTTGGATCGGGATTCAAATCGTAAGATTTTAAATTTTTTTACGACAATAATATATAGTCAACACCATATCTATTTTTCTTAGGATTGTTCTTTCATTCATAATATTGTAATCTAATTTATTTAGCTTACCATTTTCCATAAACTAATTAAAAAACAAACTATCAATTTGCAACAGTCAGGCATCATCATCATGTTGGACACACAATAACAGATTTTATGTCAACGTGTACCCTTATATGGTTATGACTATCGGACCGATTAAACTCCTCATATACTGCACCATATAAAATGTCCCAATAAGAGCGTTCTGAACCCAATTACTAATTTCTTTTAAACGGCCATGCATCTCCTTTCTTCGAATCCATTTGTTGAAGTTAAATTAATTCTCTTATGTTGTGAGCATATTTTTTCATGAAGAAACACTTATTTATTTTCTTGAAATCTACTTATCTTTGTTATGCTATGTGAGTTGATCGTGTGCCCCTTTTAGAATCATAGATTTGGTGACCAATTTTTTTTCTTGAACTAGCTGTTATATTTGAGGGTCATTTAGCCACTGTTTTCTTTTTGGTTATAAACGCACTCTCAATTTCAAGGGTAACCTAGTTTGTATGCTCCACATACTTAATATTTTGCTTCATGTCACAAAATTGGAATTGAATAATTTTCTAAAGTATATGATAAACTTAATATGACGTTTCTAAGCACAATTATTGTATGTTTTGATGTCAGGCATGTTTAAGGTTATAGGGTAGTCAGGTGGTTTGCTGGAACATAAAGGAGATGAATTTATATTTACAAATGCGTAGATATCATAAGGTCACATTTTCAAGGTGACCTTATGAAACACAATGGATGCACCTTATCTTTTACAAGAATTCGATAGCATTCACTAGGTCTTGAGGCAGTAAACTTAAAATGTTAATAATTAAGCATTTTCAAAAAAAAATTCAAATGAATAAATCTTACATTTGTGATCCAACATTGTAACTGAGAAGAAACCAGTGAATGGGAGGCAGATGTAATCCTTCTGTGATCAACGACTATTTTTTTTTCATTTCCCTTTAGTGAGAAATTATAGGTTTGGTTTAGGTTTGTGCGAATGATATTGAGAATTTTATAATATAGCAGATAAGGTTTTATGTATGTTATGTAAAATTTTAGATTGAGGAGAGATCAATCGTAAGAACATTAGTTTTAGCGCTTTTTTTTAACAGAGTATCCATTGTAAGAACATTAGTTTTAGCGTATTTTTATAGAGTATATGTTTGTAGGATTTGGTTTGGGTAATGAAACAAAATTACATGGAGTTCTTTATTCTTTAGTCATGTTGGGTTATTGGTACCAATTTTCCCATTTTGTTCTTATGAAGAATACCGGAAGTTCTGAAGTATATATTGTAGAAGGTGATATGAAAACTGAGTTAGGAATTTCATTGTTTCCATTTTTTCACAATTCAGTGCCAGTATATAAGATGATAAACCTTAGCAGATATAACTCATCATTACCATGGTATTGAGAACTTTACCAATATTAACTTTAATGGGTACCTGCTGCTACTACTATGAAAAATGTTCGTTGAGATGGGTATTTTGTTGTTATGGTCAATATCTAAGGCATTTTGGAATAGTATTGATACTAATATATTTTAGTGTTTCATGGTATATATATATTACATGGCATTTCACGTAATAAGTTGCAGGTCAAATTTGGTGATGAAAATGAAGCTAGAAAGGGAAGCAACAGAGGCAATGAAAAAAAAGAAAGTGAGGCAGCATAGCTGATATCAGAAGCAAAACAGTGGTTGACACTGGCATTTTGGAACTAATGCTGCAAGAAAGGTAGTGCAGCATGTTGGCTAACTGCATGGTGTATAACACGGCTCCAACACAACAGAGATGAAACTTGAAAGTGATCATAAAGAAAACAGTACTTGCTTGAAGGTCATTTTATGTATTTCAACTTGAAATTAATCGTTATATTATTTCGTTTTGTATGTAAAAATAATATACTTCAATGGTGAATATATAAACTTGAACTCAGTTCATTATTGGTATTAGTTAAACGCATATCCAATTAAAACATGACAGTGACAGTGTGACAGTTACTTTTTTTAACAGTCAATAAACGAAAGTTGTTTGTTAATGACAAGCAAGAAATATATAATTATCTGCCATCAACTAATGCGCATTGCACCAAAAAAACCATGCACTAATTAGGATCCTACTTCAGCTCCCTATACAGCCATTATAAGTACCATATGTTAATAACCCGACTACAGCATTCCCCTTGGGTTCGGCAATTGTTTCCCCATTTTTGCTTCTTTTTTTGGCTTTTTTTTCATTATTTCTTCCTTTGTTCTCAACCTTCCCGCATAAACGCGTTTTAACGGTTGCAGGTGCTCTACTTTAATCTGATAATCAGCTTTGTAAAGTGCACTTTTTACACTCCTACTTTCGACACAATAGATTAAACCATGCCGTGTGCGTAGCACGGGTTCACACTAGTATATATATAAGTGTGTGTGTGTGTGCGAGCGTTCAATGACACCCCAGAAATGGAGCGCCCCTTTGACCTCTCTGTTTTCCGCCTTTCATTTATATTAATTAAAGTTAGTGGGAGCTGAGAGAGTTAGTGGAAGGAGAAAGGGAGGAAATGTGTGGTGGATAAGTGGTAGGCTAAAGGGGTGCTCCATTTTGGGGTGCCATTGAACCTGCCTCATATATATATGTATATATATATGTGTGTGTGCATATATATATATATGTGTGTGTATATGTATATATGTGTGTGTGTATATATATATATATATATAGTCCTATATTGTAGGGAAGTTGAAAATATACTTGTATATGTATATGAATTTTTTGTCAAAGGTTGGGCCATTTGAACGCCCAAATGTTTTCATCTCTATTTAAGAGATAGGCTATGCATGTCAACACCCATTTTCGTCCGAGATAGGCTTGGGTTTGGGTACATATCAAACAGCAGCGCAACAAGGTTTGTATCCCAAAATGAAGACCACCACATTGTACCCTGAAGAAATTATCGCAATGAAACCAATGTATCCAAAGTCTAAAAATTGTATGTCAGAACAATGGCTCTGCATAGTCTCATAGAATTTGCATATGCTCTATCTACGACAAAACCAACGGAATGTAATGATGAAATCATTGCAAAGATTTGAGAATGATCAAAATGTGTTGAATAATTATATTTGCAAGGGTCACATCTGTAACTTCATGATTGTGCTTTACCTGACATATACTATAGTAAACCCACCACAAAAGGCATCTGGGATGCACTAGAAGAAAAATTTCTTATAGAGGATGTAAGCAGTAAGAAATTTATATTGGTCAAAATTTTCAATTAGAAAACGACTGATGGTAGGCCTATCATGGAACACTTTAATGGTATCATGCACATTCTCAATCAATTCAATCAATAAAATCTGAAATTGGATGGTGAGATCAAAGTCCCATATATAATAGACAAATTACCCATCTTGGAAGGATTATAAAAAATTACTACAACAGAAGAGTGAAGATAGGAATTTGGAAAATCTTGCACGGTATCCGCAAGTTGAACAACAGATGAGATAGACGCTTGGGATGATCTAGTAATAAATACATCAAAGGTCCATGTATTGGAGTATAAGCAAGTAGAGAACGCTTCTCAAGATTCTTTCTACAAAAAATGAAAAGGGAAGAACAATAAAAACTTCCAAAACAAGAAGGCAGAAACTGCAAATGGCCATTACCATTATGGCAAACCAGAGCATTTAAAATGGTATTGCTGCATTTGGAAAAAGAAGCAACAATCTGAAAAAGAAATGTTTGCAGTAGTAGTCTCTGAAGTCAATATGATTGAAGCCATAAATTCTTGGTGGATTGTTTCTACTGTAGCTAAGCACATCAGCAATGACAAGAATCAATTCAAAAAGCATAAACTGAATGAAGAAGACAACTGTCTCTATGCAGGAAATTCCGCAAAAGCAACGGTCAAGGGAAAAGGAACAATGAATTTGAAATTCACTTCCAGAAAGGTTCTTACAATACAATGTAACCGAAATTAGGAAGAAACTTGTATCATGAGCTCTTCTGAATAAGTTTTATAAAATAAACCTTTGAGCCAGGCAAGTATGTGTTGACCAAAGGCAGTGTGTTTGTAGGAAAAGTGTATATGTGATGGTATGTTTAAACCCAATAGATATGAATAAAACCGATAATTCTTCCTATATTATTTACTCATTTTCAGTATGACGCAATAGAATGTGACATGTTCATCGTAGATGCATGCTTGATACGATTTATTCACATATGATCCTTAAACATTAAAATGATATGCCATATAAGTATATAGTGTGTTCATAGACCAAAATTACATGAAAGTCATTTCTTTTAAATCGTAAAATAGCACTAAAATATTACAGCCTATACACAGTGATGTATGTGATTTATATGGTACTTCTACTAAATGAGGAAAGAAATATTGTCCACCTTTTATAGGTGGTTACTTCAAATTTTGTAATGTTTACCTTATGCATGCTAAAAGTGAGGTTTTAACATCATTTATGACACATAAATACGAGTAGAAAACTAATGTGATATTAAGATAAAAATACTAAGATTCGACAGAGGTGGTGAACATAAATTTTTAAAATTTTATGGATTAGTAGGATTTGTAACTGAAACGTCTATCGCCAATACTCCACAACTAAATGGAACAGTCAAGAGGGGAAATAGAGCTATTACGGAAATGGTAAATGCAATATTGTGTAATTCAAGTTTCAATATTAATTTTTGGACGAGGGTCCACTTACCGCATGTTAACGATAAGATTCTATATGCTTTATAATTGACAAATCATGAAACGCTAAATCTGAATGGATGACCCATATTATGTCAATTGTGAAGAAACCAGAGAAAGTAACTGAATTAGCAGAAGTCATACCCGAATCCGTAGATGTTTATTGAAAATAGATTTACCTGGTTAAGATTTGGTGTTGATCTTCAAAATTGACACGAGCTTTGGATCTTAGTAGATGGTTACTGCTATTATGAACTACTGAAGAGAAAACACAGATCTAAAGTATAAAAATTGGATATGATCTTCCAAACTGAAATAAACCTAGATCTGAATTATTTCCATAGAAGAGATTTGAAAAATAACTAGAACTTATATAATTTAAGGACCCTAACCCCTTATTTACAATAGCATGATATTTTTAAATTGGTCTTTCAAGAAATTGAAAATCACTCTGGTCTCTACACATTCTTTCAATGATAGTTACATCTTTAAGCCTCATTTACTTTATTTGGCTTTATTTAGGATATTTTACCAATATAGCATAGCACATTCTATTTTACATGTGTGACTCGCATGTTAAGATTTCCAAATAATCTCCCCCTTAGGCCGCATATATGATAACCTCAAAAAAACATGTTTAACTTTATGAGATCCAAAATTTGTTATTTATAACATATATTATATCTAAAACCATCACGTCCATTAACTATGTTGACAGAGGTTCGAAGCCGTCTTTGTCACATTTTCCATGACTAAACTCATCAACGGTCATATATTTTAGTACAATCAAATGATATAGGTCGATCATGGATGCATATAGAAATGTGATTTATAAATGTCCATTTTCAACCGGTCCTTCCTTAGTAAGATCAAAAAGTTCAATATTTGAACAATCTAGAGTGCAAGGAGAACTTATTACTTAATTTATGATCACAAAGGAACTAGACCTATAAATATATGTAATCTAAGTATAGAGCAAAGTGTCATGTGAAAGTACCATACACAAAATCCTCTTACACCAAAATATTCTTGTTAAAAGTTATATCAATTGAGTAATATTCTCATGAAAGGTCTTAGGTGATAATCCTTTTGTGAGCAAATCCGCCACAATGGAGTTTTTCATAGTATGCTCTATTAATTACAATAAATTTTGCACTCTCTCCTTATTGGAAAATGATATGTGCTTTACTGTCACAATATTACTTTTATGGTCTTCCAATTCTTTACATCAAAGCATGTAGTCTTGTTGTAACAACCCGCCCGAAGTGGGCATAAATTTTGACCTAGAAAAGGCACATCGAAACTTAGAGCCACTCTAAACAGGTCGTTGGTTACTGTAAGGAATTACATTTGCACAAAATACAGAATAATATAACGAGATGTAATCTCACACAACGGGACGAGAAAATATAGTAATCAAAATAAGATTACCATTTTATTCAAAAACAATAAATTCAAATACCAAATGCCAAATTCATATGTTTACAATGGTACGTCATTATTATTCACCGTCAAGGTAATATAACGAGATGTAATCTCACATAGCGGGACGAGAAAATATAGTAATCAAAATAAGATTACCATTTTATTCAAAAACAATAAATTCAAATACCAAATGCCAAATTCATATGTTTACAATGGTACGTCATTATTGTTCACCATCAAGGACTTCTAACAATAAAAAAGCAATAACAGCTAACATCATAATTATAGTCTCATTGCCTTCTTTAGGCTCTATCATCGCCTTGTCCATCAAGTCTACGCCCCACCTACTAACCTGTTGGATATGCTAAGGAGAGGGGTTAGACATAGATCTGGTCAGAACATAAAGTTCTAGTGACTAGAAATAACATATGCTTAAAGGCTTTACTCAATTTTTGGCAGGTTATGTACTTCAAAGTATGTCTATGAAATACATAAGCATACACACACAAAGGCATATTTAATTAATGTGGTGTATATCCGAGTCAATTGCTTATGACCTTAAGGCCCATTCTAGTATATTTATTAAGGGTGGATTCTAATGATCTCTTATGACCCTAAGGCAGACCCTATCCCTTAAGACCCCGTCCTAACACATCAACGTCCTAATTAGATATATATTCTCACAAGTAATATGAGAAGTAGTACATCGCCGCTTAGTACCGGTTTAGGGTAGGCCCGCACATAACCATTTAAGACCCCTTCGGTGGATGCCTCATGGTAGTACTTAACTGATATTACGGTAGTAGTCCTATACCGCTTAAGACTTCCCTTAGAAGGTGGTTAATTAATTTGCATGCTACGTCTCACGTAAACCAAACCCGTCCCTAAGTTGGCCATCACCAAGCTTCTAGAGGAAGAGGACATTCCGGTAAACTACCCAACCCCATTATCGCCATGTCTAGACCACTTTAGGGAAGGAGGACCAATGGACCACTCCAAATCTAATAATGGAGGGTCCCATGACTTTGGCCCAAATCCAAGAAATAAACCTTCGGAACGGGCCTAGTCCTAACCACTTAAGCCCAAACTATATAAGAAGAAAGTCAGCCACTTAAGACCTTCTCAAGGCGGGTAGTAAGCCTACATATTCACACACATAATAGGTGTATATACATATACACACACACATTAGACCTCTCGCATTAAACTGACCACTTGTAGATGCTGGATATATCGGGCAGTTCCGGGCAGACTTCTACTCCAAGTGGGCTTAACCTCGTGTCATAGTGTACTAAGTTTAATGGCCCATGGCACCCAGACCTCTCACATTAGCCAGGCTCACTTGTGGTTGCTGGATTCGCCGGTTGGTTTTGGGCAGATTAATACCATAAATGACGACTAACCTCGTGTATATGTGTCATTATTATATATATAAGTCATTTATGCACACACACAAGCAACAATTCATATGAGGATATTTCGAATTTCTAACCTTATTCTAACGTATTTATTACACCATTATTACGTTTGATTACATTGATTATGCTATTAATATATAATTTAATATGTACTATAAACGCTAATTTCAATTCGTATTAAGAAACGTTTTAACGATGTTAATTGTCAATCCTCTTCAAATAAAAGGTATATGAGCTTAATTATCATATTAAACTACTCAATTCTTGACATAATTAATAACAAGAAACAAATGAGAAAATAACGACATAACTATTCAAAATTGTATCCTAGGATTGTTAGAATAATTTAGATAATGGAAGCGAAACAAGGTGTTAACTACATATATGCATACATATTCAACATATATATGTATACATACATATACATAAACTTCTGTTTGAATCGAATTCACCCTTTTTATTTGTTGCACATAAAAACATTAACATTTGATTATTTCAAATATGAATACGTTCAAATTCTCCAATTTAGAATGGGAATCTAAACATATCCAAATAATAAAACCAAACCAAATCTTAATCATTTTACATCACAAATACTTTTTAAATAAAAAGAGGAAAATCCACTTAAACAAAAGTAAAATCACCAAAACCTCAAACATAGCCCAAATAATTCACAAACCCAAAATATTGATTGAATACTTTGCGATAAATGAATATAAGAGATTTGGGTGGTTTTATTTTGATGTTACCATAAAATCTCAAACCTCCATAGGCAGACAAATCAGTATGAAATTTACAAAACATAGAATTTGGTTTAAACAATATTGTTTCCACTCACGGTGATTGAGGCAAAGGAAATAACACTGATTTGAATGCTGCAAACATTTTTCTTCGATCCTACTACAGATCTATATAAGAGAATCATATAGATTTGAGTCTCATATATATAGATAATAGAAATTCTAGAATATAATCTAAACAAAAGTATATTAGAAAAGAAATAGGTTAAGGGAAGAAGAAGAAACCTATTTCAACCTAATTCTTGTAATATTAGAAGCAAAATGGAGGCATGGAGATTGAGAGGGTTTAGAGAATTGTGAGGCGAGTTAGGTTGTATTTATAGGTGTGTAAATGAATAGAAACCGTTAGATTAACATGGTTTAATCTAAGCTATCCATTATCTATAAAACCAGCCTAAACACCAACCCAAACCACTCCCACCAGACCTGGGCCGCACCAGACGGTCGACAATCCCTGGAGGGCGGTTAACCCCTGGGTGTCGACCTTAGGGGCTAAAATTCCTAGTAAACCTAGTGGCATGTGTTTTTAATTAATTATATTATTAATTTCCTTCTATTACAAATTGTTTTCCTTGTATGATATATTCTTTGTCCCCTGGTTCTTATCTATTAGTTTGAATTTCAAATTCACCTAAGGGAATGTTTAATTATTTCAATTATGTCGCTGTATCCCTTAGATATATATATATATATATATATATATACATATATATATACACACACACACACATAAATATTATTAATTCAAACTCTTATATGTACATATTTACCATATGATTTCAAATTATTATTATTCCTTTATGCAGACTCCGTTTTCAACATATTATGTATGAAAACGTATCAGAATTTCGTCATGAATCCAAATATAATAGTTTCGTGGCCAAATTCCTATTTGTACAAAATTCCCGTTTTTCCATTGTTCTATATTTATTGTTTATTTAGTCGATTAAATACCTTGTTTTATTTTGTATATTTTTATGGGGTGTTAAATTCTCATACCCCCCTTAAAATAGATTTCATCATGAAATCTGTCTGAAGAGGCTAAAAAAACAACTCATTTTAAACATCCATATTTTTCACCCATGTTATTTTTAATTCATCCTTAAACATCCATGACTCGCAGTGATTATGAACTGTAGACTTACCAAAGTGAGCTAATCCTAGTGTGTCTGTGAAATAAGTGATGCAGTATGTATGCAAAACGACCTAATATGCATATATTTCTATATGTGTGCGGTATGCAATTGTGTTGTATCCATTTTCCTAGCATCCAATCTAGCATTCACAATGCAACCATAAATGTAACTTAGAGGGAAAATTACCTAAGAAAAGCTCTGGGTGGATCTGTCTCATTTTATCATCAGTCTCCCAAGTGCTTTTCGCAGGGTCATCTCCTCATTGTACTCGGACAAGGAGAATGGTCTTACTGTGGAGTGTCCTGATTTCGTGCTCTACAATCTTTATAGTGGCATGGGGCACCCTGGACTCCAACTCGAGGCTTCCTATGTCCCCAATTTCGTCAAGCTCGAGTCTAATAACATAATCATGATGGCATTTCCTCATACGAGATACAAGAAAAACATATGGGTTCTCGATAGGCGCTCGGAGAGATCCACTCGGTTAGCCAAAGACCCTATCCTCTTGATAATTCGAATAGGCTCAATAAATCTGGGAGACAACTTCCCAGTCTTCCCAAATCAGACAGTCTTCTTGAGAGTGGAAACCTTTACAAATTTTAAGTCTCCTACACTAAACTCAAGTTCCCTCCTCTTATGTGCATGTGATTTGTGGCGGTCTCGAGCTACCTTCATTCTCTGCCTAATCAACGAAATCTTCTTCGTGGAATCATGGACGAAGTCTAGTCCAAGTAGAACCTTGTCGGTAGTTTCCCACCAACAAGTTGGCGATTTTCGTGGCCGCCCATAAAGTGCTTTAAAAGAGGTCATACCATCGTCGCTTGGAAACTGTTGTTATATTCAAACTCCACCAGCGGCAAGTGTTGCTCCCATACTCCTCCAAGGTCAATAATGCAGACTCTAAGCAAATCTTGAAGGATGCGATTGGTTTTTTCTGTCTGGCCATCAGTCTATTGGTGATAGGTTGTACTTAGGTTAAACGTTGTCCCTGACCCTGGTTGTAAATTTCTCCAAATCTCACTTGTGGATATGGGGTCTGGATCGCTAACTATACTTGATGGCATGTCATGCAACCTAACTATTTCTATGACATACAACTGGGCTAATGAAGTCGGGTCCTATTCTTCTTGACTGTATAAAGTGAGCACTCTTGGTCAGATGGTCCACTGTGACCCAAATAGCCTAATTTCCTCTCTGACTTCTTGGAGGCCCATCAACAAAATCCATGGAAATATGCTCCTATTTCCACATGTGAACTTCTAAAGGTAGTAGTATCCCTTTCAGGCCTTCCTTGCTCCACTTTAACTTTTTTGGCATGTTAGACACTTGGCCACAAACTCAACTGTCTCCCTTTTCATCCCTTCCCAGTTATAATTTCTCTTTATTTCCTTATACGTTTTGTCTTCATCTGGGTGTATGGTCATCCTCGACCTATGAAACTCCTCTAAAATTTCCTTTCTCAACTCCTCATCCTTAGTGACACAAATTCGCCCTTCCCTAAGCAAACTCCCATCATCACTAAGCAAATGTCTAAGTGAATGAAGAAAGATCTCCTTCTTCTCCACTTGCTCCTTCAAGTTTCTTATCACCTTGTCTAGATCTTGCATACTTCTTATCCTTTCCTTTAGATAGGGTATAATTACCATAACTCCAAGAAAACTATTTGATGCTACCAGTGGCGGTTCCAAGTTAAAGTTAGAGAGAAACTCCAACTGTTTCCATTCCACAATTGTATTCAGAGATGCATGCCTTCTACTTAACGCATCCGCTACGACGTTCCCCTTCCCTAGGGTATATTGGATCATGAAATCAAAAGAGGCAATATACTCCATCCATCTTTGTTGTATTAAATTCAAATCACGTTGAGAGAATAAGTACTTAAGGGGTTTATGGCTAGTGAAAAGCTCGAATTTCTCCCTTAGAAGATAATGCCTCCACATCTTCAAAGAGAATACAACTGTACCCAACTCTAGGTCATTAACCAGGTAACTTTTCTCGTGGTCCTTGAGTTGTCTACTAGCATAAAGAACTACCATTCCTTGTTATATGAGGACCGCTCCTAAACCGGTTCTGCATGCATCAGTGTAAATCGTAAACAATTTTAAACCATCAGGTATAATGATAACTGGTGCACTTGTCAACGCTACCTTTAATTTCCTAAAAGTTACATCACACTTATCACCCCAAGAAAATACTAAGTTCTTTTTCGTTAGTTGAGTTAAAGGGGTAGCGATCTTTGCGAAGTCCTTAATAAACTTCCAGTAGTATCCGGCTAATCCAAGAAAGCTTCATACCTCCGTAGCGTTTCGAGGTATTTTCCATTCCTTAACTTCCTCAGTCTTCGCGGGGTCTACTTCCAAACCTTTACACGACACAATATGCCTCAAAATTTTAATTTCTTCTCTCCAGAAATGAAACTTGGAAAACCTGTCCTTCAACTGGTTCTCTCTTAGTATTCTTAGGACCTATCTTAAGAGATTCTCATGGTCTTTATGGTCCTTGGAAAATATAAGATTATCGTTTACAAAAACCACTACTATCTTGTTTAGAATACCCCTAATCACTCCACTCATGAGATCAACAAAGAAAGTGGGTGCATTCATTAGTCCAAAGGGAATAACTTCCCATTGGAATAATCCACCTAGTGTTCTAAATGCAGTTTTATCCTTACTATTTTCTGCAATCCTCAATTTGTGAAATCCACTTGCAAGGTCTAATTGGGAAAAATACTCGGGCTCCTCCCAAGTGGTCAAACAATTCATCAATTCTAGGTATGGGGTACTCATTCTTCTTAGCCAGTTTATTTAGTTCCCTATAATCCACACAAAGTCTTAAGGATCCATCAGCTTTGGTGGTAAACACAACAGGTGCACCCCCACTCAAATGTACTTCGTCAAATGAAGCCTTTCTGTAGTAACTCTAAAATATGTTTACCTGACTCTCTCCTTTCTTTAGGTGCCATATGCCTCAAGGGTAAAGCTACATGTCTGGCGTCCTTATCTAGGTCAATACGAAAAGAGATCTCCCTATGAGATGGAAGTCCCGTGATTTCCTCAAAGATATCCAAGAACTCACATACTATAGGGACCGAAGATGGTACTTCTGATCTAGGAGACAAGGAACACAATAGGGTTTTATCCTTATTTCTAATATCATAAGGGATTCTCAGACTACGTCCTCCTCGGCTCCTAAGACGAATAATTCTCTTGTCGCAATCTAGGATGACACCATAAAATGATAGCCAATCCATTCCTAGAATAAGGTCACACCCACACAAAATTCAATGCATACTCATTGCATAGGAACTCGACATCGTCGATCTCCAATACTAGGTCTTTACAGATCAACTCAAGGTACTTAGTTCCTCCGATAGGGTTAGCTACCTCTATCGGATTACTAGTGATGGATAAGGAAAGGTTTAATGAATCAACTAGCCTCTTATAAATAAAAGAATGGGTCACACTCGAATCAAACAAGGTATATGCGAAAATTCCTAAAATAGAAGTTATACCTTCAAGTGCGGGTTGTCCTTGATCTTTCGGAGGTCTGCTCTGCATCGGTGTTGCTTCCAATGCAAAATTTTGACTGTTCTGAACAACCCTGGGCTTTGGGCAATCCCTAGGTAAGTGTCCTTCTTCATGACAATTGAAACACCTCCTCTTAAACTCCTTCTTTGCTAAACTAGTCCAGCATTCTTTTAGCTCATGGCCTTAATGATGACACCTCGTACAAGTCTTAGCTTCTTTCTTAAATTTACCCCCTTTCTTCTTATTCTTCCACCATTCTTTCTTCGTAGAACCAAACCGCCTTCTCCCTTCTCACCACTCTTGTTCTCTTTAGATCCCTCAACTATGCATAAGATGGCAGTCTCTACTAATGCCTCGAATGTTGCTCTGAATGTTACTTGGGCCATCAAAGTGTCTTTTAATAGGGAGTTCAATCCCTTGAAAAATCTTAAAGCCTTGTTCATCGGGGTATCCACCAAACCTCTACCAAACCTGCATAGCTTGGTGAATTTAGCTACATACTCCTACAGACTCAAATTTCCTTGCTTGAGACGGATAAACTTCTCTAACTGGATTGCCATCTCCGCATTGGGTAGAAACTTTGCATTAAAATAGGTCTTGAATTCGACCCATGTAAATACTCGGACGACGTCCTCTCCAGATACCAAGTTCCACCATTTGAGTTTTTGTCTCTTTAAGTGCCAGGCCACAAATAACCTCATCTGACCATCCTGTGGCCTCAAAAATCCCTTAACGGTCCATTATCCAACATTGATCCCCAACAAAACCCTATGTCCCTAAGATTGGTTTTCCACCAAGGTTTGAAAAATCCTTACAGAGTCAAGGAAAATCGAAAGCTACCTTAGTGGCACGAGCTGCATGCTCTGCTGGGGCCGGAATGGCGACATGGACTTGTTCCACATTCCGAAGATACCACTGGAACCATTCTGGAAAATACCGAGGTCTTGCCTGGTTTCCCTATTTGGAAGGATTATCAGTCATTCTACTATCTAAGAAAGAAAGGAAGAATCCTTCAACGGATACTCCTGAGATAGTATTTAAGCCGAAAAGGAAAGAAAATGATAAAGCTGCCTAGTATAGTTGTGTGTTCTTATTGGGATGTAATAATATAAGTACATATATAGTTTGAAAATATTTTTCAAAATATAAATATGCCTTTCATACATATATTTCCCCTAAAATTGGGTAACCTATGCTCTGATACCAAATGTAACAACCCGCCCGGAGTGAGCCTAAATTTCGACCGAGAAAAGGCCAAACGAAACTTAGAGCCACTATAAACAGGTCATTGGTTCCTATAAAGGATTACATTTGCATAGAAAACAGAATAATATAATTAGATGGAATCTCACACAGTGGGACGAGAAAATATAGTAATCAAAATAAGATGCATCATTTTATTCAAAAACCATAGATTCAAATACCAAATGCAAATTCATATTTTACAACGATACATCATTATTATTCACCATCAAAGGGATTCTAACAATAAAAGAGAAATAACAGCTAATAGCATAATAATAGTCTCATTGCCTTCTTCAGGCTCCAACATCGTCTCGTCCATCAAGTCTACGCCTCACCTACTAACCTGTCGGATATGTTAAGGAGAGAGGTTAGAACATAATGTTCTAGTGACTCGAAATAACATATGCTTAAAGACTATACTCAATTTTTGGCAGGCTATATGCTTCAAAGTATGTCAATGAAATAAATAAGTATACACACACAAAGGCATATTTAATTTGTGAGGTGGATGTCTGAGTCAATCGCTTAAGACCTTTTCTAATGCATTTAGAGTGCTTAAGACCCAACGGGTTGGACATTCTTGGTCACTAATGAATTTAGTATGCCGAAATTCGACGGACGCCTCATGGTACTGCTTAACTGATATTATGGTAGTAGACCGATGCTGCTCAAGACTTCCCTTAAATTGTGGTTAACTAAATTCCATGCTATGTCTCGCATAAACCAAACTCGCCGCTAGGTTTGTCATCACCAAGCTCGTAGAGGAAGAGGACATTCCGGTAAACTACCCTACTCCGTTATCGCCATGTACAAACCACTTTAGAGAAGGAGGACCTGTAGACCACCCCAAATATAATAAGTGAAGGTACCATGACTTTGGCCCAAAACTAAGGAATAAACCTTCGGAACGAGCCTAGTCCTAACCAATTAAGACCCAAACTAAATAAGAAAAAGCCAGCCACTTAAGACCTCCTCAAGGTGGGTAGCAAGCCTACCTATTTCCATACATAATAGGTATATATACACACACACTAGACCTCTCACAATAAACCAACCACTTGTAGATGTTGGATATGTCGGGCAATTCCAGGCAGACTTCTATTACAAGCGGGCTTAACCTAATGTCATAGTGTACTAAGTTTAATGGCCCATGACACCCAGACCTCTCACATTTTCCAGGCTCACTTGTGGCTGCTGGATTTGCCAATTGGTTACGGGTAGACCTATACCACAAATGACGACTAATCTCGTATCCATATGTCATTATTTAATATATATATTTATAAGTCATTTATGCACACAAAAAAGCAACAATTCATATAGGGACATTTCAAATTTCTAACCTTATTCTAACGTACTTATTACGTTTGATAATGTCGATTACGCTGTATAAATATATAATTTAATATGTACTATAAATGCTAATTTCTATTCGAATTAAGAAACGTTTTAACGATGTAAATTGTCAATCTTCTTCAAATAAAAGGTATACAAGCTAATTCCCATATTAAACTACTCAAATCATGGCATAATTAATAAGAATCAACAAATGGGAAAATAACAACATAATTATTCAAAGTTGTATCCTAGGCTTGTTTAAATAATGGAAGAGAAACAACGTGTTAAATACATACATGCGTCCACATTCAACATATATACATTTGCATACATATATATTCATATGTACATAAATATTTGTTTGAATCGAAATCACCCTTTTTCTATGTTGCAAATAAAGACATTAAATTAATTCAAATCTGAATACGTTCACATTCTCCAATTTAGAATGGGAATCTAAGCCTATCCAAATAATGAAACCAAACCAAATCTTAATTTTTTTACGTCACAAACACTTTTTAAATAAAAAGAGGCAAATCCAATTAAACAAAAGTAAAATCTCCAAACCATTCCTCAGACATAACCCAAATAATTCACAAACCCAAAATATTGATTGACAACTTAGCGATAAATAAAGATAGGAGATTTGGGGGTTTAATTATAATGTTATCGTGAAAATCCAAACCTCCATAGGCATACAAATCAGTATGAAATCTACAAAACATTGAATTTAGTTTAAACAATATTGTTTCCACTCACGGTGATTGAGGAAAAGGAAATAACACTGATTTGAATGTTGTAAATGTTGTTCTTCGATCCTACTACATATCTATATAAGAGAATCATATAGATTTGAGTCTCATATATATAGATAATAGAAATTCTAGAATATAATCTAAATAAAAATAGATTAGAAAAGAAATAGATTAAGGGAAGAAGAAAAAACATATTTCAACCAAATCCCCGGAATATCAGGAGCAGAATGGAGGCATAGAGAATGAGAGGGTTTAGAGAATTGTGAGGTGAGTTAGGTGGAATTTATAGGTGTGTAAACGAATAGTAACCGTTAGACTAATCTAAGCTATTCATTTTCTATAAAAACCAGGCTAAACACCTATCCAAACCACCCCCAGTAGACTTAGGCCACACCAGGTGGTCGACTCCCTCCTGAAGGGCGTTCGACCCTTGGGTGTCGACCACTTATGGGATAAAATTCCCAATAAATCTGATGGCATTTGTTTTTAATTATTTATATTATTAATTTCCTTCTATTACAAATTGTTTTCCTTATATGATATTTTTTTGTCCCCTGGTTCTTATCTATTAGTTTGAATTTGAAATTCACCTAAGGGAATGTTTAATTATTTCAATTATGTCGTTGTATCCCTTATATATATATATATAAACTCTTATATGTACAAATTTACTGTATAATTTCAAATTATTATTATTCCTTCACACGGACTCTGTTTTCAACATATTATATATGAAAACGTATAATAATTTCGTCATGAATCCAAATATAATAGTTTCGTGGCCAAATTCCTAATTGTTCAAAATTTTCATTTCTCCACTGTAACCATGCTTTTTGGGTGAATATGTAATCCCCGCTCCTTTTATCTTATGCTAACCGAAACATGAAATTGAAACATATTTTCCACATATGTCATACATATAAAATACATCTATCTACTAAACATAAATACATCAAATAATAAACTATATGTATTTTTTTATTTCTAATACAATCAAGCTGAATTATTTAAATTCCATAATCGAAGCAATTATTGCATTTATTATAGTACTATAACAAATGTATTCAACGCATTTATAAAAAAGGAAGGCAATTGAACATTGTGTGGTCTAAAATGTAAATCGGTATTGCAACAAGTTGATTTAATTACAAATATTTAAATCAATCTAACAATATCATTTCACCTCGGATCTAGGTACGATATTACATAATAATAAGATCAACACAAATATATAAAGGGAGCATACTTGATTCAAAATTTCTAAAATATCTTATATATTGTATAACTATATATCCATATTACTTAAATAAGGGAGCTAGATTCATATTTTGTTGGATCAACCGTCTAGATTATTTAAATCGTTCTATACCATTAATAAACATTAAAGGAAAATAATTGTACAAAACAAATCCAGAATGTTAAATATGTGGATATTATAATTAACGTGAGTTGATTTCCAAATTTAGAGGGATTAGTATTATTTTACAAAATTCATTTATCTCAAAATCTTAACTTGTTTCTAAAAAACTTGCATGTCATTTATATCTATCTTCGTACGCAAAAATAATTTCTCGAAATAGCTTTTCAATTTACAATATTAAATAAATATGTTAAACAAAATCCATAACATCACTAGAAGATCATTTATATGTAGATCAAAAAGATCAAAAACTTGAATAAGAAATTACATGAATTCGATAGCTTTTAAACAAAGTCCATTTCAAAACTTTAAAAACACAGTTTTCCTAATAAAATCAATATTGTGTGGCTCTGACACCACTTATTATTACTTCTTTATATGCTTATGATTGACAAATCATCAAAGCTAAATTAGATTAGATGAACCATTTTGATTTGACTAAGAAAAAATCAGAGCTATATCTGAATCAGTAAATGTTTATTCAAAGGAGATTTACCTGTTTAGGATCTGATTTTGATCTACGTAAGCTTTGGATCCTAATATGTGGTTGCTGCTTTTATGAACCGATTAAAAGGAAATACAAGCCGAAAATATAATAGTTGGATATGATCTTCCAAATTGATAAAAACCTGATGTAAATTATTTCCATAGAAGAGACTGAGAATATCTAGAGCTTGTGTAATTTGAGGATCATAATCCCTTGTTTACAATAGCATGATATTTTTAGTTTAGCTCTTTAGTGAATTGAAAATCACTTTGGTCTCTACTTATTCTTTTCATCATAGTTACATCATTAAGCCTTATTTACTTTATCACTTTATTTACGTGTTACACCAAAATAGCAAAATACATTCTATATGCCCCCACATATTAAAACATTCCAACTGATACACCTTAAATAGAATTTACCTCATAAGAAAATAAGAGTTACTCCTTATGAACTTTGGAAGAAAAAAAAGCTAAATCTTAATTATTATTGAGTTTGGATGGCTATTGTTTGATTACTTGAACCTAAAATTTGAGAAGTAGGACAAAAGGTTATCGAGTGTATATTCTTAGGATATGCACAGCATAGAAAAGGATATACGTTTCTTATAATAGAACCTATTAGTTTTATTGTGGTAAATATCGTAAAAGAATCAGGGGATGTTGTGTTCCACAAGAATAGATTCACATTTGTTCAAATTAAGTCATATTTTCTTGAAACAATGAAGGTTTTTGTACTTGCTGATGACATGGTAAAGGTTAATGAACCGATAAAGAATACCTAGGTAAAGATCATAATTTTGAAAGATCATAATTTCAAAGCATGATTTTAATTTTGCACACTGGTAAACTTAAAAGAAAACATAAGTTTCTTACCTCAGCGCCACCACCTAACACAAAAACTTAATCATGCTCAAATGATGATATAGCTCCAGTATCAGTATTTAGCTATGAATCTGCCCACACAAATTATTGATCGATACATAATTTGCATATAACTGCTTTTTTCTTTTTTCTTTTAACCAAATAAAGGTCAGCATATTATTATAATAAGAACAATGACAACAAAACTTAATTATTACTAAGATAACCAGCACATATTGGTTTACCACCTACCTATCCAATTCAAATTGTATTAAAAAATTGAAAAAGAAGGGTATAAGGTTTTTCATTCCACCAAGTTCATTCATGATAGCTCAGAATATTCTTTCTATGTCATATGGATACCAATATGTGTCTCTTATTAGTTCACACAACCTTATATGAGCAAATATACATATTTTAAATTGACATGTAATAATTCTATGTAAAAATATATACAATTTTAACTTGAAGGAGATATGCATTAGAGAACGAACAAGTATTAGATATTTAAATAAGAAAAACTCCGGGAAATGTCAAATAATATCATAACGTAATGAACCCCAAAAAAATAGAGGTAGAGAAATCATCCAATATTGATCATCATATCCTAAAGCTTGGGAAAAATAGCGATCCAACCCTCTTACTTTTGTACATTCCAACTTTTTGTTTACATTAATCACTACAGTATGCCCAACCGATAAATTCTAGCATAAGAATGGGCTGTGAGCATCAATTAATAATAAACAACAGTGGCATGCAGATAATGATCATATTTCAAATCCTGAGCATATTTCAAGAATTTATTCAGAATGCATGTGTACAAAAAAATTGCAAAAGAATTAAAAATGGTATTGTATACCTCATTCTAAATTAAGGAGCACTAATGAGAAGGGCCAGTTGAGCAAAATAATTAATTATCCTATAAGTTGTTGGACATTATAAGCAGAATCAAAATTTCCAACAATAGAAAGCGGCTTTTTGGAATAGGCATATACACAAACACCTCTTGTGCAACTGACATCAACAAACCAAGCCAAAAGAAATTCAACAGCTTCATTACGCTATCACAACATTTGCTATTATAATTCAGTATATCCAAATGATCACCAAGATGTATTCTCACAAAAAAAGAAACAACGTAATGTAATTCTGAAAAGAACAAAAAAAAAACAACGGTAATGTAATTCTGAAAGGAAGATGGGAGATGGAAGGAAGCAGCGGTAATGAAATGACTCGATTCAATTTAAAAAAACAGGAACAAAACTCTAAAAGGAAGCAGCAGTAACAATATGGTCTATATCTAAATAAAACTTCACCTTTTATACCAGAAGTAGAAAACATATTTCAAGCATCAATTAATAAAATAGATAAGAAATTGGAATCCAAGCATCAATCAAAAAAGGGAAAATAAGATTCATAAAGGTTCGAGTGTTTTAAGTATTGAACCTATGAATCTTATACCTATTCAAATATTAATCCAAATTTTGAAGACCTACCTTTGTTGCTTCAATGTAGTGTTTTAGATCCCATATATTTATGCCTTCGTTTTCTGCATCTCATCACGCGTTGTTATTCAAAACAATCTCCCTCTAATGATGGCACATCGATCGCAATTCACTTTGTGAGTTCTAGTCGGAGAAGAACGTCATATCTACTGAAGGATTTATTCAGGTCGTTCTGCTTTTCCATGGGATCTAGATGTGAAGGTGTACAACACTAGATTTCTAGTGAAAGATAACTCTAAATCAGATTAGCAGTTAATTTGCGAACATAAATCATGTTGTTGCATAGGGAAACTAAGAGATTTAGTGAAACCCTAGGTTGAATAGAGAGATGAAGGACTTGGGAACGGGGAAGCAGTAGGGAAAACTTTAATTCATTGTAAAACGGGCGGGCATGTGAAATATAATGGTTAGCCGCCAAAAAATTCAGCTCGTACGTCTTTTTCACAGATTTAACTTTCGACTCTTTTGTTTAATTGATACCAACGAATATAATTACAACTCACCATATTTCGGTGTTTTTCTACACTCTGTATAATATAATTTCTTATACTAATCGGTTAACCAATCTGGACAATCTAATCGATTATGTTATTATAGGTTGCGTTGGTTAAGTCATTTAAATATTCTTTTAGACTTTGAAGTTCAATCACCGTAAGAAGTAAAATAAAATATAATGCTAAAATTTTGCAAAAGAGGAAACAAACAAGTTTTTGAAATTTTGAATATTTTATAAAGTATTAAATTTATTTAACTTTTTATTAATTTATAAAAATTTCAATATTCTATAAATATTTTAAAATTTATTATAAAAAAATCAAAACTTTGGACTTTTTGAAATATTAGACGTTAAATATATTATTAACCATAACTTTAAAATATAAAGTACAAATACCAAATATTACTTTCTGATTATTAAAGACTAGTTATTAATCATTAGTTATTAGTAATTAATTATTAAATAGTAATGATTAAATATAGTATTAATTATTGCTTCTTAATTATTAATAGCAATCATTAGTTTTTTATGATCAACATTAATTATGAAATATTAGTTATTATATTCTAATTATTAATTATTTAATAATAATTAATATTAAATATGCGTCTATTACAACTAACAAAAAAGAAAAGCTTGTAATAGGCATCTATTACAAGTGGTAGAAAATGCAAGTTATTAAATAGAGTCACCTATTGCAACTGCTAGAAAATAAAAGTTGTAATAGACAACTATTAAGGCTGTAAATTCTGTACGAATGTCCAACGTCCGTTCGTGTCCGTGACCGAAATACGTACATCTGAGTCCGTTCGATTTTCATTTAGGACACGAGTTAGGACAACAAAATTTGTATGAGAAAAAATCACGTTCGGTCTTTTTTCGTTCGAACTCGTCTAATTTCCTTGAATTCAATATATAGTTAAGAGAAAACCTAATAAAAAATATAGAATATGATAAAAATAACCATGTCCAATCAGGTCTGCTCGTGTCCGTGTCCAAAAACGTATGTCCGTGTCCGATCGATTTTATTTAAGACATAAACTAGGACAAGAAGAATTGTTTGAGAAAAAAATTCGTCCGGTCCGTAGTTTTTAGGATAGAAACTGAACATACCTCCGTTCGTTCCGATCCGGCCAATTTACACACCTAACAACTATTACAACTGTCAAAATAACGTAGTAGTTGAAAATAAGTTTATTACAACTTTTTTGAAAAAGGAGTTGTAAAAAACCTTTATTACAACTGGCATTAAGTGACACTTGTAAAAAGGCAATTTTGTTGCAGTGCTCTTGCCCATAAAGAGAGGATTAAACATAAAAAGGCCCCCACATCAAATTTCTCGATCAAATACTCAACCAATAAGGGCAAACAATAAAAACGAAATTATGTGATAAGTGGTCAATTTAGCAATTCTCAAAGAGCAGATAGTCAAATAGGGCACGAGAAAGAAGAGGCAGAAACAACAACAAAAACATAATTAGGTGTCAAATCTACGAAAAATATGGACATATTTCTAACAAAAACTACTTTAGGTCAATGCTAACTACTCACCCTCTTTGCAAAACAATAAATCCAGTGCAAACATGATCATGTTCAGAAAGACAGTACGAGTCAATCTGAAGTTCTGAATATTGACATAGCAAAGGAATGAAGACATAAGTGATGCTAGCTAGTATCCAAACTCTGAAGTTACAAATTATGTGATGAACTACGTGTATTTTGGTAACAAAGAATACAACTGTACACAAAATTTACTTACTGATAATGAGAAATCAGTGCATATAACACACAATGGAAATGCAAAGATTAAAGAATTCGAACAACTATATCTTAGAAATTAATTAAATGTAACTTCAATCAAGAAAATCTTTTCCAAAGATAACAATGTATTCTTTGAATTTTTCTAAATGTTTTCTTAGTAAAAGATAATAACATAATGAATTATTTTCCAGGGTAGAGAAAGTAAGGCCTTGTACAAATTTGATGTTACAAATCTAGAAGCTCTGGATTTAAGAAAAATAATTGTGTTTTGATTGTTGTAAATGATTCTGAATATTGTAAAGCATTTGATATATGGTATAGTAAACTAGGGCATCCTAGTTTAAAGACCGTTAGACATACGGTTGATAATAACATGATCAAAATTGATAAAATTCCCACTTCATATGTATGTACTTTTTATCAAATGGGAAAGGGTTATAAGATTGCATTTTCATATTCTAAAACCATTTACTCCAAACCATTAGAATTAATTGCAACTTATTTGTGGGGGCCTACACCAATTTATTTTGACTATGGATACAAGTACTATATATCTTTTACTGATTCTTTTTCAAGGCATGTATGGATTTACTTACAAAAGTCAAAGCCTAAAACATGTAATGCTACTATGCAGTCCATTGCCAAAGCTGAAAACTTGATTGGCATTCAAGTAAAAACTGTTCAAATTGATGGTGGTAAAGAATTTTAACCACTCAAAATATTTTCAGAAAGGAGGCATTGTTCATAGAACAACATGCCCCTACACATCTGTGCAAAACTACATAATAGATAGAAAACATCGGCATATTGTTGAAAATAGTTTAACCCTTCTTGCACAAGCTTCTGTTCCACTAAGAATTTGGCCAAAATCTTTTACCACTATTGTCCATTTGATTAACCGGTTACCTATCAAATACTTAAATTCAAATGCCCACAGGAGATTTTGACTAAAGTCAAACCAGATTACAAGCACTTAAAGGTGTTTATGTCAATGTTTTCCTTGTTTGAGAGCTTACAATATACAAAAACTAAATTTTAGATGATCATTATTATGCAACTTTTGGGATATCCTACCAATCAAAAGGGCTACAAACGTTTCAATGGTAAGGGTATGATATATATTTCTGGACATGTAGTATTCAATGAAGAAGTATTTCCATTCAGCAAGGCAAAAATTAAGACCACAAAAAAGGTTCAAAACCGAAACCAGTTTAGCTTAGACATACCCGTTGAGCTGGAGGTGGCTGGGCCAATGCAACATAACCAAGCTGACAACAACAATGGCCCTTAACACATAGTGCCCATCCTTGAACCGGGTCAAGAGCATTAAAGTCCATTTGCTGGCACTGACAACAACTCAAAGCAACACTAAGGTACCATTAATAATGATGAAAATCAAAATTCAATTGATAATGCAACAAACAATACTAATCAAGACACACCAGCAAGGGATAATACAAACGAGCATCCTACAATGCCAAGAGGAAAGCATGGCATATTCAAGACAAAAGTGTACAACACTATTGTTGATCAAAAGGAACCAACAAACTTTTAAGATGTCATTCACTCTAATGAGTGGAAAATAGCAATGGAAGAAGGGTACATAACTTTAAATTAAATTTAAACTTGGACTCTTACTAAATTGCCAAGACACAAAAACTTAACTAAGTGCAAATAAAATTTCAAACTTAAAAAATTGTCGATGGTTTCAATTTCTATGCATAAGGCAAGATTTGCATCAAAGAGGTATTCACAAGAGTGTGGCTTTGATTTCTTAGAAACTTTTTTACCTCTTGTGACAATGTCGATAAAAAGTCAAAGCTTATAGGGATTTCAGCTAGTCAGACCATGAGAGCTGCACTGATTATTATTTTTGAATTTAAATGTAAAACTATTTTAGTTAACATTAGAATTCAACCACTTAGAATTATTATATTTACTTTGAAATAATTACTTTTGAACAATTAACAACTAATATTGATTGAAATCATTATATAACAAATTCTTCGCGTAAAAATGTAAATTTCTTATTTTTTATTGATAAAGTTGCTTATCTTAGTAATCGTTTGTAAAATGTATATTTAGATCAAATAATTTGATGGCTTGGGTTATGAAATTACTTGTTAGTTGACTATGTGGAGTAAAGATTACCATATGAAAAAAAATTAAAGAATGGAGTGATGAGTTTTCTAACGAAATTTAAAAAGTCGTGTGGTTTAATTAAAAAGGTTGGTCGATAGGTTTTTTTATTAAGGTTTTACATAGAAATGACAATGGGGCGGGTTGGGCCGGGTTTCTCATGACCCAGACCCGACCCGGACTTTTTAAACCCCGCCCTAGATCCGCCCCGTAGACCCGGTGCGGGTTTGGAATTTTGCCCCGTACCTGGAACCCGTACGAGGCAGGGTAGACCCGACCCGCCCCACGACCCGGTGCTATTGTGTTCTAATGTACACAAATTTATATACTTATATTTTTTTATCACTAAATGGTAATTATATACATATTATAATGTGTTCACAATGATAAGAGAATATAATAAAATGAGTTGTAAAATAATAGTTCAAGATGTATGCATTTGTTATTATATTATTATCATTGATACAACTTAATACTATGAAAAAATTATAGTTTTTTTATTCAGAGAAAATAATATTCAAGTTATAATCATGTTTACCTAAGAAGATTATCAAATAATCATTATAGTTATAAAATGTTTAAATGACGTTTCTGTCATGTGGATCGGGTTGGGGCGGGTCAGGCATGCCCCATACCCGACCCTAGAACCGGACCTCCAAAAACGGGTCGCGGGTATACCCGCCCTAAAGACCCTATGGGGCGGGTCTAAATGTGTCAAAACAGGGGCGGGTCAAGCGGGCTTGGACCCTAGACCCGCCCCATTGTCATCCCTAGTTTTACGGCTAGACTGTGAGTGTATGCACGTGCAATGTTATATCATTTTTAAAATTGTATAACACTACAAGATGGAATGTTAAACATGGATGAACCTGTTGAATTTGTTGATTCAAATATTTTTTGAAGAGGAAAATAATCAATTAATTGATTTGATCAATCATTTGATTAGATCAATCAATTAATTGATTTCACCAATCAATTAATTTGATTTGTATGGAAGGAAGGATGCTAAGTACATAGTTAATCAATCAATTAATTAGTTATGTATAAAAGATCAAAGATATCCATCTTTGAATTGATTGATTTCACAACGGAAAGAAATAAAAGATTATATTTTGAAGATATTTTGAAGGGACAATTTTAATATTTGCTTAGGTCTTTGAATGTGTGCCTACAAGGCTTACACCCAGGAGCGGAAAATGAAAGAATTAGGGTTGAGAGAAACTATTACTATTTACTTTTGATAGACGCGGTTGGTACCTCCAGGTTGATTCAAGGGTTTGCTGTCATTTAGTATTGTTTTTCTTCTCCAACTATATTGTAGTAATATAGTTTTTTTTTTTCTCTCAATAAAGTTATTAATTCAATTGTAATTATCTCTTTATGATTTGAATCATGACAAACCTGACATAACTCACTTCCACAAAATACACGTATTTTCACAATAGAACTGTGATTGAATTGGATTGGGTCTGCAAAACCCCGTGCTACATGATAATCCTACCAAGCTAAACTACAAGGAAACGGATCTTGTTTATAGTCCTAACCATTTAATGGAACATAATGAATAATTCGGTGCATAACATATCTCTTTACAAATGTAATTAAACAGATCGTTGGAGTTCCGGATGAGCCAGCACTTATACCTGGTGATGCACCTGGTAACAACAATGAGTTTTCAGAATGGGAAGCACAGCGAAATCTGCAGAAGAGGTAAATTTATATATCTATTTACTGAAGTACGGACATGTAGCTTAGTTTATATCAATGCAAGAACTGATTGTGTTGCTGTAAACAATATTCAGGCTTAATTATGAGATGAAACAACACTACTTATTATATCATAAGGACTATATGTAGACCAAGTGCTTCTTCGTCATTACCCGAATTAAACGTATACCTACCAAGCTACATACATGGCTGAATATAGGAACGGTTTTCACGTATGCTAATCCTGTAAAGCTGAGTAATTTGGAAGGAAACAGATCTTGTTTACAATCCTGTAAAGCTACGTACCGAGGATGTTTGTAAGTTTATGTCAGAGCAAGTACATAACATAACTGTATTGCCGTAAACAAAATTCAGGCTTGTGAGATGAAGCAACACTAATTATTACCAAAGGACTATGTATATGAATGCGTAATTGGATTCATATCTTCATATACCCTGTGTTAAAGAATGTGTTCAAAATTAAACAGATGGACATCCAGCGCAAAATGAAAGGCACTGACAAGGGTGAGAGCAGTAACAGCACAGCTCCTAATAATGGAATTCCTCCCTTTGGCATTGATGAATGATGAACTGCACATTAGTCATGAAGCACTGCATCGGAATGAAGAATTTCTTAACGATTGGTTTAGCTTCGAGCATCAACCTAAATTATAACTTTCATGCTTTAATTAGTAAGCTCTTAGCGATCATGAATGTTAAGGCTCCATGTATATCTCAAGGCAGACAATTCAACTATTGAATATTAGAACATGTTAGTTTCGTTTTATTGTGACAATTCAACTTAAGGATTATACCATGCTTTATATCTGTTGTGAAAATTATTCTGTAAATCCTTTTTTTTATATTTCTTTTGGTTACTCACTATTTCAATATGGATCCGTTTTCCGGAACTACCACTTGACTATTGGACAGAAGATGAAATTAGCTGTATTGTTTCTGTTCAGTGGTAATCCTCTTAAATTGGACAAACATATGAAAGAAAATAGAAAGAAAATCAGCTGGTATGGCGGAATATGAGTGATTTCCTTACTGCATGTTCGAACTATTATAGTTTTGGACAATTAAAAAACCTCTACAAATTTACTAAAGTTTGGAATTGTAAGCAAGTGTCTACTAATAGTTTCGCTTCTAATTCGATGGAGATTGATCCAAGTTTACAGTCTTTTGGAATTCGTTCTTCTGATTGTCCTCAATCTCTAGTTGTTCTACTTTTACTTAGCACATAATCAATCAAAATCGGCAACATATAAACTGTCTTAGGATTTGGTGTCAAAGATCTATCTCATATAGATAGAGGAAATTTGCAGCATAATGGCAGTAATGAGTCTTAGAAACCACTCCACTTTCATAATGAATGTTTCATGCCTATTCATGTTTCATACCAAAAGCATTCGGAAGCTGAGGATAAAGCTATGGAGATCCTTGAAGGCACCACTTTGGAAAGCAAAGCTTCATGCTAGTTAGTTTCCAAACCAAAAGCAGTTTGTAATGTCAGAACTTATGAGATACCTTGTGATTTTCAAGCTGTCACTTGTCTAGGAGTGATTGAGAACTCTGCTTGAAATTCAATGGTCAATCATGTAAAGAAGAATAATAATAAAAAAAGGACAATCTTTTTAAAACTTATAACATGTTTAGTCATCTTTCGAAAGTTATTACAAAAAATGAAGAAGTTTAAGAAGTTATGATCTATTACTTTCCTAGATCTGGATGTTTCTTCTGACTGTGCATCAAGTTTCCCTATGAAGTACTTCAACTATATACTAGATTTATAGTTTTAGCCTTTTGTATGATTAGGTTGGTCTTCAGTCAACTTATTGTCAATTTATACCATTGGTTTGCATGTTTTGTTTCAATATGAATGAGCTTTCGGGCTGAGTCGTGCATTTCTTATTTTGAATTTGTATAACTAACAGTGTAAAATCTTTTTTATATAATGTCAGCAAAGTTCCAATTTCTAAAAGAACCAAATTTCAAGTTTATAGGCGATTCTTCATAATACGCTATTGGCACCCTTGTTCTTTCTTTTAGCCAACCTTGTAATTTTAATAGAAATGACTTTTTGTTTGTGCTTTTGGTCACGTCTCTTCACTCAGTTGTTCACATCTGTAACTCCTCTTCTCAAAATAATGTGTATTTCTCTAAAATTTCAAAACTCTAAACCTTGCAAACAATCTCTTTTTCGCCTCTTGGACGGTATAAAGTGAAGATAAAATGGATGATAGTTTCATTTTATGTTGTTTAGGGTTTTTCTATTGTGTTTTAGAAATTGTTGTTTAGTGTTTTCTATCGTTAAGGTTAACTATACTTTTTTTTTTCTTGTGATCCTAGGCTAATGCAAATTTGAAGGATATTAAATTTGATGGTGTCGTAATATAGAATGTTAATGTTACTTATTAATTTTAGCGATGTTATTGTACAACTTATAAGCCTTTGATTCATAAATAAATATATGTTTGGCTAAGTTGAGAAAAATAACCTGATTTTTTCATGTAGATGAAAGATAATGAAATAAATTTCAAATAGAAAGTGGTGATAAATACCGTAACACCACACATTTTTAATAATAAAAATAATCGAAATAATTACAAAAATAATTAATAATGAAAAACATATACTTTTGGAATTGTCAGAATTTGACTATGAAATGTGTACCATTGCGTTCGTAGCAATTTTTCGATTAATTTACATATAATATGTTTCGAACGGAGTTTGTACGAAAAAATTATTAACTTACGAAGTCTCGTGTCGAAAAAATATTTATAAGTGTAAATATCGTAGATATATTTATTTCGAAAATATATTCATGTATTAATTCAAAAAACAATATGCGTTTGAATTTGACATTAAGCATGTGTCAAAAACGGAAGAAAATAAATAAAATAGGAAACTAAAATAAACATTAAAAATAACTTGGGTTAACCACACACAATAACATTTGCAGAATGCGAGAAAAAAATAAATGAACACAGGTATAGTGGTTCGGCTTATGCCAAGCCTACGTCCACTTTATAATCTCTGTTTATACCGTCAATTACAATTTACATTTGTTTTTCAGTGGAAGAAAGTAGAGAAAGTGGTGGTTTATACACAAAATCCTTGTGTTGTACTTGAAGTATACGACATGCTATTTTTGGGATGCCAAACAGAAGCTTTTTGTGTAGCCGATTCAGAATTGTTTCAGATGGTTCAAGATGGCTTTCCATTTCTGGAAACGGTTGTATTTATAGGCGAGAACGTGGGCCGAGTTTGTATGCAGCGTGGCATACATCTTTTTCGGGGTTGGACATGTGTATCTCAATCCTATAAAGCAGTTATAGGAGAAGGGACCCGGTCTACTACTGATGAATAGTTCTTCTCGGAAGTTGCGGCATACGTGGAGCTTGGGACTTGGCGCATGAAAAGCTATGCTGGTTAAAGCTGAACGGTTCTGTAGCCTTAGGAGTAGGACTTCGTCTTGTAGTAAAAAATTTTGGTTTGGTATTCTCGATCCGATATTCTAGGGTTGATCCGATCTTTCAGGAACAACTCGATCGATCGGTTTGGTTTTGACTTCGGAAGAATGGCAATTTTGATGGGGAGCCTTTACTTGCTATGAGGCCGGCTCGGATTGAATTATAATCGATCGACCTATGATGGAAGTCTAGCATAGAACCGAACCGATATCTGGCAATGAGCTTTGATCTTGAATTGTGACGGCTTTTGCCAAAAAGTTGGTCAACACTTTCCCCCTAGAACATAATTTTTTGATAAAGAAAGATACGTTCTGGATCTTTTGGAGGATGTTGGATAGAGGTACTCCAATATATTGTGAACCGGGAAGCCATGGTTACGCCGAACCATACTGTGAGAAAGGCTAGAAAACTGACGATCACTGATAATTGTATTAAGGCCAGAAAACCGACGACTGTTGGGGATTGTATTAAGGCCGGAAAACTGACAACCACCGCTTATTGTATTAAGGCCGAGTCTTCGAGAATGCCATAAAACTAATCAACCATCCCAAGTCGACTTTAGAGAAGAGCAATAGAACAAGGACCTTGCTGAGTAAAGTTGTTCATGTAAATGTCTTTAAGGTAGACATGTCAGATCCTGACGATGTCGTTCGGGTTGTCAGGTATAAGCCATACCTAGAAATCCAAAGAGGGGCATAAACCATGCCTAAAAGTCTGAAGCGGGGTATTAGTCATACCCAGAGTTCAAGGAGGATGAGCATAAACCCTGCTCGGTTTTAGTGAAGGGTTATAAGCCATACCCAGAATACGAGCATAAACCATACTCGGTTTTGTGGAGTGGGATATAAACCATACCCGGAGGACGAGCGTAAACCATACTCGGGTCTACGGTCGAGCATCAGCCATGCTCGGGGTGTGATTTAATGAGATTGAGTATAGGCCCTACTCTTATAGAGAAGAAGCTAGGTTTTTCGTATCCTAACAAGTAGGTTTTTAGGAGAGGTATCAAACATACATTGAAGGCGAGCATAAACCATGCTTGGTTTATAAGAAGGGGTATAAACCATACTCTAGTGACGAGCATAAACCGTACTCGGTTTATAAGAAGGGGTATAAGCCGTACCCTGGTGACGAACAAAAACCATACTCGGTTTTGTTATGTGGGCGAGCATTAACCATACCCAGCTTAATTAGGTTGGCAAGCATTAACCATATTCGGCTTTGAAGTACTTGCCGTATCCTAACAAGATGCTTGAATCGATCAAACATAATACATGTTTGAGAAAGGAAAGTTTATTGCTGCTAAGAAACTATTACATAAATTAAAAAAAATCCTAATGGATTTATAATTGAATCAAGAGCACGCCTAGTAATTAAATCCAAACCCCATACGTATGTACTTCAACATAACTACATTATTAAAAAAATAATAAAAGTACATTTCTTATATCCTAAGAAATGGGGGTGTATCCAAAATGACCTAAACCAGATCAGTTGATGATGATGCCGTGATTGTTAGGCTCGGGGTCCTTCCTGTTTCGAGGAGCTCGTGGACCGACCTGAGGAGCTTGGGTAGGTAACAGTGGCGGTGCGGTTGGTGCAGATTTTTTGACATACTCGGTTATCTCTCCACATCTAACCTGTTCCTCAATGAGATCGCGCTAATGCCTGCAGTCATTTGTGTTGTCACCTGCCATATCATGACACATGCAGTGCTTTCCTGATTCACGTTCTCTTTGGGTCGGTTCCCTCCTAGGAGGCTTTGGAAAAGGTAGAGATCCTTGAACATCGAGGTATATATCAAGTAGGGAGGAATTAAGCTCGATGTAATGATCGTATTTGTTTTCTCTCTCGAAGCGCACGTTCCAGTTGTTCTTTTCCGAGGTTTTCCCTTTTCCTTTATTATGGCCAGTGGTATTGGATGGACCTCCGTCCTTTTTAGCAAGTACTACGGGATTTTCCATCTCAATGTTAGCATCCTCTTACTGGAGGAATTTATCTGCTTCAGAGTAGAAGTCTTCGATATCCTTGAGAGGATCTCTAGTTAGGGAGATCTTGAAATCAGTTCGGCACAGAACACCGGCTATGGTAGCCATAAGCACCATCGATGGCTCGGGTCGATCGACCTATGCTACGGTTGCATTGAATCTTTCTAAGGAGCATAGGGTCTCGCCGGATCAGTGCTTAAATGATGTGAGGAACATAATGCTCTTCGGTCGGGAGATATAAACTCTGAACTGCTCGATGAAGCGGGTGATCAACATATTCCAATTGTTGATCGATTCAATTGTTAGCTGCCGAAACCACATGTCGGCTATGTTGGTGATGTTGTATCTAACAATTCTATGATTTTTGTTTGATGATAACAAACATATATTTATTATTATAAACGTATTACTAATTGTGCTGTTATACTGCATCACAGACAAAAATAAATATTTACATATAAATAGAATAATACTGCACAAGAATTTAAATATTCAAACAATATTTTATTTAAATATAATATTTTATTTCAACATCTCAACAGTACAAATTTATAACTCCACTATTTGTACAACTCACTGTAATTCAGTACATTGAACATTCAGTTTCGTTTGTTACATTGCTCCTCACTACAGTACACTTAGTTACATTTCACTCAAGTTGTACATATACATTCATACACTCGTATACAATCACACTCATTTGTCTTCTGTCTACCTCACTGTCAGTCCAGTTTTCTGCTTACATGTCATGGAGGAAAAACACACAGTAAACTGGAACAAAAATATTTTATATTCTTGCAGATATAATTTTTATTTGCCTCAAAATTTTGGTGTGTTTCTCATCATTTTTCATGACTTGATCTATTAATAATGGACATCCATCTGTGTTTAGATAGTTTGTGATATTCACAGTGATACAATGTAAATACCACAAGGTAGACAAATTCTCTAGTGCTCACATTTATATACTGCAAGTGCACTATACATGTATACACACATGTGTATGTATATACACATATTTATGTGCAGGGACAATATGGTCAAACATCGTGAATGGACACGAACCAAGAAATCAAGTACATATGCAGACACAAACACACACACATATACATACATATATATATATGCACACACATTTATGCATATTTATACATATGTATGTATGTATGTATCTACACAGTTGGAACAGTGGTTCAGTAAACTCAAAATATACGAGTCTGCTACAATGCAACAAGCCAGCACAAATGCAAGTAGCATAAGTGACAACAAAAACAAAGCTCAGCACATGAACATGCAAGCATGACAAATACAAGCCACACAGCAATATTCATGCACCAAAAGGTCACAAATACAAGCTGTTTCAGGTCAAGGCCAAGAAATAGGCAAATGGCACATATACGGTATGATATAGGTATATATATATATATATATATACACATAAATATGTGTATATTTTTTTTTTTCATACATAATTGTATAATCAAGCATTGGGGTGAATCAAGCCAAAGCAAGTTATGTATGCATGATATCTCGCCAGACTAAAATGACAAGAGAGCACATATACAAGGGACGAATACATACGACAGTGAGCAATTAATTGTCGAACAAGTAGCACTTAATTTTAGATATAGCATGTCAAAGGACAAAATCAAAACTGTTCAATGCAGTAAAAGGCAAGTTATGAAAATTAGCATACAAGAATTTAATAACCATTCATTAGCAAAAGGAACGGTGCACCGATAGGTCATATGTGCATATATTTAAAACACTGAAGGACCACTGCCAGTTGAGAGTGCATTGGGGCGTTCGATGTACACGTGAAGGTTGGAAAATCAATGTCATGCATGACGCTAATGGTCCATGATCATATTTAAAACATGGTCAGGAGTGTACACAATTAAAACTTCTTGTATGATTGCTCTTTATAATATAGCATGCATAAGAAGAAGTATGGAAAAACAAAGCGAGAATATTGCATAAGAAGAAGGTTGGCAAGTTAAAAATGGACAGGGGGACTGGTTAATTAATTGAATGCCGATGAAGCAGGAATTACAGAGAAGAGCAGTTGCGAGGAACAAAACAATCAATTCATGGAATTCTGGAAAATATTCAAATACAAAAGATAATGTTTCTAGTAATACATAAGCTCATTTTTCGGACACAGAATCAATTCAAAAGTTTTCTAGATGGATATATAATAATAAAGCATGCAAGATAATATTTCCAGATTTTGAATAAGCAAAATTAGCTAGCCTTTTGAATTGATTCCAAATAGGCCAGAAAACATTCCAATCTTTCCCAAAATTCACAAGTCTTTTTGTGTTGGAAAGAATATTCCATAATTCTAAATGTATGGCAAGAATCTATCTTCATGATTAATGGAAAATTGCAATCACAATTTTTTTGGAAAGAAAAACATTCCATGTTTTTCTCAAAATTCTATCACAAACTCCTGGCCAATTTAATCACAGATCAATCGCGCATTTCAAACCAAGGCAACAGTAACGGCAAGTATTCATGAAAATGCAAGGGGAAATTTCACAAAATTCTTTTTACAAAGAAACAACTCAAATCAATTAAAGAAATCAACCAAGGACCCACAACAAATAGTTTGATTTCAGAAAATCGTGGAAATTTACAAAGCAACAACACGCAAGCAATCGGCCATGTCATTCAACGAAACCAGAGTTAATTTAGGATGTTATAATCCTATTTATACACCTTCAACATCACAGGAAAATCTGATCGAAACCACAATGAATTGAAGAGCAAAAAGAAATCAAAATAAAAAATACTCATGTTTTCGATCGCGTTCTCCAAATCATGGACAAGAAAGAACAGCGACATCCGAAGATAATCCAAGAACAATTTTCAGCAATTCAAAGTGACGATTTGGGATTCAAGAAACCCTAATTTTCTTTTTGGAGCGGTCGACATGATTTTGGGGACAAAACATTTTAAAGAATAATGAAGGGGGCCGACTATTTTTTATTGTGGACTTAGGGTTTTAAATTTCATTTTATAATGTTTTGTTTTTTCTTTTGAAAATCGACGATCAATTTTCTAGTGTCTGTAATAACTAGGGATACTATCTACGGGTTTGTAGCTAAGGGAAAAATATGATTTCGTGGATAGAAATCATTGCAGGGTTTTGAGCGTAGAGTGTACAAAAGTGTATAGGCGGTTAGTGAGGGATTTGTGAGTTTATAGGTTTATGTATGCACATGTCTGCTTAATTCTAGTAACCTTGGGGAATACAGTAGTAGGAAGAGTTTGCCGAAGATGGGTAAAATCTTTGTGTCATTTACTTTCCGCACTTATTTACTCTTGTGTTATTTGTGCTATGATTATTATTCGGTGTTGTGATATTTTTTTAATATCTCAAATTAATTCAATAAAACCTATTAACCCCCTCTAGGGTTAGTCTAGATCCAACAGGTGAGAAATAGAGGGAAGCACTTGCCCATGACATTGGTCAATGCTGATAGTACTTCCATGTGACACAAGTATCGCATGTGATGAATGGTCGGGTCGTTCCTGCCATTGTAGGGCTCCAGGACCGGAAGCTTAAAGTCCAGTGGATTTCGGGAGTTTCTGATTTCTCGTGTGAATGGACTGCGATGGACGTTATCCACATCATGTTGAGAAGAGGTGCCTCTGGTGAAGCGTTTGACGATGCTTTCAATCCAACTTCCGTTCCTAAGAAGTTGTTGCCACGAATAAATTCTGCATTTGGGACATTGGTGAGAACCCCGGGACAGGGAGGTATCATGGTTTGAGTTCTTAGGGTTAGTTGGGTTCGGCCCACGAGAGTTGAGAGAAGGTGGCCCCCTGCCTTAGGCCTTGATTCGGGAGTAACTGGAGCCACTTGGGTGGAATGTGGATTGGGCCGAACCATATCTTCTCCAGTAGGATTGGATCGGTTCGGGATAACTTTATCTACTTGAGGCTCGGTATTGCCCCCACCCAAGGCAACATCAGAGTGATTTACCATAGCTTTTTCCACCGCCACATTGGGGACCAGTATGGTTGAGTGGTCTTAGTGACACGGAAGATCGTTGACTTCAGACCTTCTCAGATGGACATTCTAGGAAGGCTGTGTTGGGGGTTGCATAGAACGGGTTTGCAGTAAGATGTTGGGTCGGACCGGAAGCTGCGTCAATCCATATTCTGGTCGACCCAGAAGTTGGACTAGTTCAAGAACTGTTTGTCCAGGGAGTTGAGTCGAACCCTGGACTAAAGGCAAAATGGTCGGCCAATCCGGAACTTGGCTATGGCCGACCTGAGAATCTGCAGTTACTCCAGTTTCGATGGTTGCCAGAAGTGATGACACTAGATCTGGCCGATCGGGAAATGAAGTTGTGCCAGGAAGAACTGTAGAGTGATCAAGGGCTTGGATTTCATCAGATCGTATATTTACTATTTCTCCAACTTCGTTTCGTGCAGGAAGTGATGCTTCGTTGCTCGGTCTCTCTTCCATCCGAGTGAGGAAATCTCTCATCATTTCTTGTTGCTTTGTGAAAAGTCCATCCTAGTGTGCCACCTGAGCTTTGAGTTCAGCCAAAAATTTATCCATCTCGTCCCTAGTTAGATATTGGGACAGTTCTTAATGGGAGGAAGCCTTCTGGCTGGCCCTCATTGTTGTTGCGTCTTCTGCACCAGTGGATCGAGATTGAGCATGAGAAGGTGCTGAGTCCTTCCATTTTACCATTGCTTCTTCTATAGTTGCCGATGGTTCAACCCCTTCTTGGCGGGCCAAAGTGTTGATGTCAAAAGTTAGTCTAATGATGATCAACCCCCAATGCGTGTTAACCACATATGATAATATTCGCAGATTACGAGAAAAAAGTAAATGCACACAGGAAACACAATATTTTTATAGTGGTTTGGCTTAATCCAAGCATATATCCACTTTATAATATCTGTTTATACCGTCGATTACAAGTTACAGTTGTTTTTCAGTGGAAGAAAGTAAAGAAAGAGTTGGTTTATACACATAATCCTTGTGATGTTCTTAAAATATACGACATTCTACTTTTGGGATGCCGAATAAGAGCTTTTTGTGTGGCCGATTCAAAATTGTTTCTGGTGGTTCAAGATGCCTTTCAATTTCTGGAAACGGTTGTATTTATAGGTGAGAATGTGGGTCGAGTTTGTATGCAGCATGGCACACATCTTTTTTGGGCTTGGACACGTGTATCTCGATCCTATAAAGTAGCTATAGGAGGAGGGACCCGGTCTATTGCTGATGAATAGTTCTTCTCAGAAGTTGCAGCATACGTGGAGCTTGGAACTTGGCGCATGAAAAGTTGTGCTAGTTAAAGTTGATCGTTCTGTAGCCTTGGGAGTAGGATTTATTATTGTAGTAAATAATTTTCGTTTGGTATTCTCCATCCAATATTCTACTAGGTTTGTGTAACGACCCGGGGTTTTTGCGATCCTGGTTATCGACATAAAATCAATGTCGACTACCCAAGCATCGGAAACACCCGATAGTCCATGAAAGAAATTAGAGGGTGAGAATAGATAAGATAAAAACTTAGAAATAGAAGAAGAAGAAGAACATACAACATCAGAGTAAACACGAATCTCACAGCGGAACGAACAATATATAATAGATACATAACTTTGAAATAAAATCAGTATATGTATACAGTAACGTTATCAGAGTATAACACTTACAACACCGTGGAAATAAACAATAGTTATATATTCCTGAAGCCTCCTGCTCCGAGCGCTCCATGTATATCTGTAAAATCCTAACTACTTGACTTCCCTTACAAAATTGGGCACCTAAGAGTTTAGGGAAAAAAAACAAAATAACTATGGGTCAGTCATGGGACTGGTATGAGTAAAACAATTTAAAACAGTTTGAACGATTAAACGATATCTCATAAGAGCACGCCGTATAACGGAACGGGTTTTTCCCTTATGAGAATCCAAATCAATTTGATTTAACTTTCAAATCATTTTGAAAGAAAAGATAATCTTGATATCAAAACCCTTTTGGATTCTCATAAGGGAAAAACCCGTTTCGTTATATGGCATGGTCTTATGAGATATCGTTTAATCGTTCAAACCATTTTAAATTGTTTTACTTACACCAGTCCCATGACTGACCCAGAGTTGTTTTGTTTTGTTTTCCCTAAACTCTTGGGTGCCCAATTTTGTACGGGAAGTCAAGTAGTCAGGATTTTACAGATATACTTGGTGAGCTTGGAGCAGGAGGATTCAGGAATATATAGCTATTGTTTATTTCCGCTGTGTCGTAAGTGTTATACTCTGATAACGTTATTGTATACATATACTGATTTTATTTCAAAGTTATGTATCAATTATATATTGTTCATTTCGCTGTGAGATTCTTGTTTACTCTGATGTTGTATGTTCTTCTTCTATTTCTAAGTGTTTATCTTATCGATTCTCACCCTCTAATTTCTTTTGTGGACTATCCGGTGTTTCCGATGCTTGGGTAGTCAACATTGAGTTTTTGTCGATAACCGGGATCGCAAAAACCTCGGGTCGTTACAGTTTGATCCGATCTTTCAGGAATAGATCGATCGATCGATTGATGACACAATCGATCGGTATGGCTTTGACTTCGGAAGAGTGCCAGTTTTGAGGTGGATCCCTTACTTGTTGTAAGGCCGACTAAGCTGGTCAACAATAATTAATAATGAAAAACATATATTTTTGGAATTTCTGAATTTGGCTATGAAACATGTACCATTGCGTTTGTTGCAAATTTTCGATTAATTTACATATATACTATGCTTCGAATGGGGTTCATACAAAAAAAATATTAACTTACGAAGTCTCGTGTCGAAAAAATATTTATAAGTGTTAATATGCCTAGATATATTTATTTTCAAAATATCTTCACATATTAATTTAAAAAACAATACGCGTTTGAATTTGACATTAAGCAAGTGTCAAAAATAGAAGAAAATAGAATAAAATAGGAAACTAAAATAAACATTAAAAACAACGTTCAAAAATTAACCATGCACAAGACCAAAATCAGAATGATATTGGGCCAAACACACTAATAACATCTAGCACGACCCAAACTTGGGTTGGGTCGATCAGGGGTGGACCCATACACTACATGATATACAGTATGCAGCAGCAGAAGGGGACAACGGCTGCCAACGGCTATTGGAAACGGCTTCCAACAGAGGCTTATTTCTGGATTTTTCTTTACGTTATAAAATAACATTGGAAGCCATTGGAAACTAATGGTTTTAATGCTGTTGACGACCGTTGATAGCCGTTTGAAGGGTTTCTACATCGAACTGGTAACCCTATTTTATAAATCTAAGCAATTTATAACATGATCCATGCAATAAAACCAGTAAATCGAATTAAAATCATACTTTCCTTTATGGATCTACGAATCTGAAGATATTGATGCAATGAATCAAATCGAGCTCCCCAAATGTCCAGCCTATATAGATATCCATGCGAACCACCTTCAATCGATCATCATACGAATCGAATGAGAAAAAGGGAAAATAACGGCGCTAGCCGCCATTGTTATTAGGTTTTTTCTTCGTTGGAAAAGGATTCGTTGTTCTATAATCTTTTTTTTTGATTCGATAAATCATATATATTAAGTAAGTCGGTTTCGACGTGTCCAATTTAAAAGTAAAGGAATACCTTGATTTTAAAACCAAACGCGAACCACTAAAATAGTATATCAACCGAATACATATTCCAAGAAAAAAATAAAATATCAATAGTTTGATATTTTATTTATCCACATAACTGTTTTTCCCATTAGAACGTTCTAAGAGTATGACCCCATAAGTTACCATAACGTTTGCAATAATTTAAATCGCATTTAAATTATAAACAGTGACCGGTACCTAGCAACACATCGCTGTTACCCAAGTTACAATAATATTGACGATTCAATACAACCTTTTCGTGACCAATGTATCAATGTAATATAATCCTTTTAGCCAAGATATCCAGGGCTAAACTCAAGGCATGGAACGTATCACCCTCTTTATAATTTAATCTGTTTATCTTGATCGATGAGTAGACTATTTAAAACAAATCAATATTTGAGCACGGCCACGCATTTCACATACGTTCCAATACTGATTTGTTTTAAACAGTCTACTCATCGATCAATACCTTGTTTAGGCCTAAAACCTTAAACTCAAGGCATGGACATATCTTGCTCCATATACATTACTATGTACGAGACCAATACTTATCACTCATTCACTGTACCAAAGAAAGGTGATTCAATTATTTTGCCTAATAAACAAGATTTGCATTCTCCATATGATTCAAAATCAAATGATCTCAAAATTCCATCATTATAGAGTTTTGACATACTCTATTGCTTATGTGGGCTAACCGACAATGCTAAAGGTATGTTGGATTTAAATCACTAAATCTAATCCTCTCATTATTTATGTCATGTACATTATAGTAAAGGATCTACAAAGATCATTAACTATTTGTGAAATTCCATACAATATTTCATTTAAATAAAATGAATAACAATTGGTCCTTTTATTACAAATGAAATTCAAACTTGTATAAAAAAGATCTATTATAACATTTATTTTAAGTGGAATTTCTTAATAACAATTATTTTATTTATTTAATTAAGCCAGTATATACAATAAGAATCAACTTCCCATGGATAATCCAGCAACATTTGCTTTATATCCAATCGTATGTCCACTTTTCCTTTTATCATATTTCTACTTATTTTATAATTTCTATAAATTTACATACATTTATGTGATTTATATCTAGTATATAATACTAGAAATGTATAAGTAGATTGTTATAACATTTATATCTTATTCGGTTGAAGTCACACTTCAATTTTATTTTAGATCTTCTATATTTGTAAAAGAATTACATTTAATTTGTTTGAGGACAATTTTCAAATTTCAATGTTAGTCAAGAAATTCGATTTAATTCAGTTTATCCTTCTTAAGGATTAATTTAAATTATCGGAGTTATTTAATATCTATAGTAGATAATAAACAATAACTGATTCTTTAATATTTATTTAATATAAATACAAATTTTGACAATCAAAATTTATATTAATATAAATGTATAATTTAAACTAAAATACGCTCCAACTCAAATCGACATCCCCTTGTATATATATATATATATATATATATTCGTTTTGAAATTGGGTTTAAACTTTATTAAAGGCATTGAAGACCAAACGAAAGCCTTCAGCCCATAATCAAAAGCGACTTGTACAGTAAAAGTAGAAATAAACTTTACAACACTGACTAAATTCCAAACCCCTACGTTTAATATCAGATCTAAAACTAAGCTTCATCGAACTTCATGGCGGCTAGAACTGGAAGTGGAAGTAGGAGCATGAGCTGCCTCTATCTCAGTGCCCTTTCATGCCACGACTGATCCATGTTTGGATTATCGTCTACTTCAGGTTCCTTTCATGTGGCAAGCTTTCTAATCCTCCTTGTTGCAATTGCCATGTCTTTGATCGCAAATTTAGTTACAAACTCCGTTGATTTCTTCTTTTGTTTGTGAATTCTGGTGTTCCTCTCCTTCCAAATCATCCAAACAGCAACTGTCAGAGCGATGCACTTCATTTCGGTTTCCATACTTATGCTCTGCCCGATCAATTCCAGGTCTGTAATTATTTTTTGTAATTCGTACCCATTTGATTGAAATTTGCTTACTGTGCTGCAATTTCTCCATATGTCCTTCGGAAAAGGACATTCAAAGAAAAGATACTTGTGGCTTTCTTCATGTTGTTCACACAAAACACATACGTTTGCACTTACCACCCCCCATTTTAGTAATCTATCTTTAGTGGGTAACCTGCTCATCACAACTTTTGTAACAACCCGGATAATCAGAACCAATTTAAAAAATTTATTTCAACAATTTTAATGGATTTTGAATATTTAAAATGATTTATTTTAAATAATAACAACGAAAAAATTATTTAGATCGAAATTAGAACGTATAAATTTATTTTAATTATAAAACGAGCCTGAAATTGCGCGGTAGTTCGAAAATTCGATTTTAAATTTCAAATGATTGTACAGGATTCAAAATAAATCAGATTTCAGTAAAACCAGAAGTATTTGAATCTGTTTAATTATATCTTTCTAACGAATGTGAAAAATCCAGATTTCATAACGAGAATCGAAAGTTATGCCCAGTTTAAAACTCAGAATAGTTGCTATGGAATATATATATATTTTATATAATATATATACATTTTGCAAACGACCTCCGTTTTCGATGAAACTACTTTTGTTGGATCTAGAAGGTCAAAATATTTGTAGATTCCAATTTTCATAATTTTTGGTATTAATATGTTAGCATGGTGAATTTAAACGTGTTTTGTCAATTTTAGTTTGAATTGGATCGACCAGAAAATGACCATTTTTCAAAGGGTCTCCAAATTAAAAGAAATTATTTTTTTTAGGACCGTATCATCAAAACATGGCTAGATTTATTTTTCTGTAATTTTCGGAGTTAGTATGTGGCCCGGTAAATTAAAATGTGCGTTCAAATTGAATATAGATTGATTTATATTTTAATTTTGATAAAAATTTGTCAAAACAATCGAATTGGCTTACTGGAAATATTTCATTGTGTTCGAAATGGGGATAATTAGCTAGGGGCAACAGTCGTTGGGTTCGATTTGGGGTTCGAATTGAAAAGTAACCTTTTTGGAATTTAATTAAATTATATATATATATATAATAATAATAATAACCTAACCCTACCCTCCCTCTCTCATAACCCGTCGTTCAAAATACCTAGCCCCCAAATCAAACCCGCCGCCCTCCCCATTACAGCCGCGCGCCCCCAGCCGCCTCCGCCGGACCGCCGCCACCGCGCGTCGCCCTCCCTGGTCAGGCCGCACCCCCTTCTTTTCTCTCCTCTCTCCTTTCTTCCCATTTGGAGCTCCAATCCCCAAATCGACACCCACCGCCTGACCGCGACCCCTAGCGCCGCCACCGCCGATGCTACACCACCCCCTCAGCCTTGCGCCGCCCCTCAGGCCGCCCCATTCCGGTTGTGGGCCCCTCCACCTTCGAAAACCCTAAAAATATGTGAGTTTTCTGATTTTATTCTTTGATTTAACGTTGTTAGCAAGTTAAAAATGTGATTTTTAACTAGTTCATGATATACAAATATTTTTAGTAAGTTAAAAATACGTTTTTTAATTAGTGTATGATATGAAATTATTTTCAGAAAGTATGATATATATATAATAGCGAGATAAAAATATGATTTATATATATATATAATAGCGAGATAAAAATATGATTTATATATATAATAGCGATATAAAAATATGATTTACATATATATATATATATAATATCGAGATAAAAATATGATTTATATATAATAGCGAGATAAAAATATGATTTTTATGTATTTAATAGCGAGATAAAAATATGATTTTTATATATATAATAGCGATAAAAAAATATGATTTTTTTATATATAATAGCGTTATAAGAATGTGATCTCTATATATGTAGTAGAATTATAAAAATGTGATTTTTAATATGTATACTGCGTGAAGAAGATTATGATGGAACTAATTGGAAGCAGAACAGAATCTAAATCGTCCATTGAAAAATGACGGAGTGGAAACCAAAGGTGAGAACTCCTTCTCACTCTATTTATTTTACAATTAAAAATATTTTAGGATGAAGATGGGGATTAGAAGCCCCCGACACTATTTATTGTACAAACCATGTTGTTTGATTTGAATTATATGGAGTTCAATTCGAATTTGCACAATCACATAAATTGAAAGTGATGTATGGATATTACCGATACATGGATTTCATACTCCGCGAACAGCCACTTATGGCACCGTAAATGGCATTGGGGTTGTTTAGTATTTATTTATTTGGATGTTCTGCATGGTTTGATTATGGTTGTGAAAATTGATTTATTTGTTTGGATTTGATTTGGATGTGAATTGGATTGAAATTGGTTTGTGTATGGCACGAGCCAGTATTAGGCGAGGGATAAGGCTAGACCTTATTCCGGTTCTTGTATCGTGCCGTCATGCTACCAAAATTTTCAAAAAAGTGTTAGAAAAATTTAATTAGTTTAAAATATTATTTTTAGCTTATAACTGCGATAAATAATATATTTATTGGATAGTTAAAAATAAGTTTACATAGCCATGTACAAGTCGGACGGCTTGTTTATGGTCGCCTATTTTTGTGATATCGATTGGGTCGATAAATTTTACACATCGCCCAACTACACAAATAATATTCAGTATTTATTGGTTGAAACCCCATTCGTGTATTGGGATGATATTTGACGTACAATAATCCCAATTGTTTAGTTGTATGTCAATCGATTGGTTGACAGACTGTTGTATGCATTAATTATTTATATTTGATGCTTATGCAGTTGAGTAGTGCACTCTGGATATTGGTTGACTGTGTATAATTATTGTTGTGTACATGTGTATATGAAATCCATATAAATAACATTATATGGTAATTGACAGTGTCTGATTCCAATTCAGAAATAACTAATATTTTAAAATAAAAAATATCTTAAAGTAATGAATATTTTAAAATAATATTCCATAAAGGATTAAAATGTGAAGCCGTGTTGATTAGATTTGCGCCATTTTGACGCGAACGATATTTATATCGGTTTTATTCATTTTTATATTGAATACCGAAAAGGAAATGATTTCAAATCTGATATTTTGAAAAAATATCATTTAAATATTACAATGATATGGAATATTCAATTTTGATTTAAAATTGAAAATGAAGTTAGAATCGTTTTAAAATGAATTTATAAACGATTTATAAAATATGTTTTAAATGGAAATCGATGATATATATATATATATGTAATGGCCTGAATAGTATGCGTTGTGCCGCGACCGTTCGCGAATTAACTTATATGCCTTTAATGTAGACCGAATTGACTATTTACCCTGTTAAAATGTTTCTTCATTCGAATGGAAATTAGCGCTTATTATACATATTATATATTTTATTTATATAACGCAGTTAACGTAATAATGACGAAATAAATGCGTTAAAATAAGTTTAGAAAATTGGAAATGTTCCCAAATAAATTGTTGTTTGTGTGTGCATATAAAATGGCTTATTCATATATTAAATAATGACATACATACACGAGGTTAGTCATCATTTGTGGCAGAAGTCTGCCCGGAACCAACTGGCAAATCCAGCAACCACAAGTAGGTTCGTTAATGTGAGTGGTTTTCATGCTATGGGCCATTTAATTTATGACACTATGACATGAGGTTAAGCCCACTTGTAGTAGAAGTCTTCCTAGAAACGCCCAACATATCCAGCATCTACAGGTAGACTGTTTAATGTGAGAGGTCTAGTGTGTGTATATATATATATACCTATTATGTGAGTAAATAGGTAGGCTTACTGTGCCTTGAGAAGGTCTTAAGCGGTTGACTTTCTTCTTATCTAGTTTGGGTCTTAAGTGGTTAGGACTAGGACCATTCCGAAGGTTTATTCCTTGCATATGGACCAAAGTCATGAGACCCTCCCTTACTAGATTCGAAGTAGGTCTATGGGTCCTCCTTCTCTAAAAGTGGTTTCGCCTTGGGAATAATGGAGTATGGTAGTTTATCAGAATGTCCACTTCCTCTAGGAGCTTTGTGACGACCAACATAGGGGCAAGATTAGTATACGTGGGACGCAAGATGTTATTTAATTCACTAACTTTCTAAGGGAAGTCTCAAGTGGAATAGGTGTTCTACTGTAATATCAAGTAAGTAGTAACATGAGGCGTCCGCCGGAGAGGTCTGAAATGGCTATATGCGAGCCTACCCTAAACTGGTAAATATGTTAGAATGGGCGTTAAGTGATCGAGAAAGTCCACCTCATTGGATCTTCACTCTAAATGCATCAATAGAGGCCGTCCTAAGTGATTGAGTCAGATATCCACCTCATTGATTAAAATATTTCTTTGTACGTGTGCGTTTATGTGTTTCGTAGACATATCTTGACATATATAACCTACCAAATCTAGGGTATAGTCTTTAAGCATATATTATTTTCAATCACACAGGACTTTATGTTTGACCCCTCTCCTTAACATATCTAACAAGTCAATAAGTTGGGTAGCAACTCAATGGATGAAACGATGATGGAGCCCGAAGAAGGCGATGAGACTATTACGTTATTATTAACTATTATTGCTATATTTCTTAAGGAAACTCTAGATTATGGACAATGATGATGTACCATTTTGAATAATTGTATTTGACAATTTGTATCTGAATCATTGGCTTTAATATATGGTGCATTTTATTTTGGTATAATACTTTTTCGTTCTGCTGTGTCAGAATCCATAACGTTATGTTTTATGTTATTCTATGCAAATGTGATTCCTTATTAGAACCACAGATCCATTTAAAGTGGCTCTATGTTTCGATGGGCCTTTTATAGGTCGAAATTTAGGCCCACTATGGGTGGGTTGTTACATATTTTCCCTTTATTTGTTATGTAGCACCATCTATAACGCTAAGGGAAGTATCCATAGACTTTCCCTTATCCCCCACTCAGCCATGTAGCAAGCCCTAGTGCTACCTTGTCTCCTCGCAAAACCTTGGCTCCATTCCCAGTCAAGAACATTAGGAGTAGGAAATAAGCAGCATTGCATGCTGTAAATTTGGCATGGGTTGGTCGGCCTAGGAATGCATTATATGGAGAGTTAATGTCCAACACAAGAAATAAATGGATCTACACTCTCCTGCGGTCTCCCTCACTAAGCTCTACTGTTATTTCAACCACACCTATCAGTTCATTAAAACATCCACTGAAACCATGTATTCTAGCATTACACGACTTCAAATCCTTAGCCTCCAGCATCATATGTTCATAGGCTTTTTATGCAAAATATTTAAGGAACTTCTGTAGTCTACAAGGATTTTCTGTACCAAAGCAGGGACAATTAATGCCAAAATCACCAAAGGGTCGATACTTTTGGCCCTACCCTATCTGCATCTCTGATTCAGAAGACGACATCTTTTGTCATCGTCCTTCGCTGCTTTATTGGAACAACATCTTCTGTAGTGTTTCATTCCAAAACTTCAATATTCTTCACTACATTGACAAACTGCTCTATAGTCTACAGACTAAAACTAGCCGAATGTGGTCTTCTGACTATGGTATTGATAACAACACCATTCTTTTTTGATGGACGACAACTCTAGGAGCCTCCTGACCTTGTCGATTGAAGTCTGAAGTACCTTGCCTCCTGTCCTTTTGGGCAACTCTATGCTTGTCCAGTTATTCATCTTGTATCAACTTTTCCATAATGCTCCGGAGATATTGAAACTCATTTTTCATGTGGCCTATATCTCATGAAATAGACAAAACTTCTCAATCTTCTTCTCTTCCTTTATAGACTCTCTTGGTGCAAGCTTTCTATACTGCATTATGTTACAAGTATCAAAATATACATTCTCCAATGAATCATTCAATGATGTATAAATACCGAAAGTATGAAATCTTGGTTGCTTCTTAGCATCCATTTTCTGATCACGACCTCCTCAGTTGCCGCCTTTATTCTAATTGCCACTTCTCTTGTTCGGGTTATGAACATTAGCCTAAATTTCTCAGAATTGTCCCCAAACGGCTTCTTTTCAACATTTCCTTATATACCCCCATTCATAGATTATTGATTCTCCTTTTTTGGGTTCTCTCTACTTCTTTAATGCATATAAATTGGTTGGCCTTCTCATAGAACTGATCCAAAGTAGATGAGGGTTTCCCGTTAGCCATCTCCCAGATTCTGTATTAGTGTCGATGATATCAATCAGTGGCAACAAAATAGTTGTATCGTTGGGGGTAACTAACTTCGATGATGGCAATGTTGAAGCACCTGAGGTAATCCTTGAGTAACTCCCTATAAGCTTGGTTTACGCAAGAGAGAGTCATGACGTGCTTTGACATGGCAGCATGCAAGCAGAACTGACTCATGAATTTCCTACTCAAGTCATCAAACAGGGGTACTGATTTTGGTGGCAGTCTCGTAGACCTTATAAAAGCTACGCCGTCCAGATATATTGGGAAGGCCTTGTACTTCACAATGTCAAATGCTTGGGTTGATTCCATATACCATCTGTATCGCATAAAATGTTGATGAGGATCAGTTTTTACTAAATAATGAGATATCTGTGGCAAGTTAAATTTTTATGGGAACTCGGTGTTCAAGATATCGTCCACGAAAGGGGTAAGACTGTGGTTGGTCCCCCAATCTTCATTACTGTAGCCTTAACTATCATTCATAATCTGCTTAACCATGGCAGTTAAGCCATTAGTGATAATGAATGGTCCATATTATGAATCATCACGGTGCCTGGACCTCCTTATCTCCCTCGCAGGCAAGGTCAATTGCGCCACCGTTTGGGCAGCACTTCGTTGACTCCAGTTGTCTTGGTCAATCAAAGGACGCGGGCGAATGTGGATGCTCGAGACTGTTTTGGTGCTTTGCAGTAGCATGACAAAGTAGGAGCATTATGTCTTGGAGAAGTGGTCACCCCCGATTTGGCATTTTTCGGTTCTACATGGCCAAATAAATTAGGTCGGTTGTATATGCAGTCCCGGTTCGGCATGCCGAGCTGAGAGTGTACCGAACCGGATGGGTTGAGTTGCCTAGAGTGCATTTCCAGTTTTGCCTACCTATTCCCTGCTTTGGTCTGATGATGATTCCTCTGTATGGTAAAGTGGTGGAGTAGGAGATCTTTGACTCTTGAAGTCTCTTCATTGTGCTATCATCCTATTACTATCTTGCCTCAACGTAATGTTCTTATGCATCTGGTCATTTTGTGTGCTGGCAGTCTCATTTAGTTTGGTCGTAATTACTATGAGGTCGTCATGCATCATGGGTGTAGAACGTACCGAGGAAGTAGTAGGCACGATGGTGGCAATAACATTCCCAACATTAAAAGGCTGTTGGTTTATGTTCTCCTGAGATCAGTTGCAAAAAGGCTTGGAGGATGCTCTTTTGGATACCATAATGATAGAAAAAGATTGTTGACGGATCTTCTTAACGAATTTGGGATTTTGTTAGTAGATAAAGAGATCCTAAATCTTGAGAATTCAAAGTTTCTCAATGAAAGCACCAAAAATATTGGCATTAAAAATGGTTCAAAACCCCAAAATATATAAGTAGAGAGCAAAAAATCAAGAAAATAATGAAAAATGAATAAGGGGGAAAGGGGCTTCAACCCCCAGGCAAAGTCAGGCCTCTCCTCGAGCCTCTACACAAGATAAGGGGAAAGGAATGGTTGCCAATGCCATAATTGGGGGCCACACCCCGCTGGATTCAGTATCAAGGCTATGGAGCAATATGTGAATTCCGTGAAACACCTTTATGTTGTCGAAGCTAGTTTCCCCGAAAGGGTGAACCCCATGAAGCAAAGGAAGACCGAGACAGAAGATGTTGTCTTCCGCGGAAGAGAAGCGATAGGCGTCGAGGCTTCGACAGTCGTTCCCATGGTAATCACCGCAACTATAGGACCGACAATAGTAAGAAAGGTGTCGATCAACAATGGAAGTTTGGTCAATATATTGTCTAAACAAACCTATGAGCAGATAAAGCTAGAGCTGCAAGACTTGGAGCCTTGTTCTGGTGAGATACAGGGTTTTAACGGATCTTCCACCGAGCCCATTGGAGTAATCAAATTGCCCGTGGAATTAGGAGATGGGGATCGAAGGAGAGTAAGGCCCCTACTATTCGCCGTAACGGATATCAACTCCCGATATAATGCGTTCTTAGGACGACCAGCGCTAATGGTGTTTAGGACATATATCGCCCTATGGCGCCTGCTATTGAAATTCCCAACTGATAGAGGAATTGGTCGGTACAAGGAGACCAAGTAGATGGGAGAGCTTGTTACTTGACAGAATGGAAGGATCTCCAGAATAAGGGAAGCAAAAAGTCAACAGTCGAGTTCCCTCCTACGAAAGATATGAGAGCATAACAACTACAGAAAACGTCCTGGTTGGGACCGTTCATCTGTGGAGTCGAAGATATCGACCCTAGAGAGGACGAAGAACCAGGATGTAGAAAGACCGCCCCAAATATGGCAAAAGTGGAAATTCCGGTTGATAAAAATGACTCCACCAGGGTCCTAAAAATCGGATCCCATCTAGGCTCCTTCCAGGCGAAGGAATTGACTGACTTCCTTCGGGCAAACCTAGACGTGTTTGCCTGGACCCACGCTGACATGTGTGGGATCTCACCCTCCATTATCACTCACTCCCTCAGCATTGACCCAAAGTATACTCTGGTTAAACAAAAAAGACGGATGCTCGGTCCTGAAAGGTCGATGGCCTTGAAAGAGAAGATTGGTAAATTAAAAGCTAATGGGTTCATTCGAGACTCGATCTATCCCGACTGGATAGCCAACCCAGTACTTATAAAAATGGTTAATGGGAAGTGGAGAAATTGCATTGATTTCTCTGATTTAAACAAGGCATGTCCTAAGGATAGCTTCCCACTACCTAGGATTGATTAATTGGTCGACTCGACCACCGGGCATGAGCTGCTCTCGTTTATGGATGCGTACTCAGGGTACAACCAGATCGCTATGCATATACCGGACCAAGAGCATATTAGATTCATCACTGACCTTGGACTGTATTGTTATGTGGTAATGCCCTTTGGCCTGAAAAATGCTGGAGTGACCTATCAACGACTGGTCAACCAAATGTTCCACGACCAGATAGCGAAAACGATGGAGGTATATGTGGATGATATGTTAGTAAAATCGAGACAATCATCCGAGCATGTGCATGATCTCTCAAGGATGTTTAACATCCTCCGGAAGTATGGTATGAAACTAAATCCTTTGAAGTGTTCCTTTGGAGTAGCTTTGGGCAAGTTCCTGGGTTTTATTGTGAGTTCTTGAGGAATCGAGATTAATCCCAACCAAATTTCGGCCTTTAAAAGAATTCAAGAGCCTAAACGGATCAAGGATGTCCAAAGCTTGGCAGGTAAGATTGCAGCTATGGGTCGATTCATTTCAAAGGCGACTGATAAATTTATACCCTTCTTCGAGTTAATTAAAATAGGGAAGCGAAACTTTGCTTGGATGCCCGACTGTGTCGAAGCTTTCCAAGGTTTACTCGATCACTTAGAGAAATCACCCATCCTCTCTAAGCCCATCGATCATGAAGACCTATTCGTTTATTTAGCGGTATCTGTACATGCGATAAGCTTGGTCCTGATTCGAGAAGAAGAGCGGGTACAACAACCGGTCTATTATGTAAGCAAAAAATTGACAGGTGTCGAGCGCAATTATCCAAAGATCGAGAAGCTTGCTTATAGTTTATTGATTGCGTCAAGGAAACTCTGACATTATTTTCAAGCCTATCCAATTAATATATTTACCGACCAAACCCTTCGGCAAGTTTTGCAGCGACCGGAAGCCAGTGGGAGATTGCTAAAATGGAACATCGAATTAAGTCAGCTCGACTTAACTTTTGTGCCCCGAAAGTCCATCCGAGGGTAGGCCTTGGCTGACTTTATAGCAAAATTCACTGCTCTAGAGGATGAAGACCGGAATGATAATCCCGAGCCTTTAAGGTCAAACCTGAACCGATCACTTGGAAGCTATATACAGACGGAGTTTGAAATGAGCGTTGGCCGGGGGCCGGTATAGTACTACTTTCCCCTGAAGGACGATCGGTTTACTATGCCTTGAGGCTTGAGTTTCTGGCGACAAACAATGATTCCGAGTACGAAGCCCTAATTGCTGGACTAAGGCTCGCGAAGGACCTAAAGATAGCGTCGCTCGATATTTTTTGTGATTCACAACTTGTGGTATGACAAGTTTGTAAGGAATATCTTACCAAGGGAGACTGGCTAAGTTCTTATCTTAAACAAGCTGAGAAATTATTGCAAAATTTTGGCCAATACAGCATTTCAAACATTCCTCGAAAAGAGAATCAGCAGGCGGATAGGTTGGCTAAATTCGCAAGCTCAGACCACCCTAGCGAAACGGAGTTAGTCCCCATAGAAACCCTAAGCATGCCGAGCATCGAGCAAAAGGAGATAGATCAGGTCGACACTGAACCCGAGAAAGAGTCATGGATGACCCCCATCAAGAATTTCCTCCTCCATGGCACATTACCTGAAAGAAAGAATGAAAGACGAGCTTTGGTGCAGCAATCTTCCATATATGTGATCCAGCAAGGCCAGCTATACAGAAGGGGGTTCTCTGTTCCTATGTTTCGGTGTGTGGCCAAAGAAGATATCAAGAAGATACTAAAGGAAGTGCATGAAGGAGATTGGGGGGCACACATCGGGGGAAAACTTTGGCTAGGATGATAATGTATTATGGATACTTTTGGCTGACTGTTAATAAAGATGCTGCAAATTACTCTAAAAGATGTGACAAATGTCAGAGGTTCTCACAGATTCCGCGAGCCACCACGACGGAGATCACCCAAATGGCTGGCCCCTGGCCATTCACTGTTTGGGGAATAGACATTATCAGAACCTTGCCCATTTAGAAGGGAGGTGCTAGATATTCAATAGTAGTGGTGGATTACTTCACAAAATGGGCAGAAGCCGAGCAGATGACCACGATAACGACCAAGAAGGTTATCAACTTTATTGTTAGAAACGTTATATGCCGGTATGGGGTCCGTTGAACCATCATCACTAACAACGGGACTTAGTTCGATAGCTCAGAGTTCAGGGATTTTTGTGAGAAATATATTATTGAGAAAAAATATACTGCGGTTGCACATCCCCAGACCAATGGTCAGGTCGAGGCGGTTAACAAAATCATCAAGACCATTCTAAAAAAGCAGCTTGAACGAGCAAAAGGAAAATGGGTTGATGAATTGCCGCTGGCCTTATAGGCCTATCGAACCACCCATAAAACCGCAACAGGTTATACCCCTTTCTCCCTATCCTATGGTTTGGAGGTTGTTCTCCCGATATAGCTTGAAGTCCCATCACATCGAATGACTTACTATGACCCTTTATCTAATAAAGCACTTCTCTTAATGTCGTTGGACACGATTGATGAAAAAAGGGAAGAGGAAAACCTTCATGCAATGGTCCGTAGGCAGAGGGTCGCACGATATTACAACAAAAAGGTCCGGCCGAAGACTTTTGAAATAGGCGACCTGGTTTTGAAGCGGATCTTCCCGGTTCCCATTCATATGGGTCCTCGATAGGAAGGACCCTTCGTCATTCAACGAAAACTGGACAATGGGAGTTTTAGATTATCGACCGTTGATGGTGAGCTTTTCCCAAGAGCATGGAACGCAGAGCATTTACGACTTTATCTTTCTTAGATTTTCCAAATATTTTTATTTTCCTATTTGTTTTAGCATTGTAATAAGCAATAATTTGTCGTTTGAAGTAGTTTATAAATAAAAAGCTCTGTTCTTGCCCTAATTATTTGTTGTAAACTTGGACTGATCGATTAGTTTCTGGCCTCTTCTTTGAAGACTATAAGTAAGGGTGACGCCAACCGAACACTATAACTAATCATATGGACGCAACTATAATCTTCACCACTTGAGGACGAGTATAAACGACGAAAGAGCGTGAAAGGTGCACCCCGACTAAGGACCGCTCGAATCTTGACAGAACTCCCCTCTCTTACCGACTAAGGGGGTGAGTACAAAGGACTGAAATTATAACTCGCTCAATGACACTCAACCCCTGATTAGGGTTGGATCTGCATGAGCACAACTAAATGGTTCGCTGTTCCATATGGCTCCCCTGACACCAGGGACGAGAAAGCCAACAAACAACTTCGGTTAGGGTAACATCTAAATAACCCTCGGAACTAAGATAAGACGGAAAATTTGAATGATATTTTTGCACATAAGTGACACGAATACTTGCCGAACACATGAAATATCATTCGTGTTATCATGATTACAAAATGTTGTTGCATGACAGGTACATTTCAAGCATTGTCTTCAAGATACGAAGTTCAATAATTACAAAGACACAAGGACTGCATTTCGCATACAACTTCCCGAAAGACTTTAAAAAAAAAATATTACAACTAAAGCTCAAGATGAGGGTGGCATCTCCCCGTGCTCGAGCGTCTCAGCTGGCTCTTTCTGCTTATCAATCTTCATTGCCTTCCTGGAACTCAGCGAGCGTTGAATTCCCCCAAGCGTGCTCCCGAAGGAACGAGAGATTAAAGTCGGGGCCTGTGTGTTAATAGAATCTGGAAATAGAGGAACTTGAACCAAAGAAAGGATAGTTGGGGGAATAACTCGAACAAGCTGAATGTTCATAACATCTTCGAACAGTTCAGGTTTTATGGTAGAAATTTGCTTCTCCATTCGAGCTTGAATCTCTGCCATAGGAGGGCGATCAGCTTTTCTCAATTCTGAGACTATTTCGATATCGTCGTCCTCTGATGGCCCTATGTTAATTTTCCCTGCCTTCGGTCCTCTAACTGTATCCCTATCGCCTTTCTCTCATTAGTGGCGGCATCCACTTCTAAACTTTCGTTTTCTATGGCGATGCCTAAAAGAAGGAAGGGGAGAAGGTAATGTATAGATCAAGGTGGGATAGATAGCCTTAAAATCAATAAGTAACCCTACCTTTGACATCAGGTTCGGTTGGTTTCTCTTTAGCAACTTTGATTGGGTCAAGCGGAAGAGTAGATGGAGGGCCTCTCTTAATGTTAGCGGTAGAGGACGTCTCGACCTGGCTGCTATACATTTCCTCTATAGGGACCGACTTCCCTTTTAACCTATAATGCTCTGCCGCCATTGCAACCTCTTCTTGCCTTCTCCGTTCGACCAGCACTGCCCATTCTTTCTCATTCACAATTTGAGTCATTAAAAGTTCTTCATCTACTAGTTTTCCTCGTGCTTTTCTCTTTTCCTCACCCAGAATTGTTCCCTATACATCAGCTAAAACCAAGGAATACTTCGGCATTCAGGATAGATCCCTATGATGAAGGAACTTAGCGAAGAACTCGAGAACCTGACGAGCGTGCCCGTTCTTTAACTCGGTTTTTTCTTGAGCATGCTTTGATTCGATCACTTGGATGTCAATGTTGTGTTGGAGTTTTAGGTTGCTTGCTGACTTGATCACTGCAGCAGCATTATGTTCGGCTAGTCCTTTGGCCAATTCGGACGAATGAAGTGTGGCCTAGAGATTCTGCATTTCCAAATTCAGTGGAACCTTGTCAACCCTTAAAGAGTCGATTTCACCTTTCATGGAGTCGCACTCCCAACTCCCCTGCTTGACCTGGGCGTCCAAGTCCTTTATTATCTTGTCGTGCTTTGCTTTGTCAGCAGCTGCCTATAGTTCCAGGCCCTTAACCTTCTTCTCAAGAGAATCGAAAGCCTTCCTGTCCTTTGCCACATCCCTTTTCAAACTAGTAGTCTCGGTTATTTTTTCTTTCAGTACTCCACTTACTTTCCAGGCGTACTCACACAATATGTCATATTGAGAAAGGACATGATCAAGGTTGTTGCGAATACGGCGATAGAAACCACCCGACAGTGGCTGTTACTTGGGGGCAGGTTCAACCCCCGCAAATACGAAATCAGGAAAATCCCTTTCCAGTTCTCTGATTAGATCGACGGAAGAAGGCACGACCAAAGACCCAGGTCGATTTAGTGTAGCCCAGGAATGTTCGGATTTCGACTCTTCTTCGAGGCCCTTTTTATGAAGACATGGGGGAACTCGAAGCTTAGAGAATACATTCTCTTTTTTCCTTTTTGAGCGTATCTCCCAACTCTTTTGTATCTTCCGATATTCAAACATGTTTCTCTAAGCTTGTCTTCTTCTGTCTGCTTCGATCTCGGGCCGACTCTTTCTTTTTCTTCACTTTCCCATCATCTTTTTCCTACTTGTTTCTCTCACTTTTCTCCCTTCCTCCCACTTTTCCTTTTTCCATATTTTCATCTTTCTCCTCTTTCTCCCTCCAACTGTTTTCAACTGCCATGTCGTCGCACTTTCCGAAGTGTTCTAAAATGGGCTCGTCTGAATTGACATCTGTTGGAAGGGAGGTGAAATGATTGCCATAAAATTCCTCGTCAATGTCTGCTGAAAAAGAAAGGATGAATAACAGTTAAAACAATCCACATTTGAGTTGAATGTGAATAACATAATGTTGTGACATGCAACTTGAGCGTTATATGACAAATCGTTCAAAATGATCCTAAAGCTGAAAGCGAAGTCATATCTCCGATATTTTCTTGCCTGATTGACATCCCTTTAGACTGGTTGTCAAAAAATCGATTTGGATCTAAACTCCATAGTGAAAGGATGACACATGGCATCTACAGTGTCTTTAACCCTGGCGGAGGTGACGCGACATGCTCTCCTTGCAAACTACAGGCCGGAGGGGAATCCTTATCGACTATAGGACCCCTCAAGTAGTTTTTAATGGGGATTTCCCGGGTTAGCTCTTCTTTTTCCTTCGGAGATATGTCAACAGTAACTCCCTCCCTTCCTCGGCATTCGAGCTTCTGGCGTTTAACTTCTCGACTATCGGCCTCTCTAACCCGTGTCTTAGACGCAGATTTCTTCGACTCAAAATTCTTATTTTCCTTGAGTAAAGGGCGGGGGGAGGGTTCCTCGACTAAGGAAGTTGACTTGTCATCCTCTGAATTTCTTCCTGATGGAGTCGTTTCATTCTGACTAGGGGCAATCAACCAAAATCCTTCCTTGTGAGGCCCGATGGATCTGTTTTCGTCTAGAAGAGCATATTGATGAAGGAATTGGTCAGGCAAACAATCCCAAAAATGCCAATGCTTGATATTTAAACTGATGAGTTGCCTGTATCTTTTCTCGAACACCTCCCCCTCGGACCTTGCGGGATAATCTCCTATTAAAAAAGAAGGAATTGAACGTATAAGAAAAAGGGGAACGAGTAAGGAATCCTAAGGAGAAGGAGAGAAATAAAGGATCATCGCAAACGTTAATGGACTTATTACATTGAAGCCAATATCGAGCACGTCCCGGTTGTTCTTTGACCCAGAACCACTCCCGCTTCGGATCACCCGCTTTGCTGCGAATATCCTCAATAATCTTCCAAACCCGAGCAGACTCAAAATAAAGAAGAGAAGGAGATTTTTTCTCATTATGCTTGAGACGGAAAAAGAAAGTCAGGTCCTCAAAGGTTGCGGGGTAACCCAAATACCACATGGACAAGGAGTACATAGATAGCAGGCTACCGTAGGCCATCAGATGAAGTTGCATCGGGGCTAAGTTTATGCATCACAAGAAGTTGACGACGAATGGATGAAAAGGGGGAATGGCTACTACATTACATATCGGAAGAGACATATCCATGTAGCCTGCCAGAGGATTGTGAGGTCAACCAGTGTCTTGTGGAAGAAGAATGTCTGTAAAGGGAATCTTGTGTTTAGCCGTCATGTTCTCTAACCGTGTATGAGTTATTTCAGACTCTAAGGCATATAGAGTGTTCTTCAAAATTTCATCTTCTGGATGCATGTCAGGCTCCATCAGAATTCAGTCTGCCACATTCAATTCGACTGCCACTTCCGCGAGACTCAGGTCCTCTGTCGTTCGATTCTGGGAATTGTTGTTTAGTTTGGACCCGAATCGACTGAGAATCCGGAAAAGCTATCAACCTGGGTAGAAGAAGACAAGTTCTTAACTGATTCCTATTTAGGGTCGCCCCGTAACTCGACCATGGCTGATCAAGACGCTGTTGATTTGAAATAAAAGAAGAGTTAGATTCAATAAGGAATTAACCTCGCCCAAACCATAGGAAAGTGGAAAACTTCATCCCCATATGGACTAATCGAATAGCCATGACCAAATCGAACCCACGATCAGATTCGCCAGAAGCTATTGTAACGCCTTTGATAAGGAGAGCCAGCATCGGTGACCCTGACAATGGATCTCATAGGATCCAGGTTAAGGCGAAGTAAGGAAAAAGGAATCTAATGCCAAAACGACATTGATATGATGAAAATGACGTAAAGAAGAGATCTTTTACCTGAGAATGATAGGTTAATGCGAAGGCGATGAACAATCTCTAATCTTTCACTTTTAGCAGTAAAGTAATGTTCTACAGTAGAAGAGAAGAGGGGAATGGGATAAGAAAGATTTTCCCTTGTTATATAGTGTGGTAAAAAGACTATTCAAACTCGATTGATATAACCCTCAGATTAGACATGATTGACATGTGAAGTGGTCGGTAACTCAAGGGTCAACCAATGAGGTGAATACCAAGTAAAACGTCATCATTGTTTGAGCCCTTTGAGGTCCCCGAAGCAATTTGCGGATCTGTTGTAGATTTCAAGGTCCATCGGATGGACTACTTGGCCCAGCTTCTGAGAATCTGATTAAGATAAAAAAAAAGTTTGTTCAAGCCACATGTTTTCAAAGTATGTCATGTTTCCAACACACCATACTTTGGGGGGCAAGGTGTTGATAGGCCTTTCGGGCAGCCCAGCAAAGCGAAATGATGAGGCGGGAATGTTGTTGAAGCATTCGGTGTGGACCGAGCAGTAAGGCCCAACGACAGGGCTCTCTTCCCTTGACGCGACTCTGAGGAGTGTTGATAGGCCTTTTGGGCAGCCCATCAAAGCGAAATGATGAGGCGGGAATGTTGTTGAAGCATTCGGTGTGGACCGAGCTGTGAGGCCCAACGACAGGGCTCTCTTCCCTTGACACGGCCCTGATGAGTTCGGCATGACTAGGCATGATTAGCCTTGCCATCCTCAGATGAGATCCGGAAAACTGGCCTAAGGATCAGCTTGCCCCAGATTTTTCCTTTTAAACTACTCAAGCTGGAAGGGTTCGATACCAATTGACACCTATAATTAGCGGAGAATACCAACTCTTCAGGAAAAACCGACTCATTTAATATCAGTTATCTTTTTGGATCTCACGGCACGGGCTCAAGGCGGCTTGATATTATATCATCTATAAATACTCCTTTCCAATTCAGAGAGAGGGATGTATCTTCAATTTTCTGATCAAAGAGAAACAATAGCAGAAAATGTTTATAGTTTTTAATTCTTTCATTCTACCATTGTAAACATTTCCTTAGCTGCTGAAACGATCAATAAAAGTTTATAAAGTGGACGTAGGCTCTTTAACGCTGAACCACTACAAATCTGTGTGTGATTCTTTCTGTTTTGCATTCCCTATATTTGTTAATCTTTATTTTAATCTCTACACAAGTCTCTCTTTTTGGTGTTGTGCCAATTTTTGGTGTCAACATATACCCTCAAACCCTCAACAACTAGTTAGTGTTAAAATTGTTGTAAAATCTTCAAAACTTGTTTTGGGGTTTGGGTTTGTTTTGAAGAAGGTAGAAAGGAAGAAAAAGGAAAGTGAAAACTGATTTCTCCTACATCATGGAGAAGAAAGGAGGAAGCAAGTATATCAATGGCTTCCTCAATTGGATGTTGGAGCCGTGATGGACCCAAATGATTGCATTGTTGTGAGGAGGGTGGCCATGCATCACTATTCCACACGCGAGCACCACCATTGGCCGTCCGTCCGACTGAACTAGATCGGGCCTGCTACGGGTTTCGGGTTTGGGTCTAGATCCGACAAGTATATTTTTGGATTGGATTTATAAATGGTAATGGGCCGAATTTAGGCCCATTACAGACCTGAATTAAATTCGAAATTGGGCGGGTTTTAACGCGTTTTCTGAATGTTAGAAAAAGGGCGCGACAGTTCGAAATTTGCAACGCCTTTTGATTGCTGCAAATGAATAAATGTTGCATTTCAAAAATTAAACGGAAATGACCATCCAAACGGTCACGACTGTTCATGAACAGACATATTGCTTCGTTGGCTATAAATACCAACGCTAGAAAACTGTTTCAATTATCTGAAATCATCTTCTTCTTCCACTGTCAATTTGCAATGCCACTACGTTGTTCCAAACGCTGCAGTTTTGTAATGCCTCAAGGGTGTTGCAAATTCATAAGCGTTGCAAGCTGTTCTTCTTCTGTTCATCGTTATATTCTTTTCTCGCATCATCAGAATTTAATTCAGAGTGTTCTTGGTCGTATCAAACTTTTACAAACTTTGAATCCGATTACATTGTTCCAAGGCTTTATTGAATCTTGAAAGTCAATAGTTCTGTAACCCGTTTGTATCTGTGGTTTGAACTATTGTCTAAAAGAACCTATTATGTTAAAGTTTGAAGGACGACAATTATATTGCTCCAACAGTCTCAAACCGTAAAATATCCCAACAAATTTTCAGATAATAACATCAACCATGGAAGGTTTGAGCGCGCTACAAGTGATGAATCAGCATTTAACTCATTTGGAGCAATTTAATGGCGAAAATTTCACTTGTTGGGAAGCGACAACGAAGTTCTTCCTAATCACTATTCAATTATTCTATATCTTGGAAGACGGATTGGAAGTGAAACTAGAGGAAACCGATAAGGAAGATGTCGCTCTGAAGCCAAAACGTGCAAAGCGCAAAGAGGACGATTTTCTATGTAGAGGGCACATCTTGAATGCATTATCTACTCCAGTCTACAATGCTCACAAGACCTTGGAAACTGTAAAGGAGCTCTGGATCGCATTGGAGAGTAAGTATCGCATATCCGAGGCAAGTAATAAAAATTTCTTATTTGTAATTTTATGGATTTCAAAATGGTCGCCAATAAGTCCATAGTTGGACAAGTGAGTAAAATACTACTGTTGGTGAATCAACTTAAAGATACCGGAATTGATCTCCCTAAATCTTTTGTTATTGTATTTATTATTTTGAGACTCCCGAATTCTTGGAATGATTATAAAAAAAATTTAAACATGAGGAAATGGATTATGATTTAGATAGTTTACGGCATCATCCTCGTATTGAAGGGGATTCTCGTAAACGCGAACTAGATGATAATCCACAAACCGAGTCTTAATCTAAGGCAAATAATGTTGAAATTACTGAAAAGTTGAAACCTAAAAATGAGAAATAGTTTAAGAAGAAAAATAATTCCAAGAACAACAAAAAGAAGGGTGTTTGTTATTATTGTAACAAACCCGACCACTATGCCCGTGACTGTCGCCTACGGAAGAAACAACAAAAAGCAAATGTAGTCGAAGAAAAGCTTGTGGCTATTGTACAAGAGGCATACTCCGTTAATGGCATTGATAATGATTGGTGGCTTGATACTAGAGAAGCCATTCATATCTGCAAAGATCGTAATCTATTCAAGACTTACGAAAAGAATAAAGGAGAATCCAACGAAGTTACTAGCGCAAAAAAAGTTACAAGCAAAGTCCTAGGGAAAGGCACAATTGAACTTACATTCACCTCCAGGAAAATTCTTACATCAGTTAATGTATTTTATGTACCCGGTATGTGGAAGAATTTGGTTTCTGGATACCTTCTTAACAAAAGAGGATTCAAGATGTCGTATGAGTCTAATAAATTAGTGTTGTCCAAGAACAACAAATTTATTGGACAAGGATATTCTTGTAACGACATGATTAAGTTTAATCTAATAGAGAAATCTTCTGCTTATATTGTTGATTCTGTTAACTTATGGCATGGTAGATTAGGACATGTTAATTACAAGTCTCTTCAAAATAGGCATAAATTAGGGTTAATTTTTCATTGCGATTTTGATTCTATCTCTAAATGTGAAATATGTGTTCAAGCAAAAATACACCTGAAATCCTTTTAGTTTATAGAAAGGAAAACTGGTATGATTGATTTGGTATATAGTGATGTGGGTGACTTAAAAAGTCATATCATATATGGTGGTAACCAATACTATATAACATTTATTGATGATTATAGTAGATATGCATATGTATATCTAATGAAATCTAAAAATGAAGCCATTGATAAATTCAAAATTTACAAAGTAGAAGTTGAAACACAATTAGGAATTAAAATTAAAGTATTACATTCAGATCGTGGTGGTGAATATTTTTCAAATGAATTTACTTTATTTTGCAAACAAAATGGTATAATTCACCAATGTACTGCCCCATATACAAGACAACAAAATGGTGTTACTGAAAGGAAAAATAGAACTTTAGTAGAAATGGTTAATGTCATGCTCATAAGTTCTAATTTACCTTATAACCTATGGGGTGATGTTATGTTATCTGCATATTACATTTTAAATAGAGTACCACTTAAAAAGAAAAATATTTTCCCATATGAATTATGGTTTAATAGAAAATCTAATCTTACTGGACTTAAAGTTTGGGGTTGCTTAGCATATGTTAGAAAACCCTAAATGATCGAAGTTAGGAAATAGGGCATTTAAATGTGTTTTCATAGCATGTTCTCTTAATAGTACAACTTATAGGTTCCTTATTCTTGACACGTTAGAAGTTATAGAATCTGTAGATGTAGAATTCTTTGAAAATCAAATTATTAAGAATCCATTGAGATCATCTAGTCCAGAACTAAGTGTGACTAATGATATCAATGACGATGAATATGCTCCTGCTCAAAACAGCAAGGAAGTGTCAGTACTAGATAATAGTACTGAGCACAGGAGAAGTAAAAGAGCGAGAATAGAGAAGGACTCTGGTCCCGACTTCATAACATATCTCGCAGAAGGCAATAAGGATGAAGTCCTTAATGTGGCAAGATATGAAATGAACGTCGATGATGATCCTATAACTTATTTTGAAGCTATGTGTTCGAGAGATTCTAATTTATGGAAAGAAGCTATAAATAATGAAATGAACTCCATAATGTTAAACCAAACTTGGGTTTTAACTGATTTACCTCCTAGTGCTAAACCTATAGGATGGAAATGAATATTCAAGAAAAAGTTGAATACAAGTGGATCCATTGATAAGTTCAAATCCAGATTAGTTGCTAAGGGATATAAGCAAAGGCAAGGACTAGATTATTTTGATATATATGCTCTGGTTGCTCACATATCTTTTATACGTTGTTTAATAGCACTTGCATCAATTCATAATTTGGTCATACATCAAATGGATGTAAAGACACCTTTTCTAAATGGAGATTTAGAAGAAGAGATATATATGGAACAACCTAAATTTTCATAACCCCAAGCAAAGAAAAGAAAGTTTGTAAATTAGTAAAATCTCTTTATGGCCTGAAGTAAGCTCCCATGCAACGGCATGAGAAGTTTGATAAAGTTGCACTATCATATGGATTTATTGTTAAAGATGCTGATAAATTTATTTATAGAAAATCGGATAACAACAATTATGTTATAATATGTTTATACATTGATGACATGCTAACATTTGGTTCCAATATATCTTGTGTGAATGGAACTAAGAAGTTTCTATCTTCTAAATTTGATATGAAAGATCTAGGAGACGCTGATGTAATTCTGGGAATTAAAATCAGTAGGAAAGCGGGGAAGTTATTACTAACTCAATCTCATTACATTGAGAAGTTCCTAAAGAAGTATGGTCATTATGATGACAAACTAGCACTAACTCCTTTAGATCCAAGTATCAAATTAGAAAAGAACACAGGACGTACCATTTCTCAACTGGAGTATTCTAGTGTTATTGGGAGTCTTATGTCTGCTATGCATTGCACTAGACCAGACATCGCATATGCTATAAATGTATTGTGTCAATTTACGAGTAATCCAGTTTCGAACACTAGAAATATTTCTAGGGTTTTAGATTTTTTGAAAAGAACCATCAACTATGGTTTATCTTATAAATGATATCCTGCTGTAATAGAAGGATATAGTGATGCAAGCTGAAACAATGTAGAATCCAAATCCAGCTTTACGACAGAGTGGATATTTACATTAGGCGGCGCTCCTATGTCTTGGGCTTCCAGGAAGAATACCTATATATCTGACTCAACTATGTTGTCAGAGTTAATCGCATTAGCAGATGAATGTAAGGAAGCAGAATGGATTACGAATTTATTAATGGAAATCCCATTATGGAAGAAGCCATCTCCAACAGTCTTAATTAACTATGATAATCAAGAAATAATATATAATGTCTCTAATAAGACATATAATGGGAAGTTTAGACATGCGAGTCTAAGAAAGCAGATGGTAAGACAGTTGCTTAAAAGTGGAGTTATAACGGTTGACTACGTAGAAACAAAGAAAAACTTGGTTGACCCTCTTACAAAAGGTCTTCCAAAGGCAATAGTTTATATAAAGTCCAAAAAATGGGACTAAGGTCTATGAATGAAGGTTGATCATCCTTAACAGAAACCCAACTTGTGTCTTGAAAAGGATAGACAAATTTCGATGGGTACCAATAAGTTAAGAGAATGATTATGGAACACTAAGCCAATAATCCCATAATATTTAGTGTTGGATTCTGCAAGAACAAAGGATGGATAAATATCCTTAATAAGTCTAGAAACCTTAAAAGGTGTATCGCAGAAACACATTAAGAGACTTACCTATATGAGTATGGAAATCAGGTCATTTCCTAAGAAAGAAAGACCGCTTTCTAGAGTAGACTCATAAACTAGGATTAAAGCACATGACCATTAACGTGCTGAGCAATACAAAACACTCTAACTAAGGAAATCAACATGTATGATAGTTCCGGTTTTATCGTTTAGGGATATTTGGTTCTAGATTCGCTCACCATAGAATCTTGATAAAGCTTTGAATGGTTTATACTAAGTAAAGGTTCAAATCTAAAAGGTACCTTTTATTTATGTATTGTTTCCACGATAATGCAAAACTTGTCTTAAAACTATATAGGTTTGATCCCACTTGGGTATGTAGGAGTCACACTAGTGATTCAGTCGTCCAGTTTATTTATCTTCTTATTTTGAAAATTGGGGGAGATTGTTGTAAAATTTTCAAAACTTGCTTTGGTGTTTGAGTTTATTTTGAAGAAGGAAAATAGGAAGAAGGAAACGGAAAATTGAATTATCACATATCATGGAGAAGAAACGAGGAAGCAAGTATATCATTGTCTTCCTCAAGTGGATGTTGGGGCTTTAGGGCACCCAAATGTTTGCTTTGTTGCGAGGAGGGAGGTCATGCATTGCTATACCACACGCGCGCGCCATAGTCTGTTCGACCAGGCCGGGTACGGGTTTCAGGTTTTGGGTCTATATTCAATATGTATATTTTTGGATAGAATTTATAAACGGTAACGGTCCCCGAATTAAATTCGAAACTGGGCAAGTTTTAAAATGTTATAAAAACGGCGCGACAGTACAAAATTTGCAATGCTTTGTGACCATTGCAAATGAATAGATGTTGCGTTTCAAAATTGAAACGGAAATGATCGTTCAAACAGTGACGACTGTTCATGAACAGACGTATCCCTCCGCTGGCTGTAAATACCAATGCCAGAAAACTATTTTGATTATTCGAAATCATCTTCTCACTACTAAAAATAGAAGTGGTAAGGGCATTTATAGCTACCCCCTCATGTTTTAATTAGGGATGAAAAAGTTCCTAGAACCGCCCTCATTATTATGAGAGGCAAAATTAGTTTTGCCCCAAAATATGTTGTCGCTACAGAATTTTAAGGGCAAATAATTTATTTAATCCGCATCCAGTTCATTGCATACCACGCAAGCAAGAAACAACCTATCACCCAATTAAAGGCAAGTACATACTCCCCTAAACTTGCAGTACAGCTGGACATATGCAAACTCTCTTGCTTCTTTGTAGCTTTATATATTATATATGTTCATGTTAGTCCTAGTAATTTAGCGCACGTTATATAATCAAATAACAATATCAAACTAAGATGTCATAATAAAATGCCGTGGACTTTCATACAGCAAATGGGTAATGCTACAACAATTTTAATACAAAGCAAAATGGCTAACCAATAACATACTTTTATAAGCATCCCTAATTTATTAAACATAACTTATATTCTGATTCAAACCAAATACAAAACTAAGGTATGAATCAACTAATCTCAAACCTAATCTAATTTCCTATAAATTTGCATACCAGTGCTCCACATTCAATTCCGACCAACAATGGTCCTTCAGCTTATCCCATAGTTTGTGTTAAAACTAAGCTTTCTTTTTCTTCATGTCCTACTTCGATTTAATGCTTCTTTTGAGTTGGTGTCTTGCTAAAACGGATGAGCTTGGCTTTCTCTACAAGAATTCAACAGTTCAGTGGTTCCAACATATTATATGTGAAGTAACACTAGTTCCTTTTGGTGGATCATAGTTCTTAGTTGAGCCATTTCCTTATGGCCGATGTTTGATTCCCAGCATTCCCTTACTAAAAAAAGACAAAAAAAAGATATTACTAATTTGATATAGGTTTACAATCATAACATCTTGAAAAATCTAAATAATATCTCATGTATATATCATAATCCATGTCTAGATTATAGTTACACCTAAGAAGGTTTATAAAATCTCATCCATCATATTGTAAAAGAAAATGTTGACAAAATAATTTGTACGAACATTGATTTACTCAAATCAACAAATGTATATTTTTGGTACATATGAAAATTAAAATCATGTCATATTTTTTTTTCCAAATGAACTAATGGTTTGAAAGTTGAGAACATCAATTTACATTTACATGTCATTATCCCAAGAAAAGAGAATTGCAAAGGGATCTCAAGTTTCAACTCACCTTAATCCTTTTATGTATTAAATACTGCACAAAAGATCAGCCTATTTATGTTCACTTCATATGAGTCAACAAACTTCATTATTTCAGTTCTGCTTTATTAGACTCTAGTATTTATTGAAACACATGTACATTTTACTTTTAGATAGTCATGTAATTTGATAAATGAGTAAATTGGGTATTCAGATCTTACCCTACAACATAAATTAGAGGCATCAAATTGAACTAAAAGTTAATGTAAGTCATAGTACAGAGTTTTACAGAATCATTCTATATTCATCCTTAATGGATTTTGTTAAATAACTCCAATAACTTACTTCATACTTGTTAGTGGTTACACATATGAAGCTTTTTTGTGAACTATATATTGTTAATTAGGCAAGGAAACATATGCTGTAGTAAAAACTGCAAGATTGTTAGAAAAAGATGAATTCTATTAGTGGAACGAAGTTGAATAAACATTTGAGATTCAATAAAATTATTTAGGAAAACATAAACAAATATACAACAATAGTAAATGTTTTATTCAGATGTGATAAGGTAACCTATGAACAGGAAGTTTCATATCTTATCAAAACTCAATAAAGACACACGTAGTAATAAAAATGTGCTTGTAACAAAGAACATGAAAATGAAATCACCAATTGTAATCATCAATAAAACCTGAATGTACCTGCATGGTATAGAGATAGCTCAAGCCATGAATTGGAAATCGCCGAATACGCTTTATTGGCTTCAACATTTCTAAAACGAAAGTATTTTGGTAGTCTCACCGTATTCAACCTAGAATAAAATCAAACCAATATGTAAAAATGATTTCTTATCAGAATCAGACACTACATGTAGTTTATTGTCAAACTTAAGATAAAAAAGACAACTTAATCTTTATCAACATTTAATAATAATCCACCTAGCTACAAATAATTTATGATTCTCACTTCATGCACCTTGATTTATATTGAAGAAATATTAATTATGTTGCGTACAGAAACTACATTTTAACTTCTTCAAAAGAAAATAGAATTTGAAGCTCGGGTTTCTTATGTAAACCCCGATCCATTTTTACTGGTACATTCACGCTGTTTCAATACTCTTTTTTTTATATAAAAAAATAGCACTATGAATACACAATGGAGATGAGCTTATATTTATTTATTCTTTTAATTTGAACCATGATCCTCAAAATCAATCAAGAATTTTATCGATACGGGGAATCTATGGGATTCCATCAACTTGGAATTAATAAGAATTTCCTTGATTTTGAGCCTAATACTTGATGGATACTTCGCCACAACCAAATCAATTCTCTTTATATTTGCAATTATGTTTTGAATGCATTATGTTTCAAAAAATGCATTATGTTTCAAAAAAATGAGTTATGTTTCGAATGCTTTATACTTGCAATTTATTCGGAATTAATATTTAAATGTTAATGGCTGATTGTATTTGGTTTAAATTACTTTGAATGCTTTATATATCATATTTAATGTTAGATATTAGCATTGTTCTATGTTCATTGCATAAAACTTTTTATATGTTATGCATTTATTATTTTTACATGAAAAACCATTTTCCTCAGAACAACACATTTAAACCCCGTATATTTGCAATTCATGTGTTTTAACAAAAAAAACAATTATTTCCTGAAATTTCTTTTCGAGGAGCAACTATACATTTTGAAACTTAAAAAGAGCATTTTACGAAAGTTCCTGCAATTCAAAAGCCATTCCTGTAAATTTCATGATAGCTGAAATGATAAACAACGGCGAATCCAATATAATCAATTAGCATCATGAATGGTGCGTGATTTGAGCTGATTAAGGATAAAATATTGTGAGTCCACCAACAAACCAAACTGTCAAGAATGGGTATATTATGAGAATGAGTGAGATGACTTCTTTCTTCACTAATTTTAAAAGAGAGTATTGATGCTTTCTCCTTTCTTAGTATATTCAACAAAGCTAACATGATGACATAACGCAAAGCATGGTGGAAGTCAAAATAAACAAGAACAAGAAAATGTAGTTTCTCTGTAGTAAAATCAAATGAATAATTTTAGTTGTGTAACAACATTTTGATGTTTAAAAAGTTAATTGACCATAAGGAACTTGAATCAGGTAAATTTATCAGCATAATTATTTGAGTTGTAGGAAGGAAGAATAAGCCATTTGCCAATAAAGCCCAATAGGTTTAGTATATACAAATGTCAAAACATGCTATTCATATTCAAATACTAACCATTGAGTTAAATAAATATATGCTAGATGATACCATAAAACCACACTGATAAAATTTTATATAAAAAACACATGACGATCGAGGTTATGACCCTTTAGAATAACAAGAATATACAATTTGGATAAATATCTTGTTGGTCTGATAGATTTTTAAATAAATTACTAACTAAGAGTGCCAAATAATTGTAATCAACATCAACTAGGTACCAAGTGAATGAATGTCTCAAACATATAACAAGATATTGTTTTAGGAAGCAGATGTACCAAATATGTGCATGTCAGTATAAAGTACATCACACATAATAAAAAGGATCGAACGATTATTTCAAGTATAATAATAAGATAGCGGCAGTTGTTTATATAAATTTCTCTAAATTGATTCAAGAAAACGCTCATGTCACAGAGCTTACATCTTGCCTTATAAGCACCAAAATGCCTTGCGTACGCTTTTTGTATTTAAAACAGTTATCATGACCATATACTTCTTTTAAGTAGTTGGTAGAAAATTTACAATTATACTAAATGAATGATTACCAAAGCAGAATCTAGTAAACAAATTGAGGAGAACTTCAACCAATTAAACATGCACATACATGAAGAATGAAATTTAATTTTGGTCAACATCGTTAATGTGTACAAGAACAATGAGAGTTATCTTTAACAACTAACTAGTGAGTAATATATCCTATAAATTCCATACCATTTCCATCATTCTTTGGGTCAGTAATAATCATACTAAAGGATAATCCTATTTGATCCTGATCCAAGTCCAGTTGCAACATTCTACTCAATTTACACATACACAACTTGCTTTATCCTTAACTAATCTTAACTCCATAATCCAAAAACATCAAATCATGCTAGGCATGTTATTGACAAAATGTCCCTAAAAGGAACAAAATTAACAAAATAGCTTGTTGCGCTCACCGTCATGCTACATAATTAAGGTGTTGTGAACTTGTATTACATAACACATAATGCTTGCACATGTAAAATAAATGCAACTACACATGTAATTTAAAAGGTAATTCTAATAACATAAGCATAGATGTTTCGCTATGAAAAAAAAATAGTTTTATTATACAATATTAACAATATCTATTTCGGCAGCCACCACATATATTACTCATGAAATTTTTATTTCGAAAAACAAGTAAAAATTAAAAGCAATGGTAGCATAGCCCATCCAAAGTAGAGAATCTAGTCAGATAACTTGACTTAAAACATTTTAGAATTTAAAATTTTACTTCGATGCCGACATCTCAAATTTGAACTAATTAAAATTTTCTATCAGTGTTATTATGACGCTCAACTAGTCAGCGACTAGTCGATTAGTTGACATCGGAGCATCAACTGGAAGAGTCGACTTACCATTAGTCAAGCTCAAACCCTAAATCACGAAGTCGCACTCGAAATGGAACCCTAAATCACGAAGTCGAAGTCAAATCACGAACTTGAACCCTAAATCACGAAGTCGAAGACGAAATTGAGAAGAATTCACCTAAAATCAAGAAGTCAAAATCGAGAAGAATTCATCTGAAATGATGAAGTCGAATACGAGCTGGAGAAGGATTAACTCGAAGTCGATTTATTTATACATAGGATAACTTGAAATCGACCGCATATCACAAAGTGGAATAAGACCTGGAGAAGAAGTTATCCAAAGTGGAATAAGAACTGCAATTATCATGTATTAATATATACGTACATGTTTATTTAATTATCAACTAGTCTATGACTAGTCCGACTAGTTGGACCTCTATCGACTCGGCTCGACTTGCCACCGTAATAACCCTGCTTTCTATATGCATAATTCATGTTTGTATAGAATCCCGACCTATTATATCCCACATTAAAACTTGAAGAAATATTTGAAGCTTTTGGTGGTGCATGCGTTACTGGTATAATTTAAAACATACTACTCCAAAACTTATTATTACAAAAACCGGTTTGCTCACTTATTCTTTTTTTCAATTGTTTGCTTCTTAAAATCTAGCATTTAGCATACTGATGTGATTTAGTTGGATATATTTGCAAAAGTGCTTCAACCAAATTGCTAACCCGGCACTTGTGAATGTAAGATACTCTATATTTTACTAATTCATGTTTAAAATAATCAAATGCAAGCTACCTTGATATCAACTAAAAATAATATAGCAAATAAAATATGACACATGGAAAATCGTTGATTTTAAAACGCAAGAAAATAATGCAACCACTGCCTCAATAATGTGCTACGTTGGGTAACATGATATTATGGTCATGTACATGTACATGCATCCAGGAATTTAACTCAAAGAGTTCAAGCACATTAAAAGTGCGATAATATTAAAATAAAGCATGTACCTTTGTAGGCTTTTGTGTAGAATAACACACCACTTGCTTCTACCTTTATATTGTTCAAATTTGTCTAGAGTAAAAGTTTGACAAAACATGGATAAATCAGTGGCCACAAGTAACAAAAGAGTATCATAACAAATATTTTCCTTTTTAACTTCTTAGAAGGTAGATAAATATTGTAGCCACAACCAATAAAAGAAACAACAAAAATTCGTAGCATAACAACAACGTATCAAACTACTATTATTATTAGACTACACAACATTCTACATCTTCGCATTGACTACTGAAAGGAGCTAAAGGTAGAGGCATTATTGTGTGATCATATGGTAGAAAAAATAAACTGGAAAAAGGGTAACATGATTCGTATTATTATTAGTCAGGGTAATGCATGAAGAACAACATGGGGGCACCTCAAAGACTCCAAGTGTAAGCACCTTTATTCATACTCTTGAGCTCATAAACACAATCAAATTAAATATGAACACTGCAATAAAGATTAAATGAATAAGAATAAATTGTTCACTGCATTATTTTGCTTCAAGCCCAAATGGAGAAGCATTCTCATTATTTTACATGTTTTCATTAAGATACTTCATGCTTTAAGATATGAAACTCTTGCAAAGAAGGTATGTTGCCCAAAATAATAAATATTTATTTACGGATATAACAACAAATTTTTAAGGACATATGTAGTCGTTTTCATATATTCTATGATCATTCAAACATATTTCATTATAAATAAACAATTGATAACTACTTTAAACAAATACAATACAATACCATAACATGGAAATAGTGAATCAATCAAAACAGAAAATAATTTAGATGAATACGAAAGAAAACCATATGCAAGTTGGTGACAACAAGCAAACAATGAAAGGTGGCCTTATTTAGTTATCATAGCCATTTCTTATACCTTGAGTCAACTCTTTAGTATCTACCCCAGTCAGAATCCATGAAATGTCTATGCTTACATTAAATGAAAATGCAGATATTTTAAAATAACTAACATGCCTCATTTCAGAAGTTTAAAAGAATTGCATGTTTCATCCAATGGAGCATATATATAACATCTAGAGCTTCATTAAAATGAAATAGTATAACAGAGTTAGCATTATGACGTTTCATTTTTCTTTAGTTATGTGCTATATTGTAGTTTCCTATATATTGTACTAGTTATCCTAATATAGATTGACAGTGATAAATGACACTGAAACAAAAATGTCTGACGCAATATAGAACCATATCTGGTAGTCAGATAGCTTATAATCATGATCAACATCAAGCAAACAAAGATACATGGTAATTATAGCATGGTTTAACTAGTTTCACCCTCATTTAAAATACAACCTAATAATGACACTTCTAAATTTAACAATGGGAAATGCCGAAATAATGAAGTGACCTATGCATACTTGATCAAATAAAAAGGCTATAACATCTTTTGATTTAGACTGCAATATTTTCTGTAAGTTACAAATAAACATATCATTCTTAGAGTAGCATTAATGAACATTTGTATGTGAAACAAAGATATGTTTTAGGATGCAATGATAATATTTTTTTCCCTTTGGTTAACTGGGCTGGTTATAAGTCATTTCATCAAAAATCCACAAAACAGATATTATCATGAGAGAGAATTTGAATACTCAAACAACAATTCCGAAAACAGTAATATTACAACCTAACAAAATTTCTAGCATATAGATAAACAGAGTCAACTCAAAATCGCAAATTCATGTTTGCAGTCTCGGCCAAAATTCTCAAATTGAATCGCTAAATAAAAACCCTAATAGCAGAAAGGAACCCTAATAGTAGAAAGGAGAAGGCAATTTGTAAATGTTATCTAACTGAATAAATATGATTGATGAGAAGAATTGATACCTTTACAAATTTGAAAGGAGTTTCGTAGTGCAGCAGGCGAGACTTTCATTTTCCGTTAGAAGTATGAAAGAGCGCTAGGAGAAAATTGTTATTGAGGTAAATTATGGCGGTAGTTTTACCTCCAACCTCAAAAGAATAGAAAATTTTTCAGAGGCTCTTTTTTACGCCTCGATTAACTTAATTAGACGCCGATACCTATTTTGTCCTCTACTTAATTATTAATAGAGGCGGACCTTTAATTTTGCCCCTAGTCTAATGCCCCCGATACTACAAAATTTGGTAGTGTCTTCCTCCACTCAATTTGCAACGCTACTACGCTATTTAAAACACTACAGTTTTATAACACCTCTAGGGTGTTGCAAATTCAGATGCGTTGCAAGTTGTTCTTCTTCTTTTCGTGCATCATTAGAATTAAATTTAGAGTGTTCTTGGTCGGATCAAACCCATACAAACTTTGAATCTGATTACGCTGTTCTAAGGCTTTATTGAATTCTGAAAGTCGATAGCTCGATAACCCGTTGATAATGATGGTTAATTACGAATGAATTTATTATCTTTGTTGGTGATTAATTTCTAAGGGTGCAAGCTGTCACATTAGTAAAAATGACATCTTAATAAATGTAAGCGCATGGATGATTGCAAGTAAAATTGTTTTCACTTAAGTTTGTTAACCTCCACTGCATGTCAAGATTAAAAGACGGATGAACCTTCACTTTGACTCACTATCACTCCTTCCGCTATCAATAGAAATTTGATCTCAGAGAAACTCGGTACTTATTCTTTTAATATAATTTTATCTTCTCAACTAAATTAAACTATATATCATTTGTATCAGCAGTGAAATTCTGTTGCGATGTTGTTAATTAGTTCTTTTTCTTAATTCCAGATTAACTTTTATTGTTCGATCTTTTTCAAATTTTTTTTTTTTAATTACCAACTAGAGATTCTGATAATTTTGTTTTTCTTATTCTCCAATTACAAAGAAGAAGAAGTAGAAGAAGAAGAAGAAGAAGAAGGAACATTGTAAAATTTTAAACTGGTTAAAATTTCTGTTTCTTTACCTGATCTTTTCTGAGATATTTATAGCTTTTGCATATCTCTTAATTTCTTGAATACGTATGACTTAGTTAGGGCTGTGAGAATAACTTTTGCATGGCTTGACTAGAGACGAAGTAGATTAATTTTCGAAATTTCGGTTGTTAATTATATCATAATTCAGAAACTAACAACCAGCTTTCAATAACAGTTAGTAATGGCAAACAGCAAGAGTGTGAGCAGAAGGACAAATATATTGACGAAGGAACTGAAACTTGACCTGTTCCTAATGAACAAAAAGGAAATCCGCCAATTCACAAACAATGATCCCGACTTCGTTGCAACAGTGAATATGTTCATTTCTGGATGCAACAAATTTATATTCATGTTTGATAATTTCAGGGAAGATGCACTTCAAATTCTACTCAACCACCTTCTTCCTAGGGGCATTTCTCGGCCTGACTGGTGGCCAAGTACAAATTCAAAATGGTGGGCGCAGCTTGGGTTTCCTACACACAAGGGAGACCCGCCTTTCGAACTCGATGCATCCAAGCTTTCCAAGGTCTGGAAAGTGGCAGTGCTTGTAGGCATCATCCAAGACCACAGTCCCAGGGTTATCTGTAATGCCCTTAGACTGGACGAGAAAATGAAAGCAGTGACGTCGGAGAAAGAGAAGTTCGTACTGTCAGCTGCTCTTATTACTTTGGATCGGACATCCTCCTCGGAGAGCAATGAGGATGCAGGTTCGACCACGGCGACTTGTAAGGAGCATGTTGTGCTTGCATTGGCCGCTCCACCGAAAGAAAAGCCTCTTGCCATTACTTTGGGTAGCACCTCAAGTCAAAGTTACAGTCAGGTGTATATTGAACTTAATTTATGGACAAATCAGTTTGTTGTTACCTTAGAAATTTGTGGACTGAAAATGCGCATGTACAGAAATGGAAAATAGTCTTATTTTCATAATAAGTGTCCAATGAAGCCTATTGTTGAAGTGTGTTTTTTGGTGGCTTAGTTTTGTAACTGTGCCTTAGTTTAATTGTATGGAATACATAATGTGGTTTATTTTAGTGGAATTGTAAAGCAATACTAAATGAAATATGCTTATATAGTATAGTGCTTATGAGGCCACGTTGATGTATATAACTAACCTATATGGACACAGGTAGCTGATGTCAACCACCCAGATGATGTTGCCGAACAGAGAAACATTTCTGGTCGATCGAGAAAGCGCAAGAGAGCCAAGACAGTGGAAAAAGAACCTTTTCCTATTGCTGCTGCTATACATGCAATTCCAATTTCCTGTCAGGTGTGTGTAACATTTTCCATGAGTGCTTGTATTTTTATGTCAAGAGTAATTTAATATTTTTAATTTAATCAATGGACAGATCAGTTAGTTTGTTCTTTAGAAATTTGTATGCGGGCATTCAGAAAATGCACCTGTACGAAAACGGAAAACTGTTTTGTTTTCATAATAAGTTACATTTCACTGAAACAAAATTTCCGGCAGTCTATTTTTCTAACTGTCACTTAGTTTAATTGTATAGGATATACAAAATGTGGTTAAGTTTGGCGGAATTGTGAAGCAAGAAAAACTAAATGAAATATGTTTATATAATATAGTGCTAATGAAGCTATAGCCTACATCCATGTATATAAGCATAACTAACCACAAATACGGATACAAGTACCTGTAGCTGGTGTAATCTGATGATAATGCTGATCTAATATGCACCCTTTCAAATTCGTTTTCTAACACAAATATGAGAAGCAATATAGAACCTCTATCTTCATTCATGTGTGTCATGTTAAATCACAGTTATGCATCTGAATTATTTAATTTATATGTGAAGCCCACCATAGAAGAATAGAAGCTGATGATGTTTAAGTCAATGATTGAGATTTAATAGCTAGATAAACAATGATAGTCAAAAATGTCAAAAATGGGACTGAAATAAACAAATTAACCATCAGTATCCTTTTAGCATGAAATAACAGTTCATGCATGTACAAACTAAACATAGACAAAAAACATTATTACCGATATGTTGTTATCGAACGACTTAAGTGTTACAATGGATTCTTGGAGTATGGTAACTATCCCAGCTCATGCCATATTTTAAGTAGCTAATATCGGTATAGATTTTTGGTTGATAAGCACCAAGAAATTAAAAAATAAATGAAGTTTTATAGGTGAATGTCCAATTATGAATAATACATAAAAGAAAGACGAATAGAGATAATACAAATACTTGCACAATATTGTTTGTAACCATTTCATACATAAACAATTTAGCATGTCTACATTATGTAGTGTTAATGCAGCTACATTGATGTACATTATTATCTATGAAAATGGACACAGGCACCTGCAGGTCATGTAGACCAGCCAGATGATGTTGCTGATCAGAAAAACATTTTGGATTCGGGCAAAGGCTCTTCTGAGTTCCACAATACAGGAGAAAATGCAGCAGAAGAGGTAAACTATTTTTGCGCCATTAGAAATTCAATTTCTAGCACAAATATGCAGCAGAAAATCCTTCTGGAATGAAATAACAGTTCAACACTAAACATGGCAAATATATCACGCACCTCTTCAACTTCCATATACTGTGTTGGAATAGGTCTTGAACAGTCTAAAAATCTAAATTGTTTGAATAAGCGCATTTATTGCTTGAGTCGCACACCATACGGAATTTTAAGAGGAACCAATGTTCCTTTTGTATGGAGAGGTTTGTTGAATAATTTGGCTAATTTAATCTGGCAGCTGAGCTGCTTGTAGCATGACTCTGTTGATGAGTGATTTCCGCGAGCTGTGGAGAAATGGCGTTGTGGGGATATACTCAAATATGTGGATATGCTACAAGGCATATCGATTAATCGATATCCTTAAAACGTTATTTGTCATCGCCAAACGATGAATCAGACAAACGGTTGTTGTGAGTTAAAATACCTTTTAAGCAAGGTTCGAAATTCCAATTTTCAATCACATAGAAAAAAAATCGTTGACGTAGAAAATTTAAAAATTCGGTCTCACTTCGTAAATTCCGATTTGATTCCGATCTGATAATTTCGGTACGGTTTTTTTATAAATACGCAAATAAATATGCATTACTAATCAAGGTTTAAAATTCCGTTTAATGTTTTCGTTTTCGATCATTAAGAAAATTTGATATTTCAATTTCATTCTGCATATCTCGTAAACTTCGCATCGATTCGAGCAATTTTTTCTTTTAAGTTACCTCAAATTATTTAGAAAATATACGTTTTGATACAAAGTCGGATTTTAGAACCATGGCATATACATAGCATATAGAATTATAGATAAAAGAATCCAAGAGAATACATTACTTTTGAATGAACCAAGAGATTGCACAATTGCCCAATGTCCAATAATTTTGTGAATTATATAGCACTAGCTAATTAAATTACCCCTCGTATACGAACAGACCGTAAACACTAAAGGAGGAATCAGTTATTAATTGCTCCTCGCTTACTGAGTGATACATTATCATAAAATTCCGTTACTACTTTTTTATTACTATGTCGACTAATATAACTCGACTTATATAATTTCTACATACAAATAATTGGAATTTTACACAAGTTGCACAGAAGTAAACTTTGTATAATTTTTACATGATTATTTATAATAATTTAGTATCAATTATTTAAGTCTACATCCATTTTAATTAGCAGCCCATAGTCCTTACCCAATGATAGCCCAGAGCTTTATTATTAATAATAGCCTACAATGCTTACCTAATAATAAGAGCTCAAAGTTTTAGTGCTAATACACACATTTGATTAGCAACCCGCAATCAATAGTCATTCCAGACCTTTTAATACTTCTTCTTCTACCCTAAATTTAGCTTGTTTAACTTAAAACTCTAAATGTAATTTTTGATCATACGATGCTTAGAAAGAAGTAATCTCGTTCTCCTTCCAGCTATGCTCTATTTCCCCATTTCTTCTTTCTTCTCATGGATATTTACTGAAATGAATTGCATTTTTTTTGTGTTTTATTCACTTACAGTGTTCGAACTGGGTTTCTGAATGAGTTCCAACCCGGTCGTCGCCGGAGCCGGACCAAATGGTCGGGCTGTTCTCAACTATAATTCACAAAATTATTGGACATAGTCGAATAAGATCATCTTGCAACATAATTTTTAGATCAATTAATCTTTCTTATAAAATTTGTGTTACTCGGAACCGGGTTTTGGCTTCATCTTCTCTTTCTTTCGAAAAACAAAACACGGACATAAATTTTATAAAGTTTTCAGTAACAGGCTCAACGAACAGACCCGAATACTTTTTTAACATAGTCGAATAAGATTATCTTGTAACGTAGGAAACCACAATGCAACTTACATCATCACTATAATTTTACATAAACCGTATTTATTATTACCTATTGATGATGGAGAAGACAACTAGACCACACACCACTTTATTTTTAGGTCTCAAATGAAATAAGAGTAGGCAACCATGACATTTATCCCAATATATGTCAACATCAAAATAAAAAATATTAGTATTGACCAAGGTTTTAAATCTCGGATATCGATCGCTTTTCATCTCGGAGATTTTAGAGACTTGATTTCGTATTGGAAAGATCTCGGATGAGATGAGTCTAACTCGGGGGTTTGTCTCGAATTTTCATCTCAGGTCTAAAAGCTTATATCAAAGCAATCTTGGGTTATATGATATGTTATAAAATGAAATTCTTACACAATAATTTTTAGGAATAATATTATAAAAATAGTAACTTAAACTATAATTGCAAGATCGCTTCATTGTTCTTAATCTATGAAAATCATATTCATAAATCACAATATGCTTAAAATAAAATAAAATAAATAGTGCTTACAACTTATGGTCCATAAACATAGTCTATAGTTAAACATAGAACATAAAAAAGATCAAACATTAAATAGTTCAACATAAGTAGAATATAAAATACATAGTTTCACCGGTAATACACATATAAAAAATGACAAATATGATAATAATAATAATAATAAGCATTGTAGAATATATATGAATATGCAATATGTTCATTTAACACGCAAAATATAGAACAACAGGAGATTATCACGGCCGAATATGAGTTTTTTAATTCTTGTTTTGGTTCGGACACGGGTTTAAATTTTAACCAGAAAAACCAAAATCTCAGTTGATATTTCAGTATCTCGTCTTGGACGATATATCACTCGATATTGCAATATCTCGGACGATACATCTGAAAGGAGATTTACAGTGAGATTTGTCGTTTCGTTTCGGAAGGAGCCTAAAGCAAGATCTCGATGAGAGCTTGGGCGTTATTTTATAGATTTGAAACAGTGGTATTAACTATGTATCGCTCAAGCACCGGTATGAGATTTTTTTGAAATATTACAATAACGTCGGCAAAGACCGAACATGGCAGGCAATAGCAAGTTTAAATATTGTTAAATCACGTATTAACAACATAAATGTATTACCTAGTCTATATTTTGATCTATATTATCAAATTGCTATTGAATACCATCAATATGACTCCATATTGATTCTAAATTACGATTTATGATACTAAGGAATTATGTTAAGCAAGTTGTCAATCGGTGTTAAAAACATCTAAGACTATTAGTAGTCTACTTTATCATTCTATTTATCTTCCTTATCATATTTCTCATTTATTCGATCCTTCAAAGCATCATTAAAATTTACCAGACTTGTTCATATTCTCATTGATTCCATCTTTTATTCAACAAAATGATTAGGAAAGAAATCAAGATTTAAACTTTGAAATTTTCTTTTTGATCGTCGTTTAATATGTTAAATATATAACTTTACAATTTTCCTTTTTTATTCATGATGAATGAAATTAATAATAGGAAAAATGATAAATTTCACAGGCTCATTACCATTATAAATAATGCATTACGAAAGTATTATAAAAATAACACTAATACATGCATAAGTTGTTTGAAACCATAATGTTTTCATGCAAAATCAAATAAAACAGAAAACAAAGAAGTCTAATTAATATTATTAAAATGTTTAACAAAGAAGAACAAGGAAAATAATAGGATAAAAACTAAACAATTTATATGCTTGGGTAACTAACTAGTGTGGACCATATATCATCACTTACTATATACAAAAGGCATATTTCAAGAACGTGAATGGAACTTTTGTCATTTTCTTTATTTTTCGTCGTTTAAAACAATGGTTAATATTTATTTAAAATATTACTTCAACTAGATACCCAAGGGTTACACCGAAAATTGTTGGCTAATATATCGCTAACGATATTTTTAATGATGTTTTAAGAGAAAACCAAATAAGAAGCAATGTGAGATATATTGTTGACATAATTGTTCATGTTAGCACACATGTGCACTCTTCATCTATCCCCAAATCGCATGTTCTCATATGCCAAACTAATCGCAACGTTAATTAAAAAATCATCCACTATTCCTATAATGCAATAAGTCCCACATGCTAATAAAATTATGACCATCTGCAAGGTATTGCCAGAACATATATAATTTGATGCAACTTTAGATGTTCATTATTATGTGACAAAATCATCAATTTAAATGCCCCTCCTCCCCCCTCCCCCCCCCCCCCACACACACACATATATATATATATATATATATATGTGTGTGTGTGTGTGTGCGAGCGTTCAATGACACCCCAGAAATGGAGCGCCCCTTTGACTCCTCTGTTTTCCACCTTTCATTTATATTAATTACAGTTAGTGGGAGCTAAGAGAGTTAGTGGAAGGAGAAAAGGAGGAAATGTGTGGTGGATAAGTGGTAGGCTAAAGGGGTGCTCCATTTTTGTGGTGCCATTGAACCTACCTCATATATATATATATATATATATATGTGTGTATATATATATATGTATATGTATGTATGTGTGTGTGTATATATATGTATATATATACACATAGTCCTATATTGTAGGGAAGTTGAAAATATACTTGTATATGTATATGAAGTTTTTGTCAAATGTTGGGCCATTTGGACGCCCAAATGTTTTCATCTCTATTTAAGAGATAGGCTATGCATGTCAACACCCATTTTCGTCCAAGATAGGCTTGGGTTTGGGTACATATCAAACAGCATCGCAACAAGGTTTGTATCCCAAAATGAAGACCACCACATTTACCCTGAAGAAATTATCGCAATGAAACCAATGTATCCAAAGTCTAAAAATTGTATGTCAGAACAATGGCTCTGCATAGTCTCATAGAATTTGCATATGCTCTATCTACGACAAAACCAGCGGAATCTAATGATGAAATCATTGCAAAGATTTGAGAATGATCAAAATGTGTTGAATAATTATATTTGCAAGGGTCACATCTGTAACTTCATGATTGTGCTTTACCTGACATGTACTATAGTAAACCGACCACAAAAGGCATCTGGGATGCACTAGAAGAAAAATATCTTATAGAGGATGTAAGCAGTAAGAAATTTATATTGGTCAAAATTTTCAATTAGAAAACGACGGATGGTAGGCCTATCATGGAACACTTTAATGGTATCATGCACATTCTCAATCAATTCAATCAATAAAATCTAAAATTGGATGGTGAGATCAAAGTCCTATATATAATAGACAAATTACCCATCTTGGAAGGATTATAAAAAATTACTACAACAGAAGAGTGAAGATAGGAATTTGGAAAATCTTGCACGGTATCCGCAAGTTGAACAACAACTGAGATAGACGCTTGGGATGATCTGGTAATAAATACACCAAAGGTCCATGTATTGGAGTATAAGCAAGTAGACAACGCTTCTCAAGATTCTTTCTACAAAAAATGAAAAGGGAAGAACAATAAAAACTTCCAAAACAAGAAGGCAGAAACTGCAAATGGCTATTACCATTATGGCAAACCAGAGCATTTAAAATGGTATTGCTGCATTTGGAAAAAGAAGCAACAATCTGAAAAAGAAAGGTTTGCAGTAGTAGTCTCTGAAGTCAATATGATTGAAGCCATAAATTCTTGGTGGATTGTTTCTACTGTAGCTAAGCACATCAGCAATGACAAGAATCAATTTAAAAAGCTTAAACTGAATGAGGAAGACAACTGTCTCTATGCAGGAAATTCCGCAAAAGCAACGGTCAAGGGAAAAGGAACAATGGATTTGAAATTCACTTCCAGAAAGGTTCTTACAATACAATGTAACCGAAGTTAGGAAGAAACTTGTATCATGAGCTCTTCTGAATAAGTTTTTTAAAATAAACCTTTGAGCCAGGCAAGTATGTGTTGACCAAAGGCAGTATGTTTGTAGGAAAAGTGTATATGTGATGGTATGTTTAAACCCAATAGATATGAATAAAATCGATAATTCTTCCTATATTATTAACTCGTTTTCAGTATGACGCAATAGAATGTGACATGTTCATCGTAGATGCATGCTTGATACGATTTATTCACATATGATCCTTAAACATTAAAATGATATGCCATATAAGTATATAGTATGTTCATAGACCAAAATTACATGAAAGTCATTTCTTTTAAATCGTAAAATAGCACTAAAATATTACAGCCTATACACAGTGATGTATGTGATTTATATGGTACTTCTACTAAATGAGGAAAGAAATATTGTCCACCTTTTATTGATGGTTACTTCAAATTTTGTAATGTTTACCTTATGCATGCTAAAAGTGAGGTTTTAACATCATTTATGACACATAAATATGAGTAGAAAACGAATGTGATATTAAGATAAAAATACTAAGATTCGACAGAGGTGGTGAACATAAGTTTTTTAAATTTTATGGATTAGTAGGATTTGTAACTGAAACGTCTATCGCCAATACTCCACAACTAAATGGAACAGTCAAGAGGGGAAATAGAGCTATTACGGAAATGGTAAATGCAATATTGTGTAATTCAAGTTTCAATATTAATTTTTGGACGAGGGTACACTTACCACATGTTAACGATAGGATTCTATATTCTTTATAATTGACAAATCATGAAAAACTAAATCTGAATGGATGACCCATATTATGTCAATTGTGAAGAAACCAAAGAATGTAACTGAATTAGCGGAAGTCATACCCGAATCCGTAGATGTTTATTGAAAATAGATTTACCTGGTTAAGATTTGGTGTTGATCTTCAAAATTGACACGAGCTTTGGATCTTAGTAGATGGTTACTACTATTATGAACTACTGAAGAGAAAACATAGTTCTAAAGTATAAGAATTGGATATGATCTTCCAAACTGAAATAAACCTAGATCTGAATTATTTCCATAGAGGAGATTTGAAAAATAACTAGAACTTATATAATTTAAGGACCCTAACCCCTTATTTACAATAGCATGATATTTTTAATTTGGTCTTTCAAGAAATTGAAAATCACTCTGGTCTCTACACATTCTTTCAATGATAGTTACATCTTTAAGCCTCATTTACTTTATTTGGCTTTATTTAGGCTATTATACCAATATAGCATAGCACATTCTATTTTACATGTGTGACTCGCATGTTAAGATTTCCCAATAATCTCCCCCTTAGGCCGCATGTATGATAACCTCAAAAAAACATGTTTAACTTTATGAGATCCAAAATTTGTTATTTATAACATATATTATATCTAAAACCATCACGTCCATTAACTATGTTGACAGAGGTTCGAAGCCGTCTTTGTCACATTTTCCATGACTAAACTCATCAACGGTCATACATTTCAGTACAATCAAATGATATAGGTCGATCATGAATGCATATAGAAATGTGATTTATAAATGTCCATTTTCAACCGGTCCTTTCTTAGTAAGATCAAAAAATTCAATATTTGAACAATCTAGAGTGCAAGGAGAACTTATTACTTAATTTATGATCACAAAGGAACTAGACCTATAAATATATGTAATCTAAGTATAGAGCAAAGTGTCATGTGAAAGTACCATACACAAAATCCTCTTACACCAAAATATTCTTGTTAAAAGTTATATCAATTGAGTAATATTCTCATGAAAGGTCTTAGGTGATAATCCTTTTGTGAGCAAATCCGCCACAATGGAGTTTTTCATAGTATGCTCTATTAATTACAATAAATTTTGCACTCTCTCCTTATTGGAAAATGATATGTGCTTTACTGTCACAATATTACTTTTATGGTCTTCCAATTCTTTACATCAAAGCATGTAGTCTTGTTGTAACAACCCGCCCGAAGTGGGCATAAATTTTGACCTAGAAAAGGCACATCGAAACTTAGAGTCACTCTAAACAGGTCGTTGGTTACTGTAAGGAATTACATTTGCACAAAATACAGAATAATATAACTAGATGTAATCTCACACAACGGGACGAGAAAATATAGTAATCAAAATAAGATTACCATTTTATTCAAAAACAATAAATTCAAATACCAAATGCCAAATTCATATGTTTACAATGGTACGTCATTATTATTCACCATCAAGGTAATATAACGAGATGTAATCTCACATAGCAGGACGAGAAAATATAGTAATCAAAATAAGATTACCATTTTATTCAAAAACAATAAATTCAAATACCAAATGCCAAATTCATATGTTTACAATGGTACGTCATTATTATTCACCATCAAGAACTTCTAACAATAGAAAAGCAATAACAGCTAACATCATAATTATAGTCACATTGCCTTCTTTAGGCTGTATCATTGCCTTGTCCATCAAGTCTACGCCCCACCTACTAACCTGTTGGATATGCCAAGGAGAGGGGTTAGACATAAGTTCTGGTCAGAACATAAAGTTCTGGTGACTAGAAATAACATATGCTTAAAGATTTTACTCAATTTTTGGCAGGTTATGTACTTCAAAGTATGTCTATGAAATACATAAGCATACACACACAAAGGCATATTTAATTAATGTGGTGTATATCCGAGTCAATTGCTTATGACCTTAAGGCCCATTCTAGTATATTTATTAAGGGTGGATTCTAATGATCTCTTATGACCCTAAGGCAGACCGTAGCCCTTAAGACCCCGTCCTAACACATCAACGTCCTAATTAGATATATATTCTCACAAGTAATATGAGAAGTAGTACATCGCCGCTTAGTACCGGTTTAGGGTAGGCCCACACATAGCCATTTAAGACCCCTTCGGTGGACGCCTCATGGTAGTACTTAACTGATATTACGATAGTAGTCCTATACCGCTTAAGACTTCCCTTAGAAGGTGGTTAATTAATTTGCATGCTACGTCTCACGTAAACCAAACCCGTCCCTAAGTTGGCCATCACCAAGCTTCTAGAGGAAGAGGACATTTCGGTAAACTACCTAACCCCATTATCGCCATGTCTAGACCACTTTAGGGAAGGAGGACCAATGGACCACTCCAAATATAATAATGGAGAGTCCCATGACTTTGGCCCAAATCCAAGAAATAAACCTTCGGAACGGGCCTAGTCCTAACCACTTAAGCCCAAACTATATAAGAAGAAAGTCAGCCACTTAAGACCTTCTCAAGGCGGGTAGTAAGCCTACATATTCACACACATAATAGGTGTATATACATATACACACACACATTAGACCTCTCGCATTAAACTGACCACTTGTAGATGCTGGATATATCGGGCAGTTCCGGGCAGACTTCTACTCCAAGTGGGCTTAACCTCGTGTCATAGTGTACAAAGTTTAATGGCCTATGACACCCAGACCTCTCACATTAGCCAGGCTCACTTGTGGTTGCTGGATTCTCCGGTTGGTTTTGGGCAGATTAATACCGTAAATGACGACTAACCTCGTGTCTACGTGTCATTATTATATATATAAGTCATTTATGCACACACACAAGCAACAATTCATATGAGGATATTTCGAATTTCTAACCTTATTCTAATGTATTTATTACGCCATTATTACGTTTGATTACATTGATTACGCTATTAATATATAATTTAATATGTACTATAAACGCTAATTTCAATTTGTATTAAGAAACGTTTTAACGATGTTAATTGTCAATCCTCTTCAAATAAAAGGTATATGAGCTTAATTATCATATTAAACTACTCAATTCTTGGCATAATTAATAACAAGAAACAAATAAGAAAATAACAACATAACTATTCAAACTTGTATCCTAGGATTGTTAGAATAATTTAGATAATGGAAGCGAAACAAGGTGTTAACTACATATATGCATACATATTCAACATATATATATATATATATATATATATATATGTATACATACATATACATAAACTTCTGTTTGAATCGAATTCACCCTTTTTATTTGTTGCACATAAAAACATTAACATTTGATTATCTCAAATCTGAATACGTTCAAATTCTCCAATTTAGAATGGGAATCTAAACATATCCAAATAATAAAACCAAACCAAATCTTAATCAATTTACATCACAAATACTTTTTAAATAAAAAGAGGCAAATCCACTTAAACAAAAGTAAAATCACCAAAACCTCAAACATAGCCCAAATAATTCACAAACCCAAAATATTGATTGAATACTTTGCGATAAATGAATATAAGAGATTTGGGTGGTTTTATTTTGATGTTACCATAAAATCTCAAACCTCCATAGGCAGACAAATCAGTATGAAATTTACAAAACGTAGAATTTGGTTTAAACAATATTGTTTCCACTCACGGTGATTGAGGCAAAGGAAATAACACTGATTTGAATGCTGCAAACATTGTTCTTCGATCCTACTACAGATCTATATAAGAGAATCATATAGATTTGAGTCTCATATATATAGATAATAGAAATTCTAGAATATAATCTAAAAAAAGTAGATTAGAAAAGAAATAGGTTAAGGGAAGAAGAAGAAACCTATTTCAACCTAATTCTTGTAATATCAGAAGCAAAATGGAGGCATGGAGATTGAGAGGGTTTAGAGAATTGTGAGGCGAGTTAGGTTGTATTTATAGGTGTGTAAATTAATAAAAACCGTTAGATTAACATGGTTTAATCTAAGCTATCCATTATCTATAAAACCAGCCTAAACACCAACCCAAACCACTCCCACCAGACCTGGGCCGCACCAGACGGTCGACAATCCCTGGAGGGCAGTTGACCCCTGGGTGTCGACCTTAGGGGCTAAAATTCCTAGTAAACCTAGTGGCATGTGTTTTTAATTAATTATATTATTAATTTCCTTCTATTACAAATTGTTTTCCTTGTATGATATATTCTTTGTCCCCTGGTTCTTATCTATTAGTTTGAATTTCAAATTCACCTAAGGGAATGTTTAATTATTTCAATTATGTCATTGTATCCCTTAGATATATATATATATACACACACACATAAATATTATTAATTCAAACTCTTATATGTACATATTTACCATATGATTTCAAATTATTATTATTCCTTTATGCAGACTCCGTGTTCAACATATTATGTATGAAAATGTATCAGAGTTTCGTCATGAATCCAAATATAATAGTTTCGTGGCCAAATTCCTATTTGTACAAAATTCCCGTTTTTCAATTGTTCTATATTTATTGTTTATTTAGTCGATTAAATACCTTGTTTTATTTTGTATATTTTTATGGGGTGTTAACTTCTCATACCCCCCTTAAAATAGATTTCATCATGAAATCTGTCTGAAGAGGCTAAAAAAACAACTCATTTTAAACATCCATAATATTCACCCATGTTATTTTTAATTCATCCTTAAACATCCATGACTCGCAGTGATTATGAACTGTAGACTTACCAAAGTGAGCTAATCCTAGTGTGTCTGTGAAATAAGTGATGCAGTATGTATGCAAAACGACCTAATATGCATATATTTCTATATGAGTGCGGTATGCAATTGTGTTGTATCCATTTTCCTAGCATCCAATCTAGCATTCACAATGCAACCATAAATGTAACTTAGAGGGAAAATTACCCAAGAAAAGCTCTGGGTGGATCTGTCTCATTTTATCATCAGTCTCCCAAGTGCTTTTTGCAGGGTCATCTCCTCATTGTACTCGAACAAGGAGAATGGTCTTACTATGGAGTGTCCTGATTTCGTGCTCTACAATCATTATAGTGGCATGGGGCACCCTAGACTCCAACTCGAGGCTTCCTATGTCCCCAATTTCGTCAAGCTCGAGTCTAATAACAGAATCATGATGGCATTTCCTCGTACAAGATACATGAAAAACATATGGGTTCTCGATAGGCGCTCGGAGAGATCCACTCGGTTAGCCAAAGACCCTACCCTCTTGATAATTCGAACAGGCTCAATAAATCTAGGAGACAACTTCCCAGTCTTCCCAAATCAGACAGTCTTCTTAAGAGTGGAAACCTTTACAAATTTTAAGTCTCCTACACTAAACTCCAGTTCCCTCCTCTTATGTGCATGTGATTTGTGGCGGTCTCGAGATGCCTTCATTCTCTGCCTAATCAACGAAATCTTCTTCGTGGAATCATGGACAAAGTCTAGTCCAAGTAGAACCTTGTCGGTAGTTTCCCACCAACAAGTTGGCGATTTTCGTGGCCGCCTATAAAGTGCTTTAAAAGAGGTCATACCAGTCGTCGCTTGAAAACTGTTGTTATATGCAAACTCCACCAGCGGCAAGTGTTGCTCCCATACTCCTCCAAGGTCAATAATGCGGACTCTAAGCAAATCTTGAAGGATGCAATTGGTTTTTTCTGTCTGGCCATCAGTCTATTGGTGATAGGCTGTACTTAGGTTAAACGTTGTCCCTAACCCTGGTTGTAAATTTCTCCAAATCTCACTTGTGAATATGGGGTCTGGATCGCTAACTATACTTGATGGCATGTCGTGCAACCTAACTATTTCTATGACATACAACTGGGCTAATGAAGTCGGGTCCTATTCTTCTTGACTGTATAAAGTGAGCACTCTTGGTCAGACGGTCCACTATGACCCAAATAGCCTAATTTCCTCTCTGACTCCTTGGAGGCCCATCAACAAAATCCATGGAAAATGCTCCTATTTCCACATGTGAACTTCTAAAGGTAGCAGTATCCCTTCGGGCCTTCCTAGCTCCACTTTAACTTTTTTGGCATGTCAGACACTTGGCCACAAACTCAACTATCTCCCTTTTCATCCCTTCCCAGTTATAATTTCTCTTTATTTCCTTATACGTTTTGTCTTCATCTGGGTGTATGGTCATCCTCGACTTATGAAACTCCTCTAAAATTTCCTTTCTCAACTCCTCATCCTTAGTGACACAAATTCGCCCTTCCCTAAGCAAACTCCCATCGTCACCAAGCAAATATCTAAGTGAATGAAGAATGATTTCCTTCTTCTCCACTTGCTCCTTCAAGTTTCTTATCACCTTGTCTAGATCTTGCATACTTCTTATCCTTTCCTTTAGATAGGGTATAATTACCATAACTCCAAGAAAACTATTTGATGCTACCAGTGGCGGTTGCAAGTTAAAGTTAGAGAGAAACTCCAACAGTTTCCATTCCACAATTGTATTCAGAGATGCATGCCTTCTACTTAACGCATCCGCTACGACGTTCCCCTTCCCTGGGATATATTGGATCATGAAATCAAAAGAGGCAATATACTCCATCCATCTTTGTTGTCTTAAATTCAAATCACGCTGAGAGAATAAATATTTAAGGGGTTTATGGCTAGTGAAAAGCTCGAATTTCTCCCTTACAAGATAATGCCTCCACATCTTCAAAGAGAATACTACTGTACCCAACTCTAGGTCATGAACCAGGTAACTTTTCTCGTGGTCCTTGAGTTGTCTACTAGCATAAGGAAATACCATTCCTTCTTATATGAGGACCGCTCCTAAACCGGTTCTGCATGCATCAGTGTAAATCGTAAACATTTTTAAACCATCAGGTATAATGATAACTGGTGCACTTGTCAATGCTACCTTTAATTTCCTAAAAGTTACATCACACTTATCACCCCAAGAAAATACTAAGTTCTTTTTCGTTAGTTGAGTTAAAGGGGTAGCGATCTTTGCGAAGTCCTTAATAAACTTCCAGTAGTATCCGGCTAATCCAAGAAAGCTTCATACCTCCGTAGCATTTCGAGGTATTTTCCATTCCTTAACTGCCTCAATCTTCGCGGGGTCTACTTCCAAACCTTTACACGACACAATATGCCTCAAAATTTTAATTTCTTCTCTCCAGAAATGAAACTTTGAAAACCTGTCCTTCAACTGGTTCTCTCTTAGTATTCTTAGGACCTATCTTGAGAGATTCTCATGGTCTTTATGGTCCTTGGAAAATATAAGATTATCGTTTACAAAAACCACTACTATCTTGTTTAGAATACCCCTAATCACTCCACTCATGAGATCAACAAAGAAGGTGGGTGCATTCATTAGTCCAAAGGGAATAACTTCCCATTGGAATAATCCACCTAGTGTTCTAAATGCAGTTTTATCCTTACTATTTTCTGCAATCCTCAATTGGTGAAATCCACTTGCAAGGTCTAATTGGGAAAAATACTCGGGCTCCTCCCAAGTGGTCAAACAATTCATCAATTCTAGGTAAGGGGTACTCATTCTTCTTAGCCAGTTTATTTAGTTCCCTATAATCCACACAAAGTCTTAAGGATCCATCAGCTTTGGTGGTAAACACAACAGGTGCACCCCCACTCAAATGTACTTCGTCAAATGAAGCCTTTCTGTAGTAACTCTAAAATATGTTTATCTAACTCTCTCCTTTCTTTAGGTGCCATATGCCTCAAGGGTAAAGCTACCGGTCTGGCGTCCTTATCTAGGTCAATACGAAAAGAGATCTCCCTATGAGCAGGAAGTCCCATGACTTCCTCAAAGATATCCAAGAACTCACATACTATCGGGACCAAAGATAGTACTTCTGATCTAGGAGACAAGGCACAATAGGGTTTTATCCTTGTTTCTAATATCATAAGGGATTCTGAGACTACGTCCTCCTCGGCTCCTAAGATGAATAATTCTCTTGTCGCAATCTAGGATGACACCATAAAATGATAGCCAATCCATTCCTAGAATAAGGTCACACCCACACAAAATTCAATGCATACTCATTGCATAGGAACTCGACATCGTCGATCTCCAATACTAGGTCTTTACAGATCAACTCAAGGTACTTAGTTCCTCCGATAGGGTTGGCTACCTCTATCGGATTACTAGTGATGGATAAGGAAAGGTTTAATGAATCAACTAGCCTTTTATAAATAAAAGAATGGGTCACACTCGAATCAAACAAGGTATATGCGAAAATTCCTAAAATAGAAGTTATACCTTCAAGTGTGGGTTGTCCTTGATCTTTCGGAGGTCTGCTCTGCATCAGTGTTGCTTCCAATGCAAAATTTTGACTGTTCCGAACAACTCTGGGCTTTGGGCAATCCTTAGGTAAGTGTCCTTCTTCATGACAATTGAAACACCTCCTCTTAAACTCCTTCTTTGCTAAACTAATCCTGCATTCTTTTAGCTCATGGCCTTAATGATGACACCTCGTACAAGTCTTAGCTTCTTTCTTAAACTTACCCCCTTTCTTCTTGTTCTTCCACCATTCTTTCTTCGTTGAACAAAACCGCCTTCTCCCTTCTCACCACTCTTGTTCTCTTTAGATCCCTCAACTATGCATAAGATGGCAGTCTCTACTAATGTCTCGAATGTTGCTCTAAATGTTACTTGGGCCATCAAAGTGTCTTTTAATAGGGAGTTCGAACCCTTGAAAAATCTTAAAGCCTTGTTCATCGGGGTATCCACCAAACCTCTACCAAACTTGCATAGCTTGGTGAATTAAGCTACATACTCCTACAGACTCAAATTTACTTGCTTGAGACGGATAAACTTCTCTAACTGGATTGCCATCTCCGCATTGGGTAGAAACTTTGCATTAAAATAGGTCTTGAATTCGACCCATGTAAATACTCGGACGACGTCCTCTCCAGATACCAAGTTCCACCATTTGAGTTTTTGTCTCTTTAAGTGCCAGCCACAAATAACCTCATCTGACCATCCTGTGGCCTCAAAAATCCCTTAACGGTCCATTATCCAACATTGATCCCCAAAAAAACCCTATGTCCCTAAGATTGGTTTTCCACCAAGGTTTGAAAAATACTTACAGAGTCGAGGAAAATCTAAAGCTACCTCAGTGGCACAAGCTGCATGCTCTGCTGGGGCCGGAATGGCGACATGTACTTGTTCCACATTCCGAAGATACCACTGGAATCATTCTGGAAAATACCGAGGTCTTGCCTGGACTACCTATTTCGAAGGATTATCAGTCATTCTACTATCTAAGAAAGAAAGGAAGAATCCTTCAGCGGATACTCCTGAGATAGTATTTAAGCCGAAAAGGAAAGAAAATGATAAAGCTGCCTAATATAGTTGCGTGTTCTTATTGGGATGTAATAATATAAGTACATATATAGTTTGAAAACATTTTTCAAAATATAAATATGCCTTTCATACATATATTTCCCCTAAAATTGGGTAACCTATGCTCTGATACCAAATGTAACAACCCGCCCGGAGTGAGCCTAAATATCGACCGAGAAAAGGCCAAACGAAACTTAGAGCCACTATAAACAGGTCATTGGTTCCTGTAAAGGATTACATTTGCATAGAAAACAGAATAATATAATTAGATGGAATCTCACACCGTGGGACGAGAAAATATAGTAATCAAAATAAGATGCATCATTTTATTCAAAAAACATAGATTAAAATACCAAATGCAAATTCATATTTTACAACGATACATCATTATTATTCACCATCAAAGGGATTATAACAATAAAAGAGAAATAACAGCTAATAGCATAATAATAGTCTCACTGCCTTCTTCAGGCTCCAACATCGTCTCGTCCATCAAGTCTATGCCTCACCTACTAACCTGTCGGATATGTTAAGGAGAGAGGTTAGCACGTAATGTTCTAGTGACTCGAAATAACATATGCTTAAAGACTATACTCAATTTTTGGCAGGCTATATGCTTCAAAGTATGTCTATGAAATAAATAAGTATACACACACAAAGGCATATTTAATTTGTGAGGTGGATGTCCGAGTCAATCGCTTAAGACCTTTTCTAATGCATTTAGAGTGCTTAAGACCCAACGGGTTGGACATTCTTGGTCACTAATGAATTTAGTATGCCTAAATTCAACGAACGCCTCATGGTACTGCTTAACTGATATTATGGTAGTAGACCGATGCTGCTTAAGACTTCCCTTAAATGGTGGTTAACTAAATTCCATGCTATGTCTCGCGTAAACCAAACTCGCCGCTAGGTTGGTCATCACCAAGCTCGTAGAGGAAGAGGACATTCCGGTAAACTACCCTACTCCGTTATCGCCATGTACAAACCACTTTAGAGAAGGAGGACCTGTTGACCACCCCAAATCTAATAAGTGAAGGCACCATGACTTTGGCCCAAAACTAAGGAATAAACCTTTGGAACGAGCCTAGTCCTAACCAATTAAGACCCAAACTAAATAAGAAAAAGCCAGCCACTTAAGACCTCCTCAAGGCGGGTAGCAAGCCTACCTATTTACATACATAATAGGTATATATACACACACACTAGACCTCTCACAATAAACCAACCACTTGTAGATGTTGGATATGTCGGGCGATTCCAGGCAGCCTTCTATTACAAGCGGGCTTAACCTAATGTCATAGTGTACTAAGTTTAATGGCCCATGACACCCAGACCTCTCACATTTTCCAGGCTCACTTGTGGTTGCTGGATTTGCCAATTGGTTACGGGTAGACCTATACCACAAATGACGACTAACCTCGTATCCATGTGTCATTATTTAATATATATATTTATAAGTCATTTATGCACACACAAAAGCAACAATTCATATAGGGACATTTCAAATTTCTAACCTTATTCTAACGTACTTATTACGTTTGATAATGTCGATTACGCTGTATAAATATATAATTTAATATGTACTATAAATGCTAATTTCCATTCGAATTAAGAAACGTTTTAACGATGTAAATTGTCAATCTTCTTCAAATAAAAGGTATACAAGCTAATTCCCATATTAAACTACTCAAATCATGGCATAATTAATAAAAATCAACAAATGGGAAAATAACAACATAATTATTCAAAGTTGTATCCTAGGCTTGTTTAAATAATGGAAGAGAAACAATGTGTTAAATACATACATGCGTCCACATTCAACATATATACATTTGCATACATATATATTCATATGTACATAAATATTTGTTTGAATCGAAATCACCCTTTTTCTATGTTGCAAATAAAGACATTAAATTAATTCAAATCCGAATACGTTCACATTCTCCAATTTAGAATGGGAATCTAAGCCTATCCAAATAATGAAACCAAACCAAATCTTAATTTTTTTACATCACAAACACTTTTTAAATAAAAAGAGGCAAAACCAATTAAACAAAAGTAAAATCTCCAAACCATTCCTCAAACATAACCCAAATAATTCACAAACCCAAAATATTGTTTGACAACTTTGCGATAAATAAAGATAGGAGATTTGGGGGTTTAATTATAATGTTATCGTGAAAATCCAAACCTCCATAGGCATACAAATCAGTATGAAATCTACAAAACATTGAACTTAGTTTAAACAATATTGTTTCCACTCACGGTGATTGAGGAAAAGGAAATAACACTGATTTGAATGTTGTAAATGTTGTTCTTCGATACTACTACATATCTATATAAGAGAATCATATAGATTTAAGTCTCATATATATAGATAATAGAAATTCTAGAATATAATCTAAATAAAAATAGATTAGAAAAGAAATAGATTAAGGGAAGAAGAAAAAACCTATTTCAACCAAATCCCTGGAATATCAGGAGCAGAATGGAGGCATAGAGAATGAGAGGATTTAGAGAATTGTGAGGTGAGTTAGGTGGCATTTATAGGTGTGTAAACGAATAGTAACCGTTAGACTAATCTAAGCTATTCGTTTTCTATAAAACTAGGCTAAACACCTATCCAAACCACCCCCAGCAGACTTAGGCCACACCAGGTGGTCGACTCCCTTCTGAAGGGCGTTCGACCCTTGGGTGTCGACCACTTATGGGATAAAATTCCCAAGAAATCTGGTGGCATGTGTTTTTAATTATTTATATTATTAATTTCCTTCTATTACAAATTGTTTTCCTTATATGATATTTTTTTGTCCCCTTGGACTCTGTTTTCAAAATATTATATATGAAAACGTATAATAATTTCGTCATGAATCCAAATATAATAGTTTCGTGGCCAAATTCCTATTTGTTCAAAATTTTCATTTCTCCACTGTAACCATGCTTTTTGGGTGAATATGTAATCCCCGCTCCTTTTATCTTATGCTAACCGAAACATGAAATTGAAACATATTTTCCACATAGGTCATACATATAAAATATATCTATCTACTAAACATAAATACATCAAATAATAAACTATATGTCTTTTTTTATTTCTAATACAAACAAGCTGAATTATTTAAATTCCATAGTCGAAGCAATTATTGCATTTATTATAGTACTATAACAAATGTATTCAACGCATTTATAAAAAAGGAAGGCAATTGAACATTGTGTGGTTTAAAATGTAAATCGGTATTGCAACAAGTTGATTTAATTACAAATATTTAAATCAATCTAACAATATCATTTCACCTCGGATCTAGGTATGATATTACATAATAATAAGATCAACACAAGTATATAAAGGGAGCATACTTGATTCAAAATTTCTAAAATATCTTATATATTGTATAACTATATATCCATATTACTTAAATAAGGGAGCTAGATTCATATTTTGTTGGATCAACCGTCTAGATTATTTAAATCGTTCTATACCATTAATAAACATTAAAGGAAAATAATTGTACAAAAAAAATCCAGAATGTTAAATATGTGGATATTATAATTAACGTGAGTTGATTTCCAAATTTAGAGGGATTAGTATTATTTTACAAAATTCATTTATCTCAAAATCTTAACTTGTTTCTAAAAAACTTGCATGTAATTTAGATCTATCTTCGTACGCCAAAATAATTTCTCGAAATAGCTTTTCAATTTACAATATTAAATAAATATGTTAAACAAAATCCATAACATCACTAGAAGATCATTTATATGTAGATCAAAAAGATCAAAAACTTGAATAAGAAATTACATGAATTCGATAGCTTTTAAACAAAGTCCATTTCAAAACATTAAAAACACAGTTTTCCTAATAAAATAAATATTGTGTGGCTCTGACACCACTTACTATTACTTCATTATATGCTTATGATTGACAAATCATCAAAGCTAAATTAGATTAGATGAACCATTTTGATTTGACTAAGAAAAAATCAGAGCTATATCTGAATCAGTAAATGTTTATTCAAAGGAGATTTACCTGTTTAGGATCTGATTTTGATCTACGTAAGCTTTGGATCCTAATATGTGGTTGCTGCTTTTATGAACCAATTAAAAGGAAATACAAGCCTAAAATATAACAGTTGGATATGATCTTCCAAATTGATAAAAACCTGATGTAAATTATTTCCATAGAAGAGACTGAGAATATCTAGAGCTTGTGTAATTTGAGGATCATAATCCCTTGTTTACAATAGCATGATATTTTTAGTTTAGCTCTTTAGTGAATTGAAAATCACTTTGGTCTCTACATATTCTTTTCATCGTAGTTACATCATTAAGCCTTATTTACTTTATCATTTTATTTACGTGTTACACCAAAATATCAAAATACATTCTATATGCCCCACATATTAAAACATTCCAACTGATACACCTTAAATAGAATTTACCTCATAAGAAAATAAGAGTTACTCCTTATGAACTTTGGAAGAAAAAAAGCTAAATCTTAATTATTATTGAGTTTGGATGGCTATTGTTTGATTACTTGAACCTAAAATTTAAGAAGTAGGACAAAAGGTTATCCAGTGTCTATTCTTAGGATATGCACAGCATAGAAAAGGATATACGTTTCTTATAATAGAACCTATTAGTTTTATTGTGGTAAATATCGTAAAAGAATCAGGGGATGTTGTGTTCCATGAGAATAGATTCACATTTGTTCAAATTAAGTCATCTTTTCTTGAAACAATGAAGGTTTTTGTACTTACTGATGACATGGTAAAGGTTAATGAACCGATAAAGAATACCTAGGTAAAGATCATAATTTTGAAAGATCATAATTTCAAAGCATGATTTTAATTTTGCACACTGGTAAACATAAAAGCAAACATAAGTTTCTTACCTCAGCGCCACCACCTAACACAAAAACTTAATCATGCTCAAATGATGATATAGCTCCAGTATCAGTATTTAGCTATGAATCTGCCCACACAAATTATTGATCGATACATAATTTGCACATAACTGCTTTTTTCTTTTTTCTTTTAACCAAATAAAGGTCAGTATATTATTATAATAAGAACAATGACAACAAAACTTAATTATTACTAAGATAACCAGCACATATTGGTTTACCACCTACCTATCCAATTCAAATTATATTAAAAATTTGAAAAAGAAGGGTATAAGGTTTTTCATTCCACCAAGTTCATTCATGGTAGCTCAGAATATTCTTTCTATGTCATATGGATACCAATATGTGTCTCTAATCAGTTCACACAACCTTATATGAGCAAATATGCATATTTTAAATTGACATGTAATAATTCTATGTAAAAATATATACAATTTTAACTTTAAGGAGATATGCATTAGAGAAAGAACAAGTATTAGATATTTAAATAAGAAAAACTCCAGGAAATGTCAAATAATATCGTAACGTAATGAACCCCAAAAAAATAGAGGTAGAGAAATCATCCAATATAGATCATCATATCCTAAAGCTTGGGAAAAATAGCGATCCAACCCTCTTACTTTTGCACATTCCAACTTTATGTTTGCATTAATCACAACAGTATGCCCAACCGATAAATTCTAGCATAAGAATGGGCTGTAAGCATCAATTAATAATAAACAACAGTGGCATGCAGATAATGATCATATTTCAAATCCTAAGCATATTTCAAGAATTTATTCAGAATGCATGTGTACAAAAAAATTGCAAAAGAATTAAAAATGGTATTGTGTACCTCATTCTAAATTAAGGAGCACTAATGAGAAGGGCCAGTTGAGCAAAATAATTAATTATGCTATAAGTTGTTGGGCATTATAAGCGGAATCAAAATTTCCAACAATAGAAAGCGGCTTTTTGGAATAGGCATACACACAAAAACTTCTTGTGCAACTGACATCAACAAACCAAGCCAAAAGAAATTCAATAGCTTCATTACGCTATCACAACATTTGCTATTATAATTCAGTATATCCAAATGATCACCAAGATGTATTCTCACAAAAAAAGGAAACAACGTAATGTAATTCTGAAAAGAACAAAAAAAACAACGGTAATGTAATTCTGAAAGGAAGATGGGAGATGGAAGGAAGCAACGGTAATGAAATGACTCGATTCAATTTAAAAAAACAGGAACAAAACTCTAAAAGGAAGCAACAGTAAAGTATGGTCTATATCAAAATAAAACTTCACCTTTTATACTAGAAGTAGAAAACGTATTTCAAGCATTAATTAATAAAATAGATAAGAAATTGGAATCAAAGCATCAATCAAAAAAGGGAAAATAAGATTCATAAAGGTTCGAGTGTTTAAAGTATTGAACCTATGAATCTTATACCTATTCAAATATTAATCCAAATTTTGAAGACCTACCTTTGTTGCTTCAATGTAGTGTTTTAGATCCCATATATTTATGCCTTCGTTTTATGCATCTCATCACGCGTTGTTATTCAAAACAATCTCCCTCTAATGATGGCACATCGATCGCAATTCACTTTGTGAGTTCTAGTCGGAGAAGAACGTCATATCTACTGAAGGATTTATTCAGGTCGTTCTGCTTTTCCACGGGATCTAGATGTGAAGGTGTACAACACTAGATTTCTAGTGAAAGGTAACTCTAAATCAGATTAGCAGTTAATTTGCGAACATAAATCATGTTGTTGCATAGGGAAACTAAGAGATTTAGTGAAACCCTAGGTTGAATAGAGAGATGAAGGACTTGAGAACGGGGAAGCGGTAGGGAAAACTTTAATTCATTGTAAAACGGGCGGGCATGTGAAATTTAATGGTTAGCCGCCAAAAAATTCAGCTCGTATGTCTTTTTCACATATTTAACTTTCGACTCTTTTGTTTAATTGATACCAACGAATATAATTACAACTCACCATATTTCGGTGTTTTTCTACACTCTGTATAATATAATTTCTTATACTAATCGGTTAACCAATCTGGACAATCTAATCGATTATGTTATTATAGATTGCGTTGGTTAAGTCATTTAAATATTCTTTTAGACTTTGAAGTTCAATCACCATAAGAAGTAAAATAAAATATAATGCTAAAATTTTGCAAAAGAGGAAACAAACAAGTTTTTGAAATTTTGAATATTTTATAAAGTATTAAATTTATTTAACTTTTTATTAATTTATAAAAATTTCAATATTCTATAAATATTTTAAAATTTATTATAAAAAAATTCAAAACTTTGGACTTTTTGAAATATTAGACGTTAAATATATTATTAACCATAACTTTAAAATATAAAGTACAAATACCAAATATTACTTCTTGATCATTAAAGACTAGTTATTAATCATTAGTTATTAGTAATTAATTATTAAATAGTAATGATTAAATATAGTCTTAATTATTAATTATTGCTTCTTAATTATTAAAAGCAATTATTAGTTATTTATGATCAACATTAATTATGAAATATTAGTTATTATATTCTAATTATTAATTATTAATTATTTAATAATAATTAATATTAAATATGCGTCTATTACAACTAACAAAAAGAAAAGCTTGTAATAAGCATCTATTACAAGTGGTAGAAAATGCAAGTTATTAAATAGAGTCACCTATTGCAACTGCTAGAAAATAAAAGTTGTAATAGACAACTATTAAGGCTGTAAATTCTGTACGAATGTCTAACGTCCATTCGTGTCCGTGACCGAAATACGTACATCTGAGTCCGTTTGATTTTCATTTAGGACACGAGTTAGGACAATAAAATTTGTATGAGAAAAAATCACGTTCGGTCCTTTTTCGTTCGAATTCGTCTGATTTCCTTGAATTCAATATATAGTTAAGAGAAAACCTAATAAAAATATAGAATATGATAAAAATAACCATGTCCAATCAGGTCTGCTCGTGTCCGTGTCCAAAAACGTATGTCCGTGTCCGATCGATTTTATTTAAGATACAAACTAGGACAAGAAGAATTGTTTGAGAAAAAAATTCGTCCGGTCCGTAGTTTTTAGGATAGAAACTGAACGTAACTCCGTTCGTTCCGATCCGGCCAATTTACACACCTAACAACTATTACAACTGTCAAAACAACATAGTAGTTGAAAATAAGTTTATTACAACTTTTCTGAAAAAGGAATTGTAAAAAAACCTTTATTACAACTGGCATTAAGTGACAGTTGTAAAAAGGCATTTTTTTTTGCAGTGCTCTTGCCCATAAAGAGAGGATTAAACATAATAAGGCCACCACATCAAATTTCTCGATCAAATACTCAACCAATAAGGGCAAACAATAAAAACGAAATTATGTGATAAGTGGTCAACTTAGCAATTCTCAAAGAGCAGATAGTCAAATAGGGCACGAGAAAGAAGAGGCAGAAACAACAACAAAAACATAATTAGGTGTCAAATCTATGAAAAATACGGACATATTTCTAACAAATGCTACTTTAGGTCAATGCTAACTACTCACCCTCTTTGCAAAACAATAAATCCAGTGCAAACATGATCATGTTCAGAAAGACAGTACGAGTCAATCTGAAGTTCTGAATATTGACATAGCAAAGGAATGAAGACATAAGTGATGCTAGCTAGTATCCAAACTCTGAAGTTACAAATTATATGATGAACTACGTGTATTTTGGTAACAAAGAATACAACAGTACACAAAATTTACTTACTGATAATGAGAAATCAGTGCATATAACACACAATGGAAATGCAGAGATTAAAGAATTCAAACAACTACATCTTAGAAATTAATTAAATGTAACTTCAATCAAGAAAATCTTTTCCAAAGATAACAATGTATTCTTTGAATTTTTCTAAATGTTTTCTTAGTAAAAGATATAATAACATAATGAATTATTTTGCAGGGTAGAGAAAGTAAGGCCTTGTACAAATTTGATGTTACAAAACTAGAAGCTCTGGATTTAAGAAAAATAATTGTGTTTTGATTGTTGTAAATGATTCTGAATATTGTAAAGCATTTGATTTATGGTATAGTAAACTAGGGCATCCTAGTTTAAAGACCTTTAGACATATGGTTGATAATAACATGATCAAAATTGATAAAATTCCCACTTCATATGTATGTACTTTTATCAAATGGGAAAGGGTTATAAGATTGCATTTTCGTATTCTAAAAGCATTTACTCCAAACCATTAGAATTAATTGCTACTTATTTGTGGGGGCCTACACCAATTTATTTTGACTATGGTACAAGTACTATATATCTTTTACTGATTCTTTTTCAAGGCATGTATGGATTTACTTACAAAAGTCAAAGCCTAAAACATGTAATGCTACTATGCAGTCCATTGCCAAAGCTGAAAACTTGATTGGCATTCAAGTAAAAACTGTTCAAACTGATGGTGGTAAAGAATTTTAACCACTCAAAATATGTGACGGCCCGCCCCGCACCAGCCTGCATTTCCTCCGAAAGTGCACTGTACACATGCCCGACTAGCACAGGACGGACGTCAAGAGAAAGGAAAGAAGAGGATGAACTAATCAAGAAACCTGTAGAATGTCTCACAGCGCATGGAATAAAATATAATAATAACATACTTGACACAAAACAGACGAGACAGTGCATAAGCTGATAATTAAAATCAACATCAATCATCGAAGCAGCGGAAATCCAAATACAGCTTATTACAATTTTCCAAATTTACTGTCTCTAAACAAAAGAAAGCTGAAGTAGAAGATACACCAACAATGCCCAAGCAGTGATCTTCAACAACACAGGGAGAATACTATATATATTACGTGGAAGCCTCCTGCTCGTCTCCGGATCATTTACCCGTGCATCACCAGCTAACCTGTCTCTAGTCTGCTCGAGTGAGCACCCAGAGTAATAAGAGGAGACATAAAACTCTGGGTCAGACATAAAGCCTGGTATGAGCGATAAGCATCTAAACAGAATAATAACAGGTATACTAAACCATACCTGAACCTGGACCTGCAACCAAAGAGTTAGTACCACATACCGTACAATACTCCAAGGTGCCATAATAAATAGTGTAAGAATACGAGGGTGGGGGTGTGCATGTCACAATGAGAGCAAGCAAATCATCCATAGCAACCATCCTCACATCTCTCACTCAGTGCGTAAAGCGTACGACATCTACCACTTTGGAACACTAGACAAACTGAGGTAACGACGAATCCCGACTTGTAGAAACCCTGCTGTGACCAAGCCAAACACTTGGAGTCATGACCAAACATTTCAATGACCCACTTCATTGGTCATAGCCCTTGGTTCTACCAATGCCATAATGGCCCTGAATCTGCCTTCGTGCCTCCTACCATAGTGGTCCAAAGCTATAGACGTCGATAACTCCTTAGCACGCGTCCCGCAGCAAAGCCCAACATGAAGCGAACTCGTTGATTCCCATCTGAATCTTGAGCTCTAACTTCTCATTTGGACTTCCTTTGCATCTCGGGTTTGGTCGAATTGGAGTTGGTCTTCAGAAGAGTCATCACGAAGTAGTAAAAGTACACGTCCGGTTCCCCATGCTCGGTTCGGTTCGGATACGTTCCCCGGTTTGGTTCGGAGTGCCACCATCCTCTGGGTTCGGGTCTTTCTCCCTCATGCGGTTCGGTTCGGTGCTTTTGGTTCGGTTCGGTGGTTCTGAAGCGGTGCGGTTCGGATATCCCATAGCTTGAGTGTCTCCGTCTCCGTCTCGTCAGCATCAGCTCGGTTCGTGTATTGCTCTCGATTCGGTTCGGAATGTGGTATCCATGCTCCTCTTTCTTCTACTTCAGTCCTCCTTGTTCCTTCCGATCCCACGCTATGCCCCTCCGATCCGATCAGGCCTTCCTTGTTGCCTTTTCACGTCATGCTCCAGAAAGTACCCCGGTCCGGTTCGGATATGTCCGATCCGATCCCCTACCCGATCCGATCCCCTACCCGATCCGATCCGGTTAGATACCCTACAGTTTTCTGCAACTTTCCAGCAACCGTTTATACGCCTCTCGACGGCGTTTTCGACCAATCTAACTATTGGAATCAATCACAAAGCATACCAAAGAGTCATAGCAACATATAACAGCAACCGCAAGCAACAAACAACAATTTAAATGAATCATAATGGATCAAAAGTGGTCAAAACCTCACATTTTCCTATAATCCTTCTTAATCATGTTTAAGCATACGATTAGCAAAACACATCGAAATTAACCCAAATTTCTAACAGAGCCTTAAAACATTATTTTAGAATTTTAAGAATTTTTCCAGAATTTATTTACGTATAAATTCGCTAATCTCCACTAATTACCCTTAATCACCGTAATTAGTGCAAAAACTATGCAAATCACTCACCTTGGCCACAAATGAAACACCAAATCTGAAGTATTCTCTGTTTGGGTCGAATTCCTATGTATAACAGCAGCTCCAACCTTCCTTTGTTGCTATTTGGCCTTGCTTTGATGTAGTTTAGGCTTAATCTTCACTAAATTGTGTTTTGGAGTGATTTTAGAGGATGGAGGCCATTACCAAGGTCTCAAGAAGGTTTGTGGCGGCTCAAAACTGAAATGAAAGTGATAACCTAACCCTAATCAGTCCTCCTATACCTCTAAACCCGAAATTCCCCTTGGGCTTAGCTGCTAATCACCCGGTTAAGCCCAATTAAGCTGTATTTCACCATCTGAAACTTGTTTCAGCCATATCTCCCAAACGGTAAGCCCGTTCGGCTAATGTGACCACTCTACGGAAAGAGAAACCATCATCCGAAGCCAATGGAAGTGGTTTCAGGTCAAAATTTATTTCCAGTCAAAAGTTATGGCCAAAACAGTGCCAACTAGAGGTAAAATGGTCATTTAAAAATCGGGAAAAATCAAGAACATGGGAAATGACCACAATAGTCGTCTCCCAAAGTTACATGACCATACGACTTCGTATGTGAAAGAAATAAATATCCTACGATCCTATGATGCGTAGAATGCGGGTCGTTACACTCTCCCCCCCTTAAGAAATTTCGTCCCCGAAATTCCTTTACCCAAAACATACACAGGATCCCGCATGCCTAACAACCACATACAACAATCAAACATGCAAAGCAAGCAAACAAGTCTATCCTAGCATGCGGAAAACTAAATCGCTAATAAAATCTTACCAGACAAAGAGTTCTGGATACTTCTTCCTTATGTCCTCCTCTGTTTCCCAAGTACAATCATTCTCGTCTTCGCTCCACTGTACCTTGACTAGCTTCACCGACTTCCTTCGAAGTTGCTTCATGTCGTGTGCGACAATACGGGCCGGCTTGCGGTTTCCAACCGCCTCGGGTTCTACTTCGAAGTCCTCCAACTGATCAGGTGAGATAGTCATATCTGAGTCGTGAACGAACTTCCTTAGTTGGGAAACATAAAATACATTGTGAACTCCCGCCATCTTCTCTGGTAAGTCAATCCTATATGCCAAATTCCCGACTAGTTCAAGAACAGGGAACGGGCCAACAAACCTTGGTGTCAATTTGCCTCTCCTGCCAAATCGTATTACGCTCTTCAACGGAGAAATCTTGACAAACACCAAGTCACCCACGGAGAATTTTAAGTCTCTTCTCCTCTTATCAGCATAACTCTTCTGCCTATCTTGGGCTGCCTTCATTCGTTGCTGAATGATCTTGATCTTATCTGAAGTTTCCCTCACCACATCTGGTCCAAGCATAAACTTCTCGCCAGTCTCTATCCAACATGATGGTGAGTTGCACGGTCTTCCATACAAAGCTTCAAATGGAGCCATACCGATACTGGATTGGTAACTATTATTATATGCAAACTCTACTAGATGCAAATGGTCATCCCATGATCCACCAAAATCCAATATGCATGCTCTCAAGAGATCTTCCAAAATACGATTCACCCTCTCCGTCTGACCGTCAGTCTGAGGATGATATGCGGTACTGAGATGTAACTCTGACCCTAGCGCCTCTTGCAAGCTCCTCCAAAACCCACTAGTGAACAACGGGTCTCGGTCGCTCACAATGCTTTTAGGTACTCCATGAAATCTCACTACCCACTTCATATACAATTCTGCTAACTTAGCTGCCGTTCTAGTCTTGACTGGTATAAACCTTGCACTTTTAGTCAGTCGATCTACAATTACCCAAATGCTGTCATATCCCAATCTGGTCCTTGGTAACCCATCGATGAAATCCATCGAGACTTGCTCCCATTTCCATTCGGGAATTTCTAAGGGCTGTAACAACCCACTAGGCTTTTTTTGCTCGGCCTTAACTAGTTGGCAATTCATGCACTTGGATATAAACTTCCCAACGTCTCTTTTCATCCCTTCCCAGTAGTAGGTCTGCTTCATACCTCGATACATCTTATTACCACCGGGGTGTATGGTCAGCCTTGAGTGATGACATTCTCTAAGCACTTCATCCCTCAATCCATTGACATTGGGTACAACAAGCTTTCCATTCTTTCTAAGCCATCTATCTCGATCAAGCCCATACTTGTTCATCTCCTCATCGATTTCCATCTCTAACTTGGAGATGATTTCCAATAGGTTAGGATCGTCCCTCTGACTAGAGCCGATCCGCTCAATCAAAGTGGGTCTGATCGTCAAACTTGCTAACATTTCTGGATCCAATTCGCACTTTGGTCTGAAATCAAAGCTTGCGATAAACTCCAGTTGCTTCCGTTCAAGGAACATAGCCCCTAAGCTGGCATGTCTTCTACTCAATGCATCAGCCACCGCATTGCCCTTTCCCGGTGTGTATGCGATGTCAAAATCATAGGAAGCTAAGAACTCTAACCATCTCTGCTGACGGAGATTTAAATCCTTCTGGGAGAATAGATACTTCAACGACTTATGATCTGTAAACAGCTCAAATCTTTCTCCCAAGAGATAGTGTCTCCACATCTTTAACGCGAACACGATTGCTGCCAATTCTAAATCATGGGTAGGGTATCTTCTCTCGTGCGGTTTCAATTGCCGACTTGTATAAGCTACAACCCTACCGCCTTGCATCAATACAGCACCCAGTCCGGTACCACATGCATCCGTGTATACCGTCATCTCTTCATCCCCCTTAGGAATGACTAACACTGGTGCGCTTGTCAACTTGTCCTTTAGATTCTTGAATGCATTCTCGCACCTTTCATCCCAGACAAAAGCTTGATTCTTCTTGGTCAACTGGGTCAATGGTGCTGCTATCTTGGAGAAACCTTGGATAAACTTACGATAATATCCCGCTAACCCCAAGAAACTCCTTACATCTGTTGCATTCTTGGGCGTAGGCCAATCCTGTACCGTAGCCACCTTCGCCGGGTCCACGGCAATACCATTCTCTGATACAACATGGCCCAAGAACCTCACTTCCCTCTTCCAGAAGTGACACTTAGAAAACTTTGCTTTCAATTGGTGTTTCCTCAACACCTCCATTGCTACTCTTAAATGTTCCTTGTGTTCTTCCTCTGTCCTCGAATAGACCAAAATTTCATCAACGAACACAAGGACAGACCTATTCAACTGATCTCTGAATACCCTATTCATAAGATCCACAAAATATGCCGGAGCATTAGTCAGTCCAAATGGCATAACCAACCATTCATAAAATCCAGACGGCGTTCGAAATGCCGTTTTAGCTATACTCTCAGCTTCCACTCTAAGCTGATGAAAACCTGTCGCGAGATCCAACTGAGAAAATATTCTCGCGCCACTCAACTGATCGAACAAATCATCTATCCGCGGTAGAGGATACTTATTCTTCCTCGTCACTTTATTCAACTCGCGGTAGTCTACACACAAACGAAGGGAACCATCCGCCTTGGTAGCAAACACAACTGGTGCTCCCCATTCAGAAACACTCCTCCTGATAAATCCCTTCTTCAAAAGATCGCTGACTTGCACCTCGAGCTCCCGCTGCTCCCTTGGTGCCATACGACGAAGTGGCATCACTATAGGTCTGGCATCTTTCACCAAATCAATACGAAACTCAATCTCTCGGTGTGGTGGAAGTCCGGTCACTTCTTCGAAAACATCCGGATACTGGCCAACCACGGGCAAACCTGACAACTCACTATGCGGAATGTCGAGGGAGTTTAGAAAACTAGCCAATACCCCCTTACTGGGTAGACCACTAAACACTATCCTCCGCCCATCATCCGCTCTAGCTGTCACCAAAAAGCCCTCACAGTCTACCACCACCCCGTATCTTTGGAGCCAATCTACTCCCAAAATAATGCCAAACCCAGTAAAGCCCAAAACAAAGCAATCACAAACAAACATGCATCCATGACTCGATAGAACCACATTACGACAAATCATGCTAAGACTAGTCGAACCACCAATCGGGTTCGTCACTACTAAAGGTCTATCGACAATCTCGGGCTCCAATCCCAACCTATCTACCAGGTCACTAGATATGAAAGAACTGGAAGCTCCGGTATCAAACAAAACTCTAACAGGAACATCATAAACAGAAAGCATACCTTGAATGACGACATTCTTTCCCTTCTCCGCCGCAGTTGGGGCATTCGACGAAGAAGGAATAGCATTAAGGGCATATGCTTTCACCATTTGCTTTTCCTTAGGGGGCTGGGGACACTTGTCCTTGTGATGTCCCATTTGGCCACAGTTGAAGCACTTCCTATCTGCTGGCTTGGCCCGACAATTACTAGCATAATGGCCCTTCTTACCACAGCTGAAGCACTCCACATCTTGCTTATTCTTTTTCTTCTGGCCATCCTTAGCCTGATTCTGCTTTCTCTTATTCTGGGAACCACCTTTGCCCCCACCACTAGCTTGTGGCTTTGGCTCATCTGCGGATGCAACCTCAATCTTTGGCTTAGGGTAGAGACTTTCTGACCTTAATGCTTTCCCCACAATCGATTCAAACGTCTCATCGATGTGGTTAATAAGTTTTTCCCCCAAGTACTGATCCAATCCAGTTATGAATTTCTCATTCTTTTTCTCGGCAGTATCTATAAGAGATAACCCATATTTTGACAAAGTGTCAAATTCAGCAATATACTCCGAGACAGCCCTGCCATTCTGCTTGAGCTCCAAGAATTTCTTAAACAACATTGACTTCTGAGCAGCTGGGATGAACTTCTCACTAAAGCGAGCCTTAAACTGCTCCCAAGTAATCTGATCTTCGGGAGTAGCTGCCTTTATAGCATTCCACCAATTCATTGCCCGCCCTTGCAGCTGACGGGACGCTAACTTTCTCTTCATCGCATCCTCGATACCCAAATCCTCGAAGATACGTTCGCAACTATCCACCCAATCCTGAACATCCATAGCCGACTCCGTTCCATGGAACGGCTTCCCACCAAGGCTAGTATAATCCTTATTCAGCTTGGCGAAGTCAACTCTTGGCGCCTGCACCATTGGACCACCACCATTTCCACCATTGGGAGCTGCCCTCTGTACATCTCTAAGCATCTCTCTCATGAGGTCAGTAAACATCGTCCTCATGTCAGCAGCATTCCCATTATTGGCCCCTCTACCGGTACCTCTAACATATCGGCTCATCGTCAATCTGAAAAAGGAAATGATTAACGACTCCATAGTGGTGTTAGTGCAGTACGACTCCATCCTTATACTACTAATAGTATATATATATAGCTTTTGAAAACCAGAATAATCACAAATACGCTCTCTAGTATACGTATACTATCTCTCCCTGATAACTTCCCTAGGTTAACTACGCAACCTAGAGCTCTGATACCAAGTGTGACGGCCCGCCCCGCACCAGCCTGCATTTCCTCCGAAAGTGCGCTGTACACATGCCCGACTAGCACAGGACGGACGTCAAGAGAAAGGAAAGAAGAGGATGAACTAATCAAGAAACCTGTAGAATGTCTCACAGCGCATGGAATAAAATATAATAATAACATACTTGACACAAAACAGACGAGACAGTGCATAAGCTGATAATTAAAATCAACATCAATCATCGAAGCAGCGGAAATCCAAATACAGCTTATTACAATTTTCCAAATTTACTGTCTCTAAACAAAAGAAAGCTGAAGTAGAAGATACACCAACAATGCCCAAGCAGTGATCTTCAACAACACAGGGAGAATACTATATATATTACGTGGAAGCCTCCTGCTCGTCTCCGGATCATTTACCCGTGCATCACCAGCTAACCTATCTCTAGTCTGCTCGAGTGAGCACCCAGAGTAATAAGAGGAGACATAAAACTCTGGGTCAGACATAAAGCCTGGTATGAGCGATAAGCATCTAAACAGAATAATAACAGGTATACTAAACCATACCTGAACCTGGACCTGCAACCAAAGAGTTAGTACCACATACCGTACAATACTCCAAGGTGCCATAATAAATAGTGTAAGAATACGAGGGTGAGGGTGTGCATGTCACAATGAGAGCAAGCAAATCATCCATAGCAACCATCCTCACATCTCTCACTCAGTGCGTAAAGCGTACGACATCTACCACTTTGGAACACTAGACAAACTGAGGTAACGACGAATCCCGACTTGTAGAAACCCTGCTGTGACCAAGCCAAACACTTGGAGTCATGACCAAACATTTCAATGACCCACTTCATTGGTCATAGCCCTTGGTTCTACCAATGCCATAATGGCCCTGAATCCGCCTTTGTGCCTCCTACCATAGTGGTCCAAAGCTATAGACGTCGATAACTCCTTAGCACGCGTCCCGCAGCAAAGCCCAACCATGAAGCGAACTCGTTGATTCCCATCTGAATCTTGAGCTCTAACTTCTCATTTGGACTTCCTTTGCATCTCAGGTTTGGTCGAATTGGAGTTGGTCTTCAGAAGAGTCATCACGAAGTAGTAAAAGTACACGTCCGGTTCCCCATGCTCGGTTCGGTTCGGATACGTTCCCCGGTTCGGTTCGGAGTGCCACCATCCTCTGGGTTCGGGTCTTTCTCCCTCATGCGGTTCGGTTCGGTGCTTTTGGTTCGGTTCGGTGGTTCTGAAGCGGTGCGGTTCGGATATCCCATAGCTTGAGTGTCTCCGTCTCCGTCTCGTCAGCATCAGCTCGGTTCGTGTATTGCTCTCGATTCGGTTCGGAATGTGGTATCCATGCTCCTCTTTCTTCTACTTCAGTCCTCCTTGTTCCTTCCGATCCCACGCTATGCCCCTCCGATCCGATCAGGCCTTCCTTGTTGCCTCTTCACGTCATGCTCCAGAAAGTACCACGCCCCGGTCCGGTTCGGATATGTCCGATCCGATCCCCTACCCGATCCGATCCCCTACCCGATCCGATCCGGTTAGATACCCTACAGTTTTCTGCAACTTTCCAGCAACCGTTTATACGCCTCTCGACGGCGTTTTCGACCAATCTAACTATTGGAATCAATCACAAAGCATACCAAAAAGTCATAGCAACATATAACAACAACCGCAAGCAACAAACAACAATTTAAATGAATCATAATGGATCAAAAGTGGTCAAAACCTCACATTTTCCTATAATCCTTCTTAATCATGTTTAAGCATACGATTAGCAAAACACATCGAAATTAACCCAAATTTCTAACAGAGCCTTAAAACATTATTTTAGAATTTTAAGAATTTTTCCAGAATTTATTTACGTATAAATTCGCTAATCTCCACTAATTACCCTTAATCACCGTAATTAGTGCAAAAACTATGCAAATCACTCACCTTGGCCACAAATGAAACACCAAATCTGAAGTATTCTCTGTTTGGGTCGAATTCCTATGTATAACAGCAGCTCCAACCTTCCTTTGTTGCTATTTGGCCTTGCTTTGATGTAGTTTAGGCTTAATCTTCACTAAATTGTGTTTTGGAGTGATTTTAGAGGATGGAGGCCATTACCAAGGTCTCAAGAAGGTTTGTGGCGGCTCAAAACTGAAATGAAAGTGATAACCTAACCCTAATCAGTCCTCCTATACCTCTAAACCCGAAATTCCCCTTGGGCTTAGCTGCTAATCACCCGGTTAAGCCCAATTAAGCTGTATTTCACCATCTGAAACTTGTTTCAGCCATATCTCCCAAACGGTAAGCCCGTTCGGCTAATGTGACCACTCTACGGAAAGAGAAACCATCATCCGAAGCCAATGGAAGTGGTTTCAGGTCAAAATTCATTTCCAGTCAAAAGTTATGGCCAAAACAGTGCCAACTAGGGGTAAAATGGTCATTTAAAAATCGGGAGAAATCATGAACATGGGAAATGACCACAATAGTCGTCTCCCAAAGTTACATGACCATACGACTTCGTATGTGAAAGAAATAAATATCCTACGATCCTATGATGCGTAAAATGCGGGTCGTTACAAAATATTTTCAAAAAGGAGGCATTGTTCATAGAACAACATGCCCCTACAAATCTGTGCAAAACTACATAATAGATAGAAAACATCGGCATATTGTTGAAAATAGTTTAACCCTTCTTGCACAAGCTTCTGTTCCACTAAGATTTTGGCCAAAATCTTTTACCACTATTGCCCATTTGATTAACCTGTTACCTATCAAATACTTAAATTCAAATGCCCACAGGAGATTTTGACTAAAGTCAAACCAGATTACAAGCACTTAAAGGTGTTTATGTCAATGTTTTCCTTGTGTGAGAGCTTACAATACACAAAAACTAAATTTTAGATGATCATTATTATGCACCTTTTGGGATATCCTACCAATCAAAAGGGCTACAAACATTTCAATGGTAAGGGTATGATATATATTTCTGGACATGTAGTATTCAATGAAGAAGTATTTCCATTCAGCAAGGCAAAAATTAAGACCACAAAAAAGGTTCAAAACTGAAACCAGTTTAGCTTAGAAATACCCGTTGAGCTGGAGGTGGCTGGGCCAATGCAACATAACCAAGCTGACAACAACAATGGTCCTTAACACATAGTGCCCATCCTTGAACCGGGTCAAGAGCATTAAAGTCCATTTGCTGGCACTGACAACAACTCAAAGCAACACTAAGGTACCATTAATAATGATGAAAATCAAAATTCAATTGATAATGCAACAAACAATACTAATCAAGACACACCAGCAAGGGATAATACAAACGAGCATCCTACAATGCCAAGAGGAAAGCATGGCATATTCAAGACAAAAGTGTACAACACTATTGTTGATCAAGAGGAATCAACAAACTTTTAAGATGTCATTCACTCTGATGAGTGGAAAATAGCAATGTAAGAAGGGTACATAACTTTAAATTAAATTTAAACTTGGACTCTTACTAAATTGCCAAGACACAAAAACTTAACTAGGTGCAAATAAACTTTCAAACTTAAAAAATTGTCGATGGTTTCAATTTCTATGCATAAAGCAAGACTTGCATCAAAGAGGTATTCACAAGAGTGTGGCATTGATTTCTTAGAAACTTTTTTACCTCTTGTGACAATGTCGATAAAAAGTCAAAGCTTATAGGGATTTCAGCTGGTCAGACCATGAGAGCTGCACTGATTATTATTTTTGAATTTAAATGTAAAACTATTTTAGTTAACGTTAGAATTCACCACTTAGAATTATTATATTTACTTTGAAATAATTATTTTTGAACAATTAACAAGTAATATTGATTGAAATCATTCTATAACAAATTCTTCACGTAAAAATGTAAATTTCTTATTTTTTATTGATAAAGTTGCTTATCTTAGTAATCGTTTGTAAAATGTATATTTAGATCAAATAATTTGATGGCTTGGGTTATGAAATTACTTGTTTGCTGACTATGTGGAGTAAAGATTACCATATGAAATTTTTTTAAAGAACGGAGTGATGAGTTTACAAATGAAATTTAAAAAGTCATGTGGTTTAATTAAAAAGGTTGGTCGATAGGTTTTTTATTAAGGTTTTACATAGGAATGACAATGGGGCGGGTTGGGCCGGGTTTCTCATGCCCCAGACCCGACCCGGACTTTTTAAACCCCGCCCCAGACCCGCCCCGTAGACCCGGTGCGGGTTTGGAATTTTGCACCGTACCCGAAACCCATACGGGTCAGGGTAGACCCGACCCGCCCCACGACCCGGTGCTATTGTGTTCTAATGCACACAAATTTATATACTTATATTTTTTATCACTAAATGGTAATTATATACATATTATAATGTGTTCACAATGATAAGAGAATATAATAAAATGAGTTGTAAGATAATAGTTTAAGATGTATGCATTTGTTATTATATTATTATCATTGATGCAACTTAATACTATGAAAAAATTATAGTTTTTCTATTGAAAGAAAATAATATTCAAGCTATAATCATGTTTGTCTAAGAAGATTATCAAATAATCATTATATTTATAAAATATTTTAATGACGTTTCAGTCATGCAGATCAGGTTGGGGCGGGTCAGGCATGCCCCATACCCGACCCTAGACCCGGACCTCCAAAAGCGGGTGGCGGGTCTATCCGTCCTAAAGACCCTTTTGGGCGAATCTAAATGGGTCAAAACAGGGGTGGGTCAGGCGGATTTGGGCCCTAGACCCGCCCTATTGTCATCCCTAGTTTTACGGCTAGACTATGAGTGTATGCACGTGCAATGTTATATCATTTTTAAAATTGTATAACACTACAAGATGGAATGTTAAACATGGATGAACCTGTTGAATTTGTTGATTCAAATATTTTTTGAAGTTGAAAATAATCAATTAATTGATTTGATCAATCAGTTGATTTGATTTGATCAATCAATTAATTGATTTGATCAATCAATTAATTTGATTTGTATGGAAGGAAGGATGCTAAGTACATAGTTAATCAATCAATTAATTAGTTATGTATAAAAGATGAAAGATATCCATCTTTGAATTGATTAATTTCACAACGGAAAGAAATAAAAGATTATATTTTGAAGATATTTTGAAGGGACAATTTTAATATTTTCTTAGGTCTTTGAATGTGTGCCAACAAGGCTTACACCCAGGAGCGGAAAATGAAAGAGTTAGGGTTGAGAGAAACTATTACTATTTACTTTTGATAGACGCGGTTGGTACCTCCAGGTTGATTCAAAGGTTTGCTGTCATTTAGTATTGTTTTTCTTCTCCAACAATATTATAGTAATATAGATTTTTTTTTTTCTCAATAAAGTTATTAATTCAATTGTAATTTTTTTTTTTAATTCATTGAGTGTAAACAAAATTCGTTTTTACAAACCAATAAAAATGGTGGTTGTGTGGAATATTTTGTGTTTGTGTTTTAGTTGCATATCCGTATTGTTATCTATCAAAATTATCTCTTTATGATTTTGAATGATGACGAACCTGACATAACTCACTTCCACAAAATACACGTATTTTCACCATAGAACTGTGATAAACTGTCTATATAATCCTACCAAGCTAAACTACAAGGAAACGGATCTTGTTTATAGTCCTAACCATTTAATGGAACATAATGAATAATTCGGTGCATAACATATCTCTTTACAAATGTAATTAAACAGATCGTTGGAGTTCCGGATGAGCCAGCACTTATACCTGGTGATGCACCTGGTAACAACAATGAGTTTTCAGAATGGGAAGCACAGCGAAATCTGCAGAAGAGGTAAATTTATATATCTATTTACTGAAGTACGGACATGTAGCTTAGTTTATATCAATGCAAGAACTGATTGTGTTGCTGTAAACAATATTCAGGCTTAATTATGAGATGAAACAACACTACTTATTATATCATAAGGACTATATGTAGACCAAGTGCTTCTTCGTCATTACCCGAATTAAACGTATACCTACCAAGCTACATACATGGCTGAATATAGGAACGGTTTTCACGTATGCTAATCCTGTAAAGCTGAGTAATTTGGAAGGAAACAGATCTTGTTTACAATCCTGTAAAGCTACGTACCGAGGATGTTTGTAAGTTTATGTCAGAGCAAGTACATAACATAACTGTATTGCCGTAAACAAAATTCAGGCTTGTGAGATGAAGCAACACTAATTATTACCAAAGGACTATGTATATGAATGCGTAATTGGATTCATATCTTCATATACCCTGTGTTAAAGAATGTGTTCAAAATTAAACAGATGGACATCCAGCGCAAAATGAAAGGCACTGACAAGGGTGAGAGCAGTAACAGCACAGCTCCTAATAATGGAATTCCTCCCTTTGGCATTGATGAATGATGAACTGCACATTAGTCATGAAGCACTGCATCGGAATGAAGAATTTCTTAACGATTGGTTTAGCTTCGAGCATCAACCTAAATTATAACTTTCATGCTTTAATTAGTAAGCTCTTAGCGATCATGAATGTTAAGGCTCCATGTATATCTCAAGGCAGACAATTCAACTATTGAATATTAGAACATGTTAGTTTCGTTTTATTGTGACAATTCAACTTAAGGATTATACCATGCTTTATATCTGTTGTGAAAATTATTCTGTAAATCCTTTTTTTTATATTTCTTTTGGTTACTCACTATTTCAATATGGATCCGTTTTCCGGAACTACCACTTGACTATTGGACAGAAGATGAAATTAGCTGTATTGTTTCTGTTCAGTGGTAATCCTCTTAAATTGGACAAACATATGAAAGAAAATAGAAAGAAAATCAGCTGGTATGGCGGAATATGAGTGATTTCCTTACTGCATGTTCGAACTATTATAGTTTTGGACAATTAAAAAACCTCTACAAATTTACTAAAGTTTGGAATTGTAAGCAAGTGTCTACTAATAGTTTCGCTTCTAATTCGATGGAGATTGATCCGAGTTTACAGTCTTTTGGAATTCGTTCTTCTGATTGTCCTCAATCTCTAGTTGTTCTACTTTTACTTAGCACATAATCAATCAAAATCGGCAACATATAAACTGTCTTAGGATTTGGTGTCAAAGATCTATCTCATATAGATAGAGGAAATTTGCAGCATAATGGCAGTAATGAGTCTTAGAAACCACTTCACTTTCATAATGAATGTTTCATGCCTATTCATGTTTCATACCAAAAGCATTCGGAAGCTGAGGATAAAGCTATGGAGATCCTTGAAGGCACCACTTTGGAAAGCAAAGCTTCATGCTAGTTAGTTTCCAAACCAAAAGCAGTTTGTAATGTCAGAACTTATGAGATACCTTGTGATTTTCAAGCTGTCACTTGTCTAGGAGTGATTGAGAACTCTGCTTGAAATTCAATGATCAATCATGTAAAGAAGAATAATAATAAAAAAAGGACAATCTTTTTAAAACTTATAACATGTTTAGTCATCTTTCGAAAGTTATTACAAAAAATGAAGAAGTTAAGTTATGATCTATTACTTTCCTAGATCTGGATGTTTCTTCTGACTGTGCATCAAGTTTCCCTATGAAGTACTTCAACTATATACTAGATTTATAGTTTTAGCCTTTTGTATGATTAGGTTGGTCTTCAGTCAACTTATTGTCAATTTATACCATTGGTTTGCATGTTTTGTTTCAATATGAATGAGCTTTCGGGCTGAGTCGTGCATTTCTTATTTTGAATTTGTATAACTAACAGTGTAAAATCTTTTTTATATAATGTCAGCAAAGTTCCAATTTTCTAAAAGAACCAAATTTCAAGTTTATAGGCGATTCTTCATAATACGCTATTGGCACCCTTGTTCTTTCTTTTAGCCAACCTTGTAATTTTAATAGAAATGACTTTTTGTTTGTGCTTTTGGTCACGTCTCTTCACTCAGTTGTTCACATCTGTAACTCCTCTTCTCAAAATAATGTGTATTTCTCTAAAATTTCAAAACTCTAAACCTTGCAAACAATCTCTGTTTCGCCTCTTGGACGGTATAAAGTGAAGATAAAATGGATGATAGTTTCATTTTATGTTGTTTAGGGTTTTTCTATTGTGTTTTAGAAATTGTTGTTTAGTGTTTTCTATCGTTAAGGTTAACTATACTTCTTTTTTTTCTTGTGATCCTAGGCTAATGCAAATTTGAAGGATATTAAATTTGATGGTGTTGTAATATAGAATGTTAATGTTACTTATTAATTTTAGCGATGTTATTGTACAACTTATAAGCCTTTGATTCATAAATAAATATATGTTTGGCCAAGTTGAGAAAAATAACCTGATTTTTTCATGTAGATGAAAGATAATGAAATAAATTTCAAATAGAAAGTGGTGATAAATACGTAACACCACACATTTTTAATAATAAAAATAATCGAAATAATTACAAAAATAATTAATAATGAAAAACATATACTTTTGGAATTGTCAGAATTTGACTATGAAATGTGTACCATTGCGTTCGTAGCAATTTTTCGATTAATTTACATATAATATGTTTCGAACGGAGTTTGTACGAAAAAATTATTAACTTACGAAGTCTCGTGTCGAAAAAATATTTATAAGTGTAAATATCGTAGATATATTTATTTCGAAAATATATTCATGTATTAATTCAAAAAACAATATGCGTTTGAATTTGACATTAAGCATGTGTCAAAAACGGAAGAAAATAAATAAAATAGGAAACTAAAATAAACATTAAAAATAACTTGGGTTAACCACACACAATAATATTTGCAGAATGCGAGAAAAAAATAAATGAACACAGGTATAGTGGTTCGGCTTAAGCCAAGCCTACGTCCACTTTATAATCTCTGTTTATACCGTCAATTACAATTTACAGTTGTTTTTCAGTGGAAGAAAGTAGGGAAAATGGTGGTTTATACACAAAATCCTTGTGTTGTACTTGAAGTATACGACATGCTATTTTTGGGATGCCAAACAGAAGCTTTTTGTGTAGCCGATTCAGAATTGTTTCAGATGGTTCAAGATGGCTTTCCATTTCTGGAAACGGTTGTATTTATAGGCGAGAACGTGGGCCGAGTTTGTATGCAACGTGGCATACATCTTTTTCGGGGTTGGACATGTGTATCTCAATCCTATAAAGCAGTTATAGGAGAAGGGACCCGGTCTACTACTGATGAATAGTTCTTCTCGGAAGTTGCGGCATACGTGGAGCTTGGGACTTGGCGCATGAAAAGCTGTGCTGGTTAAAGCTGAACGGTTCTGTAGCCTTAGGAGTAGGACTTCGTCTTGTAGTAAATAATTTTGGTTTGGTATTCTCGATCCGATATTCTAGGGTTGATCCGATCTTTCAGGAACAACTCGATCGATCGGTTTGGTTTTGACTTCGGAAGAATGGCAATTTTGATGGGGAGCCTTTACTTGCTATGAGGCCAGCTCGGATTGAATTATAATCGATCGACCTATGATGGAAGTCGAGCATAGAACCAGACCGATATCTGGCAATGAGCTTTGATCTTGAGTTGTGACGGCTTTTGCCAAAAAGTTGGTCAACACTTTCCCCTTAGAACATAATTTTTTGATAAAGAAAGATACGTTCTGGATCTTTTGGAGGATGTTGGATAGAAGTACTCCAATATATTGTGAACCGGGAAGCCATGGTTACGCCGAACCATACTGTGAGAAAGGCTAGAAAACTGACGATCACTGATAATTGTATTAAGGCCAGAAAACCAACGACTGTTGGAGATTGTATTAAGGCCGGAAAACTGACAACCACCACTTATTGTATTAAGGCCGGGTCTTCGAGAATGCCATAAAACTAATCAACCATCCCAAGTCGACTTTAGAGAAGAGCAGTAGAACAAGGACCTTGCTGAGTAAAGTTGTTCATGTAAATGGCTTTAAGGTAGACATGTCAGATCCTGACGATGTCGTTCGGGTTGTCAGGTATAAGCCATACCTATAAATCCAAAGAGGGGCATAAACCATGCCTAAAAGTCTGAAGCGGGGTATTAGTCATACCCAGAGTTCAAGGAGGATGAGCATAAACCCTGCTCGGTTTTAGTGAAGGGGTATAAGCCATACCCAGAATACGAGCATAAACCATACTCGGTTTTGTGGAGTGGGATATAAACCATACCCGGAGAACGAGCGTAAACCATACTCGGGTCTATGGTCGAGCATCAGCCATGCTCGGGGTGTGATTTAATGAGGTTGAGTATAGGCCCTACTCTTATTGAGAAGAAGCTAGGTTTGTCGTATCCTAACAAGTAGGTTTTTAGGAGAGGTATCAAACATACATTGAAGGCGAGCATAAACCATGCTTGGTTTAGAAGAAGGGGTATAAACCATACTCTAGTGACGAGCATAAACCGTACTCGGTTTATAAGAAGGGGTATAAGCCGTACCCTGGTGACGAACAAAAACCATACTCGGTTTTGTTATGTGGGCGAGCATTAACCATACCCAGCTTAATTAGGTTGGCAAGCATTAACCATATTCGGCTTTGAAGTACTTGCCGTATCCTAACAAGATGCTTGAATCGATCAAACATAATCCATGTTTGAGAAAGGAAAGTTTATTGCTGCTAAGAAACTATTACATAAATTAAAAAAATCCTAATGGATTTATAATTGAATCAAGAGCACGCCTAGTAATTAAATCCAAACCCCATACGTATGTACTTCAACATAACCACATTATTAAAAAAATAAAAGTACATTTCTTATATCCTAAGAAATGGGGGTGTATCCACAATGACCTAAACCAGATCAGTTGATGATGATGCCGCGATTGTTAGGCTCGGGGTCCTTCCTGTTTCGAGGAGCTCGTGGACCGACCTGAGGAGCTTGGGTAGGTAACAGTGGCAGTGCGGTTGGTGCAGATTTTTTGACATACTCGGTTATCTCTCCACATCTAACCTGTTCCTCGATGAGATCGCGCTAATGCCTGCAGTCATTTGTGTTGTCACCTGCCATATCATGATACATGCAGTGCTTTCCTGATTCACGTTCTCTTTGGGTCGGTTCCCTCCTAGGAGGCTTTGGAAAAGGTAGAGATCCTTGAACATCGAGGTATATATTAAGTAGGGAGGAATTAAGCTTGATGTAATGATCGTATTTGTTTTCTCTCTCGAAGCGCACGTTCCAGTTGTTCTTTTCCGAGGTTTTCCCTTTTCCTTTATTATGGCCAGTGGTATTGGATGGACCTCCGTCCTTTTTAGCAAGTACTACGGGATTTTCCATCTCAATGTTAGCATCCTCTTACTGGAGGAATTTATCTGCTTCAGAGTAGAAGTCTTCGATATCCTTGAGAGGATCTCTAGTTAGAGAGATCTTGAAATCAGTTCGGCACAGAACACCGGCTATGGATGCCATAAGCACCATCGATGGCTCGGGTCGATCGACCTATGCTACGGTTGCATTGAATCTTTCTAAGGAGCATAGGGTCTCGCCGGATCGCTGCTTAAATGATGTGAGGAACATAATGCTCTTCGGTCGGGAGATATAAACTCTGAACTGCTCGATGAAGCGGGTGATCAACATATTCCAACTGTTGATCGATTCAATTGTTAGCTACCGAAACCACATGTCGGCTATGTTGGTGATGTTGTATCTAACAATTCTATGATTTTTTTTTTGATGATAACAAACATATATTTATTATTATAAATGTATTACTAATTGTGCTGTTATACTACATCACAGACAAAAATAAATATTTACATATAAATAGAATAATACTGCACAAGAATTTAAATATTCAAACAATATTTTATTTAAATATAATATTTTATTTCAACATCTCAACAGTACAAATTTATAACTCCACTATTTGTACAACTCCTTGTAATTCAGTACATTGAACATTCAGTTTCGTTTGTTACATTGCTCCTCACTACAGTACACTTAGTTACATTTCACTCAAGTTGTACATATACATTCATACACTCGTATACAGTCACACTCATTTGTCTTCTGTCTACCTCACTGTCAGTCCAGTTTTCTGCTTACCTGTCATAGAGGAAAAACACACAGTAAACTGGAACAAAAATATTTTATATTCTTGCAGATATAATTTTTATTTGCCTCAGAATTTTGGTATGTTTCTCATCATTTTTCATGACTTGATCTGTTAATAATGGACATCCATCTGTGTTTAGATAGTTTGTGATATTCACAGTGATACACTGTAAATACCACAAGGTAGACAAATCCTCTAGTGCTCACATTTATATACTGCAAGTGCACTATACATGTATACCTACATGTGTATGTATATACACATATTTATATGCAGGGACAATATGGTCAAACATCGTGAATGGACACGAACCAAGAAATCAAGTACATATGCAGATACAAACACACACACATACATACATATATATATATATATGCACACACATTTATGCATATTTATACATATGTATGTATGTATGTATGTATCCACACAGTAGGAACAGTGGTTCAGCAAACTCAAAATATTCGAGTCTGCTACAATGCAACAAGCCAGCACAAATGCAAGTAGCATAAGTGACAAAAAAAACAAAGCTCAGCACATGAACATGCAAGTATGACAAATACAAGCCACACAGCAATATTCATGCACCAAAAGGTCACAAATACAAGCTGTTTCAAGTCAAGGCCAAGAAATAGGCAAGTGGCACATATACGGTATGATATGGGTATATATATATATATATATATATACACACACACATAAATATGTGTATATATATTTTTTCATACATAATTGTATAATCAAGCATTGGAGTGAATCGAGCCAAAGCAAGTTATGTATGCATGATATCTCGCCAGACTAAAATGACAAGAGAGCACATATACAAGGGACGAATACATACGATAGTGAGCAATTAATTGTCGAACAAGTAGCACTTAATTTTAGATATAGCATGTCAGAGGACAAAATCAAAACTGTTCAATGCAGTAAAAGGCAAGTTATGAAAACTAGCATACAAGAATTTAATAACCATTCATTAGCAAAAGGAACGGTGTACCGATAGGTCATATGTGCATATATTTAAAACACTGAAGGACCACTGCCAGTTGAGAGTGCATTGGGGCGTTCGATGTACACGTGAAGGTTAGAAAATCAATGTCATGCATGACGCTAATGGTCCATGATCATATTTAAAACATGGTCAGGAGTGTACACAATTAAAACTTCTTGTATGATTGCTCTTTATAATATAGCATGCATAAGAAGAAGTATGGAAAAACAAAGCGAGAATATTGCATAAGAAGAAGGTTGGCAAGTTAAAAATGGACAGCGGGACTGGTTAATTAATTGAATGCCGATGAAGCAGGAATTACAGAGGAGAGTAGTTGCGAGGAACAAAACAATCAATTCATGGAATTCTGGAAAATATTCAAATACAAAAGATAATGTTTCTAGTAATTCATAAGCTCATTTTTCGGACACAGAATCAATTCAAAAGTTTTCTTGATGGATATATAATAATGAAGCATGCAAGATAATATTTCCAGATTTTGAATAAGCAAAATTAGCTAGCCTTTTGAATTGATTCCAAATTGGCCAGAAAACATTCCAATCTTTCCCAAAATTCACAAGTCTTTTTGTGTTGGAAAGAATATTCCATATTTCTAAATGTATGGCAAGAATCTATCTTCATGATTAATGGAAAATTGCAATCACAATTTTTTAGGCAAGAAAAACATTCCATGTTTTTCTCAAAATTCTATCACAAACTCCTGGCCAATTTAATCACAGATCAATCGCGCATTTCAAACCAAGGCAACAGTCACGACAAGTATTCATGAAAATGCAAGGGGAAATTTCACAAAATTCTTTTTACAAAGAAACAACTCAAATCAATTAAAGAAATCAACCAAGGACCCACAACAAATAGTTTGATTTCAGAAAATCATGGCAATTTACAAAGCAACAACACGCAAGCAATCGGCCATGTCATTTAACGAAACCAGAGTTAATTTAGGATGTTATAATCCTATTTATACACCTTCAACATCACAGGAAAATCTGATCGAAACCACAATGAATTGAAGAGCAAAAAGAAATCAAAATAAAAAATACTCATGTTTTCGATCGCGTTCTCCAAATCATGGACAAGAAAGAACAGCGACATCCGAAGATAATCCAAGAACAATTTTCAGCAATTCAAAGTGACGATTTGGGATTCAAGAAACCCTAATTTTCTTTTTGGAGCGGTCGACATGATTTTGGGGACAAAACATTTTAAAGAATAATGAACGGGGCCGGCTATTTTTTATTGTGGACTTAGGGTTTTAAATTTCATTTTATAATGTTTTGTTTTTTCTTTTGAAAAACGACGATCAATTTTCTAGTGTCTGTAATAACTAGGGATACTATCTACGGGTTTGTAGCTAAGGGAAAATATGGTTTCGGGGATAGAAATCATTGCAGGGTTTTGAGCGTAGAGTGTACAAAAGTGTATAGGCGGTTAGTGAGGGATTTGCGAGTTTATAGGTTTATGTATGCACATGTCTGTTTAATTCTTGTAACCTTAGGGAATGCAGTAGTAGGAAGAGTTTGCCGAAGCTGGGTAAAATCTTTGTGTCATTTACTTTCCGCACTTATTTACTCTTGTGTTATTTGTGCTATGATTATTATTCTGTGTTGTGATATTTTTTTAATATCTCAAATTAATTCAGTAAAACCTATTAACCCCCTCTAGGGTTAGTCTAGATCCAATAGGTGAGAAATAGAGGGAAGCACTTGGCCATGACATTGGTCGATGCTGATAGTACTTCCATGTGACACAAGTATCGCATGTGATGAATGGTCGGGTCGTTCCTGCCATTGTAGGGCTCCAGGACCGGAAGCTTAAAGTCCGGTGGATTTCGGGAGTTTCTGATTTCTCGTGTGAATGGACTGCGATGGACGTTATCCACACATGTTGAGAAGAGGTGCCTCTGGTGAAGCGTTTGACGATGCTTTCAATCCGACTTCCGTTCCTAAGAAGTTGTTGCCATGAATAAATTCTGCATTAGGGACATTGGTGAGAACCCCGGGACAGGGAGGTATCATGGTTTGAGTTCTTAGGGTTAGTTGGGTTCGGCCCACGAGAGTTGAGAGAAGGTGGCCCCCTGCCTTAGGCCTTGATTCGGGAGTAACTGGAGCCACTTGGGTGGAATGTGGATTGGGCCGAACCATATCTTCCCCAGTAGGATTGGACCGGTCTGGGATAACTTTATCTACTTGAGGCTCGGTATTGCCCCCACCCAAGGCGACATCGGAGTGATTTACCATAGCTTTTTCCACCGCCACATTGGGGACCAGTATGGTAGAGTGGTCTTAGTGACACGGAAGATCGTTGACTTCAGACCTTCTCAGATGGACATTCTAGGAAGGCTGTGTTGGGGGTTGCATAGAACAGGTTTGCAGTAAGATGTTGGGTCGGACCGGAAGCTGCGTCAATCCATATTCTGGTCGACCCAGAAGTTGGACTAGTTCAAGAACTGTTTGTCCAGGGAGTTGAGTCGAACCCTGGACTAAAGGCAAAATGGTCGGCCAATCCGGAACTTGGCTATGGCCGACCTGAGAATCTGCAGTTACTCCAGTTTCGATGGTTGCCAAAAGTGATGACACTAGATCTGGCCGATCGGGAAATGAAGTTGTGCCAGGAAGAACTGTAGAGTGATCAAGGGCTTAGATTTCATCAGATCGTATATTAACTATTTCTCCAACTTCGTTTCGTGCAGGAAGTGATGCTTCGTTGCTCGGTCTCTCTTCCATCCGAGTGAGGAAATCTCTCATCATTTCTTGCTGCTTTGTGAAAAGTCCATCCTGGTGTGCCACCTGAGCTTTGAGTTCGGCCAAAAATTTATCCATCTCATCCCTAGTTAGATATTGGGACAGTTCTTAATGGGAGGAAGCCTTCTGGCTGGCCCTCATTGTTGTTGCGTCTTCTGCACTAGTGGATCGAGATTGAGCATGAGAAGGTGCTGAGTCCTTCCATTTTACCATTGCTTCTTCTATAGTTGTCGATGGTTCAACCCCTTCCTGGCGGGCCAAAGTGTTGATGTCAAAAGTTAGTCTAATGATGATCAACCCCCAATGTGTGTTAACCACATATGATAATATTCGCGGATTACGAGAAAAAAGTAAATGAACACAGGAAACACAATATTTTTATAGTGGTTTGGCTTAATCCAAGCCTATGTCCACTTTATAATATCTGTTTATACCGTCGATTACAAGTTACAGTTGTTTTTCAGTGGAAGAAAGTAGAGAAAGAGTTGGTTTATACACATAATCCTTGTGATGTTCTTAAAATATACGACATTCTACTTTTGGGATGCCGAATAAGAGCTTTTTGTGTGGCCGATTCAAAATTGTTTTTGGTGGTTCAAGATGCCTTTCAATTTCTGGAAACGGTTGTATTTATAGGTGAGAATGTGGGTCGAGTTTGTATGCAGCATGGCACACATCTTTTTCGGGCTTGGACACGTGTATCTCGATCCTATAAAGTAGTTATAGGAGGAGGGACCCGGTCTATTGCTGATGAATAGTTCTTCTCAGAAGTTGCGGCATACGTGGAGCTTAGAACTTGGCGCATGAAAAGTTGTGCTAGTTAAAGTTGATCGTTTTGTAGCCTTGGGAGTAGGATTTCTTATTGTAGTAAATAATTTTCGTTTGGTATTCTCCATCCAATATTCTACTAGGTTTGTGTAACGACCCAGGTTTTTTGCGATCCTGGTTATCGACATAAAATCAATGTCGACTACCCAAGCATCGGAAACACCGGATAGTCCATGAAAGAAATTAGAGGGTGAGAATAGATAAGATAAAAACTTAGAAATAGAAGAAGAAGAAGAACATACAACATCAGAGTAAACACGAATCTCACAGCGGAACGAACAATATATAATAGATACATAACTTTGAAATAAAATCAGTATATGTATACAGTAACGTTATCAGAGTATAAGACTTACAACACAGTGGAAATAAACAATAGTTATATATTCCTGAAGCCTCCTGCTCCGAGCGCTCCATGTATATCTGTAAAATCCTAACTACTTGACTTCCCTTACAAAATTGGGCACCTAAGAGTTTAGGGAAAACAAAACAAAACAACTATGGGTCAGTCATGGGACTGGTGTGAGTAAAACAGTTTGAACGATTAAACGATATCTCATAAGAGCACGCCGTATAACGGAACAGGTTTTTCCCTTATGAGAATCCAAATCAATTTGATTTAACTTTCAAATCATTTTGAAAGAAAAGATAATCTTTATATCAAAACCCTTTTGGATTCTCATAAGGGAAAAACCTGTTTCGTTATACGACATGGTCTTATGAGATATCGTTTAATCGTTCAAACCATTTTAAATTGTTTTACTTACACCAGTCCCATGACTGACCCAGAGTTGTTTTGTTTTGTTTTCCCTAAACTCTTGGGTGCCCAATTTTGTACGGGCAGTCAAGTAGTCAGGGTTTTACAGATATACTTGGAGAGCTTGGAGCAGGAGGATTCAGGATTATATAGCTATTGTTTATTTCCGCTGTGTCGTAAGTGTTATACTCTGATAACGTTATTGTATACATATACTGATTTTATTTCAAAGTTATGTATCAATTATATATTGTTCGTTTCGCTGTGAGATTCTTGTTTACTCTGATGTTGTATGTTCTTCTTCTATTTCTAAGTTTTTATCTTATCTATTCTCACCCTCTAATTTCTTTCGTGGACTATCCGGTGTTTCCGATGCTTGGGTAGTCGACATTGAGTTTTTGTCGATAACCGGGATCGCAAAAACCTCGGGTCGTTACAGTTTGATCCGATCTTTCAGGAATAGATCGATCGATCGATTGATGACACAATCGATCGGTATGGCTTTGACTTCGGAAGAATGCCAGTTTTGAGGGGGATCCCTTACTTGATGTAAGGCCGACTAAGCTGGTCAACAATAATTAATAATGAAAAACATATATTTTTGGAATTGTCAGAATTTGGCTATGAAACATGTACCATTGCGTTTGTTGAAAATTTTCGATTAATTTACATATATACTATGTTTCGAACGGGGTTCATACAAAAAAAATATTAACTTACGAAGTCTCGTGTCGAAAAAATATTTATAAGTGTTAATATGCCTAGATATATTTATTTTGAAAATATCTTCACATATTAATTTAAAAAACAATACGCGTTTGAATTTGACATTAAGCAAGTGTCAAAAATAGAAGAAAATAAAATAAAATAGGAAACTAAAATAAACATTAAAAACAACGTTCAAAAATTAACCACGCACAAGACCAAAATCAGAATGATATTGGGCCAAACACACTAATAACATCTAGCGCGACCCAAACTTGGGTTGGGTCGATCAGGGGTCGACCCATACACTACATGATATACAGTATGCAGCAACAGAAGGGGACAACGGCTGCCAACGGCTATTGGAAACGGCTTCCAACAGAGGCTTATTTCTGGATTTTTCTTTACGTTATAAAATAACGTTGGAAGCCATTGGAAACTAATGGTTTTAATGCCGTTGACGACCGTTGATAGCTGTTTGAAGGGTTTCTACATCGAACTGGTAACCCTATTTTATAAATCTAAGCAACTTATAACATGATCCATGCAATAAAACCAGTAAATCGAATTAAAATCATACTTTCCTTTATGGATCTACGAATCTGAAGATATTGATGCAATGAATCAAATCGAGCTCCCCAAATGTACAGCCTATATAGATATCCACGCGAACCACCTTCAATCGACCATCATACGAATCGAATGAGAAAAAGGGAAAATAACGGCGCTAGCCGCCATTGTTATTAGGTTTTTTCTTCATTGGAAAAGGATTCGTTGTTCTATAATCTTTTTTTTGATCTGATAAATCATATATATTAAGTAAGTTGGTTTCGACGTGTTCAATTTAAAAGTAAAGGAATACCTTGATTTTAAAACCAAACGCGAACCACTAAAATAGTATATCAACCGAATACATATTCCAAGAAAAAAATAAAATATCAATAGTTTGATATTTTATTTATCCACATAACTGTTTTTCCCATTAGAACGTTCTAAGAGTATGACCCCATAAGTTACCATAACGTTTGCAATAATTTAAATCGCATTTAAATTATAAACAGTGAGCGGTACCTAGCAACACATCGCTGTTACCCAAGTTACAAAAATATTGACGATTCAATACAACCTTTTCGTGACCAATGTATCAATGTAATATAATCCTTTTAGCCAAGATATCCAGGGCTAAACTCAAGGCATGGAACGTATCACCCTCTTTATAATTTAATCTGTTTATCTTGATCGATGAGTAGACTATTTAAAACAAATCAATATTTGAGCACAGCCACGCATTTCACATACGTTCCAATAATGATTTGTTTTAAACAGTCTACTCATCGATCAATATCTTGTTTAGGCCTAAAACCTTAAACTCAAGGCATGGACATATCTTGCTCCATATATATTACTATGTACGAGACCAATACTTATCACTCATTCACTGTATCAAACGAAAGGTGATTCAATTATTTTGCCTAATAAACAAGATTTGCATTCTCCATATGATTCAAAATCAAATGATCTCAAAATTCCATCGTTATAGAGTTTTGACATACTTTATTGCTTATATGGGCTAACCGACAATGCTAAAGGTATGTTGGATTTAAATCACTAAATCTAATCCACTCATTATTTATGTCATGTACATTATAGTAAAGGATTTACAAAGATCATTAACTATTTGTGAAATTCCATACAATATTTCATTTAAATAAAATGAATAACAATTGGTCCTTTTATTACAAATGAAATTCAAACTTGTCTAAACAAGATCTATTATAACATTTATTTTAAGTGGAATTTCTTAATAACAATTATTTTATTTATTTAATTAAGCCAGTATATACAATAAGAATCAACTTCCCATGGATAATCCAACAACATTTGCTTTATTTCCAATCGTATGTCCACTTGTCCTTTTATCATATTTCTACTTATTTTATAATTTCTATAAATTTACATACATTTATGTGATTTATATCTAGTATCTAATACTAGAAATGTATAAGTAGATTGTTATAACATTTATATCTTATTCGGTTGAAGTCACACTTCAATTTTATTTTAGATCTTCTATATTTGTAAAAGAATTACATTTAATTTGTTTGAGGACAATTTTCAAATTTCAATGTTAGTCAATAAATTCGATTTAATTCAATTTATCCTTCTTAAGGATTAATTTAAATTATCGGAGTTATTTAATATCTATAGTAGATAATAAACAATAACTGATTCTTTAATATTTATTTAATATAAATACAAATTTTGATAATCAAAATTTGTATTAATATAAATGTATAATTTAAACTAAAATACGCTCCAACTCAAATCAACATCCCCTTGTATATATATATATATATATATATTAGTTTTGAAATTGGGTTTAAACTTTATTAAAGGCATTGAAGACCAAATGAAAGCCTTCTACCCATAATCAAAAGCGACTTGTACAGTAAAAGTAGGAATAAACTTTACAACACTGACTAAATTCCAAAACCCTACGTTTAATATCAGATCTAAAACTAAGCTTCATCGAACTTCATGGCGGCTAGAACTGGAAGTGGAAGTAAGAGCATGAGCTGCCTCTATCTCAGTGCCCTTTCATGCCGCGACTGATCCATGTTTGGATTATCATCTGCTTCAGGTTCCTTTCGTGTGGCAAGCTTTCTAATCCTCCTTGTTGCAATTGCCATGTCTTTGATCGCAAATTTAGTAACAAACTCCGCTGATTTCTTCTTTTGTTTGTGAATTCTGGTGTTCCTCTCCTTCTAAATCATCCAAACAGCAATTGTCAGAGCGAGGCACTTCATTTCGGTTTCCATACTTATGCTCTGCCCGATCAATTCCAGGTCTGTAATTATTTTTTGTAATTCATACCCATTTGATTGAAATTTGCTTACTGTGCTGCAATTTCTCCATATGTCCTTCGGAAAAGGTCTTCAAAGAAAAGATACTTGTGGCTTTCTTCATGTTGTTCACACAAAACACATACGTTTGCACTTACCACCCCCCATTTTAGTAATCTATCTTTAGTGGGTAACCTGCTCATCACAACTTTTGTAACAACCCGGATAATCAGAACCAATTTAAAAAAATTATTTCAGCAATTTTAATGGATTTTGAATATTTAAAATGATTTATTTTAAATAATAACAACGAAAAAAATTATTTAGATCGAAATTAGAACGTATAAATTTATTTTAATTATAAAACGAGCCTGAAATGGCGCGGTAGTTCGAAAATTCGATTTTAAATTTCAAATGATTGTACATGATTCAAAATAAATCAGATTTCAGTAAAACCAGAAGTATTTGAATCTGTTTAATTATATCTTTCTAACGAATGTGAAAAATCCAGATTTCATAACGAGAATCGAAAGTTATGCCCGTTTAAAATTCAGAATAGTCGCTATGGAATATATATATTTTATATAATATATAGACATTTTGCAAACGACCTCCGTTTTCGATGAAACTACTTTTGTTGGATCTAGAAGGTCAAATTATTTGTAGATTCCAATTTTCATAATTTTTGGAATTAATATGTTAGCATGGTGAATTTAAATGTGTTTTGTCAATTTTAGTTTGAATTGGATCGACCAGAAAATGACCATTTTTCAAAGGGTCTCCAAATTAAAAGAAATTAGTTTTTTTAGGACCGTATCATCAAAACATAGCTAGATTTATTTTTCTGTAATTTTCGGAGTTAGTATGTGGCCCGGTAAATTAAAATGTGCATTCAAATTGAATATAGATTGATTTATATTTTAATTTTGATAAAAACTTGTCAAAACAATCGAATTGGCTTACTGGAAATATTTCATTGTGTTCGAAATGGGGATAATTAGCTAGGGGCAACAGTCGTTGGGTTCGATTTGGGGTTCGAATTGAAAAGTAACTTTTTTTGAATTTAATTAAATTATATATATAATAATAACCTAAACCTACCCTCTCTCTCTCATAACCCGTCGTTCAAAATACCTAGCCCCCAAATCAAACCCGCCGCCCTCCCCATCATAGCCGCGCGCCCCCAGCCGCCTCCGCCGGACCGCCACCACCGCGCGCCGCCCTCCCTGGTTAGGCTGCACCCCCTTCTTTTCTCTCCTCTCTCCTTTCTTCCCATTTGGAGCTCCAATCCCCAAATCGACACCCACCGCCTGACCGCGACCCCTAGCGCCGCCACCGCTGATGCTACACCACCCCCTCAGCCTTGCGCCGCCCCTCAGGCCGCCCCATTCCGGTTGTGGGCCCCTCCACCTTCGAAAACCCTAAAAATATGTGAGTTTTCTGATTTTATTCTTTGATTTAACGTTGTTAGCAAGTTAAAAATGTGATTTTTAACTAGTTCATGATATACAAATATTTTTAGTAAGTTAAAAATACGTTTTTTAATTAGTGTATGATATGAAATTATTTTCAGAAAGATAAATATATGATATATATATATATATATAATAGCGAGATAAAAATATGATTTTTATATATATAATAGCGAGATAAAAATATGATTTTTATATACATAATAGCGATATAAAAATATGATTTACATACATACATATATATATATATATATATAATATCGAGATAAAAATATGATATATATATATAATAGCGAGATAAAAATATGATTTTTATGTATTTAATAGCGAGATAAAAATATGATTTTTATATATATAATAGCGATGAAAAAATATGATTTTTTTATATATAATAGCGTTATAAGAATGTGATCTCTATATATGTAGTAGAATTATAAAAATGTGATTTTTAATATGTATACCGCGTGAAGAAGATTATGATGGAACTGATTGGAAGCAGAACAGAATCCAAATCGTCCATTGAAAAATGATGGAGTGGAAACCAAAGGTGAGAACTCCTTCTCACTCTATTTATTTTACAATTAAAAATATTTTAGGATGAAGATGGGGATTAGAAGCCCCCGACACTATTTATTGTACAAACCATGTTGTTTGATTTGAATTATATGGAGTTCAACACTCGAATTTGAACAATCACATAAATTGAAAGCGATGTATGGATATTACCGATATATGGATTTCATACTCCGCGAACAACCACTTATGGCACCGTAAATGGCATTGGGGTTGTTTAGTATTTATTTATTTGGATGTTCTGCGTGGTTTGATTATGGTTGTGAAAATTGATTTATTTATTTGGATTTGATTTGGATGTGAATTGGATTGAAATTGGTTTGTGTATGGCACGAGCCAGTATTAGGCGAGGGATAAGGTCAGACCTTATTCCGGTTCTTGTATCGTGCCGTCATGCTACCAAAATTTTCTAAAAAGTGTTAAAAAATTTAATTAGTTTAAAATATTATTTTTAGCTTATAACTGCGATAAATAATATATTTATTGGATAGTTAAAAATAAGTTTACATAGCCATGTACAAGTCGGACGGCTTGTTTATGGTCGCCTATTTTTGTGATATCGATTGGGTCGATAAATTTTACACATCGCCCAACTACACAAATAATATTCAGTATTTATTAGTTGAAACCCCATTCGTGTATTGGGATGATATTTGACGTACAATAATCCCAATTGTTTAGTTGTATGTCAATCGATTGGTTGACAGACTGTTGTATGCATTAATTATTTATATTTGATGCTTATGCAGTTGAGTAGTGCACTCTGGATAATGGTTGACTGTGTATAATTATTGTTGTGTACATGTGTATATGAAATCCATATAAATAACATTATATGGTAATTGACTGTGTCTGATTCCAATTCAGAAATAACGAATATTTTAAAATAACAAATATCTTAAAGTAATGAATATTTTAAAATAATATTCCATAAAGGATTAAAATGTGAAGCCGTGTTGATTAGATTTGCGCCATTTTGACGCGAACGATATTTATATCGGTTTTATTCATTTTTATATTGAATACCGAAAAGGAAATGATTTCAAATCTGATATTTTGAAAAAAATATCATTTAAATATTACAATGATATGGAATATTCAATTTTGATTTAAAATTGAAAATGAAGTTAGAATCGTTTTAAAATGAATTTATAAACGATTTATAAAATATGTTCTAAATGGAAATCGATGAAATATATATATATTATATATGTAATGGCCTGAATAGAATGCGTTGTGCCGCGACCGTTCGCGAATTAACTTATATGCCTTTAATGTAGACCGAATTGACTATTTACCCTGTTAAAATGTTTCTTCATTCGAATGGAAATTAGCGCTTATTATACATATTATATATTTTATTTATATAACGCAGTTAACGTAATAATGACGAAATAAATGCGTTAAAATAAGTTTAGAAAATTGGAAATGTTCCCAAATAAATTGTTGTTTGTGTGTGCGTATAAAATGGCTTATTCATATATTAAATAGTGACATACATACACGAGGTTAGTCATCATTTGTGGCAGAAGTCTGCCCGGAACCAACTGACAAATCCAGCAACCACAAGTAGGTTCGTTAATGTGAGTGGTTTTCATGCTATGGGCCATTTAATTTATGACACTATGACATGAGGTTAAGCCCACTTGTAGTAGAAGTCTTCCTGGAAACGCCCAACATATCCAGCATCTATAGGTAGACTGTTTAATGTGAGAGGTCTAGTGTATATATATATATATATACCTATTATGTGAGTAAATAGGTAGGCTTACTGTGCCTTGAGAAGGTCTTAAGCAGTTGACTTTCTTCTTATCTAGTTTGGGTCTTAAGTGGTTAGGACTAGGACCATTCCGAAGGTTTATTCCTTGCATATGGACCAAAGTCATGAGACCCTCCCTTATTAGATTCGAAGTAGGTCTATGGGTCCTCCTTCTCTAAAAGTGGTTCCGTCATGGGAATAATGGAGTATGGTAGTTTATCAGAATGTCCACTTCCTCTAGGAGCTTTGTGACGACCAACATAGGGGCAAGATTAGTATACGTGGAACGCAAGATGTTATTTAAGTCACTAACTTTCTAAGGGAAGTCTTAAGTGGAATAGGTGTTCTACTGTAATATCAAGTAAGTAGTAACATGAGGCGTCCGCCGGAGAGGTCTGAAATGGCTATATACGGGCCTACCCTAAACTGGTAAATATGTTAGAATGGGCTTTAAGTGATCGAGAAAGTCCACCTCATTGGATCTTCACTCTAAATGCATCAATAGAGGCCATCCTAAGTGATTGAGTCAGATATCCACCTCATTGATTAAAATATTTCTTTGTACGTGTGCGTTTATGTGTTTCGTAGACATATCTTGACATATATAACCTACCAAATCTAGGGTATAGTCTTTAAGCATATATTATTTTCAATCACACAGGACTTTATGTTTGACCCCTCTCCTTAACATATCTAACAAGTCAATAAGTGGGGTAGCAACTCAATGGATGAAACGATGATGGAGCCCGAAGAAGGCGATGAGACTATTACGTTATTATTAACTATTATTGCTATATTTCTTAAGGAAACTCTAGATTATGGACAATGATGATGTACCATTTTGAATAATTGTATTTGACAGTTTGTATCTGAATCATTGGCTTTAATATATGGTGCATTTTATTTTGGTATTATACTTTTTCGTTCTGCTGTGTCAGAATCCATAACGTTATGTTTTATGTTATTCTATGCAAATGTGATTCCTTATTAGAACCACATATCCATTTAAAGTGGCTCTATGTTTCGATGGGCCTTTAATAGGTCGAAATTTAGGCCCACTATGGGTGGGTTGTTACATATTTTCCCTTTATTTGTTATGTAGCACCATCTATAACGCTAAGGGAAGTATCCATAGACTTTCCCTTCTCCCCCACTCAGCCATGTAGCAAGCCCTACTGCTACCTTGTCTCCTCGCAAAACCTTGGCTCCATTCTCAGTCAAGAACATCAGGAGTAGGAAATAAGCAGCATTGCATGCTGTAAATTTGGCATGGGTTGGTCGGCCTAGGAATGCATTATATGGAGAGTTAATGTCCAACACAAGAAATAAATGGATCTACACTCTCCTACGGTCTCCCTCACAAGCTCTACTGTTATTTCAACCACACCTATCAGTTCATTAAAACATCCACTGAAACCATGTATTCTAGCATTACACGACTTCAAATCCTTAGCCTCCAGCATCATATGTTCATAGGCTTTTTATGCAAAATATTTAAGGAACTTCTGTAGTCTACAAGGATTTTCTTTACCAAAGCAGGGACAATTAAGGCCAAAATCACCAAAGGGTCGATACTTTTGGCCCTACCCTATCTGCATCTCTGATTTAGAAGACGATATCTTTTGTCATCGTCCTTCGCTGCTTTATTGGAACAACATCTTCTGTAGTGTTTCATTCCACAACTTCAATATTCTTCACTACATTGACAAACTGCTCCATAGTCTACAGACTAAAACTAGCCGAATGTGGTCTTCTGACTATGGTATTGATAACAACACCATTCTTTTTTGATGGACGACAACTCTAGGAGCCTCCTAACCTTGTCGATTGAAGTCGGAAGTACCTTGCCTCATGTCCTTTTGGGCAACTCTATGCTTTTCCAGTTATTCATCTCGTATCAACTTTTCCATAATGCCCCGGAGATATTGAAACTCATTTTTCATGTGGTCGTATATCTCATGAAATAGACAAAACTTCTCAGTCTGCTTCTCTTCCTCTATAGACTCTCTTGGTGCAAGCTTTCTATACTGCATTATGTTACAAGTATCAAAATATACATTCTCCAATGAATCATTCAATGATGTATAAATACCGAAAGTATGAAATCTTGGTTGCTTCTTAGCATCCATTTTCTGATCACGACCTCCTCAGTTGCCGCCTTTATTCTAATTGCCACTTCTCTTGTTCGGGTTCTGAACATTAGCCTAAATTTCTCAGAATTGTCCCCAAACGGCTTCTTTTCAACATTGCCTTATATACCCCCATTCATAGATTATTGATTCTCCTTTTTTGGGTTCTCTCTACTTCTTTAATGCATATAAATTGGTTGGCCTTCTCATAGAACTGATCCAAAGTAGATGAGGGTTTCCCGTTATCCATCTCCCGAATTCTGTATTAGTGTCGATGATATCAATCAGTGGCAACAAAATAGTTTTATCGTTGGGGTAACTAACTTCGATGATGGCAATGTTGAAGCACCTGAGGTAATCCTTGAGTAACTCCCTATAAGCTTGGTTTACACAAGAGAGAGTCATGACGTGCTTTGACATGGCAGCATGCAAGCAGAACTGACTCATGAATTTCCTACTCAAGTCATCAAACGGGGGTACTGATTTTGGTGGCAGTCTCGTAGACCTTATAAAAGCTACGCCGTCCAGATATATTGGGAAGGCCTTGTACTTCACAATGTCAAATGCCTGGGTTGATTCCATATACCATCTGTATCGCATAAAATGTTGATGAGGATCAGTTTTTACTACAATAATGAGATATCTGTGGCAAGTTAAATTTTTATGGGAACTCGGTGTTCAAGATATCGTCCACGAAAGGGGTAAGACTATGGTTGGTCCCCCAATCTTCATTACTGTAGCCTTAACTATCATTCATTATCTGCTTAACCATGGAAGTTAAGCCCTTAGTGATAATGAATGGTCCATATTATGAATCATCACGGTGCCTGGACCTCCTTATCTCCCTCGCAGGCAAGGTCACTTGCGCCGCCATTTGGGCAGCACTTCGTTGACTCCAGTTGTCTTGGTCAATCAAAGGACGCGGGGGAGGAATGTGGATGCTCGAGACTGTTTTGGTGCTTTGCAGTAGCATGACAAAGTAGGAGCATTATGTCTTGGAGAAGTGGTCACCCCCGATTTGGCATTTTTTGGTTCTACATGGCCAAATAAATTAGGTCGGTTGTATATGCAGTCCCGGTTCGGCATGCCGAGCCGAGAGTGTACCGAACCGGATGGGTTGAGTTGCCTAGAATGCATTTCCAGTTTTGCCTACCTATTCCCTGCTTTGGTCTGATGATGATTCCTCTGTATGGTAAAGCGGTGGAGTAGGAGATCTTTGACTCTTGAAGTCTCTTCATTGTGCTATCATCTTATTACTATCTTGCCTCAACGTAATGTTCTTATGCATCTGGTCATTTTGTGTGCTGGTAGTCTCATTTAGTTTGGTCGTAATTACTATGAGGTCATCATGCATCATGGGTGTAGAAGGTACCGAGGGAGTAGTAGGCACGATGGTGGCAATAACATTCCCAACATTAAAAGGCTGTTGGTTTATGTTCTCCTGAGATCAGTTGCATAAAGGCTTCGAGGATGCTCTTTTGGATACCATAATGATAGAAAAAGATTGTTGATGGATCTTCTTAACGAATTTGGGATTTTGTTAGTAGATAAAGAGATCCTAAATCTTGAGAATTCAAAGTTTCTCAATGAAAGCACCAAAAATATTGGCATTAAAAATGGTTCAAAACCCCAAAATATATAAGTAGAGAACAAAAAATCAAGAAAATAATGAAAAATGAATAAGGGGGAAAGGGGCTTCAACCCCCAGGCAAAGTCAGGCCTCTCCTCGAGCCTCTACACAAGATAAGGGGAAAGGAATGGTTGCCAATACCATAATTGGGGGCCACACCCCGCTGGTTTCAGTATCAAGGCTACGGAGCAATATGTGAATTCCGTGAAACACCTTTATGTTGTCGAAGCTAATTTCCCCGAAAGGGTGAACCCCATGAAGCAAAGGAAGACCGAGACAGAAGATGTTGTCTTCCGCGGAAGATAAGCGATAGGCGTCGAGGCTTCGACAGTCGTTCCCATGGTAATCACCGCAACTATAGGACCGGCAATAGTAAGAAAGGTGTCGATCAACAATGGAAGTATGGTCAATATATTGTCTAAACAAACCTATGAGCAGATAAAGCTAGAGCTGCAAGACTTGGAGCCTTGTTCTGGTGAGATACAGGGTTTTAACGGATCTTCCACCGAGCCCATTGGAGTAATCAAATTGCCCATGGAATTAGGAGATGGGGATCGAAGGAGAGTAAGGCCCCTACTATTTGCCGTAATGGATATCAACTCCCGATATAATGCGTTCTTAGGATGACCAGCACTAATGGTGTTTAGGACATATATCGCCCTATGGCGCCTGCTATTGAAATTCCCAACTGATAGAGGAATTGGTCGGTACAAGGAGACCAAGTAGATGGGAGAGCTTGTTACTTGAAAGAATGGAAGGATCTCCAGAATAAGGGAAGCAAAAAGTCAACAGTCGAGTTCCCTCCTACGAAAGATATGAGAGCATAACAACTACAGAAAACGTCCTGGTCGGGACCGTTCATCTGTGGAGTCGAAGATATCGACCCTAGAGAGGACGAAGAATCAGGATGTAGAAAGACCGCCCCGATTAAGGCAAAAGTGGAAATTCCGGTTGATAAAAATGACTCCACCAGGGTCCTAAAAATCGGATCCCATCTAGGCTCCTTCCAGGCGAAGGAATTGACTAACTTCCTTCGGGCAAACCTAGACGTGTTTGCCTGGACCCACGCTAACATGTGTGGGATCTCACCCTCCATTATCACTCACTCCCTCAGCATTGACCCAAAGTATACTTTGGTTAAACAAAAAAGACGGATGCTCGGTCCTGAAAGGTCGATGGCCTTGAAAGAGAAGATTGGTAAATTACAAGCTAATGGGTTCATTCGAGACTCGATCTATCCCGACTGGATAGCCAACCCAGTACTTATAAAAATGGTTAATGGGAAGTGGATAAATTGCATTGATTTCTCTGATTTAAACAAGGCATGTCCTAAGGATAGCTTCCCACTACCTAGGATTGATTAATTGGTCGACTCAACCACAGGGCATGAGCTGCTCTCGTTTATGGATGCGTACTCAGGGTACAACCAGATCGCTATGCATATACCGGACCAAGAGCATATTAGATTCATCACTGACCTTGGACTGTATTGTTATGTGGTAATGCCCTTTGGCCTGAAAAATGCTAGAGTGACCTATCAACGACTGGTCAACCAAATGTTCCACGACCAGATAGCGAAAACGATGGAGGTATATGTGGATGATATGTTAGTAAAATCGAGACAATCATCCGAGCATGTGAATGATCTCTCAAGGATGTTTAACATCCTCCGGAAGTATGGTATGAAACTAAATCCTTTGAATTGTTCCTTTGGAGTAGCTTTGGGCAAGTTCCTGGGTTTTATTGTGAGTTCTTGAGGAATCGAGATTAATCCCAACCAAATTTCGGCCTTTAAAAGAATTCAAGATCCTAAACGGATCAAGGATGTCCCAAGCTTGGCGGGTAAGATTGCAGCTATGGGTCGATTCATTTTAAAGGCGACTGATAAATTTATACCCTTCTTCGAGTTAATTAAAATAGGGAAGCGAAACTTTGCTTGGACGCCCGACTGTGTCGAAGCTTTCCAAGGTTTACTCGATCACTTAGAGAAATCACCCATCCTCTCTAAGCCCATCGATCATGAAGACCTATTCGTTTATTTAGCGGTATCTGCACATGCGATAAGCTCGGTCCTGATTCGAGAAGAAGAGCGGGCACAACAACCGGTCTATTATGTAAGCAAAAAATTGACAGGTGTCGAGCGCAATTATCCAAAGATTGAGAAGCTTGCTTATAGTTTATTGATTGCGTCAAGGAAACTCTGACATTATTTTCAAGCCTATCCAATTAATATATTTACCGACCAACCCCTTCGGCAAGTTTTGCAGCGACCGGAAGCCAGTGGGAAATTGCTAAAATGGAACATCGAATTAAGTCAGTTCGACTTAACTTTTGTGCCCCGAAAGTCCATCCGAGGGTAGGCCTTGGCTGACTTTATAGCAAAATTCACTGCTCTAGAGGATGAAGACCGGAATGATAATCCCGAGCCTTTAAGTGTCAAACCTGAACCGATCACTTGGAAGCTATATACAGACGGAGTTTGAAATGAGCATTGGTCGGGGGCCGGTATAGTACTACTTTCCCCTGAAGGACGATCGGTTTACTATGCCTTGAGGCTTGAGTTTCTGGCGACAAACAATGATTCCGAGTACGAAGCCCTAATTGCTGGACTAAGGCTCGTGAAGGACCTAAAGATAGCGTCGCTCGATATTTTTTGTGATTCACAACTTGTGGTATGACAAGTTTGTAAGGAATATCTTACCAAGGGAGAGCGGCTAAGTTCTTATCTTAAACAAGTTGAGAAATTATTGCAAAATTTTGGCCAATACAGCATTTCAAACATTCCTCGAAAAGAGAATCAGCAGGCGGACAGGTTGGCTAAATTCGCAAGCTCAGACCACCCTAGCGAAATGGAGTTAGTCCCCATAGAAACCCTAAGCATGCCGAGCATCGAGCAAAAGGAGATAGATCAGTTCGACACTGAACCCGAGAAAGAGTCATGGATGACCCCCATCAAGAATTTCCTCCTCCGTGGCACATTACCTGAAAGAAAGAATGAAAGACGAGCTTTGGTGCAGCAATCTTCCATATATGTGATCCAGCAAGGCCAACTATACAGAAGGGGGTTCTCTGTTCCTATGTTTCGGTGTGTGGCCAAAGAAGATATCAAGAAGATACTAAAGGAAGTGCCTGAAGGAGATTGGGGGGCACACACCGGGGGAAAACTTTGGCTAGGAAGATAATGTGTTATGGATACTTTTGGCTGACTGTTAACAAAGATGCTGCAAATTACTCTAAAAGATGTGACGAATGTCAGAGGTTCGCACAGATTCCGCGAGCCCCCCCGACGGAGATCACCCAAATGGCTGGCCCCTGGCAATTCACTGTTTGGGGAATAGACATTATTGGAACCTTGCCCATTTAGAAGGGAGGTGCTAGATATTCAATAGTAGTGGTGGATTACTTCACAAAATGGGCAAAAGCCGAGCAGGTGACCATGATAACGACTAAGAAGGTTATCAACTTTATTGTTAGAAACGTTATATGCCGGTATGGGGTCCCTTGAACCATCATCACTAACAACGGGACTTAGTTCGATAGCTCAGAGTTCAGGGATTTTTGTGAGAAATATATTATTGAGAAAAAATATACTGCGGTTGCACATCCCCAGACCAATGGACAGGTCGAGGCGGTTAACAAAATCATCAAGACCATTCTAAAAAAGTAGCTTGAACGAGCATAAGGAAAATGGGTTGATGAATTGCCACTGGCCTTATAGGCCTATCGAACCACCCATAAAACCGCAACAGGTCATACCCCTTTCTCCCTATCCTATGGTTTGGAGGTTGTTCTCCCGATATAGCTTGAAGTCCCATCACATCGAACGACTTACTATGACCCTTTATCTAATAAAGCATTTCTCTTAATGTCGTTGGACACGATTGATGAAAAAAGGGAAGAGGAAAACCTTCATGCAATGGTCCGTAGGCAGAGGGTCGCACGATATTACAACAAAAAGGTCCGGCCGAAGACTTTTGAAATAGGCGACCTTGTTTTGAAGCAGATCTTCCTGGTTCCCATTCATATGGGTCCTCGATAGGAAGGACCCTTCGTCATTCAACGAAAACTAGACAATGGGAGTTTTAGATTATCGACCGTTGATGGTGAGATTTTCCCAAGAGCATGGAACGCAGAGCATTTACGACTTTATCTTTCTTAGATTTTCCAAATATTTTTATTTTCCTATTTGTTTTAGCATTGTAATAAGCAATAATTTGTCGTTTGAAGTAGTTTATAAATAAAAAGCTCCGTTCTTGCCCTAATTATTTGTTGTAAACTTGGACTGATCGATTAGTTTCTGGCCTCTTCTTTGGAGACTATAAGTAAGGGTGACGCCAACTGAACACTATAACTAATCATATGGACGCAACTCTAATCTTCACCACTTGAGGACGAGTATAAACGACGAAAGAGCGTGAAAGGTGCACCCCGACTAAGGACCGCTCGAATCTTGACAGAACTCCCCTCTCTTACCGACTAAGGGGGTGAGTACAAAGGACTGAAATTATAACTCGCTCAATGACACTCAACCCCTGATTAGGGTTGAATCTGCATGAGCACAACTAAATGGTTCGCTGTTCCAAATGGCTCTCCTGACACCAGGGACGAGAAAGCCGACAAACAACTTCGGTTAGGGTAACATCTAAATAACCCTCAGAACTAAGATAAGACGAAAAATTTGAATGATATTTTTGCACATAAGTGACACGAATACTTGCCGAACATATGAAATATCATTCGTGTTATCATGATTACAAAATGTTGTTGCATGACAGGTACATTTCAAGCATTGACTTCAAGATACGAAGTTCAATAATTACAAAGACACAAGGACCGCATTTCGCATAAAACTTCCCGAAAGACTTAAAAAAAATATTACAACTAAAGCTCAAGATGAGGGTGACATCTCCCCGCGCTCGAGTGTCTCAGCTGGCCCTTTCTGCTTATCAATCTTCATTGCCTTCCTGGAACTCAGCGAGCATTGAATTCCCCCAAGCGTGCTCCCAAAGGAACGAGAGATTAAAGTCGGGGCCTGTGTGTTAATAAAATCTGGAAATAGAGGAACTTGAACCAAAGAAAGGATAGTTGGGGGAATAACTCGAACAAGCTGAATGTTTATAACATCTTCGAACAGTTCAGGTTTTATGGTAGAAATTTGCTTCTCCATTCGAGCTCGAATCTCTGCCATAGGAGGGCGATCACCTTTTCTCAATTCTGAGACTATTTCGATATCGTCGTCCTCTGATGGCCCTATGTTAATTTTCCCTGCCTTCGGTCCTCTAACTGTATCCCTATCGCCTTCTCTCTCATTAGTGGCGGCATCCACTTCTAAACTTTCGTTTTCTATGGCGATGCCTAAAAGAAGGAAGGGGAGAAGGTAATGTATAGATCAAGGTGGGATAGATAGCCTTAAAATCAATAAGTAACCCTACCTTTGACATCAGGTTCGGTTGGTTTCTCTTTAGCAACTTTGATTGGGTCAAGCGGAAGAGTAGATGGAGGGCCTCTCTTAATGTTAGCGGTAGAGGACGTCTCGACCTGGCTGCTATACATTTCCTCTATAGGGACCGACTTCCCTTTTAACCTATAATGCTCTGCCGCCATTGCAACCTCTTCCTGCCTTCTCCGTTCGACCAGCACTGCCCATTCTTTCTCGTTCACAATTTGAGTCATTAAAAGTTCTTCATCTACTAGTTGTCCTCGTGCTTTTCTCTTTTTTCTCACCCAGAATTGTTCCCTATACATCAGCTAAAACCAAGGAATACTTCGGCATTCTGGATAGATCCCTATGATGAAGGAACTTAGCGAAGAACTCGAGAACCTGACGAGCGTGCCCGTTCTTTAACTCGGTTTTTTCTTGAGCATGCTTTGATTCGATCACTTGGATGTCAATGTTGTGTTGGAGTTTTAGGTTGCTTGCTGACTCGATCACTGCAGCAGCATTATGTTCGGCCAGTCCTTTGGCCAATTCGGACGAATGAAGTGTGGCCTTGAGATTCTGCCTTTCCAAATTCAGTGGAACCTTGTCAACCCTTAAAGAGTCGATTTCACCTTTCATGGAGTCGCACTCCCAACTCCTCTGCTTGACCTGGGCATCCAAGTCCTTTATTATCTTGTCGTGCTCTGCTTTGTCAGCAGCTGCCTGTAGTTCCAGGCCCTTAACCTTCTTCTCAAGAGAATCGAAAGCCTTCCTGTCCTTTGCCACATCCCTTTTCAAACTAGTAATCTCGGTTATTTTTTCTTTCAGTACTCCACTTACTTTCCAGGCGTACTCACGCAATATATCATATTGAGAAAGGACATGATCAAGGTTGTTGCGAATACGGCGATAGAAACCACCCAACAGTGGCTGTTACTTGGGGGCAGATTCAACCCCCGCAAATACGAAATCAGGAAAATCCCTTTCCAGTTCTCTGATTAGATCGACGGAAGAAGGCACGACCAAAGACCCAGGTCGATTTAGTGCAACCCGAGAATGTTCGGATTTCGACTCTTCTTCGAGGCCCTTTTTATGAAGACATGTGGGAACTCGAAGGTTAGAGAATACATTCTCTTTTTTCCTTTTTGAGCGTATCTCCCAACTCTTTTGTATCTTCCGATATTCTAACATGTTTCTCTAAGCTTGTCTTCTTCTATCTGCTTCGATCTCGGGCCGACTCTTTCTTTTTCTTCACTTTCCCATCATCTTTTTCCTACTTGTTGCTCTCACTTTTCTCCCTTCCTCCCACTTTTCCTTTTTCCATATTTTCATCTTTCTCCTCTTTCTCCCTCCAGCTGTTTTCAACTGCCATGTCGTCGCCCTTTCCGAAGTGTTCTAAAATGGGCTCATCTGAATTGACATCTGTTGGAAGGGAGGTGAAATGATTGCCATAAAATTCCTCGTCAATGTCTGCTGAAAAAGAAAGGATGAATAATAGTTAAAACAATCCACATTTGAGTTGAATGTGAATAACATAATGTTGTGACATGCAACTTGAGCGTTATATGACAAATCGTTCAAAATGATCCTAAAGCTGAAAGCGAAGTCATATCTCCGATATTTCCTTGCCTGATTGACATCCCTTTAGACTGGTTGTCAAAAAATCGATTTGGATCTAAACTCCATAGTGAAAGGATGACACATGACATCTACGGTGTCTTTAACCCTGGCGGAGGTGACGCGACATGCTCTCCTTGCAAACTACAGGCCGGAGGGGAATCCTTATCGACTATAGGACCCCTCAAGTAGTTTTTAATGGGGATTTCCCGGGTTGGCTCTTCTTTTTCCTTCGGAGATATGTCAACAGTAACTCCCTCCCTTCCTCGGCATTCGAGCTTCTGGCGTTTAGCTTCTCGACTATCGGCCTCTCTAACCCGTGTCTTAGACGCAGATTTCTTCGACTCAAAATTCTTATTTTCCTTGAGTAAAGGGCGGGGGGAGGGTTCCTCGACTAAGGAAGTTGACTTGTCATCCTCTGAATTTCTTCCTGATGGAGTCGTTTCATTCTGACTAGGGGCAATCGACCCAAATCCTTCCTTGTGAGGCCCGATGGATCTGTTTTCGTCTAGAAGAGCATATTGATGAAGGTATTGGTCGGACAAACAATCCCAAAAATGCCAATGTTTGATATTTAAACTGATGAGTTGCCTGTATCTTTTCTCGAACACCTCCCCCTCGGACCTTGCGGGATAATCTCCTATTAAAAAAGAAGGAATTGAACGTATAAGAAAAAGGGGAATGAGTGAGGAATCCTAAGGAGAAGAAGAGAAATAAAGGATCATCGCAAACGTTAATGGACTTATTACATTGAAGCCAATATCGAGCGCGTCCCGGTTGTTCTTTGACCCAGAACCACTCCCGCTTCGGATCACCCGCTTTGCTGCGAATATCCTCAATAATCTTCCAAACCCGAGCAGACTCAAAATAAAGAAGAGAAGGAGATTGTTTCTCATTATGCTTGAGACGGAAAAAGAAAGTCAGGTCCTCAAAGGTTGCGGGGTAACCCAAATACCACATGGACAAGAAGTACATAGATAGCAGGCTACCGTAGGCCACCGGATGAAGTTGCATCGGGGCTAAGTTTATGCATCACAAGAAGTTGACGACGAATGGATGAAAAGGGGGAATGGCTACTACATTACATATCGGAAGAGACATATCCATGTAGCCTGCCAGTGGATTGTGAGGTCAACCAGTGTCTTGTGGAAGAAGAATGTCTGTAAAGGGAATCTTGTGTTTAGCCGTCATGTTCTCTAACCGTGTATGAGTTATTTCAGACTCTAAGGCATCTAGAGGGTTCTTCAAAATTTCAGCTTCTGGATGCATGTCAGGCTCCATCAGAATTCGGTCTGCCACATTCAATTCGACCGCCACTTCCGCGAGACTCAGGTCCTCTGTCGTTCGATTCTGGGAATTGTTGTTTAGTTTGGACCCGAATCGACTGAGAATCCGGAAAAGCTATCAACCTGGGTAGAAGAAGACAAGTTCTTAACTGATTCCTATTTAGGGTCGCCCCGTAACTCGACCATGGCTGATCAAGACGCTGTTGATTTGAAATAAAAGAAGAGTTAGATTCAATAAGGAATTAACATCGCCCAAACCACAGGAAAGTGGAAAACTTCATCCCCCATATGGACTAATTGAATAGCCAGGACCAAATCGAACCCACGATCAGATTCGCCAGAAGCTATTGTAATGCCTTTGATAAGGAGAGCCAGCATCGGTGACCCTGACCATGGATCTCATAGGATCCAGGTTAAGGCGAAGTAAGAAAAAAGGAATCTAATGCCAAAACGACATTGATATGATGAAAATGACGTAAAGAAGAGATCTTTTACCTGAGAATGATGGGTTAATGCGAAGGCGATGAACAATCTCCAATCTTTCACTTTTAGCAGTAAAGTAATGTTCTACAGCAAAAGAGAAGAGGGGAATGGGATAAGAAAGATTTTCCCTTGTTATAAAGTGTGGTAAAAAGACTATTCAAACTCGGTTGATATAACCCTCAGATTAGACATAATTGACATGTGAAGTGGTCGGTAACTCAAGGGTCAGCCAATGAGGTGAATACCAAGTAAAACGTCATCATTGTTTGAGCCCTTTGAGGTCCACGAAGCAATTTGCGGATCTGTTGTAGATTTCAAGGTCCATCGGATGTACTACTTGGCCCGGCTTGTCTACATTGCAAGCTTTAACGGTTGGTTTGTTGTATTTGGATTTTGGCTTATACTTTTGGGATTTCTCGTTCTTCAACTGTTGGCGAGTACGTACTAAGCTTATGTGCATATCCTTATCCTTTTGTTGTGAAAACAATATCAACAAACACAACAAAATTAGATGAGCGCTCAACAAAATTAGATGACCGCTTTGAAACTCATCACAATGGCTGTGATCTATCATCAATCACAAACAATAAAAGTGAATATCAGAAGATACAACAAACTACAAAATTCAACCGAGAGACCTTGGATTACCTTATAAACAAAGCCAATATAAACAGTATATACGAGAAATTTCATAGTAACAATCGAAAGAAGGATATTGCTACAACCAGAGAGCTTGTGTGTAAAAGTCAGAAATCAATGTAAAATAGATCATGGACAACCTTGATAGGAATTACAAGCAACTACAGTAATAATATTGAGTGGAACAACATATGTTGAAGAAGATAATTTTATGGCTTAACCAAATTTGAATTATGATGTGGGAAATAAACATAACTTGCTTGATTATCAACTTTTTTAGTCGATTTTCGATAAAAGTAGATGTTGGTGTTGATGTTGCATTAATTTTCACAATTAAGAAGGAAACGTTTGCAAAAAGGGAAGGACTTTAGTGATAAATAACTTGGTAAAGTCACGATTAATTAGAGCAAAAATGAACGTGTGATGGTGTATTTCTGTTAACTTAATGGCAAAAACAGAAGAGCCATGCTGATGCAGTATTCTAAAATAGAATTCAACAGTGAGGACATACGTATGTTATAACATCCTTGATTTATCACAAGTTCCTATGAATACCACAATTACTATTCTATATGAAATTAATGAAAAAACAGAAATTTACCTGGACATGAATCATGCAGTACAGTTGTGCATAGATTATAAACTAACATATCAAATAGGGAAGGATGATTATTAAAACAACATGTGTAAACGAGTTTTTTTTATGTATCTATGTATAGGGGAGGCTATTTGGATACAAAAATTTAACATAAACTGAATGACACAAAATAATCTAGAAGAATGCATCATCATTCATAAATTAAACTGGAAATTTGAAAGGTGAAATTAAGAATTATGCTTAGGAAACGACTAGAGATTCAATGCTATTATATGATAAACAAACTTGACATATTTCACCGTGACAAAAGCGATTTAAAGCTAACTTCATTCATACCTTCATGATCAAGATTATGAGCGTCTTCAAATATGAAAAACTCTATGATAATCAATAACTCGATGCCTGCATATATAAAATAACAAATTTTACGAGATATATAACTCAATAACTCTTCTAGTGATCACCAACTATTCATAATTAAATGTATCTTATTGATTTAAATATTGAAATGGAAAAGATGATGTCAAAATCATTTATATAAATCAACACATATCAAACACAATAATTATTGCATAAAAAATAAAATAGTCAAATATAACTAAACAAAAAATGCCTTGCGTGAAGGGTACCTATACCTCTTTTAATTAATGCATGTAACAATTTTTATTGACTATCCATAGGGTAACAAATTCAGCAATATTGAGTTATTCGAGTATGCCTTCACAGTCCGCTCTAACATAGCTAACATTGTCAACTTCCATATCAGTTACATCGAGATCTTCTGGAATATTGATAGTTTCTTCTACATAATCATTTGTTTCCGAATCAAGAAAACCTCTAGGCGGTGCTTTCATTACAACGTACCAACTTGAAGAATCGTTTTCTCTTGAATAAAATACTTGTTTCGCTTGAGATGCAAGGATTTATGGATCTTTTGAAAATGATGCTTGGTTTTGATGTAAATTGACAAGAGTAAAACCATCTTCATCATCTTTTACTCCATTTCCAACATGCGCCCAATGACACTTAAAAATAGGAATATAAAACACGTGATAATCTAATAAAATTATATCGGTCAATATTCCATAATAAGTGACCACATCATCTACTTGAGAATTATCTTTTGCACTTGCTCTACACAAAGTAGTCGCATCGTAAATCACTCCACTATTCTGAGTTTGTCTCGCTACATCTTTTATGTGAAACCGTTGTCCATTGATGATATATCCTTTGTAAGACAAAGCATCATTCTTCGGACCATATGCAATCCACTTCAGCATCTCATCGTGATCATTGGAGTTAATAGGTATCTATAAAAAAGTTTGATTTACATTGGTTATTTTAGAATAATATTCTTTAAAAAAATGAGTGTATTTAAAAAAAAATGTTTAACCTTTTTTTCAATCCAATCAGCAAAAATTTTTGTATGCGTTTGCCAAAGCAAAGCTGAATTTCTCTCCATGCGCTTGTCTGAATTTTGTAATTCCTCTAAGTGCAAATTAGTATAAAACAAGGAACTTAAAGTTATATTTACTAGCAGAAACACAGTAAAATAATTGAAACATAATATAATATATACTTACTCTAAAAATGGTTCAACCACGGCCATATTCATTAATACGGCTAAATGAGCACTTTCTTTCTCATTTGGGGATAACGTAATTGTCTTAGACGCTGAAATTGGGCGTCCCTCGAGTATTACATTGCTTTCGTAATCTTCATTTCGAGCATCTGTCTCCTCAATGTGCCCTGATTTTTTCAAGAATTCACTAAAAAAATTCATGCATTCCTCCGCAAGATAAGATTCAGCAATACATCCCTCGGGTCGTGAGTAGTTTCTTACATAATCTTTGAGTGTTTTCATATATCTTTCAAAAGGATACATCCAGCGAAATTGAACCAGTCCACATATAAGTGCTTCTTTACCAAGATGAATTGACAAATGGACCATTATGTCAAAAATGAGGGTGGAAAATATTTTTCAAGCTCACATAGAATTTCTATAATCTCAATGTTCATTTGTTGCAATTTTTCTCTGTCAAGGACACGTTGACATAATTTGTTGAAAAATAAACATAAGCGAATTATTACTTTTCTTGCCTTTTTTGACAATAACCCTCTTACTGCTACAGGTAATAAGTGTTGCATTAAAACATGATAATCATGTGATTTCAAGCCACCAATTTTACAATTCTCCAACGATATACGATTTTTCAAATTTGAGCAGTAACCATCGGGTCATTTGAAATCATACAGTCTTTTGCAAAATATTTTTTTCTTGGAACTTGACAACGTATAAGGAGCCGGCGGAAGATATGTTTTCTTCCCACGAGGTTTTGCATAAAGCTCATGTCTAATTCCCCAATCCTCTAAATCCTTTCTGGAGTTCGTTCCATCTTTTGATTTGTTATCATGCAACATTGATCCTAAGATGCTTTCACCAATGTTTTTCTCCACATGCATTACATCTAAATTATGTCGTAACGGAAGTTTTCTATAAAAATAAATAATGTAACTCATAATTATATTATATTATAATTTTAAATTATTAAAAAAAAACTACCACCAACCTTCCAATATGGCAAATCAAAGAAAATCGATCTCTTTTTCCACCTTGTTAACTCCAGTTTAATAGGATCTTTATCTTCATCATATTCATCTTCCGTATCATGGACAATCTTCATCTTCCTCTTCTTCAACTTGATGGATTTTAATTTAATGGCCTTTTTCTTATTATTCCTTTTCTTCTTCTTTTTCTTTTCTTTCTCTTTTCCAAAATTATTTGGAAAATCTTTTAACAATTCAAAAATATTTCTTCCAGTTAAAATTCTAGGCGCATTACCATTCTCCACGGTGTTATCAAACCAAGTCTTTTGTTTCCTCCGTGCATCATATACAGATAGATATCTTCTGTGACCCATGTAGACATTCTTTCGACTATAATTCAACCAACGATGATGAGTATTAACACCACATAATGGGCAAGCTTTTTCTCCTTTCACACAACATCCAGCTAGATTTCCATAGGCGGGAAAATCATTTATTGTCCAAAGCAAGATTGCGTGCAGTTTAAACAACGTTTTACTAAATGCATCATAAGCATCAATTCCATCACTCCACAAGTAATGCAAGTCTTCAATCAAAGGTGCCAAATATACATCAATATCGTTTCCGGGTTGTTTCGGGCCGGGAATAAGTAATGTTAACAAAATATTTTCCTTCTTCATACACAACATAGGTGAGAGGTTGTATGTCACAAGCATTACTGGCCAACAACTATACTTAGAATTTAACATAGAAAATGGATTAAATCCATTTGTAACAAGACCAAGTCTAAGATTGCGTGGATCGGCAGAAAAAGGTTTCCATCGTTCATCCACCATCTTCCATGCCATAGAATCCACAGGATGACGCATTTTTCCATCATTGCTTTTATTATTGAAATGCCATCTTAAATCTTCTGCCATCTTCTGAGATCTAAACATTCTTCTAAATCTTGGAATTATCGGAAAATATCTCAAGACTTTAGCTGGAACACCTTGTACAATCTCCTTGGTATCTTGATTTATTTTCCATCTTGAAGAACCACATTTTGGACAAGCATTTAAATCATTGTATTCTTTTCTGAAAAGACAACAGTCATTCTCACAAGCATGTATCTTCTCAAAACCTATGTCAAATGCTTTAAGAATTTTTTTTACTTCATATAAGGTCTTAGGAAGTAAGTTGTCTTTCGGCAAAAACAATTTTTGCACATTTAGAAGCTTGTCAAACCCACTATCTGATAGACCGGTCTCACATTTAAGATTATACAAGACAGTGATGGCTGATAATTTTGTATGATCTGTACAGCCAGGATATAATGGAGTTTCCGCATCTTCCAAATTTTTAAGCAACTCATCCTCTCTTCTTTGAAAATCAACATCATCTTCATCATCAGCAACAAAATCATGATCCACAAAATCTTCATCTTCATAGTGAATCATCTTGAATAAATCATACGTGTCGGACGAATTTGTCTTTTCATCTACATTTATTTGTTCGCCATGGCTATACCACTTACTGCTCTTGTATTTAGGATCCATTCCTTTTATAACTAAATGCTCAACGATGATGTGGTCATCATGACGTCTAAGATTTCGACAATCCCTGCATGGGCACAAAATTTTCTCCACATTTCTCAGATTTGTCTTTGCCACATGTACGAAATTCAAAGCTCCTTGCCGATACTCTACACTAGTCCTATGACAAAAATTAAAAACATAAAAAAAATTAAGTTTTAATATTAACATATATGTGTTAACTCTTAAAATAAATTTTAAGTATTATATACTCACCTGTTTAAATTCACCCAATCTTTTTCCATCGGCGATATAGGCAGTCAAGCAATTTCTCAAGCTTTGATGTAGAATATGTTTTTCTGTTTTAATCAAACAAAATACTACATGTTTCATAATTCAAATTTATATTTTCCACTTCAAGATTCATATTGGGATTTTTAAAACTTTTTTAAATGATAAATCATGAGCCGCTATAAGATTTTATATTTGAAAAAATGACATCAACTTTATTTAGGTTTCAGTCGGTCGTGCTTGGTAGTGTATGATAAATTTAGGTGGTTAATAAATTTATGAACCTAAACTAATAAATAACCCTAAAATGAAAGAAATATTGGTTATGTAAATTGTCAGTTTGGATCCGTAGTGTATCACATGCAAACTAAGAAACACGGGAGGACTTTAACTCTATATTTCAGCAGCTTATGGTTTTAACTCCCAACTACAAAGAAATCAGCTTCGGAAACATTTGTTAAAGCAGGCTCCCATAGACGACACACCTTGAATAATCACGAGTGACTTTAACGATGTTTTATACACTTCTTATAGGGTTAATGCCTCCAAAACAGTTTCTAATATTAGTAATGAGTTTTTTCAATGTATCTCTCAACTTAATGTCACGGCAGGTTGCAAAGATAGGACACATCTTGAATAATAACTTCAAAGTTCTTTTTGAAAAGTAGCTTCTACGAATTTGGATACACTTTACCTTTTTAGTTAGAATACATTAATATATGTATGATAAGTTACTAACAAGAAGCAAATGTATAATAAATTACCTAATTGGATGTATCTATATACACCAGACATGGATTTGTTACAAAAATGGATGGTTATTTCATTTGCTAGTTTAAAATAACTTATGAAATGCCTTTTTTAAGTTGTAAGCAAAAAATGGCTTAGGAATTTCTATTTCTAAACTTGCAGCTCCTTTACAATGAGTTCCTAAACACTATAACTCAGATAAGTTATAAGTTACAAGTAGATTTGACTATTGGCAGTGAGATGCCAAACATGATTTTAAAAGCAAAAGGTTAACTTTGGTAATTTTAGTAATAATTTAGCATAAACACGAGACTACTAATTATCAACAATTGATTTCGATTGAAGGATGCTTTTTGTTAAATGGGCATACGAAAAATATGTAGGACACTAAATAGGGTAATATGAAACTAATCAATGGGAGTGCTAGCCATTTTAGCGCCACTACATTAAGTTCAAACTATACCATCCTTTGATTAAATCCGGTGTCCTAACATGTATGATCCATCATATAATTACTGCTTTAATATCGTGGAAGATCATTTATTCAAGCTACAAGTGTTAAAATCAGTTAAATAGGGTGAGAAAGTAGTACACAGCAACTGCACGCCTTATGTAGTATATAACATACTACACGGCAAGTACGTCCAAATCCAGCAAAGCGAGATTCGAACCTATGACATGCCACACCATGTCAGGTTTAAATGGAGTTACATCAATTATTACAGCCAACACAAATATTACCCAAAAAGCATTAACTATTCAGCATATGTGGAAACTAAGCAGCGCAGCAAAGGTTAAGCACAAAATCACAACTGTCATTGAACTTAACATATTATAGGAACTAATTCTATCAAAATTTGAAGGGGCAAAATTGTAAAACTGAACTAGTTAGAATTGTTTTTACATTATTTATTCATCACATATGAAAGGAAAGAAACCCAAGAATATCTCAAAGTAAACAGACAAACTGATGATAAGTTCTAAAATGTTAAACGGCCGCCAAACAAAATTTTCAGCATTCCAAGAAATGGAAAGTTATACCAAAGAACTCTTCAAAATTTTGCAAGTGAACCTTACTTCACTTTGGATATGCACACGGTTCTGTGGTATATGAATTAATACTTCAACTGAGTTTAGGTTGAACCTGCCGTGATCAAATTTATCCTACACACTTTGCACTTTGCAAAGGCACAGCACAATGCCTTTGCAATTTGCAGAGGCACATTTTGCCCAGTGCCTTTGCAATTTGCAAAGGCACACAACACAGTGCCTTTGCAATTTGCAAAGGCACATTTTGCTCAGTTCCTTTGCAATTTGCAAAGGCACACAACACAGTGCCTTTGCAATTAGCAAAAGGCACAGCACAGTGCCTTTGAATTTACAAAGGCACATTTGCTCAGTGCCTTTGCAATTTGCAAAGGCATATTTTGCACAGCGCCTTTGCAATTTACAAAGGCACACCACTGCCTTTGCAATTGCACGGCAGTGCACGGGTTCCATTTCCATTTCATTAGCATGTGTTGCTTTTTTTTAAAACAAAAACTGACATAAAATTAAATTAGCAACCAAATTAAATTACCAAAGTTGCAAAAGTTATAAACTAAAACAATAGTCTGTCTTCACATTTCAAACATATGTAGTTAAAATATCTACTCCTATGTTACTTAATATTGGCAGAATAACTTTTTAGATAGTTAAACTTTCATTTCGCCTAGGAAAAATCAAGTTTGTTTTTATATGTCTTAATAAATTATCACTGATCTTCATAAATGCCAATAAATGCATAAATTAGATGACTTGACTCATAAACTAATGCATACAACAAATTTTATTAACTGAATGTTCAGTTTCTGTTGAAAGAACGACATATTTCGCAAGAAATTGGAGATGGCCTTCTTTTAATTGTTTATATATTTTCATATCTATTTTATCCTGACAAGAAACAAACAGTAATATGTTTCATACTTCAAGCCTTAAACCAAATTCATAAATAATGCATGAACGATGGTCCATCTGTTAAGAATGACCAGCGATTAAAAACCTACATATAATCACACCTTCTCCATTGAAAACCACTTGAAAATTCGATTTACAAAGAACTTATCTCAGTTTCTCAACTTATCCATCCAAAACCTATATAATTAGTAGTTTAATCTCAAGGAAAAACCAATCAAACATATATATAGATAAAGACCTAAAATATTTTGATATCTTCAGATTCAACGATTGCACTAGAACTAGGGTTCTTAGTTTATACCTGAACCTGAAATCAATCCGTGCTAGTAGAAATCAATCCACCTGAGAAAATCAATCGGCACTTCAAAACCACGCTTCAGGAGATTGGATTGAAGGAGAAATTGGGATTTGTCGCTGGATTGAAGGAGAAGTTGGGATTTGTCGCTGGATTGAAGGAGAAGTTGGGATTTGTCGTTGGATTGAAAGAAACGATATGACAGTAAAGAGGAAAGTAAATCATCCTTTGGGGGGAAAACGAAATAAATGGGGGGAAACATGAACGCAACCGTACCAGTGAAAATAAAAAATTGGCTGCAGTCAGACGTGAACGCAACCATCTTTAGCAACCATATCCAGATTTTCTTGTAGTGAAAGTTTGTTCAAGCCACATGTTTTCAAAGTATGTCATGTTTCCAACACACCATACTTTGGGTGGCAAAGTGTTGATAGGCCTTTCGGGCAGCCCACCAAAGCGAAATGATGAGGCGGGAATGTTGTTGAAGCATTCGGTGTGGACCGAGCAGTAAGGCCCAACGACAGGGCTCTCTTCCCTTGACGCGAGTGTTGATAGGCCTTTTGGGCAGCCCATCAAAGCGAAATGATGAGTCGGGAATGTTGTTGAAGCATTCGGTGTGGACCGAGCTGTGAGGCCCAACGACAGGGCTCTCTTCCCTTGACACGGCCCTGAGGAGTTCGGCATGACTAGGCATGATTAGCCTTGCCATCCTCAGATGAGATCCGGAAAACTGGCCTAAGGATCAGCTTGCCCCAGATTTTTCCTTTTAAACTACTCAAGCTGGAAGGGTTCGATACCAATTGACACCTATAATTAGCGGAGAATACCAACTCTTCAGGAAAAACTGACTCATTTAATATCAGTTATCTTTTTGGATCTCACGGCACGGGCTCAAGGCGGCTTGATATTATATCATCTATAAATACTCCTTTCCAATTCAGAGAGAGGGATGCATCTTCAATTTTCTGATCAAAGAGAAACAATAGCAGAAATTGTTTATAGTTTTTAATTCTTTCATTTTACCATTGTAAACATTTCCTTAGCTGCTGAAACGATCAATAAAAGTTTATAAAGTGGACGTAGGCTCTTTAACGCTGAACCACTACAAATCTGTGTGTGATTCTTTTTGTTTTGCATTCCCTATATTTGTTAATCTTTATTTTAATCTCTACACAAGTCTCTCTTTTTGGTGTTATGCCAATTTTTGGTGTCAACACATACCCTCAAACCCTCAACAACTAGTTAGTGTTAAAATTGTTGTAAAATCTTCAAAACTTGTTTTGGGGTTTGGGTTTGTTTTGAAGAAGGTAGAAAGGAAGAAAAAGGAAAGTGAAAACTGATTTCTCCCACATCATGGAGAAAAAAGGAGGAAGCAAGTATATCAATGGCTTCCTCAATTGGATGTTGGAGCCGTGGTGGACCCAAATGATTGCTTTGTTGTGAGGAGGGTGGCCATGCATCACTATTCCACACGCGAGCACCACCGTCGGCCATCCGTCCGACCGAACTAGATCGGGCCTGCTACGGGTTTCGGGTTTGGGTCTAGATCCGACAAGTATATTTTTGGATTAGATTTATAAATGGTAACGGGCCGAATTTAGGCCCATTACAGACCTGAATTAAATTCGAAATTGGGCGGGTTTTAACGCGTTTTCTGAATGTTAGAAAAAGGGCGCGACATTTCGAAATTTGCAACGCCTTTTGATTGCTGCAAATGAATAAATGTTGCATTTCAAAAATTAAACGGAAATGACCATCCAAACGGTCACGACTGTTCATGAACAGACATATCCCTTCGTTGGCTATAAATACCAACGCTAGAAAACTGTTTCAATTATCTGAAATCATCTTCTTCCTCCATTGTCAATTTGCAATGCCACTACGTTGTTCCGAACGCTGCAGTTTTGTAACGCCTCAAGGGTTTTGCAAATTCATAAGCGTTGCAAGCTGTTCTTCTTCTGTTCATCGTTATATTCTTTTCTCGCATCATCAGAATATAATTCAGAGTGTTCTTGGTCGTATCAAACTTTTACAAACTTTGAATTCGATTACATTGTTCCAAGGCTTTAATGAATCTTGAAAGTCAATAGTTCTGTAACCCGTTTGTATCTGTGGTTTCAACTATTGTCTAAAAGAACCTATTATGTTAAAGTTTGAAGGACGACAATTATATTGCTCCAACAGTCTCAAACCGTAAAATATCCCAACAAATTTTCAGATAATAACATCAACCTTGGAAGGTTTGAGCGCGCTACAAGTGATGAATCAGCATTTAACTCATTTGGAGCAATTTAATGGCAAAAATTTCACTTGTTGGGAAGCGACAACGAAGTTCTTCCTGATCACTGTTCAATTATTCTATATCTTGGAAGACGGATTGGAAGTGAAACTGGAGGAAACCGATAAGGAAGATGTCGCTGTAAAGCCAAAACGTGCAAAGCGCAAAGAGGACGATTTTCTATGTAGAGGGAACATCTTGAATGCATTATCTACTCCAGTCTACAATGCTCACAAGACCTTGGAAACTATAAAGGAGCTCTGGATCGCATTGGAGAGCAAGTATAGCATATCCGAGGCAAGTAATAAAAAATTTCTTATTTGTAATTTTATGGATTTCAAAATGGTCGCCAATAAGTCCATAGTTTGACAAGTGAGTAAAATACTACTGTTGGTGAATCAACTTAAAGATACCGGAATTGATCTCCCTAAATCTTCTGTTGTTGTATTTATTATTTTGAGACTCCCGAATTCTTGGAATGATTATAAAAAAATTTAAACATGAGGAAATGGATTATGATTTAGATAGTTTACGGCGTCATCGTCGTATTGAAGAGGATTCTCGTAAACGCGAACTAGATGATAATCCACAAACCGAGTCTTAATCTAAGGCAAATAATGTTGAAATTACTGAAAAGTTGAAACCTAAAAATGAGAAATAGTTTAAGAAGAAAAATAATTCCAAGAACAACAAAAAGAAGGGTGTTTGTTACTATTGTAACAAACCCGACCACTATGCCCGTGACTGTCGCCTACGGAAGAAACAACAAAAAGCAAATGTGGTCGAAGAAAAGCTTGTGGCTATTGTACAAGAGGCATACTCCGTTAATAGCATTGATAATGATTGGTGGTTTGATACTAGAGAAGCCATTCATATCTGCAAAGATCGTAATCTGTTCAAGACTTACGAAGAGAATAAAGGAGAATCCAACGAAGTTACTGGCGCAAAAAAAGTTACAAGCAAAGTCCTAGGGAAAGGCACAATTGAACTTACATTTACCTCCAGGAAAATTCTTACATCAGTTAATGTATTTTATGTACCCGGTATGTGGAAGAATTTGGTTTCTGGATACCTTCTTAACAAAAGAGGATTCAAGATGGTGTATGAGTCTAATAAATTAGTGTTGTCCAAGAACAACAAATTTATTGGACAAGGATATTCTTGTAACGACATGATTAAGTTTAATCTAATAGAGAAATCTTCTGCTTATATTGTTGATTCTGTTAACTTATGGCATGGTAGATTAGGACGTGTTAATTACAAGTCTCTTCAAAATAGGCATAAATTAGGGTTAATTTTTCATTGCGATTTTGATTCTATCTCTAAATGTGAAATATGTGTTCAAGCAAAAATACACCTGAAATCCTTTTAGTTTATAGAAAGGAAAACTGGTATGATTGATTTGGTATATAGTGATGTGGGTGACTTAAAAAGTCATATCATATATTGTAAAGACCCGCAACTTCCCCGTAAAGGAAAGCGGCGGATAGTCCGAGAACAAACCACAACAGAACGCATACAGAAGAACGTTTCATTGTATATGCAACAATGCATCAGATTACAAGAATATACAGAGTACAAATGAATATTACACAGAAATATCAGAGATTTAAATTACATTTAAATACATAGCAGCGGAAAAATAATACAATACACAACTAGAAGTAGATATACGGATACAAAGCTTTCCGGATATCATTCCAGCTGTAAACCAGGATCCTGTGAATATAAATCTGCAAAACCAAAACTACTAGCTGCCCGTGTCAAAATAGGGGCACCCAGAGTTTAGGTTAAAACAATAAACTCCAGGTCAGTCATGTGACTGGTGTGAGAACTAAAACAGTTACTAATCTTTATTTTAAATCATTAGGTAAATCAAGGGACCACGCCGTATAACACGGAACGGGTTTCCTCCCAAGAATACCAGTGCATAAAACAAACAGCGCAATGCTAAATAAAGAAAAATGAAGCTGTTATAAGACCCAGGTCCTATCACACAATGCAACGCAAGCCGGGGGATAGGGTTTTCCCTTATAACAGCCAAAGAATGCTTGATACGTTTAAAACAAATCATTTGATACTATAATAAGTGCATATTGTATAAAACAACTTCAAATCATAAGTATCAATCATAGGCGGCATGGGTACCATATATCATGTCGCCATATATAGGTTTACAAATAAAACCGCAAAGTCACGTATTTGGAAATTGGATTTCCGTCTATGAACCGAGGCCAGGGATCGTCCTCTACCGATTCGAGACAATCTAGCCTACCATGTCTCAGGAACAGCCGCAACTGCCCCCTGGATCGTCAGGGCCGGTCCACCGATGTGGATTATTATGCCTGAACAATACGTCTCCCCGCCCTTTGGGGCGCAAACGAGCCAACGAATGACTCCATCGGTTCGAGAACGACCGATCAATCCGAGGCGCCTCGCAACAGCAACAACCACATAAGTCAAACTCGTCAGGGCGTGTAAAACCACTGACGCCACTTCTAGCTAGAAAGAAACGCATGCCCTCCCTGACGTCCGTCTCCCGTTTTTGGTTCATACCTGGTGTGAAACACGCGAGGTAAACGTTACAAAAAGCTACGCCACAAAGGCCGTGCTTTGATCATCACCACAAGACTTTGCTTTTCAACAGAAGCCTTGATCATTTGCATCTTAGCATGCCACACAGGCAAACCATCCTATGCAACCGATATCAGTCACACAGAATGAAATCCGATGTCAGACACACAGTCCATTTACAAGTCCGTTCTGGGTCTGAACGAAACCGGAGGCACCTAGTACCCCGCATATCCATCGATCTCCAAGTACGTCTGGACGATCACTAACTGTTTCCATCTTCTTGGGTGTACAGCCCAATCAAGATCATCAGTAATTACCCAAACGACGTGAAGACCTCCGGTCTTCGACCATCGTCTTCATCTTCGACTTATCGTCGTATCAGTTATTCAGAATGGGATAAACCCGGTCTTTCCGAATAACTCGCGTATATATTATAAAAGTGTTACACAAACACAACATACGCCTCATTCCAATTCATTAGTCACTAACCGTAAATTAATCAAGAGAATAATTCCCCAAATATTAACCCCGAAGGCCGAAACCAACATCAGATCAATATCCAGAAAACCATTCTGCTTGGCTAACCGACAGTTAGTTTCTAAATTTCACATTTATAGGGAAAGGTTCCCATTAACTTTATCCAAGATAAATTCCTTGAATTTACTCTTTAATCTTCCTTTGAATTTCGATTCAACTAGTCGAGATTAACGAACCTTACCGAAGTAATCATTGGTTTTAGTTTCCCAATCCCAACCTATTCATCCCATGAAGTAAAAACTGGTAATACTTCATATCTAACACCACGGTGTTATCGGTAAATTCAATTACCATTCCACGTTTAAATCTAATTAAAGATTTAACTATCGCTTGGAGCAAAACTGGTGATACTCCATTCTCGGTCATTTCAATCTAATTAAAGATTCATTAAAACTCCACTTAGTTTTAATCTTCAACTGGGTTAAAGAATCAGTGTCATTTAAAACACGGTTCACGATAAACCCAAAATCACATTCATTAATTATCGGGTTAAAGAACGAGTGTTATTTAAAACACTGTTCACGATAAACCCAAAAATCAATATCAATTCAATTCCAATTAAATATCATTTAATTGGTACACTTCATTAAATCTAAATAAAAAGATTTAATCTTTTCTCAACTGGGTTCAAGAACAGTGTTAGTGAAGACACCATTCACGACAAACCCAAATCACATTCATTAATTATCGGGTTAAAGAACAAGTGTTATTTAAAACACTGTTCACGATAAACCCAAAAATCAATATCAATTCAATTCCAATTAAATATTATTTAATTGGTACACTTCATTAAATCTAAATAAAAAGATTTAATCTTTTCTCATCTGGGTTCAAGAACAGTGTTAGTGAAGACACCATTCACGACAAACCCAAATCACATTCATTAATTATCGGGTTAAAGAACAAGTGTTATTTAAAACACTGTTCACGATAAACCCAAAAATCAATATCAATTCAATTCCAATTAAATATTATTTAATTGGTACACTTCATTAAATCTAAATAAAAAGATTTAATCTTTTCTCATCTGGGTTCAAGAACAGTGTTAGTGAAGACACCATTCACGACAAACCCAAATCACATTCATTAATTATCGGGTTAAAGAACAAGTGTTATTTAAAACACTGTTCACGATAAACCCAAAAATCAATATCAATTCAATTCCAATTAAATATTATTTAATTGGTACACTTCATTAAATCTAAATAAAAAGATTTAATCTTTTCTCAACTGGGTTCAAGAACAGTGTTAGTGAAGACACCATTCACGACAAACCCAAATCACATTTGATATTCAATATAAGGCTCTGAATAGAAAATATATCGGCTTATATTCAATATCAAATTCTACGATTAACAAATGTCGTATTGGAAATAACGATATAAATATATATCTTTCAAATTTCCGTAACAACATCCGTATAATCCCGAAATCCAACATCGAAATATTCCGAAGACAATTTCGATTCAAATCCACTCCAATGCAATCATTGGAAATTTTGGTTATTTTCAAAACCCTTTTCAAATTCAATTTATTTATTTAAAAATAAATAGAATTATAATTCTAGTTCAAAACTAGTTCATTTCGATAAAAATCTATTTTTATCTTTTCAAATAGGGAGTTTTTTTCATCCCAATTCTTCACAAATCATTTCTTATGATTTTATACAAATTATTACTATTTTTAATAATTTTATCAAGGCCCGTACAATCGATTTCCATCAATGGCCATCGAACTGCACTTATAGCGACCTTTTTCAAATTTGATTTGGACATAATTCCAAATCCAACCGTTAGATTTCAAATTTCTAATATTCGTTAGAAAGCTCTTTTCGATACGAACCCAACGGTTCCGATTTTAGGAGAATCCGACGGTCGGATCTCCCGTAATGTCCGTTTGAAATCAATGGTCGAAATTCACGAACTACCGCGGCGCGGCGCGTTCTATTCAGGCCATTATATTATATATATAATATATATAATATATATTTCGTCGATTTCTATTCAAAACGAATTATATAAATAGTTTTAAAATCGTTTCAAAAGCTATTTCAACTTTCTTTTCAATTCAAATCAAAATTGAATTCTTCTTTATAAATTCGTTTTAAAATTCATTTCTATTCAATTGAAGTTTCAATTCAATTTGAATTCATTTCAATTCACTTTCGATTCAATTTGAATTCGTTTTCAATTCAATTCATTTCGAAATCGTTTTCAATTCATTTCATTTCGAAATCGTTTTTTTTTTAAATCGATATAAATATCGTTCACGTCAAAATGGCGTCAATCTAATCAACACGGCTTCATATATTCCTTTATTTTCAAATATTCTATTTCAAATATTTCTTTTTCAAATATTTCTTTTCAAATATTTCTTTTTCAAAACTGGAATGAGGCCCAATCAATTACCATATAAAATTAATTATATGGATTTTCATACAACACATGTATATAATAGCATTGAAAATAATCAACCATCAACCAAAGTGCACTACACTGTATAAGCATCAAATATAGATATTCAACGCTTATAACAGCCTGTCAATCAATCGATCGACATATTTAATCAATCAGGATGAGTGAACTTCAAATTTCATCCCAACACCCGTGCGGGGTTTCAAACAATCAAACAAATATTTTATTTGTGCAGTTGGGCGATGTGTAAAATTTATCGACCCAATCAATGTCCTTCAAATAAGTGTACATAAACAAACCGTCTGGTTTGTAAATGAATATTTTATTTATTCACACCCACGTTAAAATTTATATTTTTAACGATAAAACATTTTATTCAACCTATGAATATTCTATTCGGTTCATTTATTCAATAAAATGATATTTTTATTTTTCTAACATATTTTAGAAAATTTCGGCGGCATAACGGCACGATACTAGAAACGGGACGAGGCCTAGCCTTATCCCCGGTCTAGTGAAGGCACACGCCATCCACACATCAATCAAATCAATTTCATCTCACCAAACAATTCAAACAAATAATCCAACTAATCTATGCAACCAAACAAACAAGTCCATGGTCTGTGGACGGGTGTCGGGTGCTACTAAGCACCGTCTGCATCCTAGTATATACATATAACTAGAAAATAAATTTGAAAGGTGAGAAATTCTCACCTATAGCTATCCTAGCTCCACGGCACTTCATTGATAGAAATCTTCATCGCTATCGCATCATCGCCATCTTCGTTGCCCGTAGTCACTATATATATAAAAATCGAATTTTTATTTCAAAGTTCAATATATAAAAATCGAATTTTTACTTCAAAGTTCCATATATATAAAAATCGAATTTTTACTTCAAAGTTCAATATATAAAAATCGAGTTTTTAGTTCAAAGTTCAATATATAAAAATCGAATTTTTAGTTCAAAGTTCAATATATAAAAATCGAATTTTTAGTTCAAAGTTCAATATATAAAAATCGAATTTTTAGTTCATAGTTCAATATATAAAAATCGAATTTTTAGTTCAAAGTTCAATATATAAAAATCGAATTTTTAGTTCATTAAAAATAATATCTTTCTACGATAAGTATCATATTTTTACATAAGATGAAATCATACATTTCAAATCAAAGAAAACATATTTTTCTTATCACGGAAAACGTATTTCTCGAATCAAAGAAGATGGATTCTTCGAATCAAAGAAAATGGGTTTTTTTTTTTTCCGAATCAAAGAAAATGGATTCTTTCATTCGCTATGATTTATAAAAACATATTTTTATCTCGAAGTTCAACATTTAAAAATCATATTTTCATTTTAAAAATTCAATCTTTTTCCATTTTAAAAATTCAATCTTTTTCATTTTAAAAATTCAATCTTTTAAAACCTTTCTTAAAATCAGTTTTTCTCTTTTCCAAATTCAGTTTTTGAAATTATGAAAAATCAGTTTTTAACATTATAAAAAAAATCAGTTTTTAACATTATAAAAAAATCAGTTTTTAACATGATAAAAAAAATCAGTTTATGTATTCTTTTAAAAAAAAACAGTTTTAAATCTTAAAAAAAAACAAACAGTTTTAAATCTTTTAAAAAAACAAAACAGTTTTAACTCTTTATAAAAAAAAATCTGTTTTCATTCTTTTTTTTTTTTTTAAATTCAGTTTTATAACTTCCTAAAAAATCAGTTTTATTCTAAAGAAAAAAAAACTACAGTTTTAAATCTAAAAAAAAAAAAATAACTACAGTTTTTAAATAAAAATAAAAAAAAAACAAATAAAATAAAATGGCTCACCGATCCTGCGAAGGGGAGGAGGAGGAGTCGGCGGCTCTGGTGGCGTTCGGAGGTGTCGCGAGGTGGTGTTCGAGGTGGAGGCTCCGATTGCGTCGCGGCCTGGGTTTCTGGGAGCTTCGGTTCGAGGGTTTCGTCGCCTGGAGGGAGGAGGTCGTGAGGGTGGTGCTTGCGCGTTGCGGTCGAGGTGGAAGAGGGGGGGGGTCCCCGATGAGGCGCGGCGCGTTGAGCTCCTCCAGTCGGAGGCGCTTCCTCCGATCCCTCCTTTCTTCTCCTTTTTTTTTATTTTATAAATCGATTTCGATCTGTTGAATAGGGGGGGCCTGAGCGGGTTTAAAGGGGGGGGAGATTTTTTTTTTTTTTTTAATATTTAATTATTAAAAAGTTGACTTTCACATACGACCTCTATACGAGGTCCACCGCCTGTCGCCCATAGCGTTTTACCCCCATTCCGAACTCAATGGGATATGTATCGCCAGCTGATTCGATAGTTACAATCAGTTTCCATTGAATTTACATTTAAATCTATATATTGATTTTTAAACGTACATTTCAAATTACCGGGGTCACATACTAACTAGAAAAATTCTCGAAAAATATTTTCTAGCTTCGTATTGACGATACGGTCCTAACAAAACTAGTTTCGTCGAATTCTGAGACCGTTTGAAAAATGGCCAATTTCCAGTCGATTAAAATCAACTGAAACTGGTCAAACTCGTTTTCCTTTGCCACGCTCACATATTGAATCGAAAAATTATGAAATTTGAAACCTAGCAATAACTTGGCACCACGGACCCAACAAAACTGGTTTCGTCGAAATCCGAGGTCATTTGCAAAATGTCCATTTTTAAGGGCCTGAATTCCATAGCGACTATTCAGAATTTTCAACTGGACATATCTTTTGATTCCCGATATGAAATCTTGATTTTTCGCATTCGTTGGAAAGATATTATCAATTAGATTCCATTATTTTTGGTTTCACTGAAATCCGGATTGTTTTGCACCCGGTACATTCAATTGAAGTTTGAAATCGAATTATCGAACTACCGCGCCATTTTCAATTCTATTTATAATTATATATAAATATTTAATATTCTAACGACGACGTATATAATATATACGTTCGAATTATATTCAAAATAAATTTCTCGCCGATATTATTTAAAATAATCTATTTTAAATATTCAAAATTCGCTAAAATTGCCAAAATAAAAATTTTAAACTGGCCCAGATTTTCCGGGTTGTTACAATCTCCCCCACTTAAAACTTTTCGTCCCCGAAAAGGAACAAAGTCGAAAGTGGTTTGATTATTCAGCTCTACGATCGATCAGGCTTCCATTCTCCAACTCTTTAGTTTTTGAGAATTTTCAAAATTTTAAAAATTTGGCTAACACCCTAAATTTTTGAAAAATTTCGCCATAACCTCCCCTGCAATGGGAGCATCGGGGAATTTCAAATAGCTTCCCCGGTCCTTCAGATCTCAAAAAGAAAAAGAAAAAGCCAAGCGGCTAGCCAATAGGCTCACAAAATCATCATCACCCAAACAAAACAGTAAATTATGTAGTAAACATGTACCTATTTGTCGGGCAAACAAATTTTATTCCCTGCTCTAGCCTCCTTGCTATGACCTGTTCAATGATATATATGTATATGCAAGCAAATGCGACCAAATTTCAATACAATTCAATATTTGGTTTAATTAGGCATAATGGTTCAAAATTATCAAACAATTAAACAAACAACACAAACATCAGTCAATTTGTGGATTAGAGTTTCAAATTCATAATTTTGATACATATACAAAAATCATGTTTTTGATGCCAATTCACAACAAAGTGTTCTAACTATATTTTTGGTTCTCACACCAGCCTAATGGAAATATATAGATATCACACCTTCGTCACTCGAAAATAAATACTGGTAACGCTGCAGCATTATCAGAATCATCCTCGGGCAACTAGAATGTGATTCTATATCTACCCAATATATTAAAACTTTGAATACACGCGGATCAGACGTATACGCAAAACCTATATATACTGGATTGTCCAACTCAATATAAATAGATAATCAAATACGAATAATTGATTTAAATTTTCAAAACAAAATTGGTTTTCATTTTCAAAATATACTCTTCACCCTCGTTCTAGGATACTACTGATCCTATCTCTAACGAGTCATTCCCATTGGATATTACTAACCCAATATCTGATGAATTCTTTCGTATGGTTCTAATGTGCCTTGTTCTCTGAGCTTTGTAAACCAAAGCTCTGATACCAACTGTAAAGACCCGCAACTTCCCCGTAAAGGAAAGCGGCGGATAGTCCGAGAACAAACCACAACAGAACGCATACAGAAGAACGTTTCATTGTATATGCAACAATGCATCAGATTACAAGAATATACAGAGTACAAATGAATATTACACAGAAATATCAGAGATTTAAATTACATTTAAATACATAGCAGCGGAAAAATAATACAATACACAACTAGAAGTAGATATACGGATACAAAGCTTTCTGGATATCATTCCAGCTGTAAACCAGGATCCTGTGAATATAAATCTGCAAAACCAAAACTACTAGCTGCCCGTGTCAAAATAGGGGCACCCAGAGTTTAGGTTAAAACAATAAACTCCAGGTCAGTCATGTGACTGGTGTGAGAACTAAAACAGTTACTAATCTTTATTTTAAATCATTAGGTAAATCAAGGGACCACGCCGTATAACACGGAACGGGTTTCCTCCCAAGAATACCAGTGCATAAAACAAACAGCGCAATGCTAAATAAAGAAAAATGAAGCTGTTATAAGACCCAGGTCCTATCACACAATGCAACGCAAGCCGGGGGATAGGGTTTTCCCTTATAACAGCCAAAGAATGCTTGATACGTTTAAAACAAATCATTTGATACTATAATAAGTGCATATTGTATAAAACAACTTCAAATCATAAGTATCAATCATAGGCGGCATGGGTACCATATATCATGTCGCCATATATAGGTTTACAAATAAAACCGCAAAGTCACGTATTTGGAAATTGGATTTCCGTCTATGAACCGAGGCCAGGGATCGTCCTCTACCGATTCGAGACAATCTAGCCTACCATGTCTCAGGAACAGCCGCAACTGCCCCCTGGATCGTCAGGGCCGGTCCACCGATGTGGATTATTATGCCTGAACAATACGTCTCCCCGCCCTTTGGGGCGCAAACGAGCCAACGAATGACTCCATCGGTTCGAGAACGACCGATCAATCCGAGGCGCCTCGCAACAGCAACAACCACATAAGTCAAACTCGTCAGGGCGTGTAAAACCACTGACGCCACTTCTAGCTAGAAAGAAACGCATGCCCTCCCTGACGTCCGTCTCCCGTTTTTGGTTCATACCTAGTGTGAAACACGCGAGGTAAACGTTACACAAAGCTACGCCACAAAGGCCGTGCTTTGATCATCACCACAAGACTTTGCTTTTCAACAGAAGCCTTGATCATTTGCATCTTAGCATGCCACACAGGCAAACCATCCTATGCAACCGATATCAGTCACACAGAATGAAATCCGATGTCAGACACACAGTCCATTTACAAGTCCGTTCTGGGTCTGAACGAAACCGGAGGCACCTAGTACCCCGCATATCCATCGATCTCCAAGTACGTCTGGACGATCACTAACTGTTTCCATCTTCTTGGGTGTACAGCCCAATCAAGATCATCAGTAATTACCCAAACGACGTGAAGACCTCCGGTCTTCGACCATCGTCTTCATCTTCGACTTATCGTCGTATCAGTTATTCAGAATGGGATAAACCCGGTCTTTCCGAATAACTCGCGTATATATTATAAAAGTGTTACACAAACACAACATACGCCTCATTCCAATTCATTAGTCACTAACCGTAAATTAATCAAGAGAATAATTCCCCAAATATTAACCCCGAAGGCCGAAACCAACATCAGATCAATATCCAGAAAACCATTCTGCTTGGCTAACCGACAGTTAGTTTCTAAATTTCACATTTATAGGGAAAGGTTCCCATTAACTTTATCCAAGATAAATTCCTTGAATTTACTCTTTAATCTTCCTTTGAATTTCGATTCAACTAGTCGAGATTAACGAACCTTACCGAAGTAATCATTGGTTTTAGTTTCCCAATCCCAACCTATTCATCCCATGAAGTAAAAACTGGTAATACTTCATATCTAACACCACGGTGTTATCGGTAAATTCAATTACCATTCCACGTTTAAATCTAATTAAAGATTTAACTATCGCTTGGAGCAAAACTGGTGATACTCCATTCTCGATCATTTCAATCTAATTAAAGATTCATTAAAACTCCACTTAGTTTTAATCTTCAACTGGGTTAAAGAATCAGTGTCATTTAAAACACGGTTCACGATAAACCCAAAATCACATTCATTAATTATCGGGTTAAAGAACGAGTGTTATTTAAAACACTGTTCACGATAAACCCAAAAATCAATATCAATTCAATTCCAATTAAATATCATTTAATTGGTACACTTCATTAAATCTAAATAAAAAGATTTAATCTTTTCTCAACTGGGTTCAAGAACAGTGTTAGTGAAGACACCATTCACGACAAACCCAAATCACATTCATTAATTATCGGGTTAAAGAACAAGTGTTATTTAAAACACTGTTCACGATAAACCCAAAAATCAATATCAATTCAATTCCAATTAAATATTATTTAATTGGTACACTTCATTAAATCTAAATAAAAAGATTTAATCTTTTCTCATCTGGGTTCAAGAACAGTGTTAGTGAAGACACCATTCACGACAAACCCAAATCACATTCATTAATTATCGGGTTAAAGAACAAGTGTTATTTAAAACACTGTTCACGATAAACCCAAAAATCAATATCAATTCAATTCCAATTAAATATTATTTAATTGGTACACTTCATTAAATCTAAATAAAAAGATTTAATCTTTTCTCATCTGGGTTCAAGAACAGTGTTAGTGAAGACACCATTCACGACAAACCCAAATCACATTCATTAATTATCGGGTTAAAGAACAAGTGTTATTTAAAACACTGTTCACGATAAACCCAAAAATCAATATCAATTCAATTCCAATTAAATATTATTTAATTGGTACACTTCATTAAATCTAAATAAAAAGATTTAATCTTTTCTCAACTGGGTTCAAGAACAGTGTTAGTGAAGACACCATTCACGACAAACCCAAATCACATTTGATATTCAATATAAGGCTCTGAATAGAAAATATATCGGCTTATATTCAATATCAAATTCTACGATTAACAAATGTCGTATTGGAAATAACGATATAAATATATATCTTTCAAATTTCCGTAACAACATCCGTATAATCCCGAAATCCAACATCGAAATATTCCGAAGACAATTTCGATTCAAATCCACTCCAATGCAATCATTGGAAATTTTGGTTATTTTCAAAACCCTTTTCAAATTCAATTTATTTATTTAAAAATAAATAGAATTATAATTCTAGTTCAAAACTAGTTCATTTCGATAAAAATCTATTTTTATCTTTTCAAATAGGGAGTTTTTTTCATCCCAATTCTTCACAAATCATTTCTTATGATTTTATACAAATTATTACTATTTTTAATAATTTTATCAAGGCCCGTACAGTCGATTTCCATCAATGGCCATCGAACTGCACTTACAGCGACCTTTTTCAAATTTGATTTGGACATAATTCCAAATCCAACCGTTAGATTTCAAATTTCTAATATTCGTTAGAAAGCTCTTTTCGATACGAACCCAACGGTTCCGATTTTAGGAGAATCCGACGGTCAGATCTCCCGTAATGTCCGTTTGAAATCAATGGTCGAAATTCACGAACTACCGCGGCGCGGCGCGTTCTATTCAGGCCATTATATTATATATATAATATATATAATATATATTTCGTCGATTTCTATTCAAAACGAATTATATAAATAGTTTTAAAATCGTTTCAAAAGCTATTTCAACTTTCTTTTCAATTCAAATCAAAATTGAATTCTTCTTTATAAATTCGTTTTAAAATTCATTTCTATTCAATTGAAGTTTCAATTCAATTTGAATTCATTTCAATTCACTTTCGATTCAATTTGAATTCGTTTTCAATTCAATTCATTTCGAAATCGTTTTCAATTCATTTCATTTCGAAATCGTTTTTTTTTAAAATCGATATAAATATCGTTCACGTCAAAATGGCGTCAATCTAATCAACACGGCTTCATATATTCCTTTATTTTCAAATATTCTATTTCAAATATTTCTTTTTCAAATATTTCTTTTCAAATATTTCTTTTTCAAAACTGGAATGAGGCCCAATCAATTACCATATAAAATTAATTATATGGATTTTCATACAACACATGTATATAATAGCATTGAAAATAATCAACCATCAACCAAAGTGCACTACACTGTATAAGTATCAAATATAGATATTCAACGCTTATAACAGCCTGTCAATCAATCGATCGACATATTTAATCAATCAGGATGAGTGAACTTCAAATTTCATCCCAACACCCGTGCGGGGTTTCAAACAATCAAACAAATATTTTATTTGTGCAGTTGGGCGATGTGTAAAATTTATCGACCCAATCAATGTCCTTCAAATAAGTGTACATAAACAAACCGTCTGGTTTGTAAATGAATATTTTATTTATTCACACCCACGTTAAAATTTATATTTTTAACGATAAAACATTTTATTCAACCTATGAATATTCTATTCGGTTCATTTATTCAATAAAATGATATTTTTATTTTTCTAACATATTTTAGAAAATTTCGGCGGCATAACGGCACGATACTAGAAACGGGACGAGGCCTAGCCTTATCCCCGGTCTAGTGAAGGCACACGCCATCCACACATCAATCAAATCAATTTCATCTCACCAAACAATTCAAACAAATAATCCAACTAATCTATGCAACCAAACAAACAAGTCCATGGTCTGTGGACGGGTGTCGGGTGCTACTAAGCACCGTCTGCATCCTAGTATATACATATAACTAGAAAATAAATTTGAAAGGTGAGAAATTCTCACCTATAGCTATCCTAGCTCCACGGCACTTCATTGATAGAAATCTTCATCGCTATCGCATCATCGCCATCTTCGTTGCCCGTAGTCACTATATATATAAAAATCGAATTTTTATTTCAAAGTTCAATATATAAAAATCGAATTTTTACTTCAAAGTTCCATATATATAAAAATCGAATTTTTACTTCAAAGTTCAATATATAAAAATCGAGTTTTTAGTTCAAAGTTCAATATATAAAAATCGAATTTTTAGTTCAAAGTTCAATATATAAAAATCGAATTTTTAGTTCAAAGTTCAATATATAAAAATCGAATTTTTAGTTCATAGTTCAATATATAAAAATCGAATTTTTAGTTCAAAGTTCAATATATAAAAATCGAATTTTTAGTTCATTAAAAATAATATCTTTCTACGATAAGTATCGTATTTTTACATAAGATGAAATCATACATTTCAAATCAAAGAAAACATATTTTTCTTATCACGGAAAACGTATTTCTCGAATCAAAGAAGATGGATTCTTCGAATCAAAGAAAATGGGTTTTTTTTTTTTTTTTTCCGAATCAAAGAAAATGGATTCTTTCATTCGCTATGATTTATAAAAACATATTTTTATCTCGAAGTTCAACATTTAAAAATCATATTTTCATTTTAAAAATTCAATCTTTTTCCATTTTAAAAATTCAATCTTTTTCATTTTAAAAATTCAATCTTTTAAAACCTTTCTTAAAATCAGTTTTTCTCTTTTCCAAATTCAGTTTTTGAAATTATGAAAAATCAGTTTTTAACATTATAAAAAAAATCAGTTTTTAACATTATAAAAAAATCAGTTTTTAACATGATAAAAAAATCAGTTTATGTATTCTTTTAAAAAAAAACAGTTTTAAATCTTAAAAAAAACAAACAGTTTTAAATCTTTTAAAAAAACAAAACAGTTTTAACTCTTTATAAAAAAAATTCTGTTTTCATTCTTTTTTTTTTTTTTTTAAAATTCAGTTTTATAACTTCCTAAAAAATCAGTTTTATTCTAAACAAAAAAAAACTACAGTTTTAAATCTAAAACAAAAAAAAATAACTACAGTTTTTAAATAAAAATAAAAAAAAAACAAATAAAATAAAATGGCTCACCGATCCTGCGAAGGGGAGGAGGAGGAGTCGGCGGCTCTGGTGGCGTTCGGAGGTGTCGCGAGGTGGTGTTCGAGGTGGAGGCTCCGATTGCGTCGCGGCCTGGGTTTCTGGGAGCTTCGGTTCGAGGGTTTCGTCGCCTGGAGGGAGGAGGTCGTGAGGGTGGTGCTTGCGCGTTGCGGTCGAGGTGGAAGAGGGGGGGGGGTCCCCGATGAGGCGCGGCGCGTTGAGCTCCTCCAGTCGGAGGCGCTTCCTCCGATCCCTCCTTTCTTCTCCTTTTTTTTTTTTTATTTTATAAATCGATTTCGATCTGTTGAATAGGGGGGGGCCTGAGCGGGTTTAAAGGGGGGGGAGATTTTTTTTTTTTTATTTTTTTTTTTAATATTTAATTATTAAAAAGTTGACTTTCACATACGACCTCTATACGAGGTCCACCGCCTGTCGCCCATAGCGTTTTACCCCCATTCCGAACTCAATGGGGTATGTATCGCCAGCTGATTCGATAGTTACAATCAGTTTCCATTGAATTTACATTTAAATCTATATATTGATTTTTAAACGTACATTTCAAATTACCGGGGTCACATACTAACTAGAAAAATTCTCGAAAAATATTTTCTAGCTTCGTATTGACGATACGGTCCTAACAAAACTAGTTTCGTCGAATTCTGAGACCGTTTGAAAAATGGCCAATTTCCAGTCGATTAAAATCAACTGAAACTGGTCAAACTCGTTTTCCTTTGCCACGCTCACATATTGAATCGAAAAATTATGAAATTTGAAACCTAGCAATAACTTGGCACCACGGACCCAACAAAACTGGTTTCGTCGAAATCCGAGGTCATTTGCAAAATGTCCATTTTTAAGGGCCTGAATTCCATAGCGACTATTCAGAATTTTCAACTGGACATATCTTTTGATTCCCGATATGAAATCTTGATTTTTCGCATTCGTTGGAAAGATATTATCAATTAGATTCCATTATTTTTGGTTTCACTGAAATCCGGATTGTTTTGCACCCGGTACATTCAATTGAAGTTTGAAATCGAATTATCGAACTACCGCGCCATTTTCAATTCTATTTATAATTATATATAAATATTTAATATTCTAACGATGACGTATATAATATATACGTTCAAATTATATTCAAAATAAATTTCTCGCCGATATTATTTAAAATAATCTATTTTAAATATTCAAAATTCGCTAAAATTGCCAAAATAAAAAATTTAAACTGGCCCAGATTTTCCGGGTTGTTACATATATGGTGGTAACCAATACTATATAAAATTTATTGATGATTATAGTAGATATGCATATGTATATCTAATGAAATCTAAAAATGAAGCCATTGATAAATTCAAAATTTACAAAGTAGAAGTTGAAACACAATTAGAATTAAAATTAAAGTATTACATTCAGATTGTGGTGGTGAATATTTTTCAAATGAATTTACTTTATTTTGCAAACAAAATGGTATAATTCACCAATGTACCGCCCCATATACACCACAACAAAATGGTGTTACTGAAAGGAAAAATAGAACTTTAGTAGAAATGGTTAATGTCATGCTCATAAGTTCTAATTTACCTTATAACCTATGGGGTGATGTTATGTTATCTGCATATTACATTTTAAATAGAGTACCACTTAAAAAGAAAAATATTTTCCCATATGAATTATGGTTTAATAGAAAATCTAATCTTACTGGACTTAAAGTTTGGGGTTGCTTAGCATATGTTAGAAAACCCTAAATGATCGAAGTTAGGAAATAGGGCATTTAAATGTGTTTTCATAGCATGTTCTCTTAATAGTATAACTTATAGGTTCCTTATTCTTGACACCTTAGAAGTTATAGAATCTGTAGATGTAGAATTCTTTGAAAATCAAATTATTAAGAATCCATTGAGATCATCTAGTCCAGAACTAAGTGTGACTAATGATATCAATGACGATGAATATGCTCCTGCTCAAAACAGCAAGGAAGTGTCAGTACTAGATAATAGTACTGAGCACAGGAGAAGTAAAAGAGCGAGAATAGAGAAGGACTCTGGTCCCAACTTCATAACATATCTCGCAGAAGGCAATAAGGATGAAGTCCTTAATGTGGCAAGATATGAAATGAACGTCGATGATGATCCTATAACTTATTTTGTAGCTATGTGTTCGAGAGATTCTAATTTATGGAAAGAAGCTATAAATGATGAAATGAACTCCATAATGTTAAACCAAACTTGGGTTTTAACTGATTTACCTCCTAGTGCTAAACCTATAGGATGAAAATGAATATTCAAGAAAAAGTTGAATACAAGTGGATCCATTGATAAGTTCAAATCCAGATTAGTTGCTAAGGGATATAAGCAAAGGCAAGGAGTAGATTATTTTGATACATATGCTCTGGTTGCTCACATATCTTTTATACGTTGTTTAATAGCACTTGCATCAATTCATAATTTGTGTGAATGGAACTAAGAAGTTTCTATCTTCTAAATTTGATATGAAAGATCTAGGAGACGCTGATGTAATTCTGGGAATTGAAATCAGTAGGAAATCGGGGAAGTTATTACTAACTCAATCTCATTACATTGAGAAGTTCCTAAAGAAGTATGGTCATTATGATGACAAACTAGCACTAACTCCTTTAGATCCAAGTATCAAATTAGAAAAGAACACAGGACGTACCATTTCTCAACTGGAGTATTCTAGTGTTATTGGGAGTCTTATGTCTGCTATGCATTGCACTAGACCAGACATCGCATATGCTATAAATGTATTGTGTCGATTTACGAGTAATCCAGTTTCGAACACTAGAAATATTTCTAGGGTTTTAGATTTTTTGAAAAGAACCATCAACTATGGTTTATCTTATAAATGATATCCTGCTGTAATAGAAGGATATAGTGATGCAAGCTGAAACAATGTAGAATCCAAATCCAGCTTTACGACAGGGTGGATATTTACATTAGGCGGCGCTCCTATGTCTTGGGCTTCCAGGAAGAATACCTATATATCTGACTCAACTATGTTGTCAGAGTTAATCGCATCAGCAGATGCATGTAAGGAAGCAGAATGGATTACGAATTTATTAATGGAAATCACATTATGGAAGAAGCCATCTCCAACAGTCTTGATTAACTATGATAATCAAGAAATAATATATAATGTCTCTAATAAGACATATAATGGGGAGTTAATACATGCGAGTCTAAGAAAGCAGATGGTAAGACAGTTGCTTAAAAGTGGAGTTATAACGGTTGACTACGTAGAAACAAAGAAAAACTTGGTTGACCCTCTTACAAAAGGTCTTCCAAAGGCAATAGTTTATATAAAGTTCAAAAAATGGGACTAAGATCTATGAATGAAGATTGATCATCCTTAACAGAAACCCAACTTGTGTCTTGAAAAGGATAGACAAATTTCGATGGGTACCAATAAGTTAAGAGAATGATTATGGAACACTAAGCCAATAATCCCATAATATTTAGTGTTGGACTGCAAGAACAAAGGATGGATAAATATCCTTAATAAGTCTAGAAACCTTAAAAGGTGTATCGCAGAAACACATTAAGAGACTTACCTATATGAGTATGGAAATCAGGTCGTTTCCTAAGAAAGAAAGACCGCTTTATAGAGTAGATTCATAAACTAGGATTAAAGCACATGACCATTAACGTGTTGAGCAATACAAAACACTCTAACTAAGGAAATCAACATGTATGATAGTTCCGGTTTTATCGTTTAGGGATATTTGGTTCTAGATTCGCTCACCATAGAAACTTGATAGAGCTTTGAATGGTTTATACTAAGTAAAGGTTCAAATCTAAAAGGTACCTTTTATTTATGTAATTTCCACGATAATGCAAAACTTGTCTTAAAACTATATAGGTTTGATCCCACTTGGGTATGTAGGAGTCACACTAGTGATTCAGTCGTCCAGTTTATTTATCTTCTTATTTTGAAAATTGGGGGAGATTGTTGTAAAATTTTCAAAACTTTCTTTGGTGTTTGAGTTTATTTTGAAGAAGGAAAATAGGAAGAAGGAAAGGGAAAATTGATTTGTCCCATATCATGGAGAAGAAAGGAGGAAGCAAGTATATCATTGTCTTCCTCAAGTGGATGTTGGGGCTTTAGGGCACCCAAATGTTTGCTTTGTTGCGAGGAGGGAGGTCATGCATTGCTATACCACACGCGCGCGCCACAGTCTGTTCGACCAGGCCGGGTACGGGTTTCAGGTTTCGGGTCTATATTCAATATGTATATTTTTGGATAGAATTTATAAACGGTAACGGTCCCCGAATTAAATTCGAAACTGGGCAAGTTTTAAAATGTTATAAAAAGGGC